>OY747722.1:2790000-3520000 GCA_963556495.2 Valencia hispanica | reverse complement strand
TCTGCATATAGACCTGAAGTTGCTCTTTAGCTATAAGGTTCTGACATGTCACCCAAAACGCTCATAGCTATATCATTTGTTTCTACATGTACATCTGACTAGACAAGTTACAGCTTCCATGCAGATCGATTTTAGAAAGTGCACGGCTAATGCTAGCATGTTTGCTCACTGCTTTGATATGACTCCATAATTCAGCTCCACATATATTTCAGTGACCTTCCAGTTAATCAGTCGAAAGAATCGCTATGCCTTTCATACTCGGCACTTCGCTTTGACCATTGTAAAATTTACTGATTAGAGTTTCAGCTGCTTTCTGCACGGGGATTTCAGCAGCCGGAGGGCTTCCGCTAACTAACAATGTCACTGTGAAGGGTGGAAAACAGAACGTGAGGAAAAGCGCTGAGTCGTTAGATCAAAAATTATCATCAGAGTGTCCGATAGCAGAGATGGTTTGAGGCTCGAGTCTGAGTGCCAGTTTTTATTTCATGTAATAAAGAGTGAAAGGAAGCCAGTATGTGAGCTACAGACATATTAACTGTAAAAGGATGAGCTTAATTATTGCCAAGTAGGGATGTAAAAAAAAAAAAAGCGATATACCGATATATGGCGATATTCTATATTATATCGATATTCAGAAGTAGATCTGTAAAAAAATATATATATATATATTGATGCACCGATATATTGCGATATTTTATTTCCCAATATTGTATAGATATTCAAAATTATAGTATTATTATTGATTATCAATATATTGTAAACTCATTATTTTTGTTATTTTTCTAATGGGGTAAATATTACATTTGATCACCTTTAAAATTAAAATAAGTCAGCCTTTAGCCGATTCTTACATGGTGAATTAAATATTAATAGACTATGGCACAATTGTTAAGGAAAATGAGCAGATTTCAAAATTATCTTTAAATGTTAATGTAGTGATTTAAGCATGAGGACAATGAGTCTAGACTTGGATTCCTAACCTACAGTGATACGGAGACTAGATTTCGTGGATTTGATGTGAAAACGTCTACTGTTATTACAGTTTTTAGATTTGACTTGGACTTTGAAAATGTTTGTATAATACTGATCATTTCAAATTCCCGGATAACCCGGGTAACTAGGATTGGGTTGGGAGATGCTTAGAATGGTTACATTTACTTGGTGGTAACTCTGCTAGTATTTAATATGGGTGTAACTATGCTTTTATTCTGATGTTTCAGTACTGCCCTGTCGGTTTCGGTTCGCAATTGTACCGAACGAATCCAGCTGTTTTCTACCTGAACACATGCAGAATGTTTATGTGGGGAACTCAGAGCGCAAAGCAACGTTTCACAGCGAGACTTTAAAAAGCGACACAAAACAGAAAACAGGAAGGACTCCCAGCTATCGCTAAACTCTGCTATTTGGGAACATTAATGGTTTCTCTTGCAGCTACAGTAGAAAAAGAAAGATGGACCGAACCAGAACTTTGTCACTGAACGCATCTTTCAACAGCAATAAGGTCCAGAACACGCTCTGCATAGGTGGCGTTCCTTTCGTAGCCTTCTTCCAGCGGTGTACAGCAACAGGTAGGAGCTCCATGCTCATTTTAAAGTGAACATTTAAGATCAGGAAACTTGTTTTCATCTTTTTGAGCGCTGCTCATCGCCAGACAGAAACTCTCAGATGTATCCATCCCTTTCCATAGAGAACGTCTGATCCTCTGCAACAAGCCCACACAATAGAACTACACGACGAGAACAGCTAGTAATTAAAGGCATTGTATGAAATCAAATGAAAATAGAACTTGGCTGGAATCATTAGACTGAAGGGCATTGTAGCTCTCCCTCCTCCGCTGCTTTTTTGTCTTTGCATCTCCTTTCATGTTTCCCCATTCTTTACCAGGCGAAGCCTTTTATTCGGTTAATGATTACTCTGTCTTTCTGGAGTGCAACGCCTCACGTCTGACTGACGGCATCCCGAATTACCGGGGGAAGAGACGGCGCCCAGGTTGCTAAATGGCCTTCCACGCTCGCCGCTCTTCACTCGGGCGGAGGAGCATCCATCATCACGAGCTGCGGAGTGCGTGACAGGTAGACAAGGCGCGTGTATATGTATCAGCAGTCAAGATGATGAAGTTTAAAGGCCATCTGGGGTGAGATAAAAATGACGCCTCATGGTTGGAAGACTGCACACATTGCACTCCTGGGAGTTTTTGCAAAAAGCGCTGACAGAACTGATGTACAAGTTGTTCCATCAACAGGACAATGCGGTTTGTGTTGATGGGATTTTTTTTTTTTTCCCTTTCCTGCGCCCCATCTCCCTCCCTAAGAATTAAAATGTAGCAGAGAAACTGAGGAAACAATAGGGAACAATCTGCAGGACGTACCATGAAATGTCTCTCGTCTGCTCCGCGAGAAATCCCGTCTGCAGCCCAAACACGCTCCGCAAGAGATCCGAAATCTCTTTCACGACAGTCGCAGAAATAAATGACATTCAAATCGACAGATTGTTTCATGATTTGTCACAACGTGGCTGCGTATGACAACTGTGCAGTTCTGCATTTTAATTGAAAATGTCAGAGAAAAGCTTCTGCTTTTCTAAACCATTTAATGGTTGATTTTAAGAGGAGAGAACTTTTTTTTTCTACCAGCTGCAGAAAATGACCCCAAGGCCTGGTGAGTCACGCTAACTGGGGAACCAGGAGAGTAAAAACCTTACAAAAAGAACTGAACTTTCATGGTTACCCAGCTGGATTTGGTTTAATTTGTTTCTTTCCGAGCCCATAAAGGAATTTATAACCATTAATAACTCTAAAAATGATTGAGCGACAGAGTAATTAATTGCTGCCGCTTCGCATTAGTTTGCTGCAGACACAGCGGGGGTTCCCTGTACGACCGGCTCGCTCAGAGCTGTTATTATTTCTCCCCTTTCACAAAGCCGACGCCAGATAAAATCTGCCAGAACGAAGCATTCCCGACTCGCTTACTCGAAGGTCAGCGTGCGACCTCGTCCTTCGCACACAGATGACTGCGAAGCTGCAACACGAGGACAGTTGAAGTCAGAGCCTTGCTTTTGCTAAAATCTGGTCTCAACTGGAGTTTCTGCAGGACATGCCGCTCAACAACAGGGATGACGACGTCACCGTTTATTCTTATTAAGCTTTGTTTTTCTTCTAAAACTGTCGCTGTACCTCTCTGCCCCAGACGCATATATACGCAGTAGTGGCAATCGGGGTCAGCCGTGGCGTCACCAGAAAAGCCCAAACAGCAGCATCACGGCGAGCAAACAACAGAGCTCTAAGGTTCTGGAGCTTTTAATAATCATTAAAGAGAAGCTTGTGTAATGAAACATTCACAAGGTAGAAGCTGGAAAGGTGATGCTAAACGAAGGCCGTTGTGGCTGACGACGAAATAAAAATATCGATTTATTTATTTTTTTTGGATTTGAATGGAACCAGTAATGATGACAGTAATTTTTGTAGTAAAATTAAAAGTATAAAACTGGTAGTTTGTGGCTGTTTTCACCTTCTTCGTTCCAATGGATCAACTAGATCTAGTAATAAAACTGGATGTGTTAAAGTATGAAACAGGTTGGAGTGTTTAGAACGCTGTGACAGTTTTTCTACAGTTAAATTGAGTTTTAAAAATCAAAATATATCGTCTTACTCATAGTACCGTGATATATTGCGATATATCGTATTGTCTACCCTGTATCGCGATACATATCGTTTCGCCAGATTTTTGCCAATACACATCCCTATTTCATAGATTGCTGAAAATGTCCGGGTTCCCTCATGTGACATTTTCTGAGCCGATACCTTTTTTTTTCTTTAAACACGGGAGTCTGGCATGAGTTTCTCTTTATTAAGCAGTCTGGAAACTAAGACATTTCTTGGGCTTTTTTCAGGTGATGCATGAAATAAACCTTTGGTTTTTCCACAGTAAAACATTTACAGTTAAAATCTTCTTATTCTCTGTATAACTTGATAAAGAAGGTTCTGGTTCTGTTCTGGGGCCGACTTTAGAATATCTGGAGATGATGATGCAAAGAAGGATTCTTCATAAACGCAAAAATCTTATGGACAACCCTGAGCATCCTCTTCATGAGACAGTCATACAACAACAGAGAGTCTTCAGTCGGAGGCTTCTTCAGTTTCACTGCAACACAGACTGCTACAGGAAATCCTTCCTGCCCACAGCCATCATCATCTACAAGAACCATTTAAAGAATTAATTGTATGAGCTACATCAACACTTAATTTCCCTCTGGGATCAATAAAGTATTTTTGAATTGAATGAATAGCACTAGATTACATTGTGTCCAACTTTAAATGTAAAACTGAGAAAGTCGAGGTTAACAGAAGAATTTTTACAATCTACTGTACTAGTTCTGTCTGTCAAATCTATTGTAATATAAAAGCAAAGTGTACCTCACATGACAAACATGTTTTTATTGAACACAAAAACATTAACCAGGGAAAAGGGAATAAAAATTGGGTTGAAAATTGTTCGGTTTCACTCACCAGCAGAGCCATCGTTGCATCTCTGGTCAATAAAAGACTCAGTTCTTAACATTGCCTTACCATTTTACGCCGCAGTGGAACTGATGATACGTTGCTTTTCTACCCAACTAAAGGTTCATTTTCTTTTTATTGCTGGTAATTTGTTCTTTAGATAAAACAGTAAAAATGCAACATAAAAAGGAAAAATCCTGCACTTTTCTACCTCACAGGTTTGGATCTTTGTTCAAATTGCAGCAGTAAGTTAACAGAAAACTCAAAAAGTCTCAAAAAGACAGAATATTACTGAGAAACTGGCTGAGCAAAGTGGACTTTGTCAATGAGAGAGAGAGAAATATCGAAGCAGACTGGCCCACCGCGTTGGGTCGGCTTCAAAAACGTCCTCACCAGAGGGCCTCGGATTCACAAAGCAGCACATATTCATGCTGGATTTCATCAAAGCTGCTTAATTTTGAGCCTGAATGGCAAAAAATTAGCGAAGTGATCCGTGAATGAGGTAGGAAACCGCGCCGGAGGGCGAGCAGAGCCCAGACGGGAGGGATCAGCACCGCTTCATCACCAGGCCGACCGGACCGCCTCCGCTGGAGGCGAACGGCGAGCCGTGCAATTAAAGCCGCGGTCATCACATCAATTTTAAACCAAACGCCCATCCCACAGCGTCCCTGCGAACAAACTCCCAGAACGCCGGCGCCACAGGTGTTTCACCTGTTATCTCTAAGGAGGAGGCACCACAGACTGCAAATCATCCAGGAGTCTTAAAATGCCCTCAGTTTGAATAATTTATGGTTGTTTTGGCAAATGGTTCTGATGTTTTCGAGTTTTTTGAGATATAAGATGAGAAATTGACATATTCCCCCCCGGATTCATCACAGAGGAATGCGTTTTGACGTCAGTTATAAACCGAAGGTAGGAAGAAGAGAGAAACGAGATCAGCCTCACAGAAAACCAGCAGGCCGGCTCGAGTCGACGCTGAGCTCACCAGCATAACTTCCAGTGTTTTTCTGACAGGACTCGAGTTAAGTCAACCGGCAGCATTCCTCCCAAACAGGTTTTTTTTCAGGCGGTCGGACTGAACCGCGTACAGTGAAACAGACGACGTTTTTTTCCCTGACAGGTGAGCTGATAAACAAACCAACGCAGCCACCAGCATCCAGCTCCTGCTGAAGCCGGATTTATTACAAATCAGAGCGCTCTGCCAGGATCCATTTCTCTTTCATGGTTGACAAACTTTCCCGTCCAGAACAATGATTTAAAAAAAAGAAAAGAAAAAGTTTAATCCAAATTGAGCTCACTAGCTTTTTAAGTGGGGATATTTACATGATATTATAGCTGAATTTTATTATGTTTGGATTAGGAGGCTCCTTTAGTTTACCTTGAAAATGTCACATTACAAGACACAGCTGGAAGTAAAAGACGTTTCCCTTTAAACCCGATGGCAACTTCTCAGACCCATAAAATCTGTTAGAATACTACCAAAATGTTATTCAATATAATAAAAACAAAAAAATGAATCCATTTTGGAAGGGATGAGTTTTGTTTTCCTGAAAATGGCGGAATCATTGTAACTGTTCAGCACATCATGAGCGCAAGGCTCGACTCTGAATATCCGTTGACGTTCTTCTTAGAAGTAAACAAACATGGAGGACGGCGACATGAGAACGAATGACAAGATTTACACTAGGCATGTAAGAAAATATCGATCCGCCGATATATTGCGATATTTTATGTCACGGTATTCAAAAGCAATGCCTCGATTTTTATTTATTTATTTTTAAGAATTTGAATGGAACCATTAATGATGACAGTAATTTTTGTAGTAAAATTAAAAGTATAACTGGTAGTTTGTGGCGGTTTTCACTTTCTTGGTTCCAGTGGATCAACTAGATCTAGTAATAAAACTGGATGTGTTAAAAGTATGAAACAAGTTGGAGTGTTTAGAACGATGCTGTGACAGTTTTTCTAGAGTTAAATTTTAAAAATCACAATATATAGTCTTACCTATAGTATCGCGATACATCGTATCGTCTCCCCTGTATCGCGATACGCATCATATCACTAGATTCTTGTCAACACACATCCCTAACATACACTAAACTCACCTCCTGAGGGGAGATTCTCAGGACTGGTGTCTTTCTGAAGTTTACACGCTCTCCGATGCATGCATTGGTTCTCTCCAGGTACTCCATGGTAAACCATGACTGTTAGATTTAAGGCTGGGCGATATGGCGTCAAATCTATGTTGCTAAATAATCTAAAGAGTGCGCGATAACGATGTCTATTGCGACATAATCTTTTATTTCTTTTCTTTATACATGTCAAAATAAACACTCACTTTCCAGATACATTGCAGCAGAACAACTTCAAGAAAGTATAGAAACCCATTTAAAGATCATTCGTTGTGCAAAAAGCATTAAAAAAGATATTCCAATTTTTTTCCCACCAAAAAAATGCAACAAAACAATTCTCATAACACACAATAAAGAAAAAGATATTTTAAATAAATTAAAAGCTAAATGTTATGAAAACACAAAATTCAAAATTGTCCGCTTTCCTGGTCATTTGTTGTCTTTTATAAATTTAAAAATCGCACAAAAATAAACCTGCACACATTTGAATTAAAAATGCTTCAAGCTCAACGGGTTTCTTTTCCGTTAAATGGAAAACAGCAAACCGTGGTAAGCTGGTATAGTCAAAATCTCTACCTTTGGCTAAATTCATATTGCCCACTACGAGTTAGGTTAATTGGTCTTTCTGAATTGTCCTGAATGATTCTATGCCTGGTTGTTTGTCCTGCGTGTCACCCTGTGATGGACTGGCGACCCGTCGAGGGTGCACCCCGCCTCTCGCCCAATACCCGTTGGCGTTTCAACGGTTTCATGACAATGAGGCAACCACCACTTTGATGGTTTTTTATTCCAGTTTCCTGAGACTGCACTTGTCAAAGCGTCCGATTGAATCCAGCTGACTACTGGAAGAACCACAGAGCAGGTACTTTTGGACCTCAGTGCAGCATTTGAGACCGTTGACCAGGATAAACTATTGAACCAACCTGGAGAGCTGGGTTGGACTCTCTTGTACAGTACTTGGCTGGTTTAAGTCTTACCTGAAGAACAGGAACATCTTTGTGTCAGGAGTTCATTTTTAATGGAGTGGACAAAAAAAACACATGGGGGGTACCCCAATGCTCCATGTTGGGGTCCCTCTTATTTAATATCTACATGCTACAACATGTAACAAGATTAGTTACCATAAATACGCAGATGATGCACAGCTCAACGTTACAACGTCACCAGATGGCCATTAACCCATTCTAACGTTGAGCAGATGCATGGATGTGCCATAACTTTATCCAGCTAAACAGAAACAAAACAGAATTATTTTTGGACCCAAAGAGGAACGATCAACAATCAGCACACAGCTTCAGTTAATCCAGCTAGAAACTACTGATCAGGCCTGAAACCTAGGTGTAGTAATGGACTCAGACCTGAACCTCCAGGGTCACATAAAGGTCAATAACAAGGTCAGGGTTCTATCACCTGAAGAACATTTCTAGGATTAAAGGACTGATGTTGCAACAGGACCTAGAAAAACTCATCCATGCGTTTATCTTTAGTCGGATTGATTACTGCAACAGCATCTTCACAGGTCTGCCTAAAAAGTCAACCAGACAGCTGCAGCTGATCCAGAACGCTGCTGCTCGTGTTCCTCACTAGAACCAGGAAAGTAGAGCACATCACCCCAGTTGTAAAGTCCTTACAGACTGATTTATAGATTCAGATGGTTTATCGTTGAGGTCAGCATCTTTCCTAAACCGCTCAAACATGCAGGGAAATGTCAGAACGAAGAAAACGCTCTCTGATCCATCCACTCCAACTCACAAAACATCCCACACGATTGCTTCAAAAATCCTGGCTCAAAGATAAGTTTGGATTTGTCCAGATTTGAATCACAAATATTTTTTTTTTTTTTCACCACAGCAGGTTCTGGTTTGACTGGCTTAACTGTCAAGTCACACGAATGTTGTTTAATATCGGCTAAAGCCACGAGTCCAGAGAGAAATTATCAACGGTAATTAAGTAGATTGCTTTCTCTTGGTTCTTACAACCTGCAGATCAGCTGTTATATATATATATTTGCATGCATGCAAACAACCTAAAGAATGCCAAGCGCTCAACGCCAACTCCTTGTTAAAAAGTTTTTTTTTAAGTGAGCTGAAAATGATAATAAATCCTAAAACTACACGCTGGACTGGTTGGATCTTCCTGTAAGCCAAAATATCTGAGAACCATAGTCTAAACATGCTGCAGATGTCCTTTTTAGTCCCAACTCACAAGGTGAGGAGTTGAGTTTCACTAAAATTCACAGTACAAAAAAAAAACAAAAAACCTTTTGAGCCAAAGTTGGGGGGTAGAAAACCAGAAAACATTTGGATTTCATCACAACATTTTAACCTCTTCCTCAACTTTTCTCTGCTCCAATAATCAGGAGAACGACTGATAGGTGAGATTTGTGCAGCTGTAGCCATTAAAGTCTATAAAAAGGAGGATAAGCTCACAGATGTGGGTAACTGAATAATCAATACTTCACACGGCAGCATTAAAACATATATTTATGTCATGTTTTATATGCAGAACTCTTTAAAAAAAAAAAGGCCTGTAGCTTTAAGACGCCATAGAAAAATTAGGAAAAGTTGCACCTATTAGGGGGAGAGTTTTCTGTCATTCAGCCGCCTTTAAAGGTGACAGAGAGGACAGAAGCTTTACTTACCTCGGAATCAATCCGCCGTCTTCTTTCCTCACGATATTCAAAAAAATAAACTCCTCCTGGGGGGGAAAAAAGTCCCCAAATTCACATCCTCCTGTGAGGAAAGCGATTCGTACCTAAATGAATCCTTAAAAGTGTCTCCAGAAGTTTCAGCTGGACGATATATTCCCACGACATGAAAACACGAAACAAAAAAACGAACCGATTCGGTGATTTTTTTTTCTTTTTCTTTGCTTCGTTCAACCCTGAAACTCGGTTAAAGCTTCATGTCCGAGTCCGCTGCGACTGACGCGAGACCGGGAAGAAGTCGAGCAGAAGAGGGGCTGGTTCTCCACCCACGGAGCTCTGAAACATGACTGGAGCGACGCTTTTCTTCCTCCTCCTTTCGCCAAACTCCCCAAAGACTGTGGAAAAACTGCGTCACGTAGGCAGGAGTTAGCGCCGGAAGTCCCTGCGGCACACTTTCAAAGTAAAACGCTTTTTTAAAAACACAAAAAGAAAGAGCATAAAATAACAATAGACAATCACATTTTGATTATTGGTCAATTTCGCCTAAACACACAGAGTGATACATTTCAGGTAGTGGTGGGCGATATAAAAGGTATAAGGTAAAAATTACATAAATTTTGCCAAAGGTAGAGTTTTTTTGATCGGTGTACTGCGATTGCGCATTTTGATGATGTCATAAAGCTGTCATCAAAGAGGATAAATACTGATGTTCAGTGTTCGTCTTTACACCATCCGATCTTATCTGTGTGCACCTTTCAACAAAAATTTATTGAAAAGCTAAAAAAAAAAAAAATCAGTGTTCGTTTTTACCCTGCATATCGGCAGTTTAAAATTAGCCGTTTTCCATTTAAAGAAAAAAAAAGGTTGAACTTGAACCATTTTTAATTCAAATATGTGCAGGTTTATATTTGTGCAATATTAAATTTATAAATCAGTAACCAGGAATATTTGACAATTTCGAACTTCGTGTTTTTTGGGCCTGAGTGGACAGAGTTTTTTTTGAAGGGGGAAAGAACATGCGGAAAAGTTCGTCCGGTACGAGACTCGAACCCGGGACGGCCACGACGAGGACTGAAGCCTCTGCACATGGTGGCATCCTCCTCTAACCCCTGCGCCACCCGATGCCCTCGAGCTTTGCTTTTTAAAACAAAATTTAGCTTTTAATTTATTTAAAATAACTTCATGTTTATGTTGTGAGAATTTTTGTGTAGCATTTTTTTGGTAAAAAGATTCGAATATTTTTTTATGGCATTTTCACAATACATGTTCTTTAAATGTCATTCTATAACTTTTTTGAAAATTTTCTGCTGCAATGTATCTGGAAATTCAGAATGTTCATTTTGACATGTATAGAGAAAAGAATATATCGCAATATTTATCGTTTCCGCACATCCTTTAGATTATATTGCAATATAGATTTGAGGCCATATCGCCCAGCCCTAATTTCAGGCAGTTATTTATTCATTCGGATGAATATCGCTTACTATCAAAACCCAACATTGAAATTTCTCCGAAAATTATAATATAACATCAGACCAATAAAAAGCTTTCCAACCCAAAAAGAGCCATTTTTGCCTTTGATCCAGGAAAACAACATTTTGTTTAGGGCCACTAAAGCTATGTGAGCCTTCAAAACAAAATAGCTTGTTTTTACAATATCTTCTACAGTAAATGTACAAAAAAATAAAAAAAATTCTTTTTAGGTTTTAAAAATAAAGAAAATCATAAACTTTTTGAAATATAATGAACATGTTTTCTTTAATGGAACAATAAGTTTGTATAGAAAACAACCCCCCCCCAAAAAAACCACATTGTAAAAAACAGTACGCTACAACTATATTCCTTACACTATTAGTGTGTATTCCTTAATATTTTTGATCAAACTTATAAAGAGCCACTTGAAGCTCTGCAGGTTTCAGACCCCTGGTCTAAACATACATGTGGATGACTGCTGACTTAATGTTTATCAAGCAGGCAGTCACTGACACTCTTCATGAGGAGAGTTAGCCACAAAAAGCTCATTGCTTAAGTAGCTGGCTGATCCCAGACCATGGTATCAAAGCATGTTAATGGAAGGTTTAGTGGAAAGAAAAAAGGGCATGAGCAGTAGTAATATTCACAGCCTCGAGAGAGTTTGGAAGCAAACCTGAGCTCAACATTTAATATAGCTGATGAACATATAAATCATAGTGAAAGTTGCAAAAATAAAACGCAAATTTGAATTCTCTGACTTTTGCATCTCATTAAACCTCTGAAGGCTGCAGTACTGTACAACATCTACTGGTGAAAATGGTGCTGTCCTGTTTAAATGCACAAAGAGCTGATAAATACAGTTCATCACCTTGTTCTACCAATAGTAGTTTTGTGGGTTTATGTAGCACAAATGCTCACTAGTCATCATGAATGGCTGCAGGATGGAATGGCTTGGTCTGCAGTAATGCATGTGCTGCACCAGTGTGTCATGGACAAGGGGACCATTCAGTTTACTGGTTCATAAATGGAACAACATCTACTCACCCACAATCAAGATACATGGGTCATTATAAACCAATACAAAGTGGCTGAAACAAGCTTCTTCCATAGGTTTGCCTCAGCCACAAAGATTGTTTGAGAACCTCCATCCTCCAGGGTGGACTTTAAAAGGCGATTTTATAATCTGATTAAGACTTTTGTTGTTCTTCCTTGTACATCTCACTGGACCCAGAACTCCCTGATGGGATCCTTCCAGCTTGGGATTCTCCAGTAATGTAGATGTCTTTATTTCCATAAACTGACCTCCCTGACTTTACTTTAGAAAACTGAAGAAACTGAAATAAATAAGATTAGCTACCAAAACTATGCAGATGATACTCAGCTCTACATTACGATGTCACCAGGTGACTTTGAACCCATCCAAACCCTAAGTAAATGCACCAAGTAAGCGTTCTATCACCTGTCGGCTTCTTTTTTTATGTGCTCTGGAACTCACTTTTTTTTACTCCGAGAGGTGGGGGCGCCGAACTCCAAAACCCCAGCGGGAACTGTTTCAAAATAAGACCCAGAACTGAGAGACAGAGAGTAAAAACAACACACACAACAACAGATATCTGTTTCAAAAGGACGCACCTGCAGATGGGAGCCAGACAAAATCTGACTCTCTTTCCTACAAGGGTGTACCATTTTTATTTCCAAAAGAACAAAGAACATATCACATGACTCCTCTCTCCTCCTTCTACATCTTGACAGGTCATTTATTTTCTCCAGGTCTCCTGACCGTACCAGGAACTAGAGTTATAGCTGATCCTCCCTGCTTTCAGTTCATATCTTTACTCAAGAGTTTGTTTACTTAAAACCTTAAACCCTATAAAATACTGGTAACAGAGTCATGTTTTACTACCCTGAATAATATAAACAGGCCTATTACTTCTAAAGCTTAAAAAAAGATATAATTAAAACATATGTACTGCATAATAAAAAATAGCCCCAAAAAAGTAGAATACAACACACCTGAAGAACATTTCGAGGATTAAAGGACTGATGTTGCAACTGGACCTCGAAACACTCATCCATGCGTTTATCTTCAGTTGGATTGATTACTGCAACAGCGTCTTCACAGGTCCGCCTAAAAAGTCAATCAGACATCTGCAGCTGATCCAGAACGCTGCTGCTCGTGTTCCTCACTAGAACCAGGAAAGTAGAGCACATCACCCCAGTTCTAAAGTCCTTACACTGGCTCCCTGTAGCTCAGAGAATAGACTTCTAAATACTTTTACTGGTTTATAAATCATTGAATGGCTTAGCACCAAAGTATGTTGAAGATCTACTGTTACTATAGCAACCAACCCCCCCAGACCAATCAGGTCCTCAGCATCCCTAGAACCAGAACCAAACATGGAGAAGGAGCTTTCAGTTTCTGCTGCTGCTGAAACACTGAGTTCTTTTAAATCACAACTAAAAACATATCTGTTTAGAGCTGCCTTTGAGTAATGTTTTCATGTATCATATGTGTTGTGTGTTTCTTGCTTTATTGCTGTTTTTTTTACTTTATCTGCTTTGTCTGTGTTTAAATTGATATTTTTATTTTACCAATTAACCATGTAAAGGACCTTAAATTACCTTGTGGTTGAAAGTGTGCTATAGAAATAAAATTGCCTCGCCTTGAAATGATCACATTGTCAACATCGTTTGGGGCGGGTTTGTCTTCAAGAACGTGCGTTTTATTTTGAAATTCCAACCAGGAAGAAACGCTCCTCACTCTCAGAGAAATGACTCCCAAATTAGACTCCGGTTCACATTAAAGGCCTTTAAAAAAAGTATACGTTTAATTAAAATCTGAGATGCAATCTGTGTAAATTTAAAAATAAATATCAAAAGCAGCTCCTTTATGGCGAAGAATAGATATGAGTTGAGTAAATAAATCCATGCAGGGACAGAAGCACCTAAATGAACTGCAGCCTAATGCATCTTCAGATTGAGATCCACTTTTAACTACATTATGGACAGTTATATCTATAGTATGTCTATAACAATCTACTTAATCTCCTCAAAGACATACATTGGATTTCGTTTTATTTTCTGCTCACATTTCAAATCATTTTTTTTTTTTACATTTCTAGAGAAGTCCTCGGAGTTCTGGGAGGCTGGTGGAGCTGTCAGGCCCGGTTAAGCGTCCATTCGCTCCCGCTGCTAATTTGAGGGTCTGCTGGGGTACAATGGAGGCTTTGTTGTTGGAGAATTTGTGAGAGAAGTAATCCTTGACACTGGGCCATTGGAAGGCCTGACCCTTTGTTTCATAAGTCTCCTGAATGTTACAGTAAGTATCGGTGCACGAGAACAACTTGAACCGACTCAGAAGGAAACTATAATGCAGAATGGAGTAAGTTGCTACTTCAAGCATAAAGGTCTTTTTCTTTTACTTATCTCTGCAAGTATTCTTGATATTTTGTTTATACTTAGACCAAAAATAAACCAAACTGGTTCACTGCTTCATATTTTCCCCCATAGAGCTAAATTTATTTGGAAATGTTGCAAATACGTAAAGAAAAAAAGAAAAAAACATATATAGACACACACAAAAAACAAGAACAGCAACAGTTTATTATTTTGCAGCTGTAAAGTTTCTGAAACAACTCAACGGGTTCTTTTAGATAAACAAGTTATAGAAAACCATACTGTTGTAGCTTTTAGATTTGTGGTACATACCTTCTAAAAGAAAACAAAAAAACCTAAACAGCAATATAAAATAAGCTAGTTTTTAGTTTTAGTTTTTATTTTAGACATAATGTCGCCTTTCCTGAGTGAAATAACTATCTGCCAAGGCTGCATTACCCTCTTGTGGCAACTGAATGTTACAGCTTCTCAACTTCACTAACTTTTAACAGCAAACTTTATATCTTTTTATGACAAAACATACAGGACATAAAAAGTATATACCAATATGCTACTTTTTTAAATTGTTACCACTGTAGTACAGCTTCCTGAGACAGGGAGTTAGTAAAGGAGCAATTAAAATAAATATCCATATACAGATTTTAGTTAACCTGACAACCATTTAGACAGGTAATTTTTGCTGTTTTTAGTGGTTAAAAGCTGTAAAAGCTATTAAACTTTAAATGTTTATCAAAAGTACTCTTCATCAAGCGAATAACAGGTTAACCCACTAGTGTGTAGTTTGATCTCAGTATGAATGGAGCTGTTATGCGAAGGCCTCAAAGTTTTGTTAGAGAACATCAGAGAACAAACAGCGTCATGAACCTACCAAGACATGGCAGTCCACCTGAACTGACAGGGAAGGACAGCAATACTTGGAGAAGCAGCCAAGAGGCCTACGGCAACTCTGGAGGAGCAGCACAGATCCACAGCTCAGGTTGATAGGAGAAAAGTGTGTCCTCCACAAATCTGGCCTTCATGGAAGTCCCATTTCCAGCCATGTGGGGGCAAACATGCAGAAGAAGCTGCGCTGGTCAGATGAGATCAAAACTGCAACAATTGGCTGAAAACCAGCACTTCACACCACCTTGAATGCAGCATTCCTTTTGTTGAACATAGTGGTGGCTGCTTCATGCTGTGGGGAAGATGCTGTAGAAGCCTTGAGACTGGGGCAAAAGTCCAGCTTCAAGGGAGAGAACAACACGGAACAGATCAAGGTATAATGGAATGGTTAGGTCAAAGCATTTTCATAGAATGGCCTAGTCAAAGTCCAGATGTCCACAGTTGATGTTCATTGATATTTTCCATCCAGTCTGACTCAGTTTGAGGTATTTAGCCAAGAAGAATGGGCGAAAATTTCAGTCTGTGTTCAAAGCTGATGATAATATCCCTTTTGGGTTCAACCTGGTGAAGGAAAGGATGAACAACACAATCATTACTGTATATTCATCTTTGAAAGAGAAGTTAGTGAGAATAGTTGGATCGGTTTTATTTAACTTTGGTCAAATAAAAATAATCCGTGGGAATGTGGATGTCCTCGCTTATGCAGCTCGTTATTAAACAAACCGCAGGTGTGTCTGTTTCTGCGAGGGAAGCTGGACGTGAATGATTTATGAGTATGTAAATCAGATTGTTGAACCGCTGAAGGACAGTGAAGAGCAAAGCTGGATAATCATCTACACAAACATAATATTCTGCTGTCAGAGCTGCCAGTCACAGGCTTACATTACTCTCCATTTCACACCTGCAATAAACCTCCAGGAAGAGTTGCAGAGATCGAAATAAACTTTTGATATTACAGAGAGGCGAAGCAGACAGAGAGAGAAAGAAAGAAAGAAAGCTGGATGAAAATGGAGGCATTCATCACTTTTGAAGCTGAGTTGGTAACTAGAATAAGAAGCTTGACTGTGTTTACATGCACAAGTGTTTCTGTGAAACTGCTTCAAACAGCAATAGAAATGAATTATGGACATGAATGTGGACATAATCGGATGTTTGAACATAAGAAATATGTTTTTGTTGGATTCTTTGAGAATAAATGGGATGAAGATTGAGACCACAATGGAGCTCAGGGGTTAAGGGACCACAACTGCCTTCGTACACCGGAAATCTACTTGTGACTTTCTCTGAAATCGCTCATAACTGCCTCTTTTGATATTTCAGATACTAAATTTACCTTAATATACATTAATATGCACAATGAAAACCGTCTTGGCACTACAGGGAATCAGCACCAATTAAAATAAATGACGCTCTTGGATTGGCTGCTTTGCAAACGCCAGTCAGTAGCATATAAAGTAGCATTGCAGCAAGATATTTCAGCTTCCCAGACTGTGTTTTCCTTTCAAATAATTTTAGATATGCTTTGAATAATTTATTTGAGTTACGTTCCACAGAAAAATCTGTGGATACTCAACTACGAATAGATGCAGTCTAAAGACTTTAGATAAAAACCATCTGGCAGATAAAGCGGATTGTAGAATAACGAACAAACAACCAAAAAACTTTATATTATGAGGTGGAAAACTAGGGAATAAAAGAGAAATAAGGGGGCCAAATGGCCATGTTTTGCCCTTGGACCTTAAAATATTGTTCTGATTCTAATCTTTCAGGTTTCAAGATTACCCTCTCTCTTTGTCCTTTCCATATTGTTTTTTTTCCCTTTAAGTTTTTAATTTTCTGTTTTTAATCACCTGGTTTATTATTTTTTTAATATCCTGTTTCATCACCCGCCTGCCTTCAAGTCTTCCTCTTCTTCATCTGGAGACAAAACTCATCACTTCATATCCTTAACCTAATACATAATGAGGATCAGGAAATCCTTTTTAATCGTCAGATTTACTAAATAAGCAGTAAATTTGAGCGACACCTGAGGAATCCTCCCCAGCATGTTTTCCTGTTTTTGTTTGGAGGAGTAAACCCGGATTTAACAGATGATGGTAATCAGCTTTGGCTGATTGAAACTGCTGAGCTGCAACAATGACCGTCTGATTAAACCAGCACATAGAACCATGATGATCAAGGAGCTAAACGCTAAAACGAGTTGAACGGTAATGACTGTGGTCAAACTTCAGAGCTGTGAATGATACAGCAGCAGAAAACCACACCAGGCGCCACTCAACAAAGCAACAAGGCAACCTTTCCCTGAGACTCGTCAAAAGTGAGTCCGATGAGGCTCGATTTCAGCTGCAACATTCAGGTTGTTGGTTACTACAAGTACCGACTCAGGATCATTTAAACACCACAGCCTAGCTGAGTATTGTTGCTGACCATCTCCATCTCCATCCCTTCATGACCCCCCAGTGACAAAACCTTCTGATGGCTGCGTCCAGCTGGAGTTGCTCCATGTCACGATGCTGGTTTGTTATGCACGGCAATGAGTTCACAGGCTGTTACAGACCTCCGAGAGATTCCAAAGGAGGTTGGGATCAGAAGACTATCAGTCAGGTTTTTGTAGACCTCATTCAGCTGGAAGAGCTTCTCTGAGAATCTTGTCATCATCTGATTAACTTTAAGTTTGGTTTCATCTAGGCTCCGCATTCTGGTTCTTGTGTTTTAATTGACCCCTTCATTGTTTTATTCAGTTCTGCTTTTTAAGTTCTTTTGTGTTTAGTTGCAGTTTCGGTTATTCCATGTTTATGGTTCCACTAATCACCTCCACAACATTTATAAGCCTGTCAGTTTCTCTCAGTCGTTGCCAGATCCCTCTCTGTGGTCCATTTTTTCTCCTTGGTTGGTTCCATTGCCATACTTGTTTCCAGTTATTCCTAAATTATCTTGTTTTTAGCAAGCTTTTTGTATCGTCATTAAAATCATCGCTCTCATCATGACCCTTCCATTGACTTGTCTGCGTTTGGGTCACAAACACATTCCCATGCAGAACGATGCAGCTAAACGTTCTGCGCTGCTGGATCTGATCAACTTGAGGGAGATTTTTCTGCAATTACAAGGTAAAAAAAACACAAAACTTTTCTGACTATTCATGCGTGCTCTTAAAGCCAAATATAGTTTTATACATCAGTACACAAATAAAATATGAGGCTGCAAGACATTTAAACCGACTGTAACATCAGGCAGTGGGATGTAACTTAAATAGTGCAGATGGTGGGGCAATAATCAGGAGAACAAATTATTCACTGGTTTGTGATTTAATGAAGCTCTTTTAGTGCAGGAAACACAGCTCCATAATTCCCTCTGCAGTCAGCCCTGAGAATAAGAATAAAGAAGGAAAGTGTATTTTACTTTGAAAAAGGCAAGGGATTGCTGAAATGCACTGGAATAATTAAGACTGGCTGTTAGATGATCATCGCTCTGGAACAGAAATCAGAAGCAGGCTTTTTAGGGCTTTAACCACATAGAGTCGCTCCTTCTCTAATTTATGTTTCCCTCTGACAGGATCCGTGATAGAGAAACGTAAATTGATCGGTAACCGGTCAAACGAGTCTGCGCTCATCTTCTGTGCAATTATGGAAGAAACAAATTGAGCGATTCTTAAAGTCCATTAAGGAGCAAATCAAATAGCTCTCCAGCATTAGCGCAGGACTTGTTAACAGCACAGTGTGATTAATTCGAGCACACCTAAACAAGTCCCATCACTGCTATTCTCCCTGAGCTGCTAGCTATGGTTCTTCTAATCTCATCTTTCCTTACAGCTAGAGCTTTGTGTAATAATAAATCCAAACTTAATTGGAAAAATTACTGCTGCAGTCCAAATCTACTGTAGATACCAGTTTGGTGGCATGAAAAAGCAGCCGTTAAAAAATATCAAAATTCTGTATTTATGTTCAAATAGTTTATTCTGACTGATTCAATCAGAAGGAACAGTCTGTAAACATATTTTATCCACATAGTGTTTGTTGTGGCACTGCCTGCAGCATGTTGAAGTCTCCCTGTGGCCAACCAGAAATCCTGAGACTTTCCTCGGCTTGTTCAGTGTCTTGTAAATGTATTGACACCCATTAAACTGTTTTACATTTGGTCATGTTATGCTACAAAAGACTGGGATGTATTTATATTTCGACGGTCTGAGTCAACACTTTGCAGAACATCTACAAAGAAGAGTCGGACGGGATTCAAGCAGCAGTGAGCATCAGTTTTTTCCACAGATTCACAGTTGGATTGATAGATTTCATTTCCCTCGGAAGTCGGAGCTGGGTTTGACGTCACACCCGAGTAAATAGCGTTACAGTTAACCTAGTCGGCTAGTCGGGATTTCAATATGGTGACGCCCAGTGAGCAACTGTTGGTAGCACCTCTTACAAACAATGTTTTAAGCTGTACTTTCCATATGCAAACACCACTTTAATTTTTTTTTTATTTAGAGTTCCAGGCCTGCAATGGACTGGCGACCTGTCCAGGGTGTAATCTAAAACATCATCACTCAATTTAAATGGTAAGTATGAATTTATTTTCCACTGTTCACTGTCTCTGATGAACACCCTGCAGGCCGAACAATCAGCTGCTCTGCTGTGAAACAAAATATTGGTCAGAGATCCTTAATATTAGAGGCCAGGATGACAAACACATGCATTTTCGTACAGTGGGTTGCAAAAGTATTCGGCCCCCTTGAACTTTTCCACATTTTGTCACATTACAGCCACAAACATGAATCAGTTTTATTGGAATTCCAGGTGAAAGACCAAAACAAAGTGGTGTACACGTGAGAAGTGGAACGAAAATCATACATGATTCCAAACATTTTTTACAAATAACTGAAAAGTGGGGTGTGCGTAATTATTCAGCCCCCTGAGTCAATACTTTGTAGAACCACCTTTTGCTGCAATTCCAGCTGCCAGTCTTTTAGGGTCTGTCTCTACCAGCTTTGCACATCTACAGACCGAAATTCTTGCCCATTCTTCTTTGTAAAACAGCTCCAGCTCAGTCAGATTAGATGGACAGCGTTTGTGAACAGCAGTTTTCAGATGTTGCCACGGATTCTGGATTGGATTTAGATCTGGACTTTGACTGGGCCGTTCTAACACATGGATATGTTTTGTTTTAAACCATTCCATTGTTGCCCTGGCTTTATGTTTAGGGTCGTTGTCCTGCTGGAAGGTGAACCTCCGCCCCAGTTTCAAGTCTTTTGCAGACTCCAAGAGGTTTTCTTCCAAGATTGCCCTGTATTTGGCTCCATCCATCTTCCCATCAACTCTGACCAGCACCACCAGAGCATGATGCTGCCACCACCATATTTGACAGTGGGGACGGTGTGTTCAGAGTGATGTGCAGTGTTAGTTTTCCGCCACACATAGCGTTTTGCATTTTGGTCTCCTCTGACCAGAGCACCTTCTTCCACATGTTTGCTGTGTCCCCCACATGGCTTGTGGCAAACTGCAAACAGGACTTCTTATGGTTTTCTTTTAACAATGGCTTTCTTCTTGCCACTCTTCCATAAAGGCCAACTTTGTGCAGTGCACCACTAATAGTTGTCCTATGGACAGATTCCCCCACCTGAGCTGTAGATCTCTGCAGCTCATCCAGAGTCACCATGGGCCTCTTGGCTGCATTTCTGATCAGCGCTCTCCTTGTTCGGCCTGTGAGTTTAGGTGGACGGCCTTGTCTTGGTAGGTTTACAGTTGTGCCATACTCCTTCCATTTCTGAATGATCGCTTGAACAGCGCTCCGTGGGATGTTCAAGGCTTGGGAAATCTTTTTGTAGCCTAAGCCTGCTTTAAATTTCTCAATAACTTTATCCCTGACCTGTCTGGTGTGTTCTTTGGACTTCATGGTGTTGTTGCTCCCAACATTCTCTTAGACAACCTCTGAGGCCGTCACAGGGCAGCTGTATTTGTACTGACATTAGATTACACACAGGTGCCTCTATTTAGTCATTAGCACTCATCAGGCAATGTCAATGGGCAACTAACTGCACTCAGACCAAAGGGGGCTGAATAATTACGCACACCCCACTTTTCAGTTATTTATTTGTAATAAACGTTTGGAATCATGTATGATTTTTGTTCCACTTCTCACGTGTACACCACTTTGTTTTGGTCTTTCACCTGGAATTCCAATAAAATTGATTAATGTTTGTGGCTGTAATGTGACAAAATGTGGAAAAGTTCAAGGGGGCCGAATACTTTTGCAGGCCACTGTGCAAAGAAAAACATCCCAGCTCAGGTAAATGTAGCATAAATACATTTAAACTCTACAGAAAATGTCATGGTTGGCAAAAAGACATAACTAATAGAACATCGAACCCACAGTGAAGCATGGTGGTGGCAGCATCATGCTTTTGGGTTGTTTTTCTGCAACTGGAACTGGAAGCCTTAATGTCATCTTTCAGCTCAACAATGACTCAAATCATACATCCAGCAAGATAATGGATTCACCAGAAGAAGAGAAAAAGTCCAGCTGGAGCGAAGACAGGAATCTGATTGGGTAGATCTGAGGAGACCTGAGAAAATAGTCAGGATCCGCCATGCCGAATTCAATCTTCGTCTTTATTCTTGCTTTTTAAAAATACGTTGTTTTTTTTCATCCTTCTCCATTTTGGTCTGTATGCAGACGCAAACTCCGAAATGTTCCTGTGCAGGAAGAAAGCACTCGTGTGGATCTACTGAAAATATATCTTCAGACGGCTGTGAAACAAAGAGCAGGTAGAGAGATGATTGATTAGCTGCGGCTGTCCGCCTGACTTGAGACTCATTGGCAGCCGTCACTTTGATGAATTACACTGCTGAGGAAAACACTGCACTCTGATTACAGCCGCCGTGTGGACGGGTTTTTACAGCCTGTATACAGCATGTCTTGGAGCAGCTGTGAACTCTGCACTGTGTGTGGCTCGCTCGCTGAAATTGCCCTGCAAGGATTGTTTGCAGTGGATGTTGCCAGTTTAGTTTGAATGCTAATCCACCATCAGAGGCACCGTGTCCGCACCCCCTAAAAATCCTTGTTTAGTATTCATCCTTAGGAAGCGGATCATCCCGGCTCAAGGTCCTCTGCTGCTCATAAAAACAGAGCGATTTGTTCATATTTAACACGCTGGGTGACAGGAGTGAACATTTTCTCTGTCCTGCGGCTCCGTTTGTGACAAGATGCACTGAATAATTTAAGCTGATAAAGGCCACAATATGTTTTTTTTATGTGGCAAAAACGAGATTGTGGGTATTTTATTCAATAAAAACATAATGAGACCCGAGACAAGGTCGGCCCGACTTGAAGACTGGAGCTGTTTTATTGCAAAAGTCGTTTTGAATGAGCAGCTTTTATAGCTTGAACTTGTCACTGTGTGTAAAGGATTGTGTTTGGCTTCTGTTTAAATTACACTCTGGAGCATTTTATAGCACCCTCCAATGTTACTGACGTCCTGTTGGCTACAATTGTGTAGATGGCTTCATAATAAATAGCACAAGTTGTTTAAATACCTCACCTGCAACCTGGAACAACTTTAACTTCCTAGCAAACTGAACTTTGTATCTGATAAAGGTATGACGTGCCATTTGTAAAGTTACACAGTCGAAAGTTAACAGCAATAATTTGGGGTTTTTAGCCTGTCATAAGATAAATAAATCGGGGTCCATTTTCGCATTTTCGCAATGTTGATTATTATTTCATAATAATAATAATATTATTATAATAATATACTTCGTTTACAAACTAAATATTTTGTTTAACTAAATTTAACTAAACATTTAGCTTGTCAACTAAGTATTTAGTGTACATACTAAATATTTAATTTGGAACTAAATATTTAGATAGCGAGCTGAATATTTAAAGCTAAATATTTAGCAAGCAAGCTAAACTGGCTAGCTAAATATTTAGCTTTGAACTGAGCATTTAGCTTCGGGCTAAATATTTAGCTAATATGCAAATTTGCTTGCCGAGAAGTGGACTACCTAAACTTAAAGCATTGTCTTTCAAACCTCTATATAAAATGCTGGCAAGACCGAAATGTGCAACATTTCAGCTTAAAACGTAGAATGAGCTGTTTTAACAGCTATATAGACGTTTAGCGATGTTTTTAAACCAACAGTGACTGCATCAGCAGCAGGAGTATACAAAGAGGTTCGCAGGTTCCAGCTTTTATTTTCATAGTCCCCTTCCGCTTCTCTTCTTATTAGCTTAATATTTAGCTCTGGGCTAAATATTTTTTTCGAAGCTATATATTAGCCAGTTTAGCTAGCTAGCTAAATATTTAGCTTCACACTAAATATTTAGATTGTTACCTAAATACACTCCTCAAAAAAACCAACATTAAAATAACACATCCTAGATCTGAATAAATGAAAATTTGTTATTAAATACTATGTTCTTTACATAGCTGAATGTGCTGACAACAAAATCACACAAAAATCATCAACGGAAATCAATTTCATGAACCAATGCAGGTCTGGATTCGGAGTCACACTCAAAGTTAAAGTGGAAAAACACACTACAGGCTGATCCAACTTTGATGTAATGTCCTAAAACAAGTCAAAATGAGGCTCAGTGGTGTGTGTGGCCTTTTATGTGCCTGTATGACCCCCCTACAACGCCTGGGTAGCTCCTGATGAGGTGGCGGATGGCCTCCTGAGGGATCTCCTCCCAGACCTGGACTAAAGCATCCGCCAACTCCTGGACAGTCTGTGGTGCAACGTGGTGGATGGAGCGAGACATGATGTCCCAGATGGTCAATTAGATTCAGGTCTGATGAACGGGCGGACCGGTCCATAGCATCAATGCCTTCCTCTTGCAGGAACTGCTGACACACTCCAGCCACATGAGGTCTAGCATTGTCTGGCATTAGGAGGAACCCAGGGCCAACCACACCAGCATATGGTCTCACAAGGGGTCTGAGGATATCATCTCGGTACCTTATGGCAGTCAGGCTACCTCTGGCGAGCACATCTCCCCCGCACCATTACTGACCCACTGCTAAACCGGTCATGCTGGAGGATGTTGCAGGCAGCAGAACGTTCTCCACGGCGTCTCCAGACTCTGTCCCGTCTGTCACATGTGCTCAGTGTGAACCTGCATTCATCTGTGAAGAGCACAGGGTACCAGTGGCGAATTTGTCAATCTTGGTGTTCTCTGGCAAATACCAAACGTCCCGCACGGTGTAGGGCTGTAAGCACAACCCCCACCTGTGGACGTCGGGCCCTCATACCACCCTCATGGAGTCTGTTTCTGATCGTTTGAGCAGACATATGCACATGTGTGGCCTGCTGGAGGTCATTCTGCAGGTCTCTGGCAGTGCTCCTCCTGTTGCTCCTTGCTGCCTGGTTGTTGCCCTCCTACGGCCTCCTCCACGTCTCCTGATGTACTGCTCTGTCTCCTGGTAGCGCCTCCATGCTCTGGACACTACGCTGACAGACACAGCAAACCTCGCATCAATGTGCCATCCTGGATGAGCTGCACTACTTGAGCCACTTGTGACGTTGTAGACTCCGTCTCATGCTACCACTAGAGTGAAAGCACCGCCAACATTCAAAAGTGACCAAAACATCAGCCAGAAAGCGTAGGAACTGAGAAGGGGTCGGTGGTCACCACCTGCAGAAGCACTCCTTTATTGGGGGTGGCTTTGGTAATTGCCTATAATTTTGACCTGTTGTCTATTCCATTTGCATAACAGCATGTGAAATTGATTGTCAGTCAATTCAATTCAGTTTATTTATATAGCGCCAATTCACAACAGATGTCATCTCAAGGCACTTAACAAGAAGTCATTTCAATACAATTATACAAACATTCCAATCAGTTAAAAAGTTTCCTATTTAAGGAATCCCAGCAGATTGTGTCAGTCATTGGCGTGAGGTTGGTCCCCATTGATGCAGACTTTCCAACCACAGCAATCCTTCAGCAATCCCTCATACTGAGCAAGCATGTAGCGACGGTGGAGAGGAAAAACTCAGTCAGTGTTGCTGCCTAAGTGGACAGTTTGATTTCACGGAAATGTGATTGACTTGAAGTTGCATTGTGCTGTTTAAGTGATCCCTTTGTTTTTTTGAGCAGTGTATATAGTTTGACATTTATAAATGAATAAATAACATGAACGCAAATATGGCTTTGAGAAATGAACCGCCATTTTTCTCCTATGACTAAATAACCCAAATTATTGCTGTTAAGTTTTGACTAGGTAACTTTACAAATGACACCTCATATAAACAAACCACATTGAAAGGCATCTCCTAATTTATTGAATATTATTGTATATAAAGATGAAAATGGACTTAGAATAAAAACAGCAAAAACAAATTCAAGTTCCCAGGCAACAAATCACCAAAGTGCAGCTTTTAGCTGAGTCCAAACTCAGGATGTGACACAAAGTGACTCAGAGCACTCTGAAAACATTATTCAGAAAACTAAAAATAGAAAAGGAAAGTCAGTTTCAGTCAGCCAAAGAAAATGCCATTTTAAAACTGTGTTTAAAAACCTCATAGCATTTTCTTTCCAAACAGCCCCCTGTTTTAGCCAGAGCTGTATTGATAGACTCCTTCCACGAGAGGTCAAAACATTTCCATGTGTCTGTTTGGGAGGTAGGACCAGTAAACTCTGTAGCTATCATGATGAATATCCAGTCGGTTTACTGTCTAATCTACATTCCTACCCTCGTCTGTGGCCATGAGTCGATAGCAGACCCTGAAAGAATAAGGTTAGGGATAGAAGAGGCTGAAACAGCTTTCTGAGATAAGGTGAGGTAGTCAGTCATCTGTGAAATGTTCAGAGTTATAAAGTTGCTGCTCTTCTGCACTGAAATTAAATAAATAATGAGGATCGAGCATCTGGCCTGTCTTCCTTCCATATAAGACACATAGTTGGAAGGAAGAACTACTCCACCTGTAGGTGAGACACACAACCACTCTTAAATTATAAATGGAAAATCAAAAGTCTGTCCTTTTTACAGAGGGACAGACTGGAACCAGAGGGGTATTCCAGAAAGCTTGGTTAACTTACCATGTGGTAAACGAAACCCAAAATCTGCTACTATGAGTAAGTTTGTTCCAAAACAGCTGATAAGAGTCAGCTTAATCAACCTCCTCCTGGTAACCCAGAGTTAATGAGCGCGCACCCTGATTACATAAAGACCCTCTCAACGGATGACCAAATTCATGGATCACAATGGAAACTGAAGGGGAGAAGAAAAGGACAGCTTACTTCGCGGAAGCCGAGTTGGACGTGTTGATGCTGGGCTATGAGGAAATCAAGCCAATCGTTATGGGGAAAAAAAAGCAATACAGATGCAGCATCAGCAAAATAAAGAATGTTGGCTTGGCAAAAAATAACCGACAGAGTAAATGCGTGAGTTTAGCAAATATCATAACTCTCAACACTTTTATTTTTACATTCATTTTCTACCCCTTATACCCAGTTGGGGTCGGGGGGTACTGGACTGTGTCATGTATAATTTAAAATTAGTTTCTGTATACTGGTTAACTATTCAAGAATGACTTACTTTTGCCACCTATTCGTAAAGGGTACAATAATATTGTACACTGACTTAGACATTTGTTGACTTCTCGCTTGATGAGATGCAATTCTTCTGGAGTCAGAGGAACTCTGTCCCAAGTCAAAATGAAACACAAAAACATTCTCCAAAAAGGTAAGAATGAAATCAAATAATTATTGCAGATGTGTGGGCCTGTTAAGTACTTTTTTGTACATTCTTCCTTCATGTAGCTAATCGAAAGAAGACTGAGGCCCATCTAACTGGTGGGGGGGCCCCACCATCTCCCCTCACCCCAGCTGAAGAGTTGGCTCTGTCCCTTAATGAAGGCCGACCAGTAGTTGATGGCATTCCTGGGAGCACTTCTTCATCAGAGTCTGCCTTCCAGGACGCAAGTGACTTTGTGAAATGTAAATTCACAACATAGTCATATCATTGCTGCCACTTAAAGGCTTTTTTAATGCACTTGGCAGTAGTCATTGTTTCACAATGCAGGATTATTACATTCAGCTGTATACGATGTATACTTTAATCTCATTTGAAATACTCTTTCGTGTTACTAATGTGTTTGTGAAATTGTTTTTCGTTGTTTGTCATATTCAATGGGCTTTGTCCTGCAGTTGCTGGTGAATGCTTGGTCTTATTGGACACTCCAGAAACCCCCCAGTCTGTCACAGGTGTAAATGATTGTCAGGTACCATTAGTTGCTTTCAGATTTTTCTCTTTTTATGGCCATATAAAGTAGATTTTGCATACTTCTACTGGAGAATGAACAGGAGCAGGTTATGTTGAGAGAGAATAACACACTATCTTAGCCTTGAACTTATCAAGGTATTTCACATAGCCTTCTTCCTGGAACAGACCCCAGAGGATTCAGTGATTTATAAACTAGGAAAAGTATTTTAAAGTCTATTTTCTGAGCTACAGGGAGCCAGTGTAAGAACAATAGAATTGGGTTGATGTGCTCTACTTTCCTGGTTGTCCCTCTTTCTGCTCCTCACGCTCAGGATTGTCAGTCAGTGTTTCTGATCTCACAGCTCCTTCGTGAACTTTATCCTCCATCTCCGTCTCTCTCTATGCATGTGGTTTTTTTTAACAGCAGCAGCAAAAAATAAAAACAAAGACATAAATAAAAAAATAAAAAAATAAAATGGACCACAGACGTATCCTAGCAAGTGGAAAATGTGATTCAATCAAAAATAAGGCTGAAAGTGGAATAACTTCATCTTTATTTTTTTATTCTGTAGCTCCTGGTAATAAAGAAATAAAGAAATGAATACATAAATAAATAAATAAATAAGTTTTGTGTGTTTTTGTTTATTTATTTCTACAGTTCTGTGTTTGTTTTAATCGCAGAGAGAATCAGAGTGTTTTGCAACTTTTGTCGTGTTCACTTTAACCTGAAGGTTGTCAGTCAGCCACTGAACACTGTTTTCCAATTTTTATTTCTGATGAGATATGATGGTAGCTCCCTCTGCTGGATGGAAAAAAAAGAAGCTTCCTGAAAAGATGAAAGTGTAGGATTGTTATTCTGATAAATCACGTTCTATCACCGATGACAACATCTGTTGCATGCAGCACATTGGATCAAAACAAAAAAACAAAACAAAAAAAAGAAAAAAAACAATTAAAGTGATGTTTTCTAGAAGGATAAAATACAATTTGGCATGTGTTGGAGACCCACCCGCAGAAGAGTGCTTTGTTTGGCATATTTTAAAACGTTTTTAGAAAGCCTGACATATTTTTTTTGGCATAAGTTAAATAAAGTAATAGTTTATGGAGAAGGTTGGAGGTTATCGATTCTAGGGTGACATATTTGCTTGTCCTTTTAGGTAGGGCACATAGGTTTATGTACTATATAGCAAATGTGTCCATATTTCCAGGACTAATTATTGATAATGGGAGTAATAACCACAGTAAAAGATACGCCGGGGTGTAATTTTGTTCCCATGTTTCTTCTAACTGAATATTTCACATGGCTGAAATAATGGTTCCCCCCGTAACTTTGGCAAAGAAAGAGCAAATGGCTCCAGATTCACAAGCATAGTTGTGTTTGATTGATTAATCCTTGTCCTATGGGGTATCAAAACATTACAGTGTGAGCATCAGGCTAAAAATTATGCTCTTCTTCTTTTTTTAAAAGAGAAGAAAATATGTTTCTTTCCGTCACAGGGACAGTATATTTGATTCAAATTCAAAAATACTTTATTGATCCCAAAGGGAAATTAAGGAGATAGCGGAATATGTAAAGTACCTAAATAACACATCCGCTATAGCTGATCATTTTGGACAAAACACAACAACAGACATTAACGTCAAAAATGAGCAACTAAGTATGTTAGAATGATGTCATGAATGAGCCAACATTAGTAGGCTATTGCTCATGAATCCATTAATGTGCCATATTTCACATTAGAACGTAATTTACCAGAATGAGAATCCTACACTCATCCTAAATTTTCGTGTCAAGCAAGAACGGCTACTAAAAAGCGGAAACGCTTTTAATTCGTAGAGAACGGCTCCTAAAAACGGAAGTGTTTTATTTTGTAGGTGACCGCTTTAAAAAAAACGGAAGTCTTCAGTGTGAAAACGGACCAGCTTGACTGAGAGAGTTTTGATTGGACGTTTAGCTTTCCGCTCAAATGTGACCAATCAATGAACAGCTGGTCCATATAAATACGTGCAGTTCCTCCAAGTGCGTCACTTTTCTCTCTGCGTCTGTGGTGCACTTATTCTCTGAGAGCAAACATGTCTGGACGTGGAAAGACCGGCGGAAAAGCCAGAGCAAAGGCCAAGACTCGCTCATCCCGTGCGGGGCTTCAGTTCCCAGTGGGCCGTGTCCACAGGCTGCTCAGGAAGGGGAACTACGCCGAGCGCGTCGGAGCCGGAGCTCCGGTCTACCTGGCTGCGGTGCTCGAGTATCTGACCGCTGAGATCCTGGAGCTGGCTGGAAACGCCGCCCGCGATAACAAGAAGACCAGGATCATCCCCCGTCACCTGCAGCTGGCCGTCCGCAACGACGAGGAGCTCAACAAGCTGCTGGGTGGAGTCACCATCGCTCAGGGTGGAGTTCTCCCCAACATCCAGGCGGTGCTGCTGCCCAAGAAGACCGAGAAGGCCGCCAAGGCCAAGTAAAGCCCCGCTTCTCCAGAAAACAACCCAACGGCTCTTTTAAGAGCCACCCACATCCATCTGAAGAGCGATTTCTAATTCTTATTGCATTTTAAACCAAAACTCATTAAAAACGCTCTATGCTTGCAAATGAATCTTAAACATTATACAGATTCAACCCTTGGTTGTAACATCTACATTAATGCTCTGAAATCTGAAAAGCAAACTAAAAACATTCATGCTGAATCTACTGGAGAGGCATCTGCACTCACTGAAATGGGGAAAAATCTAGGCTATTAAAAAAAAAACACGGTTTAAATTAGTTTACACTGGAAACCATTGACTTGTAGACAGTTTGGTTCAAAATCAGTAGCCTGAATAACCTTGAACATCTTCTCTGTTTAGCATTTTTATCCATGTATCTGGAAATGTGCAATTTCATGTTTTATTTGTAAACTTTGAATAAAGGTGCATGAGAATAAATTTCTTTTTAAAGGAACACTGGGCAGGATTTGTAAATAAAATAAAGATCCATGTCGAGTTTTTTAAAAAAAATGCTGTTTGATGAAGCGTTATAAACCAAAAAGAATGAGCCCACCCACGTATCGCTCCATTTTCTTAAGCTGGCTGAGTGCTGCAATTCTGGGCCCGAATTTCCCGCGCTGTCCTACGGATGTGACGTCAATTGACACGGCTTGCGCGTTCTCGACAGCTTTAAAATGGGAAGAAAATCCAGAACTCGTTGGCTGAAGGAGGGCGAGCAGTTCTCTTATGTTTTTGGCCTAGAAAAATCAAAGCTTAATTCCTTGGACGCACTAAAAACTAACAATGAAATCATCTCTAACTTTAAAACCGTAGCTTCTTTTTGCTCCGAGTTCTATAACAAACTCTATTCCTCTAATTATTCAGAACATGCAACTAACGAATTTTTAAACTCGATTAATTGTAAAAACATTTCTGATAATGATAAACTGTGACAATAATTTAACCCTTAATGAAATTCAAGAAGCTATTAGATATCTTAATAACAAATCACCTGGCAGCGACGGTTTGTCATGTGAATTTTACAAGACATTCGAAAATGAAATGAGTCCCTTCCTCCTTAACACGCTCCCTGAAAGTCTCAATCATGGTAAATTACCAACAACCCTGACTCAAGGCATTATTACCCTTATTCCAAAACCCAATAAGGATAAGTTGTCAATTGAAAACTGGAGACCTATTTGTCTGGTCATCGATTACAAAATATGTGCCATAATTTTAGCAAAGAATTAAAAGGACCTTATCTTCCATTATTGATGAATCGTTTCGTATCACATAGAAATATTACTAATAACGTAAGACTTGTTCTGGACATGCTGGACTATTCTGAACTTATAAACGAAAAAGCTTTCTCATGTTCTTAGATTTTTTTATAAGGCGTTTGACTCCTTAGAGCACAAATTCCTCTTCAAAGCCTTAGAAAAATTTGGGTTTGGTCGTTTCTTCATAGATTCTATAAAAACATTATTCAATAATGCAAATTGCTCAATCAAACTTAAATATGGGACTCCTAGATTCCACCTGGGCTGTCCCGTTTCACCGTACCTTTTCTTAATAGCAGCGCAACTTATGGCAACTTATATTACACAGAATAAAGTGCTTGGTGTCTCAATTGCTGATAGAGAAGTATTGATTAGCCAAGTGGTGGATGACACAACTCTTTTCTTAAGAGACTTGGAGCAAATTCCTATTGCCATTGATCTCATCCAGAATTGTTTAGGTGCGTCAGGCCTTAAACTTAATATTAATAAATGTGAACTCCTCCCAATTAAATCCTGTATTCAGTCGTCCTTATATAATATCCCTGTCAAATCCAAAGTCACTTTCCTTGGCGTTGTTGTTACCAAAAACATGGAAGAAAGATGCGCTCTGAACTTTGATCCTATTGTTGAGAAAACAAAAAATATTGAACCACTGGCTTCAAAGAGATCGATCTTTAAAAGGCAGAATCCTTTTATCTAAATCAGAAGGGCTGTCTAGGTTAACATATGCTGCTCTCGCTTTCAATGTTAATGCTTCCACTTGTAAATCCATCGATAAAACGATCTATAGATTTGTTTGGAAAAACAAGCCCCATTTTATCAAAGATAGTGTGCTTGTAAACCCTGTAGGTTCTGGAGGACTCAATTTCTTAGATTTCACCACTATAAATGATACTTTTAAAATTAAATGGATTAGAACGTTTTTATTGGATCCTATTTCTGTGTGGAATTTTATCCCTAATTATATTTTCTCAGTAGTCGGTGGCCTCTCGTTAGTTTTAATGTCAAACTTTAACATCGAAGAAACTACCCGTAAAGCTAGCTAATCATCACAAACAGATGCTCCTAGCCTGGTCTCTAATTTGCAAACACTCTTTCTCTCCCCACACAATGCTTGCATTTTATATAAAAAACAAATCGATTTTTTTCTCAAACTGGTATAATAAAATTTTTGTCAATACTGGGGGATTCCTGATGTCATACTGAGAGTTCTTGTTATCCTATCAGATTCCGGTAACTCCTTAGGAGTGTGCTATTGTTATGGACGCTATTCCTCAAGGTGTCCTCATGCTATTTCGGGGCGGGGTTCATTCACTCATCGAGAGGCCGATTGCGTCTTCTCTGTCAATTTTAGAGACTGTTGTGGGCAAAATCTGTTTGACCTCCTGCCCTTCCATGAGTAACAAAAAAAATTAGAGCTTTACTTCAGAAAGATGTTGCTACTGTGCCTTATGTCATTCATTACTGGAAACAGTTTGTACCTGATATCAAATGGACTACTGTATGGACTTTACCTTCCAAATATCTTGTTACAAACAAATTTCGGGACGTATGTTTTAAACTTCTCCACAGGTGCTACCCAGCTAAGCATTCTCTTCACAAGGACATTGACTGTAGCTGTTCCTTTTGTCATCAGGACATTGAAACTGTCATCCACCTATTCTGGAAACTTTCTGGAAAGACTTTATTCGTTATACACAAACTAATATCCTTAGTTACTTTTCGCTTTCATATTCTGATGTGCTTTTTGGTTTTTACAATCCCTGTAGCTCTAAACGAAAAGAATTCTACGTGATAAATTTGTTCATTATTTTTGCAAAATTTCATATTCAGAATTGTAAATGTTTTTGGTAAAAAGCCAATTTTTAAACTCTACTTACTCGAAATAATACAATATAAAGAATCAATACTTTCCTCTTCAAACCCCAAAGCTATCAAAACTCTTAATGCTTTAACCTTTTTTATGTGCTGCTGTTAAGGACTACCTCTGTTATTTGTAATTTTTTTTTAACAGTTTTCTTTTCTTTTTTTTTAACCCCTGGCATAAGTCCTGACATAAGTCTATGTAATGCTACTATTACAGTTCAATAAAAAAAGAGGAAGAAAAATGGTCGCAGACCTCCATTGATTTAATTGTGAGAATGGATTCTTCTCTTCTGCAACTGGGAAACGACCAAGGACTCACAGCCCACTAAAAAGTGGCACTAAGAAAAAGAAGCATGTCTCTGTGAAGAGGTGTGTTTTTTTGTGAAGCGTTTGTGCGGCTGGCTGCAGTTACTTGCAGCGCCGCTCGTGAGTTTCGTTTCTTCTTTCTGCCCCCTGCTCCTTTAAGTGGTTGAAGGTTTCCACAATAAAACTAAGGTTTAAAATTTAGCGAGACACTACAAAAAAGCAAACTACTTGGAACCAAATTTAGATAAGGAATTCATTTGTAAAATCCTTCTTGGGTGTAAAGTATATGAATGGGAGAATGTACCAGTTTTTAAAGATTTATTTGGATTACACAGGTATGTGTGACTTCTGTTCTGCTGTCCTCGTTGGAATGTTTTTGGGTTTTTCAGACATCTGCCCAATCATATGGCCATTTTATGATATCACATTTTTAGTTAAACATGTAATAGGCTAGTTTTATTTTCATAACATTTTGTTTGACTTGTATATGTGGTACATTTGTGACAGTAATTAAACTGAAGCCAAACTGGGATAAAAGGACTAATCATACATTGTCTAATCTTTCTGTATTGAATGGTTTTCATGTTGAATATTCATGTAACTGAATTACCATAGAGTATAAAAAAGGGTGATGGACTAGCCTGGCTAAAAGTATTGCTACTGCTATGGTTTCTCTAGATTTCTAGCCTAGTGATGGACCCCTTTTTGGCACGATGTGGAAACTATCATCTTATGTTGAATGTGAACAAAACAAATGAGATACCTTGGTGTTTAGCTGGACTGGAGACGCAACAATGAATCCGTCCATAGCTCAGGGGTTTCCATAGGATTGATAGTGTGTGGCACCTGATTGTAGTTACAGAATGATCTAATTTGACCCAACAGCAAAAGATGTTGATGCAAATGGAAACTTTATATTTGTAAGTGGGGCAGACTTGATGACAAATTCAAGTCTGCTTACACTGGGGAACACTGGTCAAATACGTATTTTCTTTCCTTTCATACTAAATCGGACCACATCTATCCAATGACTACCTTAAAAGCAGACTTTGGTAATTTTTTAAACGGCAAGCGTTTTCAAAGAGTGACCCAAATCGTTTTCTTATAGCTGAGAATAGACCTTTTCAATTTTTTTTCACAAGCACAAAATGATGTCAACTTGGAATACTTTGTTTTAGTGAGGAAAACTTTTAGAACTACAACTATTCCAAAATTATTACAATTAATCTATAATCAGTAATTGTCTTGAAAGTCCTCTTAATGAGACTGATCGCTGTAATACAGACTGCTACTGGAGATCATTCCTGCCCACAGCAATCAGCAACTACAATGACTCTTTGAAGAACTTGGAATAATCTGAGTTGCAACATTAAATTTCCCCCTGAGAGATCAATAAAGTATTTTTGAATATCAAATGACTGCAAAGAATTTTTTAGATAATATAAAACATGTCTTTTAATCTGTAAAGCACTTTGTGATGCAATTTCTTGTGTGAAAAGCGCTTTATAAAGTTTGATTTGATTTAGTCTACATTTAAGAAGGTAAAAATAATTCACAATATAACTTGATAATTCATTTAAGTAATTTATTTGACCTGCAAGTATTCTTGACCTGACGATTTTGGCCCACATCCCACAAAGTTTGGACATAACTGGCCAACATCAAGTTAATAAACCTGCTAAAATCACAGCATATTCTCTGTTTATGTTAGGAAAATTTGTACCCATCCATGTTTGTTGATCCCTTAAACAGCTAATGAGTACCTTCTATTGAGAATCTAATTCCTAATAGATGCAATATCATTTACTAGAGAAGAGAACCAACACAAACTAGATCATGTCAGCAATGATCTGAGTTACATTATATAAGACCTCAAATGAAATGTTAGATTCTAAACTATTCATCTGTCAGACGTCCATCACTTTATTTGTAGTCGAGTAAAAATTCACAGATCTAATCTGCAAATCAATATTTTTTGTTAAATATTTGATGGGAAATAAGTCCTTTTCATCGTATTAATCCGGGAGAGGAATCCTGAGTGACTTGATCATCGACAGTGTCCGTGTGTTTACTGCTGGGGAAATCATTCCCGTTTATAACTCAGATAAACAAACTACAGCAACCTTTTTATTTTTATGCTGTCCACAACCTTGTTTTTTATCGAGAGGACTGCGTTGATGTCTTCTTCAAAATGGTTTTAGATGTTTTAGAAGACAAAATATGAGGAAAACTCGCCTCTCGATGCTCACAAACACAGAGTCTCTGACGCATTCGAGCGCTCCTGGAACAAAAGGAGAAAGTCCTGGAAACCAAATGTGACCTCAGTGTGGAGAGAGAACAGTTTTCTATCCGTTACAGTAACAATTATGGTAGAAAACGTCAACTTAATGAAGATTTTAAGCCTTAAAGGCGGCGAAGAAAACACAAATGCGGACAGATTTCAGGCGGCAGCAGAGCGGCGGGCTGAGTTGTCTCTTCACGGTTCTCATGTGTGTTATAAGTCCCGCCTCCTGCGCTGAGCTGGACACGTTCAGAGGAACATTAACCGAGAAACATGGCAGAAGAAGCTCCAGCAGCTGCACCGGCGAAGGCCCCGGCAAAAGCCCCCAAGAAGAAGTCCGCTGCCAAGGCAAAGAAGGATGGACCCAGCCTCACTAAGCTCATCGTGGCCGCCGTGGCCGAGTCCAAGGAGCGCAAGGGGATGTCTGTGTCGGCGCTGAAGAAGGTCCTGGCTGGGAAAGGCGTCGATGTGACCAAGGCCAACAAGCGCATCAACACCGCCGTTACCTCACTTGTAACCAAGGGGACCCTGAGCCAGACCAAAGGCACCGGAGCATCCGGCTCCTTCAAGCTCGCAAAGAAGGAGCCCAAAGCAGATAAGCCAGCGAAGAAGGTGGTGAAGAAGAAGGCTCCCGTCAAGGCAAAGAAGCCCGCCGCCAAGAAGGCCACAACGCCGAAAAAGCCCGCCGCCAAGAAGGCCGCGGTCAAGAAATCCCCGAAGAAGACACCGGCCAAGAAAGCCGCCAAGAAGGTGGTGAAGAAGAGCCCCAAGAAGCCCGTCGCTAAGAAGCCGAAGGCCGCCGCTAAGAAGCCTGCAGCCAAGAAACCCGCAGCTAAAAAGCCCGCAGCTAAGAAGGCCAAGAAGTAAACATCTGCTTCAACCACTGCTTAATGCACCAAAGGCTCTTTTCAGAGCCACCACATCTACAGATTAAGATACGATTCCTAATGAGCACTCAATTCATTCCTGCTTTCAACATATTAGAAATGCTGCTATTAACCACGGCTACACGTTACACTCTACACACAATCTAAATACTGTAAAACCTCTTACACAAGCTACTTTCAATCATCTCACAATAATGTACTGTAGAATTAAACGACCATTCATGATCGATCCTACATATCGCTGCTAGAGTAAATTAGGTTTTTTGGTAAGATTTTACATTAAATTATGTTAAGCGTTTTATTTAGTCCTTTAACAGAAAAATATTAACCAGCAAAATCTCAATAATCTAGTGATAATCTTCATGTTCATGAAAGCTGGTTCTGTTCTGGGGATGACTGTGGAACATCTGGAGATGATGATGCAAAGAAGGATTCTTCACAAAATCAAAAACATTATGAACAACCCTGATCATCCTCTTCATGAGACAGTCATACAACAACAGAGCGTCTTCAGTCGGAGGCTTCTTCAGTTTCACTGCAATACAGACCGCTACAGGAAATCCTTTCTGCCCACAGCCATCATCATCTACAACAACTCCTTTAAAGAATTAATTATATGAGCTACAACACTTAATTTCCTTCTGGGATGAATGAAGTATTTTTGAATTGAATGTATAATTATTAAACCAAAGCACTGAATATTTCCAAAACAAAAGAAACAGAAGCAACATGAGATTTAACTTCTGAAATGAATCAGATTGAAGACAGAACGATTTAACTTTCATTAGATTTCAAGCCCTCAGAGCATAGAGACAGTATTGAGTATACATAGATGAACTTTAGATTAAATAAAATAAAGGATAAAAGGAACAATTTGCACAGCCAGTCTTATTTAAAAGCAAAATGTTTCATTATTCAAATTATTGTGATGAACAATAGCCGGTACAATTTTAATATAGGTCATTGAATTTCAAAAGAAGTACATTTGGTGAATATTGTAGATTAGTGTAAATTAAAGCTTTATTTTATTTAAAGCCATAAAAACACTTTCTCTTCTTTTGTTCCCCTCAACGTTCGGAAGATTTCTCTCGCGCTTTATTTTGAAATTTCGAATCCAACCAATAGCTGAGTCAGAACAGTTTTAACACGTGTACAATCTGAGCCAATCAGGAAGGACTTCGTGCCGCCAGTCTCCTTATAAAGCCCCGCAGCTCCACTGCAGAATTCATCTCTTCAGTGTTAAACGCGAAGAAAACAGTCGGATCAGCGATGGCCAGAACCAAGCAGACCGCCCGTAAATCCACCGGAGGAAAAGCTCCCAGGAAGCAGCTGGCCACCAAGGCTGCCCGTAAAAGCGCCCCAGCCACCGGCGGCGTGAAGAAGCCTCACCGCTACAGGCCCGGTACCGTGGCTCTCAGGGAGATCCGCCGCTACCAGAAATCCACCGAGCTGCTCATCCGCAAGCTGCCCTTCCAGCGCCTCGTCAGGGAGATCGCCCAGGACTTCAAGACCGACCTGCGCTTCCAGAGCTCCGCCGTCATGGCTCTGCAGGAGGCCAGCGAGGCTTACCTGGTCGGCCTCTTCGAGGACACCAACCTGTGCGCCATCCACGCCAAGCGGGTGACCATCATGCCCAAAGACATCCAGCTGGCCCGCCGTATCCGCGGAGAGAGGGCTTAAACTGACTCCAGACTAACACAAAACAACCCAACGGCTCTTTTAAGAGCCACCTACTTGCATCTGGAGAGAAAAGACCCTTTACTTTTATTTTAAAAAGTGCATATTAAGCCCTTTTCTAACTCTAAGAACTAATTGATCCCGTCTTACGTTGCGATACTTAAAATAATAAAAGCTTAAAAAGAAATTCACACAGACCCATGTGAATACTGGCAAATATTCAAAATACACTCCCACAGAAGTAAAGGTTATATATCCCAACATTATTTTTTTCAATATCTAAGAGTAAGGCATAAAATTTTAAATATTTGCCATCTATAGCACAAAAAAGCAGCTAAAAGTCCTTCACTGCCAATCACAGTGGTGTAGCAGAAGGAGCAGTCACTTGGTGCCATCTAGTGGCGGGTTTTTACAACTGACATAAATTCAGTAATGGCGCAAAAATATATTGGCGAGGACCAAGCTAAACCGATTCGAGTGGTGATGTTTATTGAAGGAAGGGGTTGAAGCGATGAAGAGGGTTATTAAAAACTACCCCTTTAACACTGACATACCATCTTTATATATCACTTTAACACTCAGCTGACTAAAGTGCTTGACAGTAGAGCAATGAAATATGAACAATAAACAGACAAAACGGTTAATATAGAATATTTGTAAAAGAGAGCCAATCTGCAGCTAACTGTCTAACGTAAGAGCAAAATAGTCAATAATAGAGACTTAACAGCTAAGGAGGACGCCTGCCAAACCACGAGCCGAAGTTCATTCCATAATTTAGGACCTCCGAACGAGGTGACATACGAATGTCCCCTGAAACAGAGTTATGGGGTGCCGTTTGTAAAGTTTGTAAATTTGAGTTTAGTCTGTAAACTAAATATGTAGCCTGTCTAAATGTAACTTTAAAAAAGGGTTACATTTTGCTATATCTGGCATCAAAATGTAACCATCATGACGCTGAACAAAAAAGGGTTTGAACCCCAACTTGAAAACTAGAACATATTCAGGAGAGTAATTACACCTTCTTGGTTCATTGTTTCTTAAGCTGTCTGGTTTACTGAGGTTGCGATGCTAGTTTTAGTTGTTCCGCACTCAATTGAAGCAGAAAGAGCTTTATCCATGGTTGGACTAAACGAGACTGAAAAAGAACCAGAAAGGTTTTATTGCCGTATGTGTGCACTGAAATGCACACAAAAACGGAATACTGTTGAAAGGGATATTCCACCCCTAAGTAAAATCTTGTCTGTTACCATATTTCCCAGAGTTAGATAAGTGAGAAAAAAAACATTTTGTAATCAGCCCAGGCCTTCTTATCTGGCAGCAGTCCGTTTGCTTTAGCTTAGCACAAACAATGGAAGTGAATGGAAACAACTAGCCATTTGTGTGCAAAAGTGATTAAAATTACTCAATAATGATCGCAAAATCCACCTGCTTCTTTAAACACAAATGCGCGAGTTGCAGTTTTTATTGCCACAGTAAGGGTTGTTACTTATGTGGCAATGGGTTGTGAAAGCAAGCCGAAGCCCTACAGCAACAAGAGGTTTCACAGAATTGTGTTTGTTTACTAAAGAAAAGGGTGTCTTTTGCGACCACTGCGTCATGTCTATGCGCCTTGCAGCGGCGGCTTACAGCGGTGCTTTGTCGTAATGTAGTCCCAAGTCTAAATCGGCTCCTGCAATTACTTTGTGTTACTTATTTCCATTTGCATTTGACGTGATCGTTGAGTTCACCATGAATAATTAGGATCATTATTAAGTAATTTTAATTACTTTCGCACGCAAAATGCTAGTTGCTTCCATTCACTTTCATTGTTTATGCTAAGCTAAAGCAAATGGACTGCTGCATACATCATTTTTCTGAGCTTTTTGATCAAACCTAATTTTGTGGTTCTTCCCTCTCCATCAGCATCATTGATGAACTTGATTATTCTGTGCCTGAGTAATTAACCATTCCGGATGTGCCTACTCTTTGTTCTTGTAGCTTTTTGTCATCTTATTCAGGATCCTCAAAAGCTGTTACATCATCTGAGCTTCCACCCTCCTGCTCTATCTGGCTTTCCTCCACATAATCTCCTATCAACTTCATGTCTGACTCTTCTTCCACAATTCTCAGTAAAACCCTTTTTTTCCCACTCCGTTTCCTGAAGCATGGTTATCAATGGTCCTTAGTAAGTTCCACTGTCCTCTACAAAGGACGTTGGATAAAACCATGACCAGGCTAAGGTGAATTGAATCGAACTGGATCAAAACTTCCCACATTAAGTGACAGCTAAATTTGAAAAAATGTCACAAAACAAGGCAACACATCTTGTTATACCTTGTCATGTTTATTTTCTTTTACTTTAACTTTGGAACTGTTAACATCTCACAAGAAAATAAGAAAGTTTCTCAGATATTTCTGGACTTTTATTTTGTAGAGCCCATCCATTGATGAGCGGAAATGTTTGCCACACTACAGGAAGTTGAGATAGACTATTCTCATTGGACGATTACCCTTCTGCCTAGAGCTGACCAATCAGTGGATAGACAATACCTATAAATAACCGTGGCCGCCATGTGATGTTCATTCTTAAACGCAAACAAACAAATTAGCAGTTAAACATGTCTGGACGTGGAAAGACCGGCGGAAAAGCCAGAGCAAAGGCCAAGACTCGCTCATCCCGTGCGGGGCTTCAGTTCCCGGTGGGCCGCGTCCACAGGCTGCTCAGGAAGGGGAACTACGCCGAGCGCGTCGGAGCCGGAGCTCCGGTCTACCTGGCTGCGGTGCTCGAGTATCTGACCGCTGAGATCCTGGAGCTGGCTGGAAACGCCGCCCGCGATAACAAGAAGACCAGGATCATCCCCCGTCACCTGCAGCTGGCCGTCCGCAACGACGAGGAGCTCAACAAGCTGCTGGGTGGAGTCACCATCGCTCAGGGTGGAGTTCTCCCCAACATCCAGGCGGTGCTGCTGCCCAAGAAGACCGAGAAGGCCGCCAAGGCCAAGTAAAGCCCCGCTTCTCCAGAAAACAACCCAACGGCTCTTTTAAGAGCCACCCACATCCATCTGAAGAGCGATTTCTAATTCTTATTGCATTTTTAACCAAAACTCATTAAAAACGCTCTATGCTTGCAAATGAATCTTAAACATTATACCTTGGTTGTAACATCTACATTAATGCTCTGAAATCTGAAAAGCGATCTAAAAACATTCATGCTGAATCTGAGAGGCATCTGCACTCAAAAAAATAATAATCTAGACTTAAAAACATAAACGCTTTAAATGAGTTTCAACTCGGAAATAAATGACTTGTAGAGTTTCTTTAAATTAACTCTTGGTAGTTAGAACAATCACCTTAACTCTTCTCTAGGTTTAGCATTTTTATTCATGTATCAGGAAATTTTCATGTTTATTTGTAAAGTAAAGGTGCATACAAAGCATGGATTTATTTGTAAGTAGTTGACGTTTTTCATGGTTTACTAAAGTTCAAAACTTAGCGACGCAACATGGGGGGGGGAAAAAAGCAAACTACTTTGAACCAAATTTAGAAAAGGAAGATATTAAAGTTCAGAAGCGGGCCATTAAACCAAAAAGGTGTGACGTTCACTGATTCTTTGTACATAAATAGGGAGGAAACTGAGATTCTGTAAATTGCCGGCTGTGACTTGATACGGGAAAAACCTGGAATAAAAAATCTAAACACAATGCATTTAAAATGCTTAATTTAAATGCCAATAAAACACTAAATAGAAAATCCCAAACATTGTAAAAACTCGTTTGTTTTTGTATTAATACAGATTAACACGAATTTCTTTTTTAATGTCACATAGATGTCCAGCTTTACGCAACACAGCCACATTTTCCCAATCAGGGTGGCTAGATAGCCATTTAGCCTACATGTTTGTCACCTAAATCTATTTGCTATATTAAATTTGAATTTTTAAATTAATAGAATGATTCCACAAATTTTCTGTTGCACATCCCGCCATTTCAAACACAGGACTTCATCAGGTTGAACCTTCCTTCTGTATATTCAATAACAATGTCCATGAATTTCACGAGTTTTGATTTTAAAAACTACATAACTTTGTTCGAGACTTTAACACAATTGTTGAAATATGGCAGTAAGAGTGCATTACACCTAAACCAAAATGCAAGACTAGTTACCAGGCCTATGATGAGCTGGCTGGATTCAGGTTTGTCAAAGTAGAGATGAGCTTGACTTGTTTTACAAAGTTCATATTCAGATCTATATATGTATATTTTAAACTCTTGGATACATTTTTGGGGCTTTTTTTAAAGGAAAAATATAAAGGTATAAAGAATATTTTCCTTTTACATCTGTATTTGTTGCTAAAACATTCTAGAAAATGACAATATATTCCAATTTCTATCGATATATTCTGTCACTGTTGCCTATTTTGATTTATTTTAAAATTTGGGACTGTATTGAGACCTTTCTGTAAGCGGAAATGTGGTGGAGCGCTTAAAGACGGAAGTAGGAAAAAAAATGGCGGGCTAGCTGTCTCCATTTACGTCCGCAGTATGTACATAAATGCCAACGCTCACGGGCTTTCATGGCAGTTTTACTTTCGAGTCAAACACAGTAGCAGCATCATGAGTGGACGTGGAAAGGGCGGTAAAGGACTCGGCAAAGGAGGCGCTAAGCGTCACCGTAAAGTCCTCCGTGATAACATCCAGGGAATCACCAAGCCCGCTATCCGCCGTCTGGCTCGCCGCGGTGGAGTCAAGCGCATCTCCGGTCTGATCTACGAGGAGACCCGCGGTGTCCTCAAGGTCTTCCTGGAGAACGTCATCCGTGACGCCGTCACCTACACCGAGCACGCCAAGAGGAAGACGGTCACCGCCATGGATGTGGTCTATGCTCTCAAGAGGCAGGGCCGCACTCTGTACGGCTTCGGAGGTTAAATCTGTACACTCTTCTTTACAAAACGGCTCTTTTAAGAGCCACCCACATGATCTCAAGAGGCGATTCTCAAAGTTTTTTTGTTTTGTTCATTCACTTCTCTCATTGAATTATAACACCTGAAACGGGTTTGTATGAAGTTCTAAAAGTTAAAGCAGTGCTGGTTTAGACCAAATTACTGTGTTGGGGCCAGTAACTAGAGGTTAAAAAATAAAAGCGCAAAGATCCATCACACATGGTGAACTATTTTTAAGCCTTAATTTCTTGTGATTTTGATTAAAAAAACCAAAACCCAGAGCATTATATATATCAATTATGGAAGACTGCTGACTGGACGGCCGTCCAAAAGAGTCAATGACACTCCAAAAGGTTCTTGTTAAAGAAGCTGGACACAAGCAGATCAATTGAAAATTGAGTGGAAGAAAAAAGTTTAGTAGAAAAATGGCACCAGAAACGGAGAACTGCAGTCTTGAGAGGATTGTCGAGCAAGGCAATTTTATTTGTATTGCACACTTTCAACAGCAGGGTAATTCAAGGTGCTTTACATGATTTGGTGATTTAAAAAAAAACACACATTACACATGATACACAATAAAGCAAGAGAAAAAAAAAAAAAAAAGCAAGAGAGCATGAACACATTTCATACATATGACATCAAGCATTTACTCAAAGGCAATTCTAAACAGATGGTTTTTAGTCTCGATTTAAAGCAGTTCAGAGTTTCAGCAGCTCTACACTCGTCAGGAAGTCTGTTCCAGATAAGGGGAGCATAGAAACTGAAAGCTGCTTCTCCATGTTTAGTTCTGAGTCTAGGGATGTTTAGTCGGCTAGAGTTGGAGGACCTGAGTGGTCTTGGTGGTTGGTACCATGACAACAGGTCTTCAACATATTTTGGTGCTAAGCCATTCAATGATTAATAAACTAGTAAAAGTATTTAGAAGTCTATTCTCTGAGCTACAGGGAGCCAGTGTAAGGACTTTAGAACTGGGGTGATGTGCTCTACTTTCCTGGTTCTAGAGAGGAACACGAGCAGCAGCGTTCTGGATCAGCTGCAGCTGTCTGATTGACTTTTTAGGCAGACCTGTGAAGATCCTGTTGCAGTAATCAATCCGACTAAAGATAAACGCATGGATGAGTTTTTCTAGGTCGTGTTGCAAAATCAGTCCTTTAATCCTAGAGATGTTCTTCAGGTGATAGAATGCTGACCTTGTTATTGACCTTTATGTGACCCTGGAGGTTCAGGTCTGAGTCCATTACTACACCTAGGTTACGAACCTGATCAGTAGTTTCTAGCTGTATTAATTGAAGCTGTGTGCTGACTCTTGATCGTTCCTCATTGGGTCCAAAAATAATCACTTCAGCTTTGTTTCTATTCAGCTGGAGAAAGTTATGGCACATCCATCCATTTATTTGGTCAATGCATTAATTTAGGGTTTGAATGGGTTCTGAGTCACCTGGTGACATTGTAATGTAGAGCTGAGTGTCATCTGCGTAGTTATGATAGCTAATGTTATTGGTTGCTATAATCTTGCCTAGTGGGAGCATGTAGATATTAAATAACAGGGGCCCCAGGATGGAGCCCTGGGGCACCCCACATGTGATTTCTGTTCGTTCTGATGAAAAGTTTCCTATTGAAACATAGAAGTCCCTGTTCTTTAGGTAAGACTCGAACCAGCCAAGTACTGTACCAGAGAGTCCGACCCAGCTCTCCAGTCGTTCCAATAAAATATCATGATCAACAGTGTCAAATGCTGCACTGAGGTCCAACAGAACCAGCACTGTGGTTCTTCCACAGTCTGTAATATGCGGATGTCATTGAATACTTTGACGAGGACAGTCTCGGTGCTGTGGTGAGCGCGGAAACCAGACTGAAAAGCATCAAAATGGTTTGTCATTGTTATGAAGCCATTTAACTGCTGAACAACAGCTTTTTCAATAATCTTACTGATGAATGGGAGATTAGAGATCGGCCTGTAGTTCTGCATTAACGTGTTGTCCAGATTTTTCTTCTTTAGCAGTGGTTTAATAACTGCTGTTTTTAAAGCCTGAGGGAAGACACCTGATAGCAGTGATGAGTTCACTATTTGAACAAGATCAGAACCAATAACAGGAAGAACTTTCTTTAGAAAAGCTGTGGGTAGGATATCAAGATAGCAGGAGGAGGAGCTTAATTGGATAATGATTTTTTCAAGGCTGTTCTGGTTTAATTCGTGGAATTCAGACATTTTCTCTACATTGTTGTTGATTGGGGATGGCACTGGTTGTGGGTTCGATATTGAGGTACAGATTGACCGTCTAATTGTTAGAATCTTTTCAGTGAAAAAGCTGGCAAATTCATTGCAGGCCCTGGTAGAGTTTAGTTCAGGGGCTACTGTCACTAAAGGATTAGTTAGTCTTTCCACTGTTGCAAATAGAGTCCGTGCATTATTAATGTTTCTGTTGATGATTTCAGAAAAGAATGATTCCCTAGCATCTTTTATAGTTAGCTAATATCTATTCAGTCTCTCTTTGTAGATCTCACAGTAAACCTGGAGTCGAGTTTTCCGCCATTTTCTCTCAGCGCGTTGACACTCTCTTTTTTCACAACGTACCAGTGGATTACTTGCCCATGGAGACTTCTTTCAAGCTTAGACTACTTTCACTTTAGTTGGAGCAATGGAATCCATGATGTCTGAGATTTTCGCAAGGAAATTATCTACCAACTTATTTACTCAGTTTGAGTTGGGAGATGAGGGGGATGTGGTGGAAGGATAAATACGTTTAAAGGTTTCTACTGAACTGTCCCCTAGAAAACGCTTTTTTATAGTGGTCTTACTGTGGCTGGATAATTTAGCAGAGATGGTACTTTCAAAGAAAATACAGAAATGGTCAGATAACGCAATATTAATTACAGAGATGTCGGAAATATTTAAACCTTTGCTGATAATTAAGTCCAGAGTGTGTCCTTTATTGTGTGTTGGTTGTTTGACATGCTGGATCAGTCCAAAGTTGTGGAGAGTATCATCTAACGTTTTTGCTTGTCTATCTTGGGGGTTGTCAGTATGGATGTTAAAGTCCCCCACGATGATTAGTTGGTCATAGTCGATACATATTACAGAAAGAAGGTCATTGAAATCATTAAAGAAGTTAGAGTTAAGTTTTGGTGGTTTATATAAACTTATAAATAACGCTTTGTTAGGCTAGTTTATCTGGGTGGCTAGGTATTCAAAAGAATCAAACGTGCCCAGGGTTACCTTTTTAAAGTTCATTGAGTTGTGAAAGATGGTGGCTACACCTCCACCTCGTCTGTGCTTTCTGCTCTCGCTTAAGAAATTGTAATTTGGAGGACTAGATTCTATTAATGAAGTTGTTTCGTTATTTTCATCTAGCCAAGTTTCTGATAAAAAAAGGGCGTGTAAATTATGCTCAGTGATGAAGTCATTGATAAGAAAAGACTTCCCGGATAGAGATCTAATGTTTAATAAAGCTAACTTAAGTATTGTGATGATGGGCAGCTGAACCTTCTGACAGGTTATCAATTTGAGATTTTGTTTAATATGAGAGCGTGTGGTTAACGGTTTATGTTTCCTGCTGCTGATAATCACTGATATAGCCTCAGGGGTGCCGGGTGAATTCTGGGAGACGGTAGGGGTGGATTTATTGCCCGGTTCCCTCAAATATCAAATATCTGTAATAATAAGTGGGGGGAAGCTCCCAGACTTATTGACACTAGTCCCAGGCGTTTGGTGTAGTCTAAGTTTAGGTGTTAATTGTGTCCCAAATTTGATTTGCTCGTTCAGTTTGTCTGTAAAGTTTCAAAATGGAGACTCATTTGATGTGGCTGAGTCACAGGAAGATGAAGACTTATTCTCTGATGGTTGTTTATCTGTTCGGTCCTGTGGTGTCATCATGACTTGCTGTTTTTGTTCACTGATATCCATGGGCGCCTCATGAGCAGCATCATTCAAGAATTTGGGGGAGTTTCACAAGGAATAGACGGAGGCTGGCAGTGGATAAACAACCACAACACGCAGACAAATCCCATAAATGGCCATTAAGAGTGTAATGTTGGGTAAAGCAAGAAAAACAACTGAACTGTGGTTCAAAGTCATTTTAGGTGTCCAGGATGAAGTTTCTGCACCAAGTGATGAATTGTGGACCCAGTCCATCTGCTGGTTCTGGCCCACTGGGTTTTCTGATGTCCACAGATTTGGACCTTATAGATTCTCTATGGAGTATTGTAATAAGGAAGATGAGAGACACCAAAAGACCACCCAAAAATTGTCCTGGATTAAGTGTATGTACAAATTCAACATATTTTTTTTTAATACTGAAGTAGCAGTGAAAAGTAACCATCCAAGAAATTGCTGATAATTTCCTTTTTTTTCTCCTTTCAGTGTAGGGAGGTCTGAAATTACGCTATAGGTGGGTAAGAACTAGTTTCATTTACTTGATTAATGTTTACTTTAATGTTTTGGGGGTGAAAAAAGGAGTAGTTTTGTTGTACTTAGTTTTAGCTGAGTATTATTAGAAAGTAACACTACTCTAGAGTAACATTTCTGAATCCTCTTCCCACTGTGAATGATTTCACAGAATAAAGAACAAACATGTTTTAACCACAAATGCATGAGATGTAGAAACACAGTTTATATCAAAGTGAGACTCTTGTTAGTACACAAGTTTGTTATTCTACTGAACAGTCTGTGTCATTTGGATATCATGAATATATGGTCAACTCTAGACATTGTCAATGAAAGTATTAATTTAGTTTTTACTTTAGCCTTTAAAAGAACAGTTTGATCATAAAATTCTAAATCAAAATCAGATGTTTGTTTAACGTGGAAAAATATATGTGAATATAGACAGTACTCACACACACGATTGTAAAAACAAAAGGAGTTTAACCTTCCGAGCCGTTGAGCCAATCAGAGACAGGCGACAACACAGTCGTATTTACATGCAGCCTGTATAAATGCAGTGTCTCTGCCCCGCCTTTCTCAGTCGTTTCCCAGAAACACGTCACAATGCCTGAACCCGCCAAGTCTGCGCCCAAGAAGGGCTCCAAGAAAGCCGTGACCAAGACGGCCGGCAAAGGAGGCAAGAAGAAGAGAAAGACCAGGAAGGAGAGCTACGCCATCTACGTGTACAAGGTGCTGAAGCAGGTCCACCCCGACACCGGCATCTCCTCCAAGGCCATGAGCATCATGAACTCGTTCGTCAACGACATCTTTGAGCGCATCGCCTCCGAGGCTTCCCGCCTGGCTCACTACAACAAGCGCTCCACCATCACCTCCAGGGAGATCCAGACCGCCGTGCGTCTCCTGCTGCCCGGTGAGCTGGCCAAGCACGCCGTGTCTGAGGGCACCAAGGCGGTCACCAAGTACACCAGCTCCAAGTAAACCTGCCGTTTACCGACTCAACAAAAGGCCCTTTTAAGGGCCACGCACATGTACAACTTGGAGCAACATTTCTTTAATGGATTTTAGACTGATTTTTAATTATAATAGAATTCCTTACAGGTTAAGGAATTGTTTGGTTTTTTAAGAAGGAACACTTCTGGTCGAACACGACATGAGATGCAGAAAGACCATTGGCTACTTTAATTAGCGAATTTTACAATGCTTCAAAATGTTACGATTTAGGGAAACTTACTGATGACCTACGACTTTCGAACACACTCCTCAAAACGCCGTCTCCATAACTCCTCATCTTGGGGTGTTACACTTTTTTTTTTTTGCTAGAAACATTAAATCACAAGGGTTGTGGGAAAACTGCATAATTAAAATGTTTAACATATATAATTAGTTGCATCTCCCTTAATCCCGGAATAACAAATTGGTTTGAGGTATTCATCAGGGGTGGCTGATTTTCCCCCAAAGTTATTCATACCTACCACCCGGTTATTAGCGATAAGCATCTTAAATCACCCCAGTTAACGAGGTTAAGATATGTATGAAAACATGATTAGAAGAAAAATAATCTATTTCTAACTATCTCTAACATGACAAGTTATCTTAGTAGATGGTTTATTAGAGACATAACTTGGTAGTTATTCTCTCTAAAGCTGAAGGCATTTCTAAATTAATATACCCATGCCATTCTCTTTATATTTCTCCACAAAACATTAAGGCCAGCTAATTTTGCAATTCCTCTGGAGAAATAACTCGTATTGAAAGATCTCAATTAGTTAAGGATTATAACAAAGGAGGCCATAAAGCCCTGGTTTGTGAATCATTAGGAACTTTTAAGGTAAATTGGCTCAAAGCTTGTTTATCTCGGTCTGATTCTAGTGGTTTTATATACCTAGATCTATATTTAAGAAATTGGGAGGATTCGATTTTTTTTTTTATGAAATGAGATTTTGAGATAAACAGAATTCCTTATAAACTGTCTAACTTCCACATATAGATTATTTCCTTTTGGAAAATATTTACTCATTTTTCTCCCCACATGTCAACCTTATGGAACAATAGTGATAACAGTTGACAGAAAGTCTTAAACCTATTTATTAGAAATTGATTTGAAAGTTTTTTTTATTTATATATGATCTGTTGGACTCTGATGGTAATTTGCTTGATTTTCTGTATTTTATAAAGAAATAATATAGGTTGTACTTTAAGAGAATATCGACAGGTTTGTAAAGCTATTCCAGTGGCATTTAGGCAGTTAATTTACAAAAAAATGTTATTTTCAGTAGTTAAACCAGCGATGCCTAACCTCAAAATAGGTGAGTTTAATATATTGGATAGCAAGTTTGGTAATAAGGTTATTAATGCTAATTTTAAATCTATTCTTTATCATGACTATATTTGAGAAAGGTTCTTACAAGCTTATAAAAGGGACACATCTTATATGGAAAAAACTTTTTCTAAATTTGTGAAGTGGCTGGTTGCGCCCAAAGTTAAAGAAACACATTTTAAAATAATTAATAGTATTTATCCAGTGGGAGAAGTTCTAAAGAAAAGGTTTAAATTCGAAGTGGATCAGTGTGCTTCTTTTGACTCAGCCTGTGAAACATTACAGCATTTATTTCTTTCATGTCCTGTGTCAGCTAACTTTTGGCTGCAGATACATATCTGGTTATCACTAAAGATAAATGGTATTCCAAGCTTTGAAATAGCTCATATTACTTTTTACATTGATAATCTGCCTCCTTTCTTATCTGACATCATTAAAATGGTTATTCTTGTAGGGAAGTATCATATTCACTGTAGTAAGAGAAAAAAATTACCTTCTTTTACTAGATTCATTAATGACTTTAAATACTATTTCTCATCACTTAACCCCTGCTTTCCACGGGACGTGTAAGCAGCACGTAACGTCTGCGAAGCGTAATACGCCGCCATTAAAGTCAAAGGGACCGTTTCCACCGGACGCGTCTCAGAAGCGTGTCACAGCCTTCTCCCAAATTTACGCGGCAGTTCTATTTTTTTTTTTACACGCGCTTCTAAAACGTGTCAATCTCAGCAGTTTAGATCGGGCCAGACAGGAAATCAGGCCCGAAAACAATTTAAAATAGCCCGAAATTTCAAAGTAAAAGACATATGCAGATTTTCGTCTGCTTAACTACGAAAAGACCCCAAAACAAAACATGACTACCTGTGACACCAGGGGCCTGTACCATGAAGCCGGATTAGGTGGCTCGCCAGCTATGTTTCAGCTTAGTTTCCACCAACCCTGGGTTTTAGGTACTATGAAAGTGGCTCGGCTTTGATCGGTGATCGTTGCCATGGTATCTTACACTACACGGCTAACCTGCTCCGGGGCAGGTTATGTTCTGGATTCAAGATCTCAGACGGAAGTTTGACCAATCAGCTGTGAGCAAAGAAACATATATATGTGACGTAACTAATTCCCAGCGTGTGTTCTCTGTTGCAATGGCTTCACCTTTTCTCCCAAATCCTGTGGACATCTCCGCGCAAATTGTTAGACGAGCACTTCGTAGAGAACGAGTTTTTAGGGACAGACAAAATCCATTTGACTTTCCTGATGCGTACTTGTATGAAAGATACAGATTTTCTGCGGAAGGAATGTCTTATCTCTGTGAGCTTCTTGAGCCGCACATAACAAATGTGACTCGTCGAAGCCGTGCCCTGACTGTACCGCAGATGATATGTATTGCGTTGCGTTTTTTAGCAAGTGGTACATACTTGTATGCGGTCGGGGATGCAGAGAATCTAGGGAAAAACACAGTCTGCCGAACCATTCGAAAGGTGCTTCTCGCTCTGCAGGGGTGCATCAATAGCTTCATTGTGTTCCTTGGACATTTATCGACCATGTCCATAAAAGAGGGCTTTTATAAAAATGCCGGTAACATATCTTGATAGGGTGACATCACATGAACAAATTTAACATTTCACTCATTTTTTTTCTTCAAAAAAGCATATTTCACATTTTTTTCTGTTTGCTGCAAACAAGTGTTTGTGATTAAATGTTCAAAGAAAATAATAAAAGGTTATGGTAAATACTCACCACTTTGAATTATATTTTTATATTTTGTCTTGATCTGCTGCCAAGAACGTTTGGAGTTGGGGTTGCATCTAAAAATCAATGAATATCATTCTTTCTTAGGATGTAATAGCCTATACATTGACATTTTACATACATCTACACACGTATACTATATATATATATATATATCTCAACACGAATACATTTTCATTTTAGCATTTAATATATTTTTAATATGCTTAGCCTACATAAATGTACATTAATTGTTTAACCCACGCATTAATGCAATCAGCAATCTTCCTTTTATGTGCACGCGCGTGTGGATTAATCATAGCTTAAGGATAAAAGCCTGAGTTGACAGAGAAAGCTGATAAGCTGCGTCATGGTACCAATAAAGCCTGATTGCATCGGTTTGGTTTTGTCGACTCAAAACCAATCCTGTAACCCCGAGTTTGTTCAGCTACCTTCATGGTACAGGCCCCAGGACTCACCTGGATGGTGAGTTTATGCTGCTTACAAACATAGAATTACATTTTACCCACTACATACCACACTTTAAGTAATGCGATTGTAATTCTCTTGTGATTCCCATTTGGCTCATTAGCGCCACTAGTGTTTGGACCTGGAATTGCAGCCACCTATAACCTGATCAATGAAGGACAGATGAGTGACCCGACAGGTGTACTTCAGGGGGCGAATCAGATTTTAGCAGGGGCCATTGGCCCCCTGTGGCCCCGCCCCTAGAACCGCCACTGGGGGTAACAGAGACAAAGAAGGGCAGCATTGGAGAGCTGAGAAGCAAAATAACTGAAAGTGTGCTGTGAGACCAGAGAGGAGGAGAGAGACAGGAAAGACAAATAAATGGGTATGAATGAGTTTTTGTGATGAAGTTATTGAACAATCTGAATTGTAGTCCCGTCCTGGTGGAGGTGAGATCAAGCAGGATGTGTTTGCATAGGCAAGGGAGTTACACCACTGTGTTGTGTTTTGATATTGTTCCCCTCAGATGAGAACTGTAGTGGGGGGGCTTTAAACACTTTGTGCCCAGGGGCCTCTGTAGTCATAATCCTGCCCTGATCAGATAGTGTGGTTTATTAAAAATGACTTGTATGGTTTATTTAATGTAATTAAAAAAATAATAGATTGTAGAGAAAATGTACTAAAGAAATGTCCACCACTTATTCTCACTCATTTTCAGGTTGGTGAACTAAATCAACCAAAATGAAATGGAGGTTTTTGCTTATTTTCTACAGGCTTCGCCCTGTAAGCGCAGCGCTGCAAACTGTAGACCACGCCCACCTGCTGAGCTGGCCCCGCCCCGGTCTCACTGACTATAAGTTAAGCCTTGTCGGTCCATTATCGATCAGAGGAAGATGTCTAGCCGCGGTGTCAGTCTCTGTTGTTTGGTTTGGTTCTGTGGGTCGCCCAGACCCGATATGGCCTCAGTTTCCCGCCGTGATGACGTACCTTTCTGGGGCGGCAGCTCAACCCGCCGCACTGAAAGCTCCACGACCAGCTCACCGCCAGGTTTTCTGACCGCTCCCACCAATGCGCCTTCCAGTCCGCTGCAGCCACCAACAACATCACCTTGCTGGCTTTCGGCCTTTCCAAGATGGCGGAGGGGCTGGAGCTGGCAGAGGAGCAGAAGAGGGATCTTCGGTACTTCGCCGATACCATCCTGAACCTGTGCGCGGTCCTAGCAGCGTGCTCCTACCGCATCGCTGCCTGGCAAACTCTGATTCAGAGGAACATGTGGCTCCGACTTTCATCGTTGATCCCGGAGGAGCTGAAGAAGGAGATGCTGAAAGTCCCCATCGGCCCAGATGAGCTCTTTGGTCCCCGCTTTGAGAACTTTCTGCAGGTTGAAGAGGAATCGGTGAGGATGGATCCGGTGCGACCAAAATCCGGCTCCTCTGGCCGGTGGCGAGGCCGCCGTCATCTTCCTATAAACCGTAAGAAAATGACTGCAAAATTGTAAGAAAATTACAGTAAAATTGTAAGGAAATTACAGTAAAACTAATTAAATTACAGCGGGGTTACTGTAAAAATTACAGTAACTGGCTGGCAACCCTGCTGCCAGTAATTTACTGTAAATTCTACAGTCACTTTTTTTACAATGCACAACCTGATGGAGAACAAAGAAGGGTTTCCAGTTGAGGAGTGCACAACTGCTGCTACGGCATCCACCTCTGAAACTCCAGAGCAGAACTGATTACTTCCGTGTTGCCGATGGGCAGCAGAGAAGCTAGAGATGGATTTACCTTCTCCGGTTTTTACCTCCCCTCTGAGCCGGCTGAGGTTAAGAATCACCGACATCTTTTTCTGGACTTCGTCGCTGAGTTGATGTCGTGCTGGGTAGTGCAGTTGTCCAGCCACACCCTTGTGCCGGGCTACAAACAGTTTGTGGACCTGGATGGCGGCAAAAAAGCTAGGCTAGTTAGCCTTCCTCCCACGGAGCCCTACCTAGTGGCTTATCTGCCCCCAGCATGCAACAATGCGGAGAGTGCACCGGCTATTCTACCTTCCAAGCCGTGCAGGTTTTCGGCGGCGCAGCTTGACAAAATTTATTGGGCCCAGGCTACCTCCGCACAGGTCCCCCCGAATAGCTCACTGGCCCCCCTTCTGGACGAGGTTCGGGTCACAGCGGCCTACATCCTGTGCGTCTTCTGCTGCTGACCAAATTATTGGTACAGTATTTTAGGCTAATGTTTACAGAGCTTGTAAGAAGCATTCACTCCCTTGGATGTATTACCCTTTTTATTTTAAAGACGAGTCATGATCAACAAAGTCTGGCGTTTTGACAAAACATGTACAAAAAATCCCTTTGATATCAAAGTTAAAACTGATTTCTACAGAATTAATGAAAAGTAAAAAGTATGTAACATGAAATAGGAATTAAACAAATCTTCGCCCCATTAAAGTTAGTGTTTAGTAGATGCACTTTTGGGTGCTGTTCCACCGGGGAGTCTGTGGATCGCTGAGGCAGGCTGATTATCTGGACGCTGCTGTTTTCCTCCATTCTTCCTGCTAAACTGTTGCAGCTCGGTCTGGTTGGTGGGAATCAGCTTGGAACAGCCTATTTCTAGGCCTGCCATAAACTCTCTATGAGACTGAGACTCCACAACATCCAGCTTGTTTTCTTCAACCCATCTCTCTGTAGCTTTAGCCGGATTGCTTTGGACCGTTGTCTTGCTGGAGAATGAATGTTCTCTGAAGCTGTAGTTCTCCTGCTGATGGAAACAAATCCTCCTCCAGGATTTCTTTATATTTTGCTTCATTCATTTTACCGTCTACCTTTAAGGGTCTGCTGCTGAGAAGCATCCCCACAGCATGACGCTTCAACCACCATGCTTCACAGTGGGGATGGTGTTTTTGTGGGGATGTATAAATTCTCCATTTTGGTCTGATCCGACCAGAGAACTTTCTTCCACCTGACCATGGAGTTATAAGACGTGCCTTTTGACAAATTCTATTCAAGCCTTGAGTTTTCTTCAATAGTGCATTTCTCATTGCCACTCTCCCATAAAGCTTTGCCCAACTTTGTTCCAACACTTTAAAGGGGGTGAATATTTATGCAATCTGCTATTTCATGTTAAATATTTTTATTTTTCATTATTTTGTAGAAACTAGTTTTCACTTTGACATTAATGACAACAAGTAATGCATAAAATGTCCAAATCATCCATCAGCTAGAAAAGACTACACAATTTTCATAGCCTTTAATCTTTTTAATGAATAAGATTTTGGTAATGACTATTTGCACATCTAATTTCCTTATTTTACAGCATGCAATAGAGATAAGTCAAAACTCTTCTTTCTATTTAAGTTGCATATCTTTTTACATTTCACAGGCAGTAAATTAAAGTTGTGGTTCACATTAAGTATGAATTTGAAACTTTTTAAAACCTTTTTATGCATAACTGTCACTATACAGTGGACAGCTACTCATTAGGCATTCCCCCTTATTAACCAAAGCTGTTGATTGTATACTTGCATATGAGTCTCTACCAGGTCTACATCATAGGTCTACATTGGACTCTGGTGAGTCACGGCAAATACCGCCACCTGCTGGTCACCTGGTATAAGCGCGCGATGTACTCAAGCCAAGATGGCCTTGCAAGTAAAAGAAATATTAGTAACATCAATTAACAACTAAGGATACACATAGTTGTAAAAAATGCATTAATTATTTTATATGGGAGGTAAATTAGGATTATTCAACTGTCTATTAAAGTGAACATTTTGCAAAAACTGGCTATAACTTAAACTGAAATTCATGCTGTTACTGTGACGTTTTTGCTCCTGAAAATACATCAACAGCAATAACTATTTCAGCTTAAAATTAAGTTATTTATGTATCACATTGTACCTTGAAATGTAATACATATTTGTTTCCAGTTAAAAAAAAACAATATTTTGTGTAGCTTATCGGTAACACTTACTGTCTATCTTTGGTAGAGCTCAAGTGCAAAAAGAGACAGAACTAGTGGGCTGTGGAGGAAGTACATGAGTCAAGTGAGGATGATGAAAGTGGGAGTGAAGATGAATGGCTGCCAGAAAAGGAAGGACTAGGGTATTCTAGCAGTAGTGAGGATGAAGCTGGAGATACTGAGGAAGGTGAGGATGCTAAAGATGCTGAGGATGTCGAAGGACTTAGGGGTACTGACCAAGCTGAGGAACTTTATCATGTTCCACTTGACAGAGCTCAAGGACATAAAAAAACAGAAATGTCTGGCAGATAGAAGACAACCTGTTTCAGTGAGACCTGCCTCCCTTTTTGGGACAGGGGTAAAGTAAATGTTGAGGGATCTGAACCAGTAGATTGTTTTATGTATCTGTTACCTGAAGATCTGATAAATGAAATAGTGACCAACACCAACCTGTATGCACTGGAAAAAGAAAATCTAGCACTGTCAAAAGATAAAATTAAGAAATTTATTGGAATAAATGTAGTAATGTCATACCTCAAATACCCAAGATCAAGACTGTATTGGTCATCAGAGGAAGGGCTTCGTCTTGATCTGATAGCAAATGCCGTGTCAGTGAACAGATTTGAGCTAATTTTGAGGTACATTCATGTTAACTATACACAGCAGCCAGGAAACACTGATGAGCTGTACAAAATCAGAGCAGTGTTAAATGTAATTAAAGAAAGTTTCCTTTCAGCAGCTGAACAGATCATTCCCTTCAAAGGCCACTTGTCTATCAAGCAGTACATCCCCCCAAAAACCCAAATCCTGGCATCTGAAAGTGTGGGTGAGAGCAGGCACCTCTGGGTACATGTGCAGATTTGGAGTGTATCAAGGCTCAGCTGCTAGTGGTCTGGGGTCTCATTTATAAAGCTTGCTTACGCACAAAATGGGGTGTGAAAACTACGTGAGCAATTTTTTACGCCAAGTTTAGGATTTATATAAAAAACGTGGCGTAAAAATGTGCGCAACTTCAAGCACACTAAGGATCTTGCTTTAGGTCAGGAACGCTGCTGCATCAACGCTGCGTCACTTGCAGCTCTTCCGTTTGTTTGTGACTCCAAATCAATATTTTGGAAGGATGATACTTTTTAAAAGTAGACTTTAAACGCACTTTTTCTGTCACGCTATAAATATCTGGTTTTATTTGTTTTAATAATTAGCTTCTTTTAATAATTTTGTTTTAATAAATTCCAGTCTTATTGTTGCTACAAGTAGTAATCATATAGGCCTAATTGAAACTTTATTGTTCTTATCTTTTTCATAACTTGTGCTGCTTTTATTATACATTTTTAAAAATCTTTTTACTCTCCTCTGGTTACACATTTTCTTTTTGCAACTGTATTTTTGTCTTCTAATGTGAAGCACTTTGGCTGAGTAAAGCGCTGATTGAGTGATTGACTGAAATAAAACGTGAAACGCCCCATATTAGCTGGCTTAAGTGGATGCAGAATATTCACTAGACACTTTGCATGGACCGTTTCTGGGAGAAAGTGGGTGTGTAGGAGGCGGGATATGATCCACAAACACTTGCGCACATTTCTAGGGAGAGCGGGATTAATAAAACAGAAAGTACGTGCAGCTGTGCGTACTCCAAGTTTGATCGATCGGAAACTTACTAGGCGTAAGTAAAGAAAAGCTGCTGAGCTTAAGTACGGTTTTAGTAATGATTCTACGCAAAGTTTTATAAATGAGACCCCTGGGGCCTCATTCATAAAACATTGCGTAGGAAAGCACACTACCGGCAATTGCACGTACGCAAAAATGGAAGTGCGGCGCACATAAACTTTCCGATTTATAAAACAGAGCGCACGCACAGTTCTACACCTGCTTCCGTTTATAAATCAGAATCAACTCTAAAGTTGGCGCACCTAGGGGAACGCCTTTCCCCGCCCATATGATGACTATAAAAGGTCAGGTGGACGCCTCTGATAAATATTCAAAATTTGATTTCCATGATGGCTAAAGAGAGGAGAAAAGCAAAAAGGTGCAACTTCACTGAGTGCGAGGTGGAGGTATTGGTCGACAGCATCGACAGATCGCAAAAGATATTATTTGGTGGGCACAGTTGGGGCATCACAAATGCCAGGAAGACAGAAGAGTGGCAACAGGTGGCGGATGCTGTCAACGCCGTTTCATCGGAGCAACGGACTGTGCCTGAAATAAAAAAAAAGTGGTCCGACATCAAAGTGGACGCCTAGAAGCGGTTCGCTCTCCACAGGAGAAGTGCAACTGCCACAGGAGGAGGAAGGGGGATGCCCCAGCTCACCCCCATGGAAGAGAAGCTGGCAGGCATCATAGGAGAGTCCCTCCTGAGTGGTGTGGTGACGGAGGCGGAGGGGGACACGGACACGCCGGTGTCCTTACCTGAACCACACACGCCAGAGGCTCCGGATGATGCAGGTAATTAATTTGGACATTTAGAATGAACGTGTAGACACAATTGATGTGGCACCATTTTATTCACTGTGCAATATTATGTCTTTTTAAACTGCCTGGATGTTCCAGCTGGGTCAGTGGTGCAGCTGAGGTTGGGAAGGCCAGTGACACAGCTCCCCGTAGTCGTGTCCTGACGGAAGAGGTCCTGCGGGTGCAGAGGGACATGATTAGTGCCATCCATGAGGTGGCGAAAGAGCTGAGGGAGATAAAGTCTGCTCTCGTAGATATCTCAGAGTCACTGAAAACCCTTGCTAATAAAAATATTTAATTGTGCTGTACCTCATTTCCCTTTTTTATCATAACCATCGCATCACTTCAAGACGCTGGTGAAGAGCATCATCCTGTGGGTCTAACAAGGGACGCTGGGGCTCGATCTCCCTGACAATAATTGGCTCCGGTGGTGGCACGTTCTGGGTCAGTGCCATGTTGTGCAGCACAGCACATGCCCGAACAATCTTACACACCTTTGCAGGTGTGTAACACAGGCTCCCTCCTGTGGCATCAAGGCATCGCCACCTGCCCTTCAGCAGCCCGATGGCCGCTCCACGACAGCCCGCGTCTGGCTGTGGCGCACATTATACAATTGTTCCTCTGCGCTCCGAGGGTTGAGGAAGGGAGTGAGCAGCCACGTTTGGAGGGAATATCCACTGTCCCCTGCAAGGTTAAGGAATGGGTTAGGCAATGTAGTGTGCAGAAATATTTAATTAACGAGCCTTACCTAAAAGCCAGCCATCCTGCAGAGCTCCAGCCTAAAGTCTGCGCCCCACACTGCTCACTGTTAAAAATGAATGAGTCATGGGTAGACCCAGTGGCGGAGCTAGACTTTTAAAACAGGGGTGGCAAAGGGGTGGCAAGGTATTATTTTGGGGGGTCAATATACAAAGTATATGAAACGCTTCAAAACAGAGCGCACAAAGCGCGTATGCGCATCGCGGGTGCAGAATGATGTGCTCAAAGCATATTATAATATAATATAACGTATAATATCATATTGGACAGAGTTTTACCGTGTTCCTGCTGTAACTGAATGGAGAATGATTGACAGCCGAAGAGGAGGGAAAACGAGTTTCCGTAAACTTTAATTTAATGATGTAAATAGACTTCTGTCCCTCACATTAAGCTATGGAATGGCTTCAGATGACTTTGTGAAATTATAATCAGACCCTCTCAGACCCAAGTCACCCCAAACTGACGTGAAAAAGCGCGAGGCGCCGAAAAGTGCGCTGTTTGCATCCCTGTACTATCTCAACGGTGGTTTTATTAAGATTAGTTCAATATTCTGTATTACACGTGCCAATATGAATAAGCCTACGTAATGTCTGTGATTGTTGCTGAACATTTGCTAACGACATGTTTTAAGCATCTTCACACAGGCGTGACAGTGTTAACGTTAGTCAGTCAGTTTCACGAGGCTAGTAACGTTAATGCTCATTTAAGTATTAATGCTAAGCACTACAGTGCAATAGTGATGTAGTCAAGACCGCTTAATCCGAGACCAAGACATTACCAAGACCAGAGGGTATCGAGACCGAGACCAGACCAAGACAGTCAAGTCGAGACCAAGACAGTCAAGTCGAGACCAAGACAGTCAAGTCGAGACCAAGACAGTCAAGTCGAGACCAAGACAGTCAAGTCGAGACCAAGACCAAGACAGGGCGAGACCAAGTCACGACCGAAAACATACTAGTGCTAGAGTTGACATGACATGATTACTAGCATGAATTATAGAACAAAAGCACCATAGTCAGGCTCAGCTGTATGGCCTAAAATCAACAACATGGTTTAATTTCAACTACAGACACAAAACATTCACTGTAAATGTGGCCGGTGAATGGGTGAAAGCAACTGTGTGTACCAACTGCATGGCAGCTCTTACTACACTATTAGAGGGTTGGGTTTGCTAAATAACTGGTTTTGCTTATAAGGATTGTCATGGCTGCATGATCCAAATTCATCTCACAGTGGCACACATCACATGACACATGGGTTTGGAATTTTGGTTGTGATGGGTTTGGTGATATTTTTGTTCGCAGAGTTTAAAGAAAAGAGAATAGCTAGTCCTGAGTCTTAGCTTAACTTACCTCTCCTTGTGCTTCCTCTCCAGGTGCCTGATAAAAGTTGACGTAGTCTAGGGTGGCCAACTCCCAGCAAAAAAATAAGGAACCACCCCCCCATCCTCAACCTCATGATGCTTAATCAACCTAATCGACTTTAATTTAATGCACGTGTAAAACAAATGCACATAAATCAATAATTTTTCTACAATCATTAAATAGATTCAACATCTTTCTTTGACAGAATTCCAGACTGCACAGATGGTACCATCCCAAAGGAAAAAAGTACTATAGCTTAATAGAGTATATATTAGACTTAATTTTTACTATATACGATAATGGATTTCTATACATTTAACATCAGATGACTACTTTGGTTGTAAGATTCAGATAATTATTTATTAAAAGCTAGACATTTTAAATGAGAATAAGAAATAAAAGTATGTATTTGTGCCCCCCTTTTCCTGTTAATGCCCTAACTGGCCCCCTCGCACAACTTTGCTAGAGCCACCCCTGCACAGAGCTACGTAGAAAAGGATCCTGGTGTTATTTGTATCTCAGAAACAGTTCATAACTTCCCTTCATCTCATTCATGTCACCTAAAACGTTAACCTGTTTCTCCACCACCTGTTTAGTTCTGATGAACAGGAAAGTTTAAGCAGGTTATCAAGCTTAAACATGCTGCTATTGTTTAGTGCGACATCCACTGGTTTCCTCTTTCTGCACTACATGTGCGACAGAAAAGCCGATCAGCTGATCATTGATCAGTTTCATGACTTAAGGAGCAACAGGAGAGGAGAGGGGGAGAGAATGAGAAAGAAGAAGCAGCTGCGCAGCGTAAAGACAGAATAATTCCAGCTTTGTCTTTTTTTTCATTGAAATACGGGACAAATCGCGTTACTTTTTACCTCAATGCGGAACGCGTAAACTTTTCTCTGAATACGGGACAAATCCGTTTTTTACGGGACGGTTGGCAACCCTAGCAGTCTCTGTTAACTTTATGTTGCAAAACCGACATTTAGCGGAATGCTTTTTTTGTGTGTCACCTGGCACACAAACTCATTGTGTTGTATATAGCCACATTTTACGACAGCAGAATTAGATGACATCCCTGACTGTGCGTGAAGCTGCTGTCTGTGTGTGTGTGGACTCGTGGTCGAAATCGATACGTCTTGTTTGTTGCATTTGAAGAAGGGTGTAATACATAGTAGTGCAGCATTATGGTAAGATTTTGTGGCGAGCAGAGCATGAGTGGCTTTGGTTTATACACAAATCCCCTCGAGAACACTATGGCCGAGAACAAGACAAGGCCGAGACCAAATGAAGTCGATTCCGAGACAAGACCAAGACCACGAAAAAGGGGTCTCGAGCACTACAACACTACAGTGCAACGTCTCCCTTACTTCCCGTTAAAACAGTACTTTGTTTAATTTAATACCAATAAAAGCCGTACATACCAGCAAAACGCTCTTCATCGATCCCGGCCGTGTTGTTGTTTTGGAGCCGTTTTGAGCACGAAAGAGCTGCGTGTCACCAATGAAAAGTGTAGCAGCAACAACAGCACGCTGCACGCTTGTACGTGCTGCGTAAGGATGCATTCACGTCCACTGGGAGCTTTGAGAAATGTTTGTAAAAATCAAACAGTGTAAAGTTTTCAGCGGGGTGGCAACAGGGGTGGCAAGGACTTCGTCTGGGGTGGCAATTGCCACCCCAACTAGCCCTCTGGCTCCGCCACTGGGTAGACCCAGGCCAGCGAGGCACTACATTAGTGAGCAACATCTTTGCATCACATTATTTGAACGTTTAGAGAATGAAAAGGCTTTCGGTTTATGAAAGCATATTCATTCTCACTTGGTGCCCTTATTGCAACATGGGTGCAGTCAATACTACCGATTACATTGGAGAAATCAGACATTGCTGCAAATTGCCTTTTTATGTTGGCCTGTTCACCCACAGTGTACGGGAATTCGACGTACCTGTGTGACAGACGAATTATGCCATCCAACACATCCGGCATGATGCGGCTGAAGGTTGGCTGTGAGATTCCCGACCTGTCTGCCACCTCCCTCTGGAAGGTCCCGGTTGCCAGGAAACCGAAGGTGGTCAGTACTTGGAGAGGGACTGGGACGGCGTGGTTCCTCGCCATGCGCCTTTGCAGAGCCGGGGCTAAAAAATGAAGAAGCTCCAAAAGCAGGGCACGGGGCAATCGGAACCGGTTCATGAGCCATTCATCATCATGGGCTAGTAAATCCTGATGGTCTCTAAAGACCCGCTCAGTCCGGAGAAGTCCTTGCGCCATGTCCTCCAGCAGTGCCAGATGAGCCATTGTGCGTTTTGTCGCATTGGCACGTGTACTTTTTATATTCAACCATCACTAAATCGCCCGAACAGCTACAGGTGATGGAAATATTCTGATTATAAACTAATTGACTAGCAGTTTTCCATAAATGCCGTCACCTTAATTGTAATTATGACTAATTCATGACTTTTTTTGTACGGGACCCTTTGGCAGCAGGCTATCTCCTCTATATTTCAGCCGTTTGATTGAATTTATAATCACATACAAGTTTCTAAAATAACCAAAACATATTTTAGTGGTTGAGGTTCCTATTGAAAATAAATACATCTCGGTTTATTTAGTAAATCCTGATTGTTTTTGTTTTGTATGTGTGTGTGAGCCACATGCACTCCCAGCGCCTGATATCAAACATGCCTCATTATTCATTTTTGCAAACTACTTTAATATATAACAGTTTATGTGAACGGTAATGTGTGATTTTGCCCAAATATCTCCCATTTCTCATAATTTCTTTGGTTTCATTCTTCTGCTGTTGGTGTCGCAGTTTCCCGTTCCTCCAGGGTCAGAGTTGCCGTAGATTTAGTGAACTTTCCCGGCAAGTTTGTTTTTTATAAATACCAAAAGTTGACTATAATTGGCGTACGGCAGTTTTTGTACGTACGATGGCTTTATAAATGAGGCCCCTGATCAGTAGGCTGGGAATGGCTGCAGATGTTTTCACGCGTCTCTGTGACGACATACAAGAAAAGAATCACAAAGTTGTTCTCTGACAATTTCTTTTGTACAGTTCCTCTCATTCAGGCACTGCAGCAAAAGGGCATCCATGGCATTGGTAGACTTAAGAGGCTCCAGGGAGCACAAATGAAGCGGAGGAGTGAAAAGCAACTCAAAACACAAAGAAGAGTGGCTTGCTCTTTTGTCAGCAAGTCTGACATCATCACTGTCACACGCTGGTTTGATAACTCCGTGATCCACACAAGTCATCAATTTGTCAAAAGAATATTTCATGTCCAGATCGCATGTTGTCCACTGAACTGGACATATAAAGAACATGTTAAAAAGTACATGCTCAAAAAATGCTGAGTTAAAAAATTGTTTTATTCAGGTCTAATGATTAATTAAAATAATTATGTATTGTTTAAATCAAATTATTGTTTAAAACATCCTAATTGATGTTATCATAATAAATGCATGAAATGGTTAATTTGGCCCAAAACTCAGTTGATTTCTCTCTTTTCAGTTTCATCCTCATCACTAGTAATTATTGGACATTTCTTGGTTGTAACGTAACTCCAGCTCTTACAGTATGTCTGTTTACAGAAATGAATCCACAGAACAACCTTCCGGCTCCCTGAGAGAGTTGTACTTTGCACATTTGTATTACTTCTTTACGTTTACGTCTTTAGACAAGGCGTCTAATAAATAAGACCCATGTTTCAAAACGATGTTTGCCTTTCTTTTTTCTCTAAAAGGACAGGTCACCAGGCGACAGAGAATTTCTGCTGATGAACATTTTCATCTAAGGCCACCTTTAGTCTGCAGCCCAGCTCTACTCCACCCAGACCTCCAGCCTCTCATCCAGCCAGAGGTGAAGGACTCGAGTCCTGGACTTGAGTCACTTTTCAGGGACTTGTGACTTGACTTCGGCAGCAAGCCGATGACTTGCACTTGGACTTGCAACATCAGGACTTGAACTTAGACTTGGACTAAGACACAGACATGGTAAAATGCTATTGTTGGAATTAGCATGTAGCCGATGCTAATGTTAGCTGGTTATATTAGGTCAGATTACTGGATACATTTGATAACTTCCCAAAACCTTTGTAAGTGTACGGGAGACATTTCTATAATTTATTGTTTTCAAATGTATTTTAACCACAGCTTATTGTTTTGTTCATTTACTTTGTTAGTTTCCTGCTAGCAGGGGGCATTGAGTAAATTCTGTTGTTTAGATTAAATAAACTGTTTATGGCTGTCATTATTTGTTTCACAAAGTTTTTCTTTCATAGCAGTCAGTTACACACTGTTAAACTTAGAATTGTTATTTCATCTTTTAGATAAATGTTAATTTTTGATGTGACATTTTCTTTTCACATATCGACTCTTTTTGTTTTAGCTCCTGATACTGTGTCCATAAAATTTTCTTACATTTCTTAAATATTGTATAATAAAAAAAATATCTTTCTCAGTCCATCATATTTTTTATATCATTTCTCCCATAATTTTTTCTGTTGCATGATTCATTCATGTGTAAAGCAACGTCATCACCTGTATTTTACATTTTCCTACCTGCTCTTCATTTAACCAAGTGTTGGAGAAAACGATTACAGAAAATTCCTACTAAAGCTGAGTTACACACTGATGAATCTCGTGTATTGCTAGTATAAACCCTTTCCTTTTTTCACTATTATTAAATTACTCCTCAGAATTATATTTGATAAAAAATATTTAATATTAAATATTAAAATACATTTCTAAGTTGAACAGTAACCTTTAGCAACAGGACTGTGTTCACTTTATTGTTGGATTGTGTTAAGTTCTTATTACTTTCTTCTGCCCAAACTTGAAAAGCTTATTAACCTGGAAGAACACATGGGACAACTCTTTGTCTTTTCATTTATTAAAGGCCAATTCAGATTAATAACTTTAATACAAAAAAGAACACATGCATGTATTAATTACAAGTCAACATACTTCATGTGAATTTCCTTTCCTTTTCATTATAAACTATTTGAAATCTAATTTGAGTAAACATGATTTTTTTTCTAAATCAAAGAAAAATTCACAACAAATACATTTAAAGCAGGGTTATCCTTACTCAAGTTGTGTATTTAAATTTAAACGAAACATAATCAACCTAGAAATAGTCAACTTTAAATATTTCAAATTCAAAACTTTCTTTTACCAGTAGCATCTTCCAGATTGATTTGGGAGGTGCAGGGTTTTTGTTTTCTTCTGGAACTCGCTTCTTGAATGTTTGTTGTATTTTCTTTTACAATGACAATAAATTTATCTAAAATTTTAAAAAAGATCTTCAAGATGAGTCTTTTAATCAGTAAATTTGGGCCTTTGAAGACAAAATATTTTTAGTTAAGTTCTTAGTTATTATTACATAAATAAATGTGATATAAACCCCCAATGAGGGTGATTTTTAGAAATGTGAATCAATATTTAGTTTCAGTGCACCATTTATTAATCTTTTGTGCAAAAAAAGTGATTAATTGTGAATTGGACAAAATAAATTATCTTACATAAGCAACAACATGTGTAAAAAACTGACTTTTGGGTATGAAAAGGTAAACTAAGCTAAGTTAGAACATAAGGTAATCTTCTATATCTAATTTTCACAGTGTATATATGAGGTGACTCCAGTACACAATATCTACCAGCTAGACCTATGTTATTTGGTTTGGTTTTGATCTGGGCTCAAAATCTGTCATATTTTGGTAAGACTCAACAGGCCCAAACAGGTTGCTAAACAAAATAAACGAAAAATATATTTAATTAAAAGTCTTAAAATAATAATGTGCAATCAATTAAATTCTAAATGAGGTTTGAGGATTTCAATTAGCATTTTTAATAAACTGAGACTTTGTGGTTTCAGCAGAAAATCATTTCTGTACAGGCAAGAAAATTACGTATGGAAGAGACATTTTAGCGGTAAGGAAAAAGTTAAGGTAAACTGACTCCAGACCAGATTATATGAACATGTTTTTGAGCCACAATTGTTTTCCTCACAAACAAATTAGAGTGCATTATTTCATGAAATTGATATTTCTGCATATTCAACCATAATTTATTCAGTTTTTACAGTGAACATTCAGCCCTAAATCAGCATCTCAATAGTTCTACTTTAAGACTTTATTTATTTTAACAAATGAAGTCCAACAGATTGAACAGTTTCCATAAGTGCTAACAAGTGTCGGGTTTAAGGAAAATCAGCCGACTACAAACATTAAATAAATTGTTTACATGCTAATATTTACACAGAAAAAGATAGCCTGAAGATCCAGTTTTTTCTAAAACCAACAAGACATTAGAATTAATTTTTCAGTTCTCAAGACTCTAAAAATATTCTTTAGTTGTTCCTTTAGGATGAATTGGGTTACCTACTGGTTTTATTTACCAACTGTCCCTCTGCCAAGGTCCTGAATGATCAATTATGAGCAGCTTCCCAAAGGTTATAATTAGTCCACGAGATGAAGAATGCAGCACCATCTAGTGGACAACCAAGGGAAACATTTATTGCTAGAATAATCTAATAAAATCACCAACATGTCTGTTATCTTTTAATTTGAAGAGTCATTTGGTGGGAAACTGGTTTACTGTCTAATAAAATATAACTGTATTGAATGAGAGTCAGGTTTGTCACAAAAATATCTACTGTTAAATGAGTTAGTCATCAATCTAAAAAAATATCCTGTGAACCAATGGTTGTGTTATTTCTCGGTATGTGCTAATTGTTTATTTTTTGTAAACTTAAAAAATGTCCAGTAAAAAGATTTTTTACCCTGTATCGTATATAGAATTGTGCTGCAAATAAAAGTAATTGTGCTTTAGTGCTTTATTTTGTAACTCCGATTCACTGGTGAGCGGAAGTCATTATCTTAGTGCGAAAACTTGATGTAGACTGTTCTGATTGGACGATTCTCTTTCTGGCAAATCCTGACCAATTAGTGAACAGATGACATCTGTATATAAACACTACGTTCACGTGATTTCTCTGATTGAGGTTTACTCTATTTAACTTTTACAAGATGTCTGGACGTGGAAAGACTGGCGGAAAAGCCAGAGCAAAGGCCAAGACTCGCTCATCCCGTGCGGGGCTTCAGTTCCCGGTGGGCCGCGTCCACAGGCTGCTCAGGAAGGGGAACTACGCCGAGCGCGTCGGAGCCGGAGCTCCGGTCTACCTGGCTGCGGTGCTCGAGTATCTGACCGCTGAGATCCTGGAGCTGGCTGGAAACGCCGCCCGCGATAACAAGAAGACCAGGATCATCCCCCGTCACCTGCAGCTGGCCGTCCGCAACGACGAGGAGCTCAACAAGCTGCTGGGTGGAGTCACCATCGCTCAGGGTGGAGTTCTCCCCAACATCCAGGCGGTGCTGCTGCCCAAGAAGACCGAGAAGGCCGCCAAGGCCAAGTAAAGCCCCGCTTCTCCAGAAAACAACCCAACGGCTCTTTTAAGAGCCACCCACATCCATCTGAAGAGCGAACATTCAATAAATTGTATTGGGTTTTAAAAGTTTATCGTGTTAAACTTGAATTAATGAGGAAAAGTACACAAGCGAGTCATGAAACATAAAAGCTGATGTGTTCTGACTCTTCATATATGAAGGGGGGAATAATATACCTTCTGCAAAGTACCTGCTATTGCTTAATTGACAAAGCTTCAAAAGCTACTAAAACTGAATTCATTTGGTTAAGATGCTATTAAAACCCCGAAAAGAGAATTCCAGACTATTCTTAAAATGTTGAGGCAAGTTGTGTGGATATGACTAATCACAGATGTCACGCTTTACACAACAATGCCACATTGTCCTAAAGTGGCTAGATATCACTTGCCCTTAATGTTTAACACTGTTAAATCTAATTGTAATGTTCAATTTGAATTTTTTATCATTTAAACGGAAAGTTTTGAAAATATGGCAGTAAAGGGTTGCAATACACCTGAATCCAAATACAAGTTACCAGGCCTATGACGAGCTGAATAGGTGAATGCCGGTGAGGAAATTCAACAACTTGATTCAGATTTGTCGAAGTAGAGATGCGTATGTTAGAAAATTTGCATTCAGATCTATATTTTATTGTGGAAAAACTGATACATTTTGTGGCTTTAAAAAAAAGGAAATTTATTTTGATAAAATATAAAGGATTTTTTTTTTTTTTTTGCTACAACATGACCATCTATTCCACTATCGATTGATTCTGTCACTGTTGCCTTTTTTTGATTTAAGTATTTTAAAATCGTGGTGCTTTATTTTGAGACCTTTCTTAAAGCGGAAATGTGGTTGCGCTATTAAAGACGGAAGTAGGAAAAATGGCGGGCAAGTTGTCTCCATTTACGTCCGCAGTATGTAGATAAATACCAACGCTCACGGGCTTTCACGGCAGTTTTACTTTCGAGTCAAACACAGTAGCAGCATCATGAGTGGACGTGGAAAGGGCGGTAAAGGACTCGGCAAAGGAGGCGCTAAGCGTCACCGTAAAGTCCTCCGTGATAACATCCAGGGAATCACCAAGCCCGCTATCCGCCGTCTGGCTCGCCGCGGTGGAGTCAAGCGCATCTCCGGTCTGATCTACGAGGAGACCCGCGGTGTCCTCAAGGTCTTCCTGGAGAACGTCATCCGTGACGCCGTCACCTACACCGAGCACGCCAAGAGGAAGACGGTCACCGCCATGGATGTGGTCTATGCTCTCAAGAGGCAGGGCCGCACTCTGTACGGCTTCGGAGGTTAAATCTGTACACTCTTCTTTACAAAACGGCTCTTTTAAGAGCCACTCACATGATCTCAAGAGGCGATTCTTGCACTTTTTTTAGTTCATTCACTTCTTTCTTGATTCAAACCCAAAATATCAACCCATACTTGTTCAGAGGTTATAGATGACAACTGTCTGTACATGAAATTGTAAAACCTAAATGTGGGTTTCTCGTCTTATCCGCTTAATCTACTGCGTACATTTTGAAGTTATTGGGCAGTGCTGGTTCTAGTCCAAATTACTGCGGTGGGGCCAGTGTCCAGATCTGAAAAAATTCAGGTCAAACTTAATAAATCCATCACACACAGTAAAGTTTCAAGCCCTAATTTCTTGTGATCCTGATTATACCTTACAAGGTCCTGAAAACAAAAACTTTCATTACATATTTTAAAAACCATTGTGGAGGACTGATTGGACAGATGTCAAGCAGAGAGCCATTGACACACTCCAAGGGATGGCACAAAAGGTTCTTGCTAAAGAAGCATTTTATTGAAAATTAAGTGGAAGGAAAAAGTTTAGTAGAAAAAACAGAACTGCAGTCTTGAGAGGATTGTCGAGCAGAATCATTCAAGAATTTGGGGGAGCTTCACAAGGAGTAGACGGAGGCTGGCAGTGGATAAAGAACCACAACGCACAGACAAATCCCATAAATGGCCATTAAGTGTTATTTTCGGTAAAGCCAAAAAGAAACAAACTGAACTATGATTCAAAGTCATTTTAGGTGAAGTTTGGGTTTCATTTAGAAATGAGAACCAGAATCCACATTGCTTGAAGTCCAGGATGAAGTTTCTGCATTAAGTGATGAATTGCGGACACTTTAGCCTTTAAAATAACAGTTTAATCATTAAATGAAAAATCAGATGTTCGTTTAACATGGAAAAATATGTGAATATAGACAGTACTCACACACACGATTGTAAAAACAAAAGGAGTTTAACCTTCCGAGCCGTTGAGCCAATCAGAGACAGGCGACAACACAGTCGTATTTACATGCAGCCTGTATAAATCCAGTGTCTCTGCCCCGCCTTTCTCAGTCGTTTCCCAGAAACACGTCAGAATGCCTGAACCCGCCAAGTCTGCGCCCAAGAAGGGCTCCAAGAAAGCCGTGACCAAGACGGCCGGCAAAGGAGGCAAGAAGAAGAGAAAGACCAGGAAGGAGAGCTACGCCATCTACGTGTACAAGGTGCTGAAGCAGGTCCACCCCGACACCGGCATCTCCTCCAAGGCCATGAGCATCATGAACTCGTTCGTCAACGACATCTTTGAGCGCATCGCCTCCGAGGCTTCCCGCCTGGCTCACTACAACAAGCGCTCCACCATCACCTCCAGGGAGATCCAGACCGCCGTGCGTCTCCTGCTGCCCGGTGAGCTGGCCAAGCACGCCGTGTCTGAGGGCACCAAGGCGGTCACCAAGTACACCAGCTCCAAGTAAACCTGCCGTTTACCGACTCAACAAAAGGCCCTTTTAAGGGCCACGCACATATACAACTTGGAGCAACATTTCTTCAATGGTTTAAGATTAAGGGGGATGAAAGTAAAAATTATTGATGACAGCTTATAAGCCTGGAGTTTATACCCAAAAGGGGTTGAAATATGCACAAAGAAAGGCCAGTGAAAAATTATACAGTATAATGTTTCAGTGTGGCAATTTATGAAACTAAAATGATCAAGGGTTGAATTGATCTACACTAAGATGTTTGGGGCGATTTACACTACACAAAAATTGAGTGGGTTTCCACAAACTGTAAAATTTCCACTGAACAGCTGCTAACAGTAATGCATGTATGTCCAGAATCCTAATTAAACACTTACTTACAGAATTTTAAAAATAGTGCAGGGTTTTAGGTAGCTGTTGGTCGCCTCACGGGAATGCTGTTTGTTCCTTGATTCTAACGCACAATAGGGGGAGAAAAAAAAAATAGCCTGGTTCTTTTACTGCATAGCAAACAGCAATTACCACGATGGAGGCATATTTGTATATTTAAAACCGAAACACCGAGAGTTTCTTTATAGAATATTGTGTACTGTACATGCTTTATTTCTTAAACAGTAAACACAAGCTCTGAAATTAATTTTTAATTTATCAAATCAAATCAAATCAAACTTTATTTATGAAGCGCTTTTCATACAAGAAGTTGCATCACAAAGTGCTTTACAGATTAAATTTATGGATTAGAACTGCGAGGTTATGGGAGCATCTGATTTTCCACTCATTACAGATCGATGCTCCACTAACTCACTTCCCCTGTGTTTACTTTTGGTGCTCTGCCTTGCACAGCATCTGCACTTTGGAGACGATAACATGGATTTCATCTGACAAAAGCTAATAAAAATGAAAGTAGCTGAAAATCAGAGGTAATATTGCTTTTATTTTCACAGCTCAAACGTTTTGGGTCTGAAAATATTTAGCTAAATGATCGACTTTCGTTAAACTGTAAATTACTGAATGATTTCCTTTTTAAATGATTCCCTTAATGCTGATTTATTTTCAGTACAAAGGTTTGGATTTTCATAACAAATAAAATTGTGTTAGTCGATTACTGAAGCGTAAGGATAATATTCTGTTAGCTTATATTGGTTATACTTTGTGCTTTAATGGCAACAACAGAACGATGGAAGCTCATGACATGCAGCTGTGAAAATATGGGGGAATAGAGAACTCGGCACCTTAGACTAGATAAGAACTATTTATAAATATTAAATCTTTTAGGCTCAAAACTATTGATCCGTGACGTGTAATCAACCACTTCATTACTGTTCAGTAGTTGCAGTGAATCTGCTACATCAAACATTACTAATCAATAACACATTTTACTTGTGATCAAAATTTTTTTTGGAATATATATTTTTAAGTGACACAAAAAGCCTGAATGTGGGTAAATTTACAAAGTTCCAGTTTTTCAATCAAATTGTTTAATGACTTAAGCTTTTGCTTTGTGCAAATTCAAATATCTAATAGTTAATAAATCAATTTCTTTCAAGGGACAACAAACACTGCTTACATGAAATTCTAAATCATCTCAAAAGTATAGGGTTATTTTTGTTATTAAATATTTGATGGGAAATAAGTCCTTTTCATCGTATTAATCCGGGAGAGGAATCCTGAGTGACTTGATCATCGACAGTGTCCTTGTGTTTACTGCTGGGGAAATCATTCCCGTTTATAACTCAGATAAACAAACTACAGCAACCTTTTTATTTTTATGCTGTCCACAACCTTGTTTTTTATCGAGAGGACTGCGTTGATGTCTTCTTCAAAATGGTTTTAGATGTTTTAGAAGACGAAATGTGGGGAAAACTCGCCTCTCGATGCACACAAACACAGAGTCTCTGACACATTCGAGCGCTCCTGGAACAAAAGGAGAAAGTCCTGGAAACCAAATGTGACCTCAGTGTGGAGAGAGAACAGTTTTCTATCCGTTACAGTAACAATTATGGTAGAAAACGTCAACTTAATGAAGATTTTAAGCCTTAAAGGCGGCGAAGAAAACACAAATGCGGACAGATTTCAGGCGGCAGCAGAGCGGCGGGCTGAGTTGTCTCTTCACGGTTCTCATGTGTGTTATAAGTCCCGCCTCCTGCGCTGAGCTGGACACGTTCAGAGGAACATTAACCGAGAAACATGGCAGAAGAAGCTCCAGCAGCTGTACCGGCGAAAGCCCCGGCAAAAGCCCCCAAGAAGAAGTCCGCTGCCAAGGCAAAGAAGGATGGACCCAGCCTCACTAAGCTCATCGTGGCCGCCGTGGCCGAGTCCAAGGAGCGCAAGGGGATGTCTGTGTCGGCGCTGAAGAAGGTCCTGGCTGGGAAAGGCGTCGATGTGACCAAGGCCAACAAGCGCATCAACACCGCCGTTACCTCACTTGTAACCAAGGGGACCCTGAGCCAGACCAAAGGCACCGGAGCATCCGGCTCCTTCAAGCTCGCAAAGAAGGAGCCCAAAGCAGATAAGCCAGCGAAGAAGGTGGTGAAGAAGAAGGCCCCCGTCAAGGCAAAGAAGCCCGCCGCCAAGAAGGCCACAACGCCGAAAAAGCCCGCCGCCAAGAAGGCCGCGGTCAAGAAATCCCCGAAGAAGACACCGGCCAAGAAAGCCGCCAAGAAGGTGGTGAAGAAGAGCCCCAAGAAGCCCGTCGCTAAGAAGCCGAAGGCCGCCGCTAAGAAGCCTGCAGCCAAGAAACCCGCAGCTAAAAAGCCCGCAGCTAAGAAGGCCAAGAAGTAAACATCTGCTTCAACCACTGCTTAATGCACCAAAGGCTCTTTTCAGAGCCACCACATCTACAGATTAAGATACGATTCCTAATGAGCTTCTATCAAAACGCAAAATGTTTATTAGTTAACATTCTCATTATTATTATTATTAAGGCAGCTTTATATGTACCTATTATAGTTACATGCAGCTCTGAATATTCAGCTGGTTTTAAAAAGCTGATCAAGTAACCAGTGCAGCACTTCAAACCACTAGGGAAACCCTTTAATGGGTGACTATAGGAAAAATTGCAGGATTTGATTTATTTATTATTTAATCATACTTACATCCTCAAGAATCAACCTGATATGATCATCATTAATACTCAATAGGGGTAGACTGAAGCGATGTTGCTTTGAATGGCAGCATACACGTTACCTGAGCTTTTCTTTGAATTTAAACCAAGGCAAAAATATATCTCCGCTGTCACATCACCAAATCAGAAAACCATATGGCATACAGAATACTTAAGTCATTTTATTATTATACATTCATTTTACCTAAGTTAAACAAAACACAAAAGTAATTATACTTTCGTCGCATACTTCAGAGAAACTTTATATTGTTCCTATTGTTAACTCACCCTTTAAATCATCACTAAGACTATTCCATAAGTTCACTCCTCTTTGTGTTATACTTAGGCTTTTTAATGTAGTTCTTTCACACTGTACTTTCATGGTATACTTTCCTCTTAAATTATATGTTGCATCTATCTGACTAAACCTTCATCCTGACCGTCCCTGCCAAAACTGAAAATATATATATATATATATATATATATATATATATATATATATATATATATATATAAGGAAATAAAATAAAAAATACATTTAAAATGAATAAATAATTTGGAATAAATGGATAAATGTTTCATAATTTATTTCCACATTTATTTATAAAATTATTTCCTCACTTATTAATTATTTTATTTATTTGTACAGTTATTTACTTATTTACTTTAGTATTTATTTCTACATTTATTTTCAATTTTCTGTACTTTATTATAACCTCAAGTATATACTAATCAGCCATCTTCGTGTTTCGTCTGAAGTTTTCAATTCAATTCAAAAATACTTTATTGATCCCAGAGGGAAATTAGGTGTTGTTGTAGCTCATATAATTAATTCTTTAAGGAGTTGTTGTAGATGATGATGGCTGTGGGAAGGAAGGATTTCCTGTAGCGGTCTGTATTGCAGCAAAACTGAAGAAGCCTCCGAGTGAAGACGCTCTGTTGTTGTATGGCAAAGAATCCTTCTTTGCATTATCATCTCCAGATTTTCCACAGTTGTCCCCAAGAACAGAACCAGCCTTCTTAATCAGGTTGTTTAGCCTATTTAAATCCCTGGCTCTGATGCTGCTACCCCAACAGATGACGGCTGATGAGATTACACTCTCCACAAATGACTTGTAGAAGATCTCCAGCATCTTGCTGCAAACCTTGAAGGACCTAAGCTTCCTCCAGAAGTCCAGTCTGCTCTGTCCCTTCTTGTAGATGGCTTCACTGTTCAGTCTCCAGTCCAGTCTGTTGTCAAGGTGAACTCCGAGGTATTTATATTCCTCAACCACCTCCACTTCTTCTCTCATGATGGATACAGTTTTTGACTTATCCCTGTTTCTTCTGAAATCTACAATCATCTCCTTTGTTTTGTTCACATTCAAGGTGAGACGATTGTTTCCACACCAGGTCACAAAGCGGTCCACCAGCTCTCTGTATTCAGCTTCTTGTCCATCTCTGATACACCCGACAATTGCAGAGTCATCTGAGTATTTCAGCAGATGACAGGTCTCTGATTTGTACTGGAAGTCTGAGGTGTACAGAGTGAAAAGGAATGGTGAGAGTACGGTCCCCTGTGGTGCTCCTGTGCTGGTGACCACCTGGTTTGACACGCAATTCTTCAGTTTCACAAATTGTGGTCTGTTGGTCAGGTAGTCATTGATCCAGGCGATTGTTGAGGGCTCCATCTGTGTCTTCAGCACTTTCCTGTACCAGGTAGTCCGCTGGCCATCTGAGCTCTATTGAAATCGGCCCTGAGTCCCTCAGCACCTAAAGTAGGACGTCCGCTTTTCCGACCTCGGTTTTGCGCAAAACCTCGTCGTTTTGTCGTGGACTGTGGAGAGAATCATCACCCAGTAGGAAAACCTGGTTTATTTCTTTTGGTCTGGGTAGAGAATTAGGTCTTGGATATATATATATATATATATATATATATATATATATATATATATATATATATATATATATATATATATATATATATATATATATAATTTTCTGTGGTTAAAATAAGTCTGTCAACTTGTTAACCACTGTTATTCTTGGTCGTCTGTTGCTGTACACCGACCCTGAATGTGGATGCTTTTTGTGTTTTATTATTTGACTTTGGTTGCAACCAGAAGCAGTATATTATATTTTATTATTTCCTGGCTTGTTTATTGTCCGCTGCGGTCGGCGCGTGTCTGTTTAGACAGGTCGCGTGGATTCAGTAGATCTCCTTTCTCCGTCGCCCCGTTTCCTTTGTCCAAGCCACCATCACCAATGACACTTGCCTTTGTTGAATCACCACGCGGTCTTCCTTTGTGAACCGATCGCGCCAATTGATAAGGCTTGAGTTATTTATCGCATTGAAGGGGTGAGCTGAACCCCCCCTCATCCGCTCGCTGTCTCCCACACAAACACACACACAGCTGCACACACACACGCCCCCTTCCCTTGACGTTTACTTTGTTCTATATTTTTGCATACGTTAGAATAGATGGAAATTATGAATGAAATGTAATCTGTAAGGTTGACCTATTTCATTATTAAATTTCCTTTAAGTAATGAGAAGTTTCTCGTGCTATTTCAGTGTGTGCTGTGAAGTTTGTTTTAACCCCGCGGACGAACTCTACGCCATTTCAGAGAGATTGACAGTCTGGTTTAATTAAAATGATCTCATTTATGAGATTGGTGCCACTATATCTTTAATAAACAGGTTAAACTCGAACGTCATCAATAATTATATTAATATTAAATTATTGATTATAATTATTGATGCTCAGAAAACCAGACAACAACTTTTTATTATTAATAGTTAAAACATGTGGGATGTCAGGGCAACAGGTCTATAGTCATTGATGACTGATGGGTGAGTTCTCTTTGGTACTGGAACAAGGCAGGATGTCTTCCACAACACTGGAACCTTCTCCTGAGTCAGGCTAAGGTTGAAGAGGTGCTGCAGAATCCCACAGAGCTGCTCTGCACAGGCCTTCAGGACTCTGGGGCTGACCCCATCTGGACCTGCAGCCTTGTTCCGGTTCAGTTTCTCCAGCTGCCTCTTCACCTGACTTTTGGAGACACACAAGTGGGAGGGGGAGGCAAAGGGGGTAGCAGCATTTCCTGACTTGGTTGAAGTCAAACTTGTGGAATTAGAAGAGTCCATGGCTGAGGTGAAGGATAAAGCATCCGAGGTGTAACAGGAAAGCTGTTGATCAGAGGAGAGTGGGATGTCTGTTTGGCTGGGAACAGGAGAGGAGGATGCTGAGCTAGTTCCTGAACTGAACCTGTTGAAGAATATGTTCAGTTCATTGGCTCTGTCCAGACTTCCATCTATCCAATCCTTCCGGTCCTTAAAGCCTGTGATCTTTCTCATTCCCGACCAGACATCTCTGAAATTGTTCCTCTGTAGTTTGTTCTCCAGCTTCTTCCTGTATGCCTCCTTGCTGTCTCTGATCTTGACCTTAAGTTGCTTCTGTATACTCCTCAGTAATTCCCTGTCTCCCTCCCTGAAGGCTCTTTTTTTCTTGTTTAGCAGTTCCTTCAGGTCACTGGTGATCCAGGGTTTGCTATTTGGGAAGCATCTCAGTGTTCTGGTGGGGATGATGTTGTCCACATAGAAGTTTATATAGCCAGTCACACACTCAGTCATGGCATTGATGTCCTCTCCATGTGCTTGGCAAAGAGTCATCCAGTCTGTGGTTGCAAAACAACCCTGCAGGGCTTCTTCAGCTTCCTGTGACCATTTTCTCACAGTTCGTTTTGTCACAGGTTGCCTCTGAACAAGGAGTTTATATTCTGAACAGAGAAAAACGAGATTGTGATCTGATTTTCCCAGAGGAGGTCTTGGTTTGGACATGTATGCATCCTTTACATTTGCATAAAACAAATCCAAGGTCCTGTTTTCTCTTGTAGAGCAGCTGACAAACTGTTGAAATGTTGGAAGTGTAGTAGAGAGCGAGGCATGATTAAAATCACCAGATATTGCCACAAATGCATTGGGGGGCTGTGTCTGTAGCTTAGCAACAACGGAACTGATGAGATCACATGCAGTGTCGGCAACGGCTGAAGGTGGAATGTAAACAACTGCCAAAATTACACTGGTGAACTCTTTTGGTAAATAATATGGACAAAAACTCACTGCCAAGAGTTCGACATCTGGGCTGCAGAGACGACACTTCACAGTTACGTGTCCTGGATGACACCATCTGTCGTTGACAAGCACTGCTACTCCACCACCTTTTCTTTTTCTGCTCGTCTTCAGATCTCTGTCTGTTCGTACAGTCAGGAAGCCTGGCAGAGAGACGTTGGAGTCGGGGATATGATCCAGCAGCCACGTCTCAGTAAAACACATAACACTGCATTCCCGGTACTCTGGCTGAGTCCTTGTAAGGGCTTGGAGTTCATCCATCTTGTTAGCCAGTGATCTTATGTTGCCCATTATGATCGATGGAAGAGATGGCTTGAACTTCCTCTTTCTCTGTCTCCTTTTCGCTCCTGCTCTGCATCCACGTCTCCTCCTTATCAACTCATCAGGGATTTGTGGCTTCAGCTGAGGTATTATTTCAGCTTTTGCGATGTTAATCAGCTGCTCCCGGCTGTAAACCACATTGTTGCCATGGTTACGCATCATAACAAATTGTCAAAAAGGGAAAAATTTACAGCAAAAATCCTTCCAGCTTCACAGCACCAAAAACTAGAAAGTATACAGGTAAAAAAAATGCAATCTTCTTAAAGAAAAAAGCGGAACCAATGTACAAAAAAACCAAAACTTAATATGCAGCCACCCAGAGCAGCGCAATTCTAGAATTTAGAATTCCTACAATTCAAAAATATTGATGATATTTTGTGGGTATGGTAGGAATCTATTAATAGAAATTCCAACTTGATTTTTAGAAATCCCGTTAAAACCGGTTAAAACCCTCGTTTATACAGTCTATGGTTTTGCTACTTTCGTTAGATTTCTCTCGCGCTTTATTTTGAAATATCAAATCCAACCAATAGCTGATTGAGAACAGTTTGAACGCGTGTAAAATCTGAGCCAATCAGAAAGGACTTTGTGCCGCCAGTCTCCTTATGAAGCCCCGCAGCTCCACTGTAGAATTCATTCATCTCCTCAGTGTTAAATGCGAAGAAAACAGTCGGATCAGCGATGGCCAGAACCAAGCAGACCGCCCGTAAATCCACCGGAGGAAAAGCTCACAGGAAGCAGCTGGCCACCAAGACTGCCCGTAAAAGCGCCCCAGCCACCGGCGGCGTGAAGAAGCCTCAGCGCTACAGGCCCGGGACCGTGGCGCTACCAGAAATCCACCGAGCTGCTCATCCGCAAGCTGCCCTTCCAGCGCCTCGTCAGGGAGATCGCCCAGGACTTCAAGACCGACCTGCGCTTCCAGAGCTCCGCCCTCATGGCTCTGCAGGAGGCCAGCAAGGCTTACCTGGTCGGCCTCTTCGAGGACACCAACCTGTGCGCCATCCACGCCAAGCGGGTGACCATCATGCCCAAAGACATCCAGCTGGCCCGCCGTATCCGCGGAGAGAGGGCTTAAACCTAACCCTTGTAAAAGAATACACCCAACGGATCTTTTAAGAGCCACCGACATGCATCTAAAGAGCTCTGGATCTCTGAATGGGAATAAACTGTAAATAAGTACGAGGGGGTGGTTGGCTTTAGAGAAGATTCTAGATTAATTACAATCATTTTTACACTCGGCATAAAGCCTAGAAGCTATGTGTAAATTTATACAACTAAGGCTAGAGAACAAGCTGAAATAAATCATTTTGGTTGTGTTAATGTTTGAACAATGGAAGGACTAATCAAAGCTGGCTAAAAATTCATAAACTTGTTCTCCTCATGGTCAAGACTATTAAGAAAATGAGCTGTGAAATGACCTATTTTAATAAACAGTGGTGCAGATCTTACAAATTCTCCATGTACAGCAGCAGCTCTAATCTCTCTAAGCAACCTGTTAAAGCTGCAGGAGTGAATTTCTGGTTTGAAGTTGCAGCTGGATCTTTAACAGTTTTAAATGTGAAATATTTAACATAGATTTTTGTACCACCCATCTTGCTGACATACTGTTAAAACTAAGTTTAAATTGTAGGATTGTGCTTCGATGTTTTAGTTCTGAGACTTTTTCTCATAATTTACAAACTACTGCCAGAAAGTTCTCTATATAAATATATTCATTAAAAATCTTTAGAATGAATGAGTTTTCTCGTATTTTAACAGTCACCAAGAGCAATTTACTTGGATTTATGTAAAATACTAGTCACCGCCTCTTAAGGTATTGTAAATACTGATTGCTTAGTGATTTTAAAAAATTCGGTACGTCTGAGCTACGGAAATATAATATAAGAATAAAAGATAATTTAGTTGTAATGGTATTCCTCCCTCTGCTGGAGAAAACTGAAACGACTGTTCATATTGTGTAAACAAACATTCTTTTTGATTAATTCTCCGTATTTCTAGATTAAAATAAAATTTGGACCTTGTCTACCTTCATCCATGACCGGTTTCCCTCGGTGGATGTCAACACCTAAAAACTGACGTTACACACAGATTATTGATTTAAAAGGGATAATTTGTACATAGATTCTATTACCACAATCAAATATATTTTTGCTTAAATGTTTAAAGAGTAACTAAACCCCAAAAAACCTTTTTTTGCCTATAAACTATATAAATGGGTCTTTACCAATGCAGTCTTTCAGTTTCTGGGGATTTTTTTACATTTTGGTGTAAACTTTTTTTATTCTACACTTTATTGTCTAAAAGCGTCTTAGTGCTGCCCCCTTAGGGTTGAACTGTGGCTACTGCATTTGAATTTTGTGATTGGTGGAGAGCGGTACATCTCTACGTCACAGCCATGGTCTCACAGACACGCCCCGTGGGTTTGGGGATAAAACTATCAGACATACCGGCCTCGTGCCGAGTTTGGAGTTGATTGCGTTTTTCAGGTGACCATTATTATCACATTAGCTTAGCAGTTAGTTAGCATAGCTAACATACTGTTTTGAACGTTAGCCTATGTTAGCATTACCTCTCAGAGACCGGACCCATCCTGTCTCTCTCTCCCTCAGCAGCAGCACCAGCCTCGGGCAGCGCTGACTCAGCGCCCTGAGCCAGCGGCTCTAATTGATACGGTTTGCAGCCGCTGGGCTCCATAAAGCCTCCCTCTACTCCTCTACCTCCGGTGACGGCGGAGGAGATCCGCTGGTTCAGGGCGCCGAGCCAGCGCCGCCCGAGGCAGAGTGAGACAGGAGGAGTCCAGTCTCTGAGTGGTAATGCTAACATAGGCTAACGTTCAAAACAGATGAACGTCGATCAGATCGATCAGTCGCAAAACTGCCAACGTCGCTTTGGTCACTGTCCATGTTTCCGTGTCAGATTAAGCGACCTGTCACTGTCCTCCTGAACACACCCCCACTCTCCCCCCTCCGCTCATCCTCCACACTTCGAATTCAAATTCAAAATTACTTTATTCATCCCAAAGGGAAATTAAATGTTGTTGTAACTCATTATGCAAGTTCCTTCAAAGATGTGTTGTAGATGCTGATGGCTGTGGGTAGGGATGATCTCCTGTAGCAGTCTGCAGATCTGAAGAAGCCTCTGACTGAAGACGCTCTGTAGTTGTATGACAGTCTGATGTAGAGGATACTCTGGATCTTTGGCGTCTTCTTTTCAACTCATCAGGGTTGTGTGGCTGTAGTTGAGGTATTATTTGAGCTTTTGTGATGTTAATCAGCTGCTGCCAGTTGTAAACCACCTTGTTGCCATGGTTATGCATCATAACAAATGTCCAAAAATAAAAAGTATCAGCAAAAATCCTTCCAGCTGCACAGCATTCAAAACCAGAGAGAACAGTTGTCCACAAAAACAATGTTTCTACCAGAAATGGAAGAATTAAAGTTTAAAAAAAGAAAAAAATATGAACCAAAGTAACAGAGCTACTCCAACATGCTGCTGGCCATGCCCCTCCGTTCTTCCTGGCACCGCCCACTTTGTAGAATTTTTCAAATGTTGTCTGGGGCGAGGTTATGATTTTTCATGGGGTTCAGTTACACTTTAAGTTTAAAGACCTTTATTTTTTTTGAGTAGTCTGACCATATTTCAAGTTACCGACGTATGTAGCGTCATGGACGACTGAAATTATTTGAAGATTGTCTGCACCGCAGGCCCGAGGCATGGGCTATATAGGCAAATGCTAAGGGCGCCAAATACCCTGGGGCGCCAAAGTCGCGCAAGAAACGTTCCGCTTTAACTGTTAAAAAGTTAATATGTCAGAGTCCCAAATTATCTAGTGCCCAGGGGAGGAAAAAAAGAAAAGAAGAATAGGAAAGCGCACCAAAGACAAAGGTAATGCTACAGTAAAGATGATGTTAATGATATTATTTTGATGTTACAGAACGATAATCCATAATGTCATTAGCATACATGGTTAGCTAATAGCCAGCTCTATCTGCTAGTTCTAACCAAAATATTAACAGTCAATGGTTCTAACAGATAAGCCTATCGCTATTATTATGGAATATAGTAATATGAGTACCTTCCTCGGACAAATGTGTAAATATTAGATCTAATCAGCAGGTGTATTAATGTTATCTCACATTTTCCGAGCTTGTAATAATCAATCAAAATACCATTAATAATCATAATAATAATTCCATCGTTGTAACGCCAGCTGTTAACTGTGTTACAGCTTATATTGTCTATAAAGTGTGTTTATCATGTTAAACTTTACACCTGTGTTAAAGTGCACATCATTAATGTTAGAGCATAACTTAGCATTCCCACATGCAATATTATACTGCAGTTTACTGATTCTTTTGCATTCTGCTAATTAGAATTTCATTGTAATAATAACATTTAATTAATTTAATTAATATGAATTACTAATATTATTTGTATCTGAAAAAATACATTGTATATTATACACTATGGTCTACATATTATTTCATTTTATTGTGTTTTTTAAATCATGTGTTTATTATTAGACTGGTGTCACATAATCCTCTTCTGTCCCTCTGTTGCCTCCACCTCAGCAGCACAAACCAGCAGTGATGGAGCAGCATCAAGCGCTCCTCCTGCTGCTCCAATAGACCCAGCGGACTGGTTTTGAATGTGCAATTGTTTTATTTAAATAAAACAATGTCTAAAACAAAGCTAGTTTCTTGTGAATGTACACCAGCAGTGCAAGTACTGTACTGCGATGCAAGGAGGCGTCACTTAAAATCTTGCCTAGGGCACCAAATTGGTTAGGGCCGGGCCTGACCATAAAGTATGTTAATTTCTTTACTTATTTGGTTTGGGTCCTCTATCATTGTGCCATCCTTACTCAATTTAATTATTTTTTTCTTTGTTTGTCTTCGTTTCTCTAAGCCAAAAAATATATATATGATGAATTTCTTTTTCCCATGTTCAATCTACTCAGCTTTAGATCTCACATATGCTCCTTTAGCTTTGTCCAGGTACACATCATCTAGTAGTTTTTGTAAAGACTGTAAACTTTCTGTCTCTTCTGCAGTTATATCAGGCTTACCACAAAACAAATGTATTTATTCAATAAACGTTGTTTCCCTCTCGGTGGTTATCTATCAAGCCATGAGTTAGGTGCCAAGTTAAAATCACCTCCTGTTATTACCCGATTAGTACCATATAGTTCTCCAATTTGCAATTAATTTACTTAAATTTGTCATCATGGCTCTATTTAGAGACTTATTGTTGTACCCATACACATTAATAAAAATACGTTTCTGTTCACAGAACTCTACTAACAACATGAGCCAACGTCCCGCTTCATCACTTTTATGGTCAATAACTGTCCCTGCAAAATTGTTAAATAAAATCATTACTCCTGCTGAGTGAGCAGTACCATGTGAATAAAGAATACCATCTTCCCATTGATGTTTCCAAAACATTTCAACTTCTTTACTGGAATGTGTTTCTTGTAAAAACAAAAGGCTTGCGTTAATTTCTTTGCAAACCTTGGGTTTAACTTTGTTTTTTAAGCCACGAACATCTAAAGAGCTTATTAGAAAAATCATATAAGGCAATAGAAAAAAGAAAACAAAAACAAAACAGGAACATTATTGGCTTCTATTTTGCATTTAAGAGAAGAAAAGAATGCTTCAAGCAGGAATAAGCCTAGTGTCCTACATATCTTCTTTTTACCCCTCTTTATAAAGTAGCAATCATAACTTCCTATAAACTCAAAATTTAACTAAAACATTGCTTTATATCCCTCTCTCTTTTTTCCAATTAACCTTTAATGACTTTTCCAAATGTATCTTATGGGTTGATTCTTTTACTGTGTATTATAGCATACCCCTCCTTCAGAAATGCTCTTCTGCCGTTGTTCGGAGCTTTGTGTATCTTGGGCCACAGCTTGATCCGAGCTTCACCATCTTCTTTAGAGAAGTCCTCTTTAAATTTTATGTTCAGTTCTTTGCGGATCCTGGCCTCTTTGGACTTCCTCCATACTTCATCCCCAGCCGCCCTAATGCTGAACTGAATGATGATTGATCTTGGCAGCTTGTTGTTCACAGCGCTGTCTTTTTTTCCCAGTCGGTGTACTGTATCAACCATGAGCTGCAGTTTATCCACCGATACAGGAGCCACTCTTGTTAGAATGCCAATCATAGTTTAACATGTATTCTCATGTTCTTTCTCTGCTAGGCCTAGTAGTCTGAGGTCCCATATTCTTCGGTATCGTGCACTCTCCAAATGCTTCTCCTTCAAATCTTTGTTTTCCTTCATCAGAGACTTTTTATCTTGTCAACTTCCTCTTTGTTTTCTTTTCTTGCCTTTGTATTTGCCTCGATTTGTAGTTCAAAAGCTTCCAAATTCTTGTCAAGCAAATCAAATCTTTCCTCGAATCTCTTTGTGAAGGCTATATACATATTTTCATTGCTCACCTGCTTCCCAGTAGCTTTGTTTTTCAGTTTTTTGGGATTTGGGCTTGGTAATGGAGTGTGGTCACTAGTGGGTCTTACCGCCTTTTGTTGAAGTTCCATCTCCATCATCATCCTCACCTGCTTCTTGTACTGCTGAAAGGTTATAATCATGGTCAGAAAGGCTACTTGTGTCACTCTAGATTTACCACTTTATCTTTACAAAAGTCTTTCAAAAGTACTTCCAGGGGTTTCACTTGCCTCACAATTTTCTTCTGGAGTAACTGTTTGTCAGTGAACTTCTCTTCAGGACATCTAAAACATGTTTTCAGACCCGCAAACTGCCCGACCGCTTACTCCGCCATCTTGAATCTCCCCCTGAGGAAGAAGAAGTACTGTTGGAAACCTTTGACATTTTGGAATCCTTGCTTCAAGTGCGAATGGTCAAAAGTATTATCAAACAGAAGTTGAGGAAAAGATGGCAGAAGGAATGGGAAGAAGAGAGGAAAGGTAGATGGTATTATAAAATACAAAGGAAAGTTTGTGAGAGGAAGGATGGGGGTTAAACAGGAAGGAAGATATAATAATATTAAGATTAAGGTTTGGTTCAGTTTAGTTGGAACAGTTCATTATTCAATATAGGAAAACTTGCAACTGGTAACTGTATTTATTGTAATCAGGAAGAAACAATAGAGAATACTATGGTACACTTCAAGAAATACAGAGAATAAAGATATATTCTCATACAAAATCTTGAACAAAATAAATAAGGTACAAGTGTTGGGAGAAAATAGTTGTTACCCACTTATTTTGAAGTTTCTTAGATGTGCTGGTTTATTTTTGAGGATTTAATTATATTTTGCATTATAGAACTTAATGTCAAGGGAAGGGTTTTTATTATTTTTTAATCTCATGTTGAAGTGGATCAGATCAATTCTCAGCGACACTCCTTACCGGTAGGTGGCGGTAATTATGCCACTAAAAGTTGATTGCCAACCAGAAGAAGAAAGAGTCGACGACCAGTCGCTCGTTACTCCTATATAAGTCAATGGTTACTCCGAAAGAAACAGAAATGAAGTCATTTTTGCTGCTGGACTTTTATTAATATATTTATTTTGCTGCATTGGTTTTGAGGCTGGATGAAGGAGATGTTGTGGTGTGTTACAGACTGTTGAAGTGGAGCAGCTAACGCTTTGCTTTTGGCTAGCCGCATTTACCTGGAGCGTTTTTATGGTAAGTTTGTATTTCTTTCTGAAAACGATATTTCTCTGTAGTAATAACTTTTTTTATTTTATTTTGTAGGTTGTAAAGTTGTTTCGTGAATTTTAAGAATTCATTGTGATAGGATTGTCCTTAGCCCCAAAGCTTAGATGGTGATTCTCGACAGCGGGGTCCATCTTAATTTGTGGCCGCTGCAGCCTCGAGGTGCCGAAGGTACCAGGGCAACTGTAAAAAAAAAAAAAAAAATTAAATAAACATTTATTTAGAACTTCAAACATTACAAAACATAAAGACATACCAAATAAGAAACGACCATTTCACCTTGAGCCTCATAACAGAGAAAAATCTGCGAAAAACCTAATCCTCCCTAACTAAGATGCAGTTAGCAAAAGATGTATAGGTCCTCCTCAAAAAATTAGCATATTGTAATAAAGTTCATTCTTTTCCATAATGTAATGATAAAAATTAAACTTTCATATATTTTAGATTCATTGCACACCAACTGAAATATTTCAGGTCTTTTATTGTTTTAAAACGGATGATTTTGGCATACAGCTCATGAAAACCCAAAATTCCTATCTCAAAAAATTAGCGTATCATGAAAAGGTTCTTAAAAAGAAAGTTCTAATTATTCTTTTATTTTTTATTTTTTTTGCAATACAGTGTTTTTCCACATAAATTACTCTATCAAACCTTTTATAAAGTTATTTCTTTTGTTGTAAATTTTGGCAGGATCAGTCCTCCACAGGAACAAAGGAGCTTCTAAAAACTGGATAATTTATTGTAGAAACGGTTATTCTAGATGCAAATGAAGCAGACAGTGAAGAGAAAAAGGAGGCACCAAAAGGATTATAAATGCAACCCAAAGAGAACAAACTAGAGCTGCGTATTTGATTATATTATTAAACCTGCAGTCAAGCTCATAAGTAATAACCCCATCCCTGTTGTAAGCTTTCTAATGGTGAATCCCTACATAATATATCTACTTGTTAAAAGTCCGGTGATATACTGAGTTAAGCGCCCGTTATTATAAAGGGAAAACTACTTTAAGTTATCACCTCTAATAGGGAATAACCAGCTACACCGATCCTTTTTAGGTTTGGACTCCTATTTTACTGGAGGATCTTTCGACCCTTACAACAGGCCTACTTTACACACCTCCCAGTCTCCACGACTGACCCAAGTGGGTAAAACCGTTTGGGCCTCAGCGTACGTTAACCGGCAGATAGTCGTAATACCCCCCCGATTCTTTCTGCGTCTAATATTGGCCTACTCCCCACACGTCAGTCACCGAGTAGGAGTCACTATGTTAGCGTTAAAGCGTATACTTTACATGCTATAACGAATGTAATTTGTTCTACATACGCCCCATACAGAACAGAGCCTTCGGTCGCAACCCAGTTAGAAAATATGCGTAAATACTTACTAACTATTTGAGTCTATTGACTTACGTTCTCTCTGTCCTAGTACGGTTAAAACTTCTCTGCTCTGATTACTTATACAGTTCGCTATAAAACCGCTCCAGCTCCGGATACTGAGAACAGTCAAGTCTCACAACCTTCTAAGCAATACATATATTTTATTCACTCATATATGCAGGTACATTAGATGCGGTCAAAAAGCTTCCCTGAGCTCTACCCATACAAATGACCTCTCCAGAGATTGTCCAATTCGTGTCACTGGAACCAAAATGAGATCACACAACCTCCTAGGTGTAACTATGCTTCCCTTCGACACAGATGTTAATGAGGCTTCACTGAGAACTTCCTGGGTCGGGTTTTCTATGGTCGCTCCACGTCTCGCCGGCTGATCCTGGAAACCTGGGCCTCCGACTCACTGTCACAACACGAGGACGGAGGCGCAGAATCTCCTCGGGACCCAGCGATCACAGAGTTGAGAAAATTTAAGATGCCTGACTTACTAGTCCGGTGTCACAGTTACGGATTTGGGCTACTCTGGTCCCAGGGTTGGTTTCTCTGTCGTCTGACCGCTGTCACTACGAAGAGTTAAGAAGCACCTCTGTCTTCCTATCCCCTGGAGTTAGGCATTCCCAAACCCCCGTGACCTGCTAGTCCCTGCAAGCACTGCCGTCTGATAAGTTCAAAGCGAATGCCGGTCAGTCCCCAGGTCTCTCACACATAGGAGACCCCCCTAACGGGAGTCTTTATGAGGCTCTCTCAGAGAATTGAGTCAACACTCTCTAAAAGGACTTGCTTAGAGAAGGAAGTCGATTAAAAGGTTTTAATTTTAACTCAAAAGCAATTACAATACAAAATCCCAAAAGCTCACAATGAACTACAAGAGCAGCAACAACCTGCCACTAGTTCAAAACTCCAAAAACTGCAAACAACCCCTTACAATCCAATGCACACGAAACTCTCTAGGACTCTAAAGCCCAAAAACTCCAGGACTCTAACATTTTGTCTCTGTTTATTACTTTTATACTTGGGTAAACCCATTGAGGGGGTCGTGGCTTATGTAGATTCAGAGTCTTGAGATGCTGTCTTTCAGGAACAGGGCGAAGGTCTCCTCCTGGTGGTTTGCTGCTCTTACACACATGATATACTCAGTCTAATGCTGATTATAGATTTTAAAACACACACCTTATAAGCATATACAGGAGTATACATGAGTATATGTGTACATAGGTAAGCATAAACTTCAATAAATGCATTTTATAGAAAGAAAATGACATGAGACATATTAAGGAAATCTTTATTATCCTCCTCCCCTGCGTGCCAAAAGTCCAGCTCATCCTATTGGCGAAATGATGATTATGTAATTCCCATTTATAACTCTAGGGAGTTCAACATACTAAATACGTTTTCTGGTTTTTATTTTATTGTGAACCCCCATGTGTGTTGGTAAAAGAGTTGGTGATATTTTTCCTTTTCTTTACTAAGCTGATGCTCACCACCTTCGCCCTGCGACGCAGAGAGATGATCAGTGAGGACCGACCAGCCGCTGAGATTCTGGATCCGCTGGCCTGCTCTGATAACGGACTTCCAGGTAAGAATGTTCTCCTTAGATGACGATATTCACAAAATGTTTATTATACTGGTTTCGGTTATGTGGCCTGTCTCAATTAATATGAATTATGCCTGAGTACTTTAAGGATTTCGATGTATTCTGCAAAGATCTGTAGAATAATTGTAACTTGTAAACTTAAACTAATGTTATTTGTTCAGGTCCCAGCAGTTTCACAGAATTAGAAACCTCAACCTGAAGAACCACGCCCTCCACAACTTTTTGCATGAAGACACCTTTAACTTCAACAAGACTTGGGATATAAGTTTTGAACAATAACATTGCATTATACGAAATATGAACAATGTTAATGCAAGGACACTAACGATGTGAGTTAAAGCCTCTCCATCCTTTAGTTCTGTCTACAACAGTGTCCGCTATTTATTTTGGATGTGTGTAGACCCTTCCATAACTTTCCCAGGCCTACCGTACTTTACTACATTTATCTGAATTGAAAAGTAGTTTCCTTACAATTTTTTTCTGTAGTTGTTACCATGACAAAGCATGACTCAGCTCTATGGGATGTGAGTGATGGTTTCTAATAAGAATTTTCTTGTTTTGGTTTGTTTTTTTAGTTAAATTCAATTCTGACCTAAGAGTAAGATTATCTTGTTCATAGGCCTGCAGGTATCAAATATTTTAGTATTACATTTTTATGTCGGATAATCTGTTTGACAACCCTTTAAGCGAGGGAAAAAGATTTATAATAAGTTTGTATTTAAAAATCCAACACTTATATGATTCCTTATCAGAAATTGCCACCTTTAATCGAACTACAACAAACCATGTGACAACTAATCAGTGTAACAACCGCAGGTAAACTATTTTGCAAAATGATATAAACTCAGCAAAAATAGAAACGTCCTCTGACTTTCAACTGTTTTTACTTTCAGTAAACTTGATGTGTGTGAATATTTGTATGAACACTAAAAGAGTCACAGAACGAGCAGTATGGCTGTTGGCATTAAGATTGCCTGCAATGAGAACAAGCTCAGTCCGATGGTGATGTGATATACCGCCCCAGACCATGACGGACCCCCCACCTCCAAATCGATCCCGCTCCAGGGTACAGGCCTCGGTGTAACGCTCATTCCTTCCACGATAAACACGAATCCGTCCATCACCCCTGGTGAGACAAAACCGTGACTCATCAGTGAAGAGCACTTTTTGCCACTCCTGTCTGGTCCAGCGAAGGTGGGTTTGTGCCCATAGGCGGCGTTGTTGCTGGTGATGTCTGGTAAGGACCTGCCTTACATCAGGCCTACAAGCCCTCAGTCCAGCCTCTCTCAGCCTATTGCGGTCAGTCTGAGCACTGATGGAGGGATTGTGTGTTCCTGGTGTGACTCGGGCAGTTGTTGTGGCCATCCTGTACCTGTCACGCAGGTGTGATATTCTGATGTACCGACCCTGTGCAGGTGTTGTTACACGTGGTCTTCCACTGCGAGGATGATCAGCTGTCCTTCCTGTCTCCCTGTAGCGCTGTCTTAGGCGTCTCACAGTGCGGACATTAGCCACATCAGCAGTCCTCATGCCTCCCCGCAGCATGCCTAATGCACGTTCACGCAGATGAGCAGGGACCCTGGGCATCTTTCATTGGGTGTTTTTCACAGTCTGTAGACAAGTCTCTTTAGTGTCCTGCGTTTTTAGAACTGTGACCTTAAATGCCTACTTTCTGTAAGCTGTTAAGGTCTTAACGACCATTCCACAGGTGCATGTTAATTAATTGATTATGGTTAATTGAACATGGATGGAAAACATTGTTTAAACCCTTTACAATGAAGATCTGTAAAGTTATTTGGATATTTACAACATTGTTGAAATACACAGTCCTGAAAAAGGGACGTTTCTTTTTTTGCTGAGTTTATAACCCTTCTTGGAAAATGAAACCAATTCATAAAAAATGTTTTGAGGCTAAATGGTCAGACTCATATTATTAGACGCTCAGTAATGTGTATTAAATTGATGTTGTCTTGTAACCTTATCTGATATTTGAAATTGATCATATGTTATGGAAAAAGATTAACCTATTTTTAGGTGGAATTAATCACTCATCCTAGTCCAAATGATATATGTAAATATATCCACAGTTACACTATGATCTGCAGAAATTTATGTATTCAGTTTCTGCCTTTTTTTTTTTTTTTTTTTTCTTTGCTGGTTTCTCCATCTTCCTCCATGGCGCCTAGATTACCACATTGTGCGGCAGTAAAATTAGTCAGTGTAAATTCCATTATAGGCTGCGACGCGCATTTAACAAAGCTTCGAATCAGTAAGAAATGACTTAATTTATTAAATTATTTAATTTTCTGGGCTGCTGTGCAGCTGTTAAACCACACATAGGCAGTATGTAAGGATGGATTCTATGGAGCACCTGTAGAAGGATAACAGCACTCTGTGTGTTGTTTCTCCTGAGGACCATCAGGAAGTGCAGTCGATGCTGGGCCTTTTTTAAGCACCTTCAGTGTTTACTACGGTGGCCCTGAAAGGTCACAGCACGCAACTTAAGAAAACGCATGCAAAAAGACAAAACGCATTTAAGTGTCCCCTGGAAACACTTCCGTTGTGTTGTGGTCTATTTGCGGCGCATTTTTGTAATGTTTTTCTAAATGCTGCACACGTGTTGTCAAATTGATAAATGTTTTCTCAATTTGCTTGTGTTTTGTCTTTTTGCATGTGTTTTCTTAAATTGCGTGCTGTGACCTTTCAGGCCCACCATAGTTTACAGTCCAGGTCAGGCCCTCCTCGACGAACACACCCAGCGAGCGGAAATCCGACACTTGCTCCACATAATCCCCGTTTATGATAATTGCAGCAAGTGTGGCTGCAGAGAAAGCCACAGAGGAACCCAGGTCGGGCTCTTCAGCCTTCTTGGAGATCGGCTGATCTAACTATCAAGCTGAAAGCTGCTGGAAGTTTGCTCTTAGTGAAATGTTTGTTTTATTTCGAAACATTTCTTTAGAGTAACTAAACCCCAAAACAACTTTTTTTTTGCTTCTAAACTGTATAAATGGGTCTTTATCAATGCAGTCTTTCAGTTTCTGGGTTTTTTGTTTTTTTTTACACTTTGGTGTAAACTTGTGTAATTCTACACTTTATTGTCTAAAAGCGTCTTAGTGCTGCCCTCCTAGGGTTGAACTGTGGCTACTGCATTTGAATTTTGTGATTGGTGGAGAGCGGTACATCTCTACGTCACACCCATGGTCTCACAGACACGCCCTGTGGGTTTGGGTATAAAACTATCAGACATCTCCCCTCCCCTCGTGGCGAGTTTGGAGTGGAATCGCGTTTTTCAGGTTACAATTATTATCAAATTAGCACTTAGTTAGCATAGCTAACATACTGTTTGAACGTTAGCCTATGATAGCATTACCATTCAGAGACTGGACCCATCCTGTCTCGCTCTCCCTCAGCGGCAGCCTCGGCCAGCGCTGACTCAGCGCCCCGAGCCAGCGGCTCGAATTGATGCGGCCGCTGGGCTCCATAAAGCCTCCCTCTACTCCTCCATCTCCGGTGACGACGGAGGAGATCCTGCTGGTTCAGGGGGAGCTGAGTCAGCGCTGCCTGAGGTCTGTGCTTAGAGGGAGACAGGAGGAGTCCGGTCTCTGAGTGGTGATGCTAACATAGGCTAACGTTCAAAACAGATGAATGTTGATCAGATCGATCAGTTGCAAAACTGCCAACTTCGCTTTGGTCATCGTCCATGTTTCAGTGTCACATTAAGCGAGCTGTCATTGTCCTCCGTAACACACCCCCACTCTCCCCCCTCCACTTTACCTCAACACTTGGCCATACCCCTCCGTTCTTCCTGGCACCGCCCACTTTGTAGAATTTTTAAAAATGTTGTCTGGGGTTATGCTTTTTCAAGTTACACTTGAAAGAATTATTACACACATTTCCCCCCAACGAGTCATTTCTTGTGTTGTCTCCTCTGCGCTCCCTGTGGCTGGTTGGTCCAGAGGGGCGCCTGCTGACGGCCTCTGGGGAAACGAGGAGCCGCCGCGCAGGGAACGTCTGCTGAGGCTGGGAGGAGGAGGCTGATGGAGGAGCGGAGCTGGAGGCTGCAGCAGCTGTGGAGCGTCTCTGCTGCTGGCGATGGCCGCGGCGGTCCCTCCCGCGGCCAGAAAAGGGAGCGAGAGTCTGAAGGAGGCTGGACCAGGTTACGGACAGAGTCCGAAAATTCGTCCTGGAAATGGGGACCAAACAGAGCATCTGGGCTGATGGGACCTTCCAGCAGGTCCTTCTGCAGACCCTCCAGCATCGAGGGGGAGAGGCGGAGCCAGGTGATCCTGTGGACAATCGTCTGCCAGGCAGCGATCCTGGAAGAGCACAACGCTGATGTGGCACACATGTTCAGGATGGCATCAGCGGCTTTACAGAGGAAGCCTTTCAGCTCCCCTGGCAGCTCTGCTTCCTCCGCCGCCTTTGAGATGCCGAAGGCCAGCAAGGCGGTGTTGTTGGCCGCCGCAGCCGCTTGAACAGCGCATTGGTGAGCGCGATCAGTGAACCGCGCAATCAGCTGATCGTGCTTGGAGGGAGGGACCGGTCGTTGTCCAACGAGCCTGGTCGTCTTAGCTCCAAACACTGAAGCAAGGCTGGGCTCTAGAGGGGGCACAGGCGGAAAACTCCGCTCTGTAAAACCCTCCACTCTAGTAATGGGCGCATAAGTGGAGACCGGCGCCCTAATTTTCGCGGGCTCGGCTGCCGCCTCTGACAGGTACGTCATCACCGCCGGGAATTGAGGCCAGATCGGGTCTTGACGACGAACGTGAGCCGAGCCGAACCTTCCCGCCAGATCATCCGTTCGTGGCGGGGCAGGCCGAGAGACGGAAAGTCCCTTCTCGCTAGCCGCCTCCTGGATTACGCTAGGTAGTTCCAGGAGGAGCGCGCCGACAGCTGGGAGCGGCGTCGTAGCCGACATGTGAAGGCCAGAGGCGGCAGAGCGTCTGCTCCGCTGCCTCTCTTCTACCAGGCTGCCCAGCTGGGAAGCAGCAGCGGGGCTGTTGCTGCTGTCGTTGTGGTGGGTGGAATCATCCGATTCCCGCCCATCGTTGAAGTACTGAATAGCTTCGTCCAGCGAGTAACGATCCGCGACGGGGAACGCCTCCTGAGCAGCAGCCCTGAATAGGACTACCCTCCGCTGCTTGTCTTCTGGCGGGAGAAGCTCGCAGGAGGAATGAGGTGTCAGGGCGAGGTCCGCATGCCGGGGACCGAGGCAGCCCTCGCAGATGGTGTGCGGGTCGCAACTCATTATGTAGCCGATCTGGCAAGACGGGCAAAGTTGGATGGTGTTGCTGGACATCTTCTTCTAGGTGCTTTGAGCTGGCTGAAGAAAAAAGGGGAGCCGATTGCCCGGTCTCAGCGTAATTTATAGCAGCAGGTGCGCGTGGACTAAATTTATTCAGTGCTGCGCGCAAGGGGTAAACCCACTAGCGATATCGTTAAAGTGCGAAGCCTATACGAAATAGAACTCCTCCGGAGGTAGAGGAGTAGAGGGAGGCTTTATGGAGCCCAGCGGCCCGAGCCGTATCAGTTCAAGCCGCTGGCTCAGGGCGCTGAGTCAGCGGCTCGGGGCCGGTGCTGAGGCAGAGGGAGACGGGATGGGTCGGGTCTCTGAGTGGTAATGCGCACATAGGCTAACGTTCAAAACAGGATGTTAGCTATGCTAAATAAGTGCTAATGTGATAATAACGGTAACTTGAAAAACCAATCCAACTCCAAACTCGCCACTGGTCCGGCCCGGTATGTCTGATACCGCGCGCAGCCTGCAGAACAGCGCCTCACCCCCCTGAACAGTGCAACAACACTAACGCTTAATCATGGCATAAACCATTACATATATAAATCTGAGCTTACAAAAAATAAAGCACACATTCCACAGCATTACAATCTCGGGATTTGGTCTATGAATGCCTACGCATATTATTATTTTAGTTAATAAATTTAAGATAGTTTTTAAAATATTTTACACATGAGAGGGGTGCCGGATCGGCCAAAATAGGTCCCAGAACGCGGGTAGGTCAGAATCAACAGGTGGGGGATCCTGTTCTGGCAGGATCCGGCTCAAATTAAGCCGTGTGGCTTGCTGAATATTTTTGTTTAGCGTTTACTACAGTGAGTCCTCTACCATGTCAAAGACATCGGCAGTGTGGCAGAATTTTGGTTATTACAGCCCTATTTATGTTTCATTGTATTTCTAATAACGCATAACAAACCGTTTTGATGCTTTTCAGTCTGGTTTCCGCGCTCACCACAGCACCGAGACTGTCCTCGTCAAAGTATTTAATGACATCCGCATAAATACAGACTGTGGAAGAACCACAGTGCTGGTTCTGTTGGACCTCAGTGCAGCATTTGACACTGTTGATCATGATATATTATTGGAATGACTGGAGAGCTGGGTCGGACTCTCTGGTACAGTACTTGGCTGGTTCGAGTCTTACCTAAAGAACAGGGACTTCTATGTTTCAATAGGAAACTTTTCATCAGAACGAACAGAAATCACATGTGGGGTGCCCCAGGGCTCCATCCTGGGGCCCCTCTTATTTAATATCTACATGCTCCCACTAGGCAAGATTATAGCAACCAATAACATTAGCTACCATAACTACGCAGATGACACTCAGCTCTACATTACAATGTCACCAGGTGACTCTGAACCCATTCAAACCCTAAATCAATGCATTGACCAAATAAATGGATGGATGTGCCATAACTTTCTCCAGCTGAATAGAAACAAAACTGAAGTGATTATTTTTGGACCCAAGGAGGAATGATCAACAGTCAGCACACAGCTTCAATTAATGCAGCTAGAAACTACTGATCAGGTTCGTAACCTAGGTGTAGTAATGGACTCAGACCTGAACCTCCAGGGTCACATAAAGGCAATAACAAGGTCAGCGTTCTATCACCTGAAGAACATCTCTAGGATTAAAGGACTGATTTTGCAACAGGACCTAGAAAAACTCATCCATGTGTTTATCTTTAGTCTGATTGATTACTGCAACAGCGTCTTCACAGGTCTGCCTAAAAAGTCAATCAGACAGCTGCAGCTGATCCAGACCACTGCTGCTCGTGTTCCTCACTAGAACCAGGAAAGTAGAGCACATCACCAAAATATGTTGAAGACCTGTTGTCATGGTACCAACCACCAAGACCACTCAGGTCCTCCAACTCTAGCCTACTAAACATCCCTAGACTCAGAACTAAACATGGAGAAGCAGCTTTCAGTTTCTATGCTCCCCTTATCTGGAACAGACTTCCTGACGAGTGTAGAGCTGCTGAAACTCTGAACTGCTTTAAATCGAGACTAAAAACCATCTGTTTAGAATTGCCTTTGAGTAAATGCTTGATGTCATATGTATGAAATGTGTTCATGCTCTCTTGCTTTTTTTTTATTTTTCTCTTGCTTTATTGTGTATCACGTGTAATGTGTGTTTCTTTTAAATCACCAAATCATGTAAAGCACCTTGAATTACCCTGCTGTTGAAAGTGTGCTATACAAATAAAATTGCCTTACCTTGCCTAATAATAACAAACATATGGTTCCCTTTTATTGTGCAGATTTATTTCTATATACTGGATTTGGTCGGTTTTTTAAATTATTTTTATTTTATTGCTTAATGCGCAATTGGGCCGTGCCCACAGTCTTTGTTTTGAGCCCAATGCACAGATTTATTCTGTTTGTACTTGTCTTGATCTGGCATGTTTAATAAAGATCATTTTCCCTGAATTGCCTTGCCTTTTAGTGCAATTGCAGTAATCATGGCATATTATATTGCGCAGATGCACGTAATATAACCCCCGCAAATTAGTTGATTTTTGGTCGGAATTTCAGGGTTTCAGTCGACCAAGAATTTCTTTGGTTGATTACAGCCCTAGTAGAATTAAACAAGTTTACATGAAAATGTAAAAAAAATCCCCAGAAACTGAAAGATCGCATTGGTAAATACCCATTTATACAATTTAAAAGCAAAAAAAAAGTTTTGGGGTTTAGTTACTCTAGTTAGTATGGTTTTAGTAATGATTATACGCAAAGTTTTATAAATGAGACCTCCGATCTGTTTTTGCAGTTTAACTGCGGATGTTCAGTTGTGCACGTAGTATACCCTTCGGTTTGCCGACGGGTTCCCAAAGCATTCGATCATGATTGACAGCTTGGAAGAAATTATATTCCTTCTGCATGGCTGCCCATTTCGGCGTGTGTTTGTAACGTCTGTGGTTTCTTGCTCGCTCCTTCATTAAACCAAGAGTTACTCAGCGCAGTGTTTTGCCTTCCTTTAAGACCATTTATTTATCCAGTCTGTTCAATCTCAGCACCTTAATGAGTCAAAGAGACTGACTCACCGATCAAGCTCCAGTCCGTTGTACACAGGCTGGCCGGTTCATGATCTACGTGCTCCTCCTGACGCAGCTTCAAGAAATCCTGGCTTTGAGCTTTAAAGGACTGAATGCTGAAATGGTGCTTCTATCAGGTGTTTACTTCAAATAACTCATTTAAAACATGTTGACGTTTAACACAGCTACTGGACTTAAAATAAAACATTTTAACTTTCTGTATGCAGGAAATCATAGCAACAGGCTGAATTACAGATGGACAGATCTTCTATTACCAGTATCAGAAAATGAAACCATAACGTCAATCAATCAAATATGAAAATGTAGATTAAACATAAGACCTTTGGAAATACTATTTTAATCAAAATATTCAAAACATACATTATAAATAAGCTACAGACAAACTCCTAGAAATCATGGAACCAAAACGAAATTGGTAAAAGAAAAACAAGTTGGTGATTATTTCAAACGTAGGTGAGAAATGAATAGATTGAAATACATAACCAAACTAAATATGCTCACTTTCAAAAAGAAGTAATGAATTCAAACCGTTTAATAACCGGTTATTGCAAATAAGTCATTAAAGTCCATGATATGAAGGACTTCATTGTAGGAGGGACATTGGCGTAGCCATCCAATCAACCAACCAAGAACTTTCTAATAGAAAATTAGATAGGCCTCTAACAATAAACAATAACACAGTGATCAGGGAGTCATTTAGCTTGTCGACACTTCCTCGCAATAGTTGATGGAAAAGCCTTTATTGGCATAATGGCAATAAAATGTTATAACTGCTGACAAACATCTTTGTTTCAATGTATAAATTCCTCATTTGCAAAGGCGTTACATGACATCACCTAGAAATTTGAGTCATTGTCACCAGATATTCTTGAAGATTTGACTTTTACCAAGACACACTTGCAGCATCAGCAGAATGGAGCAGCTGTTTATCTTCTATTGGTACTTTCAGAGTCTACCATAAAAATTAGAAAATGAAATCTAACACTATAACAACACTCATAAGTGGCTAATTGCTGATTTGTTACTTTCAACATGTAACAACAGTGGAACAACAAAAGATGCAAAACACACTCCTGATGTATTCAACTTCATAAACAAGACATAATGAATTGTAGCTCCCAGGTCAGGGTGTTCCTTTACACATTGGCAATCACTTGCTGCCATCTAGTGGGGATTTCTGCAGATTTGTGCAGGTAAAATGATCGTTTGTGCTGCTTTGGTTTTTGAGATATTAAACTTTATTTTATAGGTCATTCAAAGGTCACCGTCCCCCCAGACAGCTCCAAAACGGACCAAAATAGTCTACTTTTTTAGTGCTTCGTTTGTGCTGATTTGTGCAGGTAAAATTAACGTTTGTGCTGCTACCGTTTGAGATATACCCTTGAAAATGTTTTTCAAATGGTCGTGTGCCTTTTGTGTATAAATGTGTTCAATAACTTGATTTCCTTCTGGGATCAATAAAGTATTTTTTAATTTGAATTGAATTGAATAAAGTTCTGCAATAAAACCTTGTCTCCTTATGTTTTTATGATCTAAATTTGTTGCACATGTACATTAATTTTACTTGTTCAATTATGTTTCTTTTATAAATTCAAGATTCTAGTTCATTAAAAAAAAACATGCACATATCAAGGAGGCGAACCCTTGACAGAGGTTATAGGCTTTGCACCTCCTTCACCTGTCTTAGCCACTGTCCCACACCCCCCCTGCTGAACACATGAGACATGCTAGACATATGTTAAAGTGGATCTTTCCTATTCGAATATAATCTTTATTGAAATAAACAGAACAATCTGAATTGCCATCATTTTTACAACAAACGAACAAGCTAGCAGTCTTTGTATCAAATAAAAGTTTGGCAAGAAAGGTATTTCAAGTAGTTTTTTTTTTTACAACCCTTTGTATTTTTTGAACAAGGTAAGAGTATATTTCAATGAAACTTTAGATACTGAGTTAATACATGGTATACTATACATGTTTTTAGATATTGAGCAAACACACAGTGTAGTACACATCGTAAAATTCACTGAATCAAGCCAGAAAGAGTGATTTTTTTTATTTATTAACATTTTTAAAAATGGTTACTTTTATTTGCAGATTCAAAAAAAACATTTAATAAAGCACTTAAAAAACAACCAGTACACTGGACCAAAGTGCTGTACAGTACATGTTAATGTATAAAACAACATTCAGACACAGAATAATACCAACAATGCAATTTAAGTAGCTCTGTGTGCTAATGCACTAAAAATTCCTATGTGTAGGTTGGAGAACTGGGTTTTTATCTCCATGCTAATTATATAGCGTAGGTCAGAAGTCATCATTTGATCCATCCTAATCATAGTTTCTTTTCATTCTGATTTAGATGCCTCGAAAGCCATCTTTAGACAGAGACTCGATTTTTGCAGCCCTTTGCAATTCAAAAGAGGCCATATTCCAAAATGTTAAAATAGCTACACCAGCTGCCCCGGTATGGATAGAGATGAGTCATCAGCTAGAAAACAATATGTCAGCAAAGGCCCTGTACACTTTTGTGAAGCTGAATAGACATAACATCTGGTCAGTTTTGGAAATCAGTGATCAGGAAAGTGATGGTGAAACAGAGGTAGACTCCAGTGGCATTTCTTCTGGACAAGAAAACTGTCAGGCCTTTCAGCTTGAGGTACCTTTTGAAGACTGGGTGAAGTTCATTCCTGAAAAGCTTGAATATAAAGACAAGTTTTCTCCTTCTCAAAAAAGAGAATATACAATTTTGAAACCTGGGACTTGGACTCATATCTTGAACGATATTATCTGGAAGAAGGTCAAAAACACCTGCACACTTGTGTTCCGAAGAGCGAAGATCCATCCAACCGCCACCAATAATTATTTGGACATTAGAGGCAACTGTAAGGAGTGTCGTGCCCAGTTGGAAATGTCATGTGACACAGAGCCAGCAATTAATAGCCAGATGGTGCTCCAATGTTACATTAGAAATACAGACATCTCCCTTCACACTGGCCGTTCCAAGCGGTTCATGTCTGGAAACTTGCGTGAGGAGATTTCCAAAGAGCTGTGTGAAGGCAGAATGGAACCAGCTGTATGGAGGTCAGATGCAAATGTTAAACTACTTGATGAAGATGCCGTTGAGAACTGGAGGGGCCAAGCTGTTCCACCCAAAAAAAGGAAGAGGACCTCCTACCTCTCTCCTTGTACTGAGTGGCTCAATGCAGATGAATCAAAAATAAAACTTGTTATATCTGAGAAACCGTAACAGCACAAACAATAATTTTACCTGCACAAATCAGCACAAACGAAGCACTAAAAAAGTAGACTATTTTGGTCCGTTTTGGAGCTGTCTGGGGGGACGGTGACCTTTGAATGACCTATAAAATAAAGTTTAATATCTCAAAAACCAAAGCAGCACAAACGATAATTTTACCTGCACAAACGAAGGACTAACCGCTCCGCCTATCAGATTTTACTTTTCAAGTGGGTGGGGGGACAGCTTCACTGAGGTAAACTTGAGTGGAGCCTGATCTAAAGGCTCAAACGGAGCTTTAACCAGTGCGCGCAGAACCAGCGACTCTGAGTAACGCTCTGAAAGCGGGCGCGCATTTCCCTGCTGAGCTGCGCTCCTCCTGGACTTCAGCCATCTTAGAGCCCCTGCCGCCGACAACCGCTCTCATGGAGCGGATACATCGCAGCTGAAGACTCGCTCCTGGAGGCGGTGGTTTCGGTTAGGGACCATCGATACATTTCCAGACATCCCAGAAAATAAGACAATACCTTTGAGATCTCCTGACAAAGTAACGTCCAAATATTGATGCGTTGTTGCTCGACACCTGAGATACACGACACACCGATTTATTGATTTAAAAAAATCATCTGTAATATTTCTTACTAATTTTTTACTGTAATAGTGAGGGGTCTTCTTCAATAACTTCCAGGTCATGTAACTGAGTGACTTAAAATCAATCTTAAAATGTCTTACTACATCTAAATAACCAGACACAACAATTTATTTCCAATTTGAATGCAAATCAGATTTTATATTAATAGTTTACTGTAATATTTCATGTTTTTCTTTAATAGCTTCCAGGTCATGTGACTGAGTGACACCAAATCAAACTTAAAATGTCTTAATACATCTAAAGTACAAGACACACCAATTTATTTCCATTTGAATGCAAATAATATTTTATATTAATATTTTACTGTAATATTTCATGTTTTTCTTCAATAGCTTCCAGGTTATGTAACCAAATGACTCAAAATCTGTTCCCAGTTGTCATAGGATATTAAACCAGTGAGACACGAGAGTTTTTAACACATATTTTACAATGTCATATTTTATATGAATATTTTCATGGAATATTATGGATTTTTCTTCAATAGCTTCCAGGTTACGTAACCAAATGACTCAAAATTTGCCGGGTGCCCTTGGCGTGGAGCCGGCCCAGGCTGCGTGGCTGCAGCCGATGTCGAAGCGGTTCTGGAGGAGGCCGCTGAAGCGGTTCGGTGTCGTTGAGCCTGGCGCTGCATTCCCCGGTCTCGCCAGCGGCCATGCAGACGGTTTGAATAAACTGTTACACCATGAGATTTATTATGAAATTAGTGCTAAAGATAATACAGTGTGGATGGGATGTAGATGCAATAAAAAATGAACTACAGCAGATTTATGTACAGAAAAATGTAAACTCTTAATGCATATTTGAATAAAATGAAGTGAAACAAAAAACATTTTGTATTTTGTTCTTGAAGTTTTATCAAAACTAAACCAGCTCAATTGATCCGTTTTATCCGAGAAATGTTTTTTTTTATATTGCTCATGAAGTGGAAATGCGGCCGCTAGTTGTAGGAAGCTTGACGCGGAAGAAGATGACTGTCTTCACTTACGTCCGTGGTGTGTACTTAAGTAAAGACGCTCCCAGCTGTCTTCATTCAGTCGATCTACAGCAGAAGAGAATCATGAGTGGACGTGGAAAGGGCGGTAAAGGGCTCGGTAAAGGAGGCGCTAAGCGTCACCGTAAAGTCCTCCGTGATAACATCCAGGGAATCACCAAGCCCGCTATCCGCCGTCTGGCTCGCCGCGGTGGAGTCAAGCGCATCTCCGGTCTGATCTACGAGGAGACCCGCGGTGTCCTCAAGGTCTTCCTGGAGAACGTCATCCGTGACGCCGTCACCTACACCGAGCACGCCAAGAGGAAGACGGTCACCGCCATGGATGTGGTCTATGCTCTCAAGAGGCAGGGCCGCACTCTGTACGGCTTCGGAGGTTAAATCTGTCCGCTAATTTAAACCAAATAACGGCTCTTTTAAGAGCCACACACATCGATCTCAAGAGGTGATTCTTCTGCTTTTTCCTCTTTATTATAAATATTCATAGATGATCTGAAAAAGCAATTTTGATGACTGATGTGTTCATGTTTCACAACTAAAAGTTTTGTGACCTTAAAAAGGGACTGCAGCTCCAAATTAAATAGCTTAAATTGGTAAAAAGTAATTGAATCAAAGTTACACCACTTTATTACGTTATAAGTTGAATAAACTATCAACTTTTTTCTTTTTGTTGCATTCTTTCAGTGTGTACACCGATTAATGATAATGGGCGTAGACTACTGTATTTGATAATGGTGTGTATATAATAAGACTATTTTTATTTATATCTGCTTATTCTGCAGCGAAACTATAAGCTGTAATTTCTAGACAAAATTTACTAGAGTGGACAAAAATACAAGGAGCCATTATAGGGGTACTGGCCCCTGTCTACATGCTACCAGACCCTAAAAACTAGGCATTAAATCACCTAAGAAGTTGAAACCTGGTGTAATTATATAAATGGATTTAGACCCTTAGGAAGGTATATGTAGAGTTAGAATAAATTGTTTTACAGAAAGTGAAACTAAATATATAGATCCATCACACAATGAACAATTTTAAACCTCCATAGAATAGTATAATCCTTTATTGTCCCATAAAGGGGAAATTCAGCTGTAACGGCTGCAAAGTGAAGCATTTAGATTCACACAAGAATAAAAACAGAACTAAAAATGTGTACATTATGGACAAAATTACAAAGCCACAGTACTGTGCCGATAAGAATAAAGTGGCACACAAGTAAAACAGGTGTGTACATGAAGTTATAATACCTAAAACATGTGGACTTTTCATCTGCTTACTCTGATGTGTACAGCTTTAAGATGCTAGGCAGTGTTGGGTCTAGACCAAATTACCAGGAAAGTCTCAAAAAGTGAAACCCCATCATTGATCCATCACACAAGTAAAAGTATCCACCCAAGAAATTCCGGATTGAACTTTTCCTTTTTTCCGCCTTTCTTTTTAGGTATTCTGACATGATGCTAGAGAAGGATAGTAACATTTACTTGAATAAATGGGGAAAAAAAGAGTTTTGTTTTATCCACAAACACATGAGGTGCAGAAACAGTTTATATCAAAGTGAGACCTCTTGTTGGCACACCAGCTTTGTTGAAAACTCTCATTTGGATTTCATGATCATATTGAAAACACAAGACATTGTCAATGTAAATATTTATCTTGTTTTCATTTTAGTCTTTAAAATAACAATTTGCTCATTGAAGGATATACTTTTTGAAAGCAGATGTTTGTTCAACATCGAAAAGTATCAATAGCTGTTGGGAGTATAGACAGTACACACACACACGTCTTGCTATTCTTGTGTTGACTTTGTATTGACTTCCATTGATTTTACTATGCCTAACCCAGACACTTTCCCTAAACCTAACCATTAGTGATACATGCCTAACCTTAACCTAAACCTAATTCACACCATATCTCCAAACCTTAACTAGTAGAGTTTAATAGCTAGTTAAACATTGTGGGGACCAGGCAAAATGTCCTCACAACTACAAATGTCCACACAAGGCTGGTGGGCTGTCAAAGGTTGGTCCTCACAAGTATAGCTATACATGTACACACACACACTCTACAAAGCCCGTCTAACCTTCCGAGCCGTTGAGCCAATCAGAGACAGGCGACAACACAGTCGTATTTACATGCAGCCTGTATAAATCCAGTGTCTCTGCCCCGCCTTTCTCAGTCGTTTCCCAAAAACACGTCAGAATGCCTGAACCCGCCAAGTCTGCGCCCAAGAAGGGCTCCAAGAAAGCCGTGACCAAGACGGCCGGCAAAGGAGGCAAGAAGAAGAGAAAGACCAGGAAGGAGAGCTACGCCATCTACGTGTACAAGGTGCTGAAGCAGGTCCACCCCGACACCGGCATCTCCTCCAAGGCCATGAGCATCATGAACTCGTTCGTCAACGACATCTTTGAGCGCATCGCCTCCGAGGCTTCCCGCCTGGCTCACTACAACAAGCGCTCCACCATCACCTCCAGGGAGATCCAGACCGCCGTGCGTCTCCTGCTGCCCGGTGAGCTGGCCAAGCACGCCGTGTCTGAGGGCACCAAGGCGGTCACCAAGTACACCAGCTCCAAGTAAACCTGCCGTTTACCGACTCAACAAAAGGCCCTTTTAAGGGCCACGCAAATCCAAACTAAGAGAGAGAATTCTTTTTTTTTCTGTTAAAAGACTAATATAATTTATTTGTTTGGATGGGTTGTGATTTTAAGGCAAACGGAATTTTACAGCTTAAAGAGGCTATATGCAACTTTCTCCACAAAATAAACGTGACGATGGCCTTTTGACTCCAACTTCTGAGCATACTGACACCTTGTCAGCTAACAGTGGGTGCACCTAAACGCCTGTATCCAATTTTATTCTATTTTCTGTCGGGTCCGATTATCCCGCGCTGTCTGCGGATGTGACGTAAAGTGCGTTGATGTTTCACTAGTCAGAACTCGACAGCAGTTCAATGGATTGTGTGAATACACGGAGACCAAGGACAACTTGGACACAAACAGTAATTCCACATAAGACTAAAAAAGTTAAACCCCTGACAAGTGCCCGATAAAGCTTGAGAGCGACAGGCGTGCGAGAGCGAGCAGAAAGAGCAGTTCCGTTTTTGGCCACATGGGGTCAGCCGCGAGTTGAAATTTCAGAAAATTGCATACAGCCCCTTGAAGCTGAGAACTTGCAACAGCAGTGAGTTTACAATTCTTAATGACAACTCTATCATTGATTTGTCTCCGACTTCTTGTACAGATGAACAAAATGTTACAAATTATGATGCTTTCTTTAAAGTTCTCCAATTTTGTTCTTTGAAATGTTTCATTTTCTGTATGTTTTAAATGAAACTACTCTAGTAGATTAGGGATATTGTTTACATGAGTGCTATTCCTATTTGGTCTGAATTTTGATGAATTTAGTAAAAGTATCCTTCGATAAAACTTACATGAATGAGAACACTATTTTCATTAGTATTTTATATTTACCCTAAAAATGGCTCTTACTGACAATACCAGCTTTTTAAACCCACAGAATGTTAAAATTGAAGCCGCATAGAAAAATGTCTATTTTTTTTTATTTTTTTTTGGTGTTGGCCCCAATATGTAAGGCACACTGTAGTGTGTTTTTGAATGTCTTGCTGTGCAACTCTCTCTAAAAAGTAATCGTGCTACACACCACCAGCACACAATCCCCTAAACCACACAGCTGCTTTTAACTACAATATACCAATCCTGAGGATCTGGTATTTTCGCCATATTAAACATTCTCTTCTCTGCACATTTTCTTTAAATAGCAAGATATTTCATAATTGCACTTTGTAAATGAGTGAGGTTGACAAATCAGCGGACAGACAACATAGGGAGACGTTGCTACTAAACATCAGCCGATTTCTACTTTATATTGTTGGTTGCAAAACTGAGACTCAATCTTCACACTTGCTGTAAATAACCTGTAAGTAAAACGGGTTTTTCGCAACTACAGGCCACAAAAGACTGATAATTATGGGTATGATTTGGAGGAAATAAACATTGTTTCTCCCTGTGAGGTTTTCTGCTTATGAGGAAATATAAGTAGCTTGTCGCTGTTTAGTGTAGAAAACGAGGCACTGGAGTAACAGAACCCCCCCCAAACCAGACCGCATATATTATAACATTTTAAACATGTCTGTATGAATAAGCTCTCTTCTAACATCTATCTTGATGTTTAGTTGGTTTTGTTTTCCCGAAATCTCAGAACAATGTGTGATTTACACACATCTGGTTTAAATGTTTTCTGTTATATCAAATATGTTTTTTAATATTTTAGTTTTGTTTTAAATATGTGACTTCAACCTCAACATATGATCTGCTATTGTTCCCAGAAATTGATTCTTTAAAGTTTCCTTCAATCTATAATATAATTTTTAATTTTTTTAATTATAATATAATTTTTAATTTTCCTTCAATCTATAATAAAATATAACAATATAATTTTTTTTGCCTTCCGTATTGATTTGAAAGTGACATATTTTTTTAAACAAATTTTCTTTTCAAATTCAATTCAAATTCAAAAATACTTTATTGATCCCAGAGGGAAATTAAGTGTTGTTGTAGCTCATATAATTAATTCTTTAAGGAGTTGTTGTAGATGATGATGGCTGTGGGCAGGAAGGATTTCCTGTAGCGGTCTGTATTGCAGCGAAACTGAAGAAGCCTCCGACTGAAGATGCTCTGTTGTTGTGTGACTGTCTCATGAAGAGGATGCTCAGGGTTGTCCATAATTTTTTTGATTTTATGAAGAATCCTTCTTTGCATTATCATCTCCAGATGTTCCACAGTTGTCCCAAGAACAGAACCAGCCTTCTTAATCAGGTTGTTGATCCTTTTTAAGTCCCTGGCTCTGATGCTGCTACCCCAACAGATGACGGCTGAAGAGATTACACTCTCCACAACAGACTTGTAGAAGATATGCAGCATCTTGCTGCAAACCTTGAAGGACCTAAGCTTCCTCAAGAAGTCCAGTCTGCTCTGTCCCTTCTTGTAGACGGCTTCACTGTTGCGCCTCCAGTCCAGTCTGTTGTCAAGGTGAACTCCGAGGTATTTATACTCCTCAACCACCTCCACTTCTTCTCCCATGATGGAAACAGTGTTTGACTTATCCCTGTTTCTTCTGAAATCTACAATCATCTCCTTTGTTTTGTTCACATTCAAGGTGAGACGATTGTTTCCACACCATGTCACAAAGCGGTCCACCAGCTCTCTGGATTCAGCTTCTTGTCCATCTCTGATACACCCGACAATTGCAGAGTCATCTGAGTATTTCTGCAGTTGACAGGTCTCTGATTTGTACTGGAAGTCTGAGGTGTACAGAGTAAAAAGGAATGGTGAGAGTACGGTCCCCTGTGGCGCTCCTGTGCTGCTGACCACCTGGTTTGACACACAATTCTTCAGTCTCACAAATTGTGGTCTGTTGGTCAGGTAGTCATTGATCCAGGCGATTGTTGAGGGCTCCACCTGTGTCTTCAGGAGTTTCTGACAAAGCAAATCAGGCTGAATTGTGTTAAATGCACTAGAGAAATCAAAGAACATGATCCTCACAGTGCTGCTTGCTTTGTCCAGATGACAGTGGGTTGGTTGAAGTAGGTGGATGATGGCATCTTCAACTCCAACTCCACAGCGATAAGCAAACTGCAGTGGGTCCTGATACGTTCTTGTTTGCTTACTCAGGGGTGCCAACAGGAGTCTCTCCAGGACCTTCATGATGTGGGATGTCAGGGCAACGGGTCTATAGTCATTGATGACTGATGGGTGAGTTCTTTTGGGTACTGGAACAAGGCAGGATGTCTTCCACAACACTGGGACCTTCTCCTGAGTTAAGCTAAGGTTGAAGAGGTGCTGCAGAATCTCACAGAGCTGCTCTGCACAGGCCTTCAGGACTCTGGGGCTGACACCATCTGGACCTGCAGCCTTGTTCCGGTTCAGTTTCTCCAGCTGCCTCTTCACCTGACTTTTGGAGACAGACAAGTGGGAGGGGGAGGCAAAGGGGGTAGCAGCATTTCCTGACTTGGTTGAAGTCAAACTTGTGGAATTAGAAGAGTCCATGGCTGAGGTGAAGGATAAAACATCCGAGGTGTAACAGGAAAGCTGTTGATCAGAGGATAGTGGGATGTCTGTTTGGCTGGGAACAGGAGAGGGGGATGCTGAGCTAGTTCCTGAACTGAACCTGTTGAAGAATGTGTTCAGTTCATTGGCTCTGTCCAGACTTCCATCTATCCAATCCTTCCTGTCCTTAAAACCTGTGATCTTTCTCATTCCTGACCAGACATCTCTGATATTGTTCCTCTGTAGTTTGTTCTCCAGCTTCTTCCTGTATGCCTCCTTGCTGTCTCTGATCTTGACCTTAAGTTGCTTCTGTATACTCCTCAGTAATTCCCTGTCTCCCTCCCTGAAGGCTCTTTTTTTCTTGTTTAGCAGTTCCTTCAGGTCACTGGTGATCCAGGGTTTGTTATTAGGGAAGCATCTCACTGTTCTGGTGGGGATGATGTTGTCCACACAGAAGTTTATATAGTCAGTCATACACTCAGTCATGTCATTGATGTCCTCTTCATGTGCTTGGCAAAGAGTCATCCAGTCTGTGGTTGCAAAACAACCCTACAGGGCTTCTTCAGCTTCCTGTGACCATTTTCTCACAGTTCGTTTTGTCACAGGTTGCCTCTGAACAAGTGGTTTATATTCTGAACAGAGAAAAACAAGATTGTGATCTGATTGTCCCAGAGGAGGTCTTGGTTTGGATATGTATGCATCCTTTACATTTGCATAAAAAAAAATCCAAGGTCCTGTTTTCTCTTGTAGAGCAGCTGACAAATTGTTGAAATGTTGGAAGTGTAGTAGAGAGCGAGGCATGATTAAAATCACCAGATATTGCCACAAATGCATTGGGGTGCTGTGTCTGTAGCTTAGCAACAATGGAACTGATGACATCACATGCATTGTCGGCAACGGCTGAAGGTGGAATGTAAACAACTGCCAAAATTACACTGGTGAACTCTCTTGGTAAATATGGACGAAAACTTACTGCCAAGAGTTCGAGATCTGGGCTGCAGAGACGACGCTTCACAGTAACATGTCCTGGATGACACCATCTGTTTGGACCCAAATTGAGTGATATAATGGTTTCAAATGTCTTTATATCAACAAATAAATGTATTGCTGTCTAGTGCCAAAGGAACATATTTCAATATCAGCCAGTTTCATCACCGCCATTGAAAACCAGATTATTAATTAAAACATATTTTCAAAGAACTGATCAAGCACCTGTTAAATTACATGTTTTTACCATTTTTCCAAACTGATGAAGCAGATTTTGGCCTGTGATTGGTCAGTCGGTGCATGGCATATCTGTGATTTTTAGATATTTTCATTTTACTTTGAACTACAGATGTCAGAAATGATTGGTTGTTATTGGTTAAACTACATCCTGAAAAGTAAATGTAAATATATCTAGTTTTAATATACAGACATTACATTTTGTGGACTTCCTGATGGCAAAGAAGTAAACAAATGCCTAGTTTCTCAGCATCACTCCTGGACAGGATGTTTCTAATTTTAGCAATATTCCTGAGGTGAAAGAAGGAAATCTTAGAAACCTGTTTAATGTGGGATTCCAATGTCCTCTGTTATTTATATATGTACACACAAGTTCTCCTATTTTAGTATTTCTCATTGAAATAGTTTTTAGCATGCATTTTGCCTCCATAATACAAGACATGTTCAGATAATTGTGTTTATGTATTTACATTTATTTCTTGTGTGATTAATTCACATCTACCACCTTATTTTGGTCTTATAAAAGCTTCTAGTTATTCTTTGTAATATAATTATCCTCTATACTTCAGAATATATAAAAAGAATAATGCTATTCAGCTATTCTACCTGAAACAATAGAAGCAGTGATAACAGGATTTGAGCTGTCATGTCTACTACTAACCCAGATTATAATAATACTTCTATTCATTAATAAATAATGACTTAAATAATGACTTTTACTATAATAGTAATGCATTGGAAGCATATCAGGAAAGCTGCTGCTGCTGCCACAAACATGGCCACACTTGTGTTTTCTCCGCTTCATTTTACCCTCAAAATACTCGACAAATTAAAATGTTATGACACAAATGTTGCTATACCCGGAAGAAAACCCTCCTCTTTATATACTAACGTCCTGTTTGGTTTCCAGGAGTTTGCCTTTTCGTTCCAGGACCCTTCAGACCTGTCGGATACGCTGTGATTTTATGCAGCGAGCGGCGGCTTTTCTCCACATTTCGTTACCTAAAATATCTTAAAACAGTTTCCATAAAGTATAAATGTGCTGTTTCCGTTAGCAGAGTGTAATATGTAAATGTAAATTGTTTTAATCAAATAATAATGCTTATAGTAATATAGTTCTATGTTGCTTAGTTGTGCATAAATAAAGGCCAAGGCCGTTGGAGGATGTAACCATCATGAAAATATGTCGTGCAGAGATAAAAGAGGAAGGATTGTTCAGAACAGAATGTTCCGTTCCTCCCTTTTTGAAACGATTGTGCAAGGTTCCAAATGTTGATTAACCACTGTGTTCTAAGATTTGATATTTATGTGTCATGGTGTAAAAATGTTAACACCCTGCAAGATGAAATAAAACCAGCCTGCAAAGCATTGGAGAACGGAACACTTCCAGATCTGAACTGGACAGCTGCAGGAGCAGACAGTGGTCTGTATTGAGCTGTGTGTTCTCCTGTGAGTCTTCTGCCTCTTCTCTGACTTTAGCTTTGAAGCTTATAGAATAACAGGAGTCTTTTGGAACCCGGGGTGGTAATTTTAAACCACAACAAGAGGCATGTCTGAGCATAATGCAGGTAAAAATGTTGCGGTGGTGCGAGTTGTGGGATAGTTACGGGGGGAGGTTTTTGCTGGCAGTAAACACACGGAGGCTGTCGTTGAATAAGCCGGTCAGGGCTCACTCCTCTGGCTCCCCTCACATATTTGGTCAACACAGAGGACTGAATCGCTTTCTGATTCAGAAATTCCCAAAATGAATGTTTTTTTGTTACTTCTGAACCCATATAAAACAGATTTATCTTACTGCTCAGCTTTTCTTTGTCTGATCTGATAGACTCACTAAAACAAAGACACCTTTTATTTGCAATTCAACAATATAATTTCGGAGTTGTTTATTTTTCATATTGGAATTTGTAGTTATTTTCCAAGGGTTTGTTTTGTCTAAGGCTTGCCTAGGCCACATCTTACTAAAGCACACAGATCATTAAATGTAGGTATTTTATCATGTTCGATCACAGCTAGACTGTAATCTGATGTTCAAAACTTTCTACATTTCTCATTCATTCTGCTTAAGATGTTTTTTTTAATGTTTATGTTTAATTTATTTATTACATTTACATATACTGATAACTACTGAATACATCAAACAAAATCAGCTAAAGGGATGAGATGCACCTTCTGAGTGGACTATACCCTGAATGGTAGATATGAGGAAGTGGAAACCGATTTTTATTTTATTTTATATGTAGTAAATTATTGTATTGCCTCAGTCAGCCTGGACACTGCAGTCGTTCTCTATTCTTCTCTGTTCAATCTCAGTCAGGTTATCTGGGGTTTGGAGATGAACAGCTCTTTGTCCAGCCACATATTCTGAGCTTTGATTTAACCAATCCACAGCACTAACCTGGCTGACTTTGAATCAAGTCTGTGCAGTTTTTGCTGTATGGTTGAGATCGTTTATGTGCAGTATTTGGTGTTTGCCACATATCGTGTAGTCTGATGACCAGAAAGCTCAATTTGTACCTCATCAACATCTTCGTTTATTTGAATTTTAAAAATGCAATGCTTTAACGCAGGGAATGTGAAAGCTGCAGGACATATCCGTGTGTGTTGGCGCTTGCAGCTCTGCAGAATGAATTTCCCCCAAATTATACTGTCAGCCACACAGTGACGTCATTTATTGTGTACTCCGGTGTTTTGTGTGAAGGGAGCTAAAATAATACAAAATAACCAGAAATAAACATGGACATATATCAGTCTGTGTAATATTTATCTATACGTTGACATTTTAAACTCTTTCAACTGCATTGCAAAAATAAACTTACTTTTTGTTGATTTTTCTAATTAGTTCAGATGATAATTATGGAAACTTTTTAACTGGTTTGACAAAAAGAATACAGTTTCTCAGCAGGTGGTGGCAGTAGTGCGCCATAGTGTTGAATTATGGGAAAGAGGAAGTAGCAGAAGAAGAAGTAAACGTTAGCTTGGGGCGTTTGTTAGCTCAGCAGCAGTTTTGTGTCTTGTTTTGCCGTCTTCTGGAGCAATAATGGCCGCCCTCCGTAACTTCAGGGAGTTTATGAGGCAGCGGCTGGCGGTGGCCAGGGAAGAAGTGCTCTCTGCGTGTGAAGACACCCTGGTTCGGTGTGAGGAGGAGAGCCGACTTCAGCAGAAGATGATAGATGTCATGAAATCCGAGTTCGATGCGCAGAGAGCAGGTAGGGAAGCTGTGATACATGCTAGGTGAACATATTAGATCTGTTCTCGGATGCGGAACGAAAAGCAGAAAAAAAGAGCTGTTCCTATCAGAACCAGAGGGATGAGACGAGTGAATCTCCGAGGTCTTTTCTCTACATGTTTGCTATGAATCCTTAGTGTGGAAATGTAAAAGAATCTGTCACTAACCAGCTGTCCTGACGGAGCCTTGAATCCTAGACCCTGTCCCAATACTCACACTGCAGCCTCTACAAAGTGCACGTAAGGGTTCGGGTGTGTGGTAAACAAGGGTGCAAATCATAGCCGAATTGGGAGGGTGAGGAATGCGTCATCGACCTGTGCCGCTGCGTCATATCTCCGTGACGCCAAAATGGCAGTGCAGGTCGTTGTTTGTGCTATTTTGCTGCTTGAAAAGATAAAACTGCAACAAAATCATTTAGGTTTTATGAATATAACATTTTGCCCAGCAAACTCTATAGCATAAAGTCCAATGTTGTGGAATATTTTTGCATTTTAATGATTAGATGCCCCAACTGTATATCACTTTGTGACATTGTTTGGTTTTATTTACAGAAAATATATAAAGAAGAAAGACTTGATTTATTATTTGCAAGAATGTGTTACATTTGTCAAATCTTCGAGATTCTCAGGAGCAACACACGAGCCCAAACGCAAATTCTAGATAATTTTAAATGTAGAGGAACAGGTTTTTTTTATTTATTCTTAACTAACATTGTAAAATGTTTAAGTTGGCTTTTTTGTGACTTGCTAAGAACAAAAAGTGAATAAATTGTTGGTAAATCATGGCATATGATACGCACGCCGTTATCAGTAAACATTATTTTTAAACAGATATGTAATGCATCTTTCCAACAGCTAACCATTCGACTGTAATTACACATGTACACAATAATAAAATATTCAATATTTCAAAGCATCAATAGGATGTCAGGGACATGTCCCCATCAGTATTTAAAAATAAATATATGTCCCCGCCACTTCTAAAATCGTGATGCGACTTTCTTACCAGCGCAGATCTAACCCACAGGTGTTCCACCATCTTTGTATACGTCATGTTAGTTCCTGCGCAGATGCTGCAGCATCGATTAAATAAATAAAAACGCGTATTCAGACGTGGTTCTAATGCGTTCTAATTATGCAGCGTCACCTGCTCCATGCATGAATGCACAGATGGCGCTGAGATGGGATCTGGTGGAATCTGGGTTTTTTGGCACATTCTTAGCCCATTTTCCCGTCGTGCGACAATTTTTGCGATCAGTTCTTCTCAAAGCCGCATATAATTAATAAAAATTAATAAAAAAGCCGCAGAAAAATCTCTCTCGCTTGCAGCGCTGGACGATCTGCTGTCAATTGAATTTTTAATTTAGTTTATTTCTATATGGCCGAATTATAACAGATGTCATCTCAAGGCACTTTACAAGAAAAGTCATTTCAATACAAACATTCCAATTAGCTTAAAAGTTTCCTATGTAAGGAATCCCAGCAGATTGTATCGAGTCATCATCCACTTGAGGTTGCGTCCCGTTGATGCAGACTCCAACCACAGCAATCCCTCATACTGAGCAAGCATGTAGCGACAGTGGAGAGGAAAAACTCCCCTTTAATAGGAAGAAACCTCCACCAGAACCAGAACCTGGATCAGTACAGGCGGCCGTCTGCCACGACCGTCTGGGGGTTTGAGAAGACAGAGACAGAGCAGAGACACAGAAAGAACAGTATCCGCTCATGGTAGGGAAAAAAATTCCCGAATGCTCTCTCCACCAACACAGTAAATCAACATGATCTTCTTTGAGGGTCTTAAACAAAAATTTAGGACCATTATTATCTAGTTATCTATTAATATAGCCAACATTGTTCTTTGTGCTACGATGTGGGTTTGAATGATTCTTTCTAGCCAAACAGCCTAATGATGGTTTTCAGAGCCGTTTGAAAAACAAGACAAAACAGGTAGGCCTATGGCTTTCAACCTTTATTGACTGAATAAAAATACGATTTTCAACACCTCTTAATACAATTCATGTTTAATGTGGTAATGAAATGTCAATCTGATGAATTAACAGCCTATATATGAGTTAATATTTATTGTCTTTAGCAATTTTCCAACCAGACTCAAGTTTATGGTTATTGTCCCCAGGAATTTCAAAAACAAACAGACGCCTTTAGACTTGAAAATACTTTTTTCACATAAGGGACTTAAAGGCATTTCTCCGCCTTCTCGTCTCGGACAGAGAACATCTGTTAACATTTGTTAACACCAGTTTTCAAGTCTCACAAGAGATATTTTCAGCTGGATTTAAGTCTTAACTTTGACTAGGCCTTTCTAACACATGACATTGATTTAACTAAACCAGAGATCTACAACCTTTACGATCCAAAAAGTCAAAAAAAAAAAAAAAGTACAATCCAGGTAAATAACTAATTTAGAGCCGTGATTGTTACATTGTGTTTTGAAAAAAAGGCAGTTTATTATTTCTGATAAATATCTACTGTAGGAAGCAAAAGCAAAAAAAGACCAGTCTGCTCTTAAAAATCGCCAGACTGGCGGGAGTCCTCTAACAAAAGCTTCGCCATACAGCTCTATAGTTATAGATATTTTTGGAGAGGATTCACCTGTTTTTGTCGGCCTTAATGGTGTTGACAGTTCAGCGTCATCTGATAAAGAGAACTGGGAGGATGAGAGCTGCGCTGAGGAAAGGACAGACTTTACAGCCACCACCTGGTAGGTCATTTATGAAGAAGCCCCAAGTAATCCTTAGACCTATGTTAAATATATATATCTAAATATTGTAGATTCAAATGAGAGACGGGAGGAGGAAAGCCCCACACCAGTGATGCAGGAGGAGCTCCCAAAAAGGCCGTGTTCTTCTCAGAAACGAAAAATTGAGACCGGGATGAGCTTCAGAGAATCCGTCTGGAAAAAGTGATCTATTGAGTGGAGGTTGAAATATCAAAGTTAAAGACTGAGCAGGAAAAGCTGGAGCTTGAAAAAGAAAAGATAAAATTAGAAATTAAACTCCTCCAACGTCAGACAAGGGACCGTTACATTGTGTCGGAACAAGACAATCTCTCATTTACTATGTTGTAAATGGCGTATAAATCCTATTTAGCTCTATTTAGCCTATAATACGTGTTAATCTGAGGTCATTTTTATGCATTTCATTTCAAATCGACTTTTGACAATTATTTAATGTTTATTATATTTATTGACACATTTATTGTTTGTCGTTTACTTATTTTTAATTTTTATTTTATTTACTTAAAGAGTAACTAAACCCCAAAACAACTTTTTTTTGCTTCTAAACTGTATAAATGGTTATTTATCAATGCAATCTTTCAGTTTCTGGGGATTTTTTTACATTTTGGTGTAAACTTGTTTAATTCTACACTTTTTGGTCTAAAACGTCTTAGTCCTGCCCTCTTAGGGTTGAACTGTGGCTACTGCATTTGGATTTTGTGATTGGTGGAGAGCGGTACATCTCTACGTCACACCCATGGTCTCACAGACACGCCCCGTGGGTTTGGGTATAAAACTATCAGACATACTGTTTTGAACGTTAGCCTAGGTTAGCATTACCACTCAGCGCCCTGAGCCAGCGGCTCGAATTGATACGGCTCTTGGCCGCTGGGCTCCATAAAGCCTCCCTCTACTCCTCTACCTCCGGTGACGGCGAAGGAGATCCTGCGGGTTCAGGATGCTGAGTCAGCGCTGTCCGAGGCCGTTGCTGTTGCTGAGGCAGAGGGAGACAGGAGGAGTCCGGTCTCTGAGTGGTGATGCTAACATAGGCTAACGTCGATGAACGTCGATCAGATCGATCAGTCGCAAAACTGCCAACGTCGCTTTGGTCACTGTCCATGTTTCAGTGTCAGATTAGGCGAGGTGTCACTGTCCTCCTGAACACACCCCCACTCTCCCCCCTCCGCTCATCCTGGCACCGCCCACTTTGTAGAATTTTTCACATGTTGTCTGGGGGCGGGGTTATGATTTTTCATGGGGTTCAGTTACACTTTAATCATATACAAATAAATTCAATACGACAATTTCTTTTCAATTTTATGATTATACAGCCATTTAACAAGTTACACGGTTTGACATCGGCTATCTTTTCTCTGCCGCACGCTTCGAATCTTGTTGAAAGTGTCTCTTCCTCAGTGACAGAATGTTATAGGTTGATGTGATTGCGGACTAGTCGGCCATTAATGTCGACGGGGTTTGCGTCCACAAGGTGTTCCTCCTCTTCTTCAAGAACCACATCTTCTTGTCTTCGGGAGAGGAAGTCGTTTTGACACACAAATGTTGTGCAGTACAACAGCTGCAGCAATAATTACGCAAACACACTCAGCGTGCATGCGTAGTTCACTGTACAGGCAGTGGAACCTAAAAAAACAACACCGAATTTATGTTAGCTACTACTACTAACAATAATAGGGCTGTCAAATCATCGCGTTAATTGCGATTAATTAATTACAGCCATATTAAGTGCGCTATGTTTTTTAATCGCGTTAATCAAATTTTTAATCTTTAATTTTACACTTTCTGCATGCGAGTTCCCTTTAAATAAAACCCGTTTTATGCATTGGGCCTGTTGTGCTTGAGTTGTTCACAGTTACCCACACCCTAAACTTTAATCGGTTGGCTGCAAAGTCCTCAGAAGATGACCGGCTTCCATCGTGGTGGGGAGGGCGATGTGAGGAGGAACAGTGAGTTGCCGACAGTGTTGCCAACTTTGTTATATTTGGCGAGTTTTTAGACCCGTCTAGCAATTCTTCCTAAAAAAAAATTAACTACTGGCAAATCTAGCAACTTTTTATGGGGTTATTGGAAGCTTTTGGGTGAAGCATGAAACGTTGTTCCTCTTCTCACCGAGCAGCGGGGGGCGCTCTCCCGTCTCACCGCACACTGCAGCTCCACCCGGCTGCCCAGGTCCACCGGTATGGCAAGCCATCGGTATCAAAAATAACGCGCATATTACGTGATGGTTTAACCTGTAATACAGCTGGACTCAGAGAAGATATTTACCTCACTGCGTCCAGAACGCTAATGAATCGTGCATGCTAGAAGGAAAAGGTTGCAGGCGCCACTTGGGACTAGTCACAAAAACAGCAGAATGTAAATGGCTGGGACTGAAACTGTTCACGTCTGTTAAATAAATACAATATATGACTTCATAAAGCCAGTTTGTTTAATTACATGTATCAAACTTTTGTTCTACCACAATAATGTAATGAATTTAAAACCTCAAGATGAGGGCTTTTGTCAGCAATTATTAGGTGAGATTAAAAATGAGATTAATTAATTACAGATCATAATTAATTATCTAAAAGTATTTTTAATCTCATGACAGCACTAACTAATAATAATCATAACAATTATAATAATAATAACTTGGCTACGTTTGAGCACACCGATGCAGCGCTCAATGAGGTTGCGGGTCGTGGCGTGCTTCGTATTGTAGGTGCGCTCCTGTGTTCATTTTCATCGCTTCTTCCTGCCTGGGAAAACGAATGTAACGCCCCTCATGGCGCTGGAGAGACAAAGAAACTCTTCTTATTGCCGTGCAAGCCGTTGTCCGATGGACGTTTATCATGTCCCCCGTTGTATTCTGAAACGCCCCGTTTGCATAAAACATCAGCGCAATCAGTACCTGCAGGCTGGGGGACAGCGCCCCCTTTCTCTCAGAGGAGTGCCGCAGCAGTGGAGAGAGCTCATCGATTATTTCAAAAAGGGTCTGCCTATCAAATCGAAATCTTTCAAGCAACTGACTGTCCGAAAATATGTCCAGTGGGTTTTGTACGATCCCGTAAAACACGCTCTCTTCTAAACTCTTATTTTATGACATGACATTTTATTTCCCTTTAGGATATATAAAGTATTTTTGAATTTAATTAAATTCAAAAATCATCATTCCAGGACAAAAGAATAAAAACTGATGCCCTCAAAAATGTTTTAAAAGTGTGGGGGGTATTTGCAGTAAATATGAATTTTGATTACATTTTTCCGTTTTTGTTGTTGTTTTATAGACCTCCGGCAACAACGCGACACTAAAGAAGAAGAAGAAGAGAAGGTTCTGCTTGGTGAGCACCTTTCTAAGGAGGGGAGGAGTTCCACTTTGGATGAGGAGGATCTTCAGCCTCTACAGATTAAGAAGGAGGAGGAGGATGATGATCTAGAGCCAACACTGGTTAAAGAGGAAGAACAGGAAGAGCCCTGCACCAGCACACAAGGAGAGCTGAGGAAGATGGGAAAATCCTGCGTGGAAACTCCAACATCCAGGGAAAGTGAATCTGCTTCACCTGACGCCTCCAAAAAGAAGATTCTCTGCAGGCCCAGGGGGGAGTCGTGCTCTTGCAAAGTTTGTGGCAAGGCTCTCACAAAGCTAGGTTTAGTAAGCCACATGAGGATTCACACAGGCGAGAAGCCGTTTTCCTGCGAAAGCTGTGGAAAAAGTTTCCGTCACCGTCCCTCTTTGGATCTGCACGTGAGAACCCACACCAACGAGAAGACGCACGCGTGCAAGACGTGCGGAAAAACGTTCAGGAGGAGCGACAAACTTCTGCTGCACGCGAGAACGCACAGCCACGAGAAGCTGTACCTCTGCAACGTCTGCGGAAAAAGCGTCTCCGACCCGTCGGCTTTCCGGAGGCACCTGACCATCCACACGGACGAGAAACCGCACTCTTGCAAAATCTGCGGCGAGACGTTCAAACACAGCAACACCCTGCTGTGCCACAAGAGGGCCCACTCTGGCGAGCGGCCGTACGTCTGCGGCCTGTGCGGAAACAGATTCGTCAACGCGTCGAAGCTGAAGCGGCACACGAAGACGCACACGGATGACAAGCCTCATGTCTGCGAGCACTGCGGGAAGGGATTCATCCGCCTCCATCGACTGAGGGACCACATGAGGACGCACACCGGCGAGAGGCCGTTCAGCTGCGAGGCGTGTGGCAAAGACTTCAGCTGTAACTCCGCTCTGAAAGCTCACATAAAGATTCACACAGGTGAGACGTCACAGCCATAAACAAGCTGCATTGCTTTGTTTATGGCCGTAAAAGTACAGATGTCCTATTTAGGGGGTATTTTCTCCTCATTCAGGACTCTGGAAGTGATTGATGCGTTCTCCCAGTTTGCAGCTGGTGCTGACCCAGTAAAAATTAGGTTCTCTAGTCACACCTTTTGGAAAATATTAAACTGATCTTACTTGACATGGATTAAAATGAAACGCAGCTGTTACTGTGGCATTTTATCCTAAAATTTCTTTTTATTATTTTTTTTTTTTTAAAGGAATGATAAAGAATATTAGCATTGTGCTGCTTTTTGTGGGCATCAAATAGTAAAATGACCCAACGTGAGCCTTTATTTGGTTAACCTGACTAGCTTTATACTTGCAGAGCCAAACGGACCGTAGTTCTCTCTGCCAACCCAGGTTTTTTTTTTGTTCGAATTAACTTGTTTGGTTGAGGTTAACCAGAAGACATTTAGAAACATCGTAAATACCATTTCATCTTTATAAAATCTTGAGTACTGAATAATCTGGTGGCTTCTGTAACAATTATGACTTAGATATGTTATCGGAATTTTTTGGGGGGGAACAAGTGTCTAATTGCTGTTTGTTATTGATGCAAAAATGAACAATGTTAATTTCAACATCATTTTCTTTCTTTTCACTGGGATGGAATTGAATTCACCGTGTTTTTGATTGCTCTTTTTTTCTCTCTGTATCGTTATACTTTCTTTTAATTGACATCCAGTTTCAGTTCAGTTGTGTTTTATTGCCAGAAAATTATTAAAATTCAATGTTTATAAGTTGCTAAAATCATTAACCAGCAGCAATGGTCACTAATGAACACCTGCCCAATCCATCATCCGGACATGGAGACGGGATAGTCCAGATCGACGCCCACCTAAAGGAGAGTTTTAATCCGAGATGCAGCTGAGAGGGCTATGGTAGCTCTGGAGGAGCTGCAGAGATTTGCAGCTCAGGTGAGAGGATCTGCTGATGGAACTGTTATTTGTCATGGGCTTTGGAGAGGAAGGATAAGAAGAAAACCATTGACATCAATACAAGACTCTGAACCAGAGAGGAGGCACCTAAATCTGTGTGTAAGGGGCAGGTGCTGGGTGAAAACCCCTAAAAAACAAAAATCTTTCATATTTTATGGATTATATGGTTTAAAAAAACAAAAAACAGGTTTCGAACCAACAGTAATAAACTGACAGAGATGTGGTAAACCTGATGCTACCGTGAGCTAAAACTGGCTCGAGTCCTCCTACAGAGTCTAAATACTTCTCTGCAATGTTTACTAAATAATGATCACATTTTATTCAGATATAAGTATGTTCTAATAAACGGCTCAATAAAAGCAGTTTGAGGCTTGACGTTTGATCTGTTTTGAGTCATTCTTTGGCTTGACCACAAGAGGGCGACATCGCCTCAAGGTTTTAACTAATTTTACCAAGTCAGTATTTTACAGATTCAGAATTTACAAGCTTCTATTCTCGTTAATTACTGAATACAAACGTTATAGTGTTGATCTGATGATTATTTCCAGATAAAAGCAAACTATCTGTCGGTCTGTCCATCCATCCTTGAAGAAAGAAGAGTTTTGCACATTACTGGAAATTCTGGCATTTAATTTGCCAATAATTTGGTTAATGCTGGCCAATGCTGTTTGGTTTCATCAAACGGAAAGCGATTGGTTTGAACTTTTCATCGTGAAAGTTGGTGAAACAACCTATTTAAGTCAGTGCTCAGCTTTCATGAAGTTCGCCACAACACATCAGTCTTCTTTACCTGAGTTAGTATATTTTTGGAAATTGTGGCCACATTTTTTGCTCCAGCAAGTGAGGTTCAAGTGCCTTGATGTCATGGCCGGCAGATGGAAACCTCAGATCCCATCTCAGGAAAATGAGAGCTCGAAGTTGAGTCCCTTCTAAATGGGTCATCTGAGGTGGCTTGAGACTCTGATCAAGATGCCCTCTAGATATTTATTTATCGAGGTTTGGACCCAAAGAGAGGAATTCCCTGGAGCAGACCCAGACCACAGTGGTGGGAACATTAAGATCCCCTGTGAAGATCTGCAAAGCATTAGTAGAAAGTTCATATTTCCATCTGGTTACATCCGTGACCCAATCTCAGAGATAAAGTTAACAAATAGTTTTATACCTGTATGTATTTGCCGTACTGATTTATGGAGATATTGGCCTGTTTCAAAAGACACACTGTGGTGGCATAACAGGGTAATACAGCTGCCATGGTGTGTCCTTTGAATTCGCCATGGCGACATGGTGAGGCGAGAATATTGCGCCATTCGTGCCACCAAGCTTGACAGTAATATTACCACAATGCCAGACTTGACCGCTTATGAATGACCAAAGTTTCCCCGATGCCACCTCCGCTTTGCAGCAAAGTGGCGCCATTGCTTTTTGAAACAGGCTATTGAATAAAAGTGGCCCAAAAACAGAACCCTGAGGTACCACGCAAGTGCTACTGCACAGTCCTCGAAACCAATCAATCAGTTTGTCATAAAAACTTGTTAAATTTTGTTTACTATATAATGAATCAGAATTATTATTTGGGGTCCTTATGTCGTCACACATTTGGTAGTTTTAGAAATAAAAGAGAAAGTCTCTAGATTTGCTTTTAGTGCAAAGGTAAGAAGGCTAAAACTTTCTGTTTCTAAACTCTGTAATATTTCTGTCTACAATGAGCAAAAACAGACTTTCAACAAGAATATTTACTGACGAAGTTCAAATGTTGGAGACATTCTTGTTTTATTTTTTCTGTCGGTTTTGCTTGATTTCCTGCAGATGTTGCCTTGTTCATTTGTCATTCAAATCATAATTGGTTGGGTTTTTGTTTTGTTTTTTGCACTGGCCACATGCTCTGATTATAGAAGAGAGATTTCTCACGCTGAAACCTCCACAATATGACATGAATACAGGAAGCATTAACATATTTAATACAAATAAACTAACATTGGGAATGCTGATCTAGCGGTTAACTCCAATTTCCTTGTGAAACATCTAAAGAAAAGCTTTTATCTGCATCCTGTCTCCATCATGCTGGGTCAGAAGGGAAGCTTCCTTCTCTGCTGACATCAAGGTCAAAGGTGAGATTTGAACATCTGTTTGTTTTTTTCCTACTGGATGCGGGAGTGATCAGAGGAACTGAGTGGGAGTTTGTAAAATCATGAGTCTCTTTGCATGTTTCAGGTTTGTTTCTTCCTCTCTTCACTCTGACTCCATCAGTAGAATCAATAAGGATCTGGACTCAAAGCAAAATGTCTTCATGTAAAACATTTGACTTTAACATTGGGTCTAAGGTTTGGTGCAGGGGTTTCTTTAGAGTCTACAGGAAATGACTGTGGACGTAGAAGATGGAGGTCAACGTATTCCCTTGATAGTTCCTTGGGAAACACTTGCAGATGGGAATCTCCTCTCTCTCTCTCACACACACATATCCTCACAATGACCCTCTCCTCCACACACATGTAATATCCTCCCACCTCTGCCCTTCCTCCGGTTTGGCTGCAGCCTCTCAGCTGGGAGACAGCAGCGAATGGAGTCCCAGGCTCTTCATCCAGAATGGGTGACCTTTCTTCAACGTCTCCCTGCAGCGGTACTTTGGTCTGTGAACTGAATGTCACCAACCCTGGAAGCAACACATACAATAAGCTTAGGGATTTATCATCCTTTAAAAAACTCACAAACAAAGGAAACTCGTGTTTTTTGGTTGAAGATGTCAATAAATTATTTAAGAAGTGCCGCTGAAGGTTATCTTGACAAGACCAAGGTTTTTAACTTCTTATTAGTGATCAGGACCAAGTTCAGCTTGTAGACGTACCAGTTTCTCAGCACAATCAGAATATCAAAGAAAAATACATTTCTACATTGCACACTTCAAGATCCTTAGTTCAAACAACTTTATGTCAGAACAAACTGAGACTTCTAAAATTGTCTGGAAGAAGAGCCAAATCGCCTCTGTCAGATGAAAGAAAAGTATTTTAGATGTTTAGCAACAACTTCAGAACCACCAAGACTTAAGCCTGCCTTTAACTGGAGATTTCTGATACATTGGAAGTCGGCTTCACTTTGCCATGTATGTTCTTGAAGGGTTTTGACAAAGAAAGAACCCCCCTGCTCCAAAATCCACACTGTTTGGTTTTTTCCACATGGAGAAACCAAATGCCCTTTGGGAAAAGAAAAAATAAGTTTGAGCTGTTTGGGCAAAATGGCAAGAAAATATTTGGAGGAATCAAGGCAAGGCTTTCAAACCCAATGTCACTGTCTCAATTGTCAAGCATGGTGGCGGCGGCGGCATCCTGAGTGTCTGTTAAGATGGCAGAGGTACTGGTGCCCAAAGTGGATGGAATAAGGAAGATGAAAGATTACCTCCATTTTCATCAGCTGGGTTCAGGTTGGACTATATATCCAAACACATTAGAACTGGTTGTGGAACAGGTCTCCTAAGCTACGTTGGTGTAGATTCTCAGTCATCCAGGACATGATATTCTTAAGAGTTTAGATGAAGGCAACTGGACTTTTCTTGTTGTCTTGAAAATGTTTCGTCTCTCATCCGAGAGGTTTCTTCCGTTCTGAAAACTGAATTGGGAGATTCAGATTTATAAGTCCACGATTAAGGCTCACTAATGGGACTATCGTTATTCCTAACGAGGCTATCAGGGTTGCGTAAGCACTAAGCAATCTTGGTTATCTAAGTGTCGTTAGCGGTTAAGAGAACCTGGGTCGTTTCACCGTTAAAGGGGCTATATGTAATTTTCTGAAATTTAAACTCGCGACTGACACCATGTGGCCAAAACTCGGAACTGCTCTTCCTTTCTGCTCGCTCTAGCAGCGCGCGCTCGTACGCCGGTCGCTCTCAATCTTCTATCTTTTTCAGGCACTTGTCAGGGGTTAAACTTTTTTAGTCTTATGGGGAGTTACTGTTGGTGTCAGATTGTCCTTGGTCTCTTCTGTGTATTCGCACAATCCATTGAACTGCTTGCGAGTGCAACTGTAACCATTGCCGTTAGTATATTTTACAACAGTAAGATTTTCCTCTGAAGGTCTCTTTGCTTTTACCAATTGTACCAGTGCAATACTTTAGTAAACAGAAACCTTTTTATGGACCATCAGTTAATATAAAACCAGTTTATAGTGATTGGCACTGAGCATCAGCTGATTTAGTTTCTTAATGCTAACCGATTTCAACTGGTTTCTGGGCTTTCTATGCCTGTTTGCACATCCTTTATTTCATGTCTTTAATATTTAGGTCTTATACCATTCCACTTCAAGACTAGAGGATGCGCGGTGGGGCAGTTTGTAGCAATGTTGGCTTGCAGCAAGAAAGTCCTGGGTTTGAATTTTTGGCTGGGGTCTTTTGCATAGGGTTTGCATGTTTTACCTGTCCATGCATGGTTTTTGGTTATATAAACGGATTGGATGGTGTCTACTTCATTACACCAAACTTAGTTTACAGACTCATTTGCTTTGTCCTCCTTGCATGTGTGGATTTCTTGAATTGTTACCGAAATCTAGGGTGAGTTCTATGTAAATAGACATATTAGAAATATATTTGCTAACAGTAGTAGTTAATTAATTTAGAATATGCATTCTGAAGAAGGTGATTTGTTAGATTAAAATTACAAAAGGTTGAGAAATTGGTCAGTTGTAAGCAGAACTCATCATAATTGACAGTACAGGTTGTGTAAAATATATATATATATATATATATATATATATATATATATATATTACATAGGGGTGTGTAGGGTGTAACAGTATCATTTATCCCTACTTGTCGGTAGAGAATGTTTGCTGTGGCACAGAGGCGAACCGAGTTTCCAGCATCACATACGACTCTGTAAACAAATAAAGCTCAGCGTTCTGCTAGCAGAAGTTATGACCAGCAACTCTTTTAATTGAGAGCAGGAGCTTGACTGGCCACTTCCATTGTCAAAGCCAAGCCCCCAGTTTGGGAACACTTTGGCTTCCCAGTGTTACACAACAACGCGTTTTCATGTTAACTGGTTAGCTACTTCAGTTAGCGTTGGTTCCTGTTAGCTACCGCAGATGTTACTGAGCCTAAGGATCCCGCTTAGCTGCCCTCATTTATGCCGTTATGCTCTAAACGTAGCAATAAAGTACAAGCAGACTGGACATCTGACTGTAATAATGTGAGTTAAAAATGTTTTTTCCAGGAATTAATCAGTGACATCTACGTTGTTTTGCAGAAGCTGAGTGGAAGGAGCTCCGCCCCCACCACAGCGTCCCACATAAATCCTAAAATAAAGTTATTGATCTAATATCATCTTATCTTGTCTTATCTTTTCACGTGTAAAAGGGCGTAAAAGGCCAAATAAAAATAGAACATATGAAACCAAGAGCGAGAAACCGCTGCTCCTCTGCAACGGTGATTTAACTATTAGACTAGCAGCGCGCTGTAGCTCCGCCCACCTCAGCCCTATAACTCATGCAGCTTCCTGTTACCACTGTTGACACAGACAGAAGGGCAGTCTGAAATATTCCTTTCATATCCCAGATTGTCTTGACTTTGGAAGAAAGCAAAAGTTTTGATGTTGCAGTTTCCTAAAATGAAAATATTTCAACTCTTATGTGTTATTTATTCATTTATTTCATGGCTTTTATAAACATTTCTAGGTTATCTGAATACAATTTGTTTGAAAATTTACTGCAATTACAGTATGATTTTAAATGTCATTACACAAAAACAATCAATCAATCTTTATTTATATAGCAGGTTTCCACAACCAGGGTTGAGCAAAGTGCTTCACAGTTTTTAAAATAGACAAGGTTGAACCCATAGTATCAGAATAGCAACTAACCATGGGCGTAAAATTGCGTATGGACGGAGCGGACGTGTCCATACCAATATTCCAATGTGCTGAATTGTCCATACCAAAATTAAAATGATACGTTCACGTCAGCAGGCGTTCACGTTGACTCTGCCCTGTTTAGTCCCGCTCCCGCCAGTGTATTTTGTGATTGGCTTTGCTTCCTGTATGTGGTTGTGGTTGTGTTTCGGACAGAAGTTTAATATCAACTTAGCATGTCGAGCAAAAAAAGCAAGCGAGAGGACATTCGGAGCTGTTTTCATTTCCACCAAACTGTAAGTCAGACAAACAACATATGCCAATTCATTGTAACACTAACGATGACATACGCTATACCTATGTTAAGGGATAATGTGTTGTTGGAAGATCTGACATGACACCGGTGACGAGAAGCAGACGAGTCTTGATTTTTTAATTCTTCCTGAAGGGACATACATTATAGCCATTATATATCCATTATATATATATATATATATATATATATATATATATATATATATATATATATATATATATATATATATATATATATATATATATAAAAAGTGCAACAATGGGCATTCATTGGGATAGACTTCCAAGAATCTCAACAGCCCCTATCAAAGTCAATTGACCTATTTCCTGCCATTGGGTGACCCGACTTGTTGTTGGTAAGTGAACTCTTGACTATACTGCACAAAGACACAGGACAAAGCTAGTTTGGTCCGGTTGGATGGTGGGTCCGGGGCGCTACGCCAAATTGTGTCCCCACCAATGTGAACATCAAAGTTACGCCCTTGCAACTAACATATCAAAAACTAAAACAATTAATAACGATAAAAGATGTAAAAAAATAATAATAAATAAGGGCGTTCCACAATTTGGGACCCTCCTTATGTTTTTGACCCCTTCTGAGGGACTTCTAGCAGGTGTTGTCCAGCAGAGCGTAAAACCCTGAACGGCTGATAAAACCTTAAAATGTCACACAAGTAAGATGGAGCAAAACCATGCGTTGCACTAAAAACTAAAAACAAATGTTAAAATGAGCTGCAGTTGGGTTTTTTCGGTTTATCCCCTGACCAACATTTTTTGGTATATATATATATATATATATATATATATATATATATATATATATATAGAGCCTGATGTGTGCCCCAGTATTGCTTTAAATCTAGCAACGCCCCTGTCGCAGGTCCCAGTCTAGTCAGGTGTTTTTCTTTGTTGTGATTTAATTCCCATCCGATTTCCTCTCTCACCGTAAAGGTGAACATGTTGGTGAATCTTTTTCTTTTAAAGCATAACCCAGCTCCATTGTGCTTGTTTTCCTTTAGTTTGACCTAATTTTTTTATGACCTATAAATAATATAATCGCTAAAACCCTCAATCTGCGGGAGCGTGCGTGTCCTCCGCCATAACTGTATTTCAGAGCAGATAGCAGAAGAATTTCAACATGTAGGTATTTCCTGTCGCGGCACCTTCAGCATAAACCGCATTTTTTCCCCCCCCTTAAGAAACCGCAGACTGGACTCAAAGATCCGGGAGGACAGGACGCTTTGACCCGAAATCCTGCGTCAGAGAGGTCCGGGTTTCTTTCTCTCACACCGAGGCAGCAGCTTCGTCTCGGTAGGTTGACTGACGACGTCTTCCATTCAGAGAGAACGTTCTCCTGACGCGAATGACACCAGACTTCATTTAAAAATCACCCTGGTTTCTATTTTGGAGAACATTTCAGTAAAAACTGGTGCTTGAATACAAAACATAAGGAAATGTTTAAAATAATTGTAGTTAGGTGATATATTCGGCAACTATTTAAGGCAATAATCTAATGTGGTTTTGCAGAATTTAATATAATTTACAATCGTCTCCGATGCCTCTGAGGGAGAAATGCTGGGCAGTTATCTCCACAATTAAAATCTAGATTTTTATAACTATATAAAAATGTTTTTTTTTTACTCGATCAATTCACTCCTGTATGGAAAAAAACCTAACAAATTTTACCAACAAATACGAGGAATCTGCAATGAGGAGTGGGTCACGTTGCAGGATAAATCTGTTTATGATTGATTTGATATTTTCTTTTCATATTTCTGCGCTTCATCTCGCTGCTCTGAAATGTGCAGCTTGCATGAGTTCTCCCCGCTGACCGCATCCAAGGTCCTTCCTCCTCCCCCGCATCCCAAAGCAAGCGTGGGACACACTGCTGCTGCATCCACCGGGACCATTTCACATTATTGTGCTGTATGAAGAAGGTTAAACATCTAAGTTAAACATGTTTAAAAGGTTTCTTTAAAAGCCTTTCCAAGTTGGCTGGCGAAACATCGTATGGTTTGATTGAAGGTTGCATGTATTTAACTTTTGTAATTTCCTTTAAGTAACATAAATTCAAACTTTAAGAATGAGCAGGCATGCATATGCATCTTTTTTTATAAGCTTTATTTTTTTCCCCCTCATGTCAGCTGACCCTTGATGAAGCCTATTATAAACTCTCTTCTCACCGCCAAACTGGTACAAGTTTGGAAATCTGATATGAGGCAGAGTTGCACCAAGTTAGCGGGAGATACGTGGGCTGTCACCGGAAATGTAGGAATTCGTGCCTTCAAAATAAAGCAGTAGCTGAAAAAATAGAGAAAACGACCTGCAGTCAAGTTAGAATTATGGTTTTGATATTATTGTAAATCTAGCAGGGCAGTATGAATAAAACAGTCCACATATCTGTTATATACTCACTTTGTTCGTATATCCATTAATCTGTCCATCCATCTGTTTCTATTGTCTGTTAATCTCTTTGACTGTCCACCCAATCAACTAACCAGCCGCCCAACAACCTCCAAACCAATCCTCATCCAATTCTCTTAAAATATCCCCAAATTATATTGATTGGTTGTTGTGTTAGATCTCTCCATTGTTTGAATTAACAGACGTTAGCTATATCTCCTGTCACAAATTAAACTAACTAAACCTTATTAGAGATAAAAGTACAATGTAAACATTTAAACCAAACATTCTTAATTGTATTGCTCAATATTTCTTATTCAAAATGTGACTTTAGACTCTGTAAGTTGTAGGGAAGAAAACATCAATACACCGCTATATCGCATTATTTTATTTCCTGATATTGTATCGATTTTTTTTTTTTTAAATGTCGTTTTTTTGGGGGGGTTTTTTGGGATTTAAATAGAACCATTATTAATGACAGTAATTTTTGTAGCGTGAATTTTTGTGGCTGTTTTTACCTTCTCTGATCCAGTGGATCAACTAGATCCAGTAATAAAACTGGTTGAGTTAAAGTATGAAACAGGTTGGAGTGTTTAGAATGATGTGACCCTTTTTCTACAGTTAAATTCAGTTTTAAAAATCATAATATATGGTCTTACTCATAGTATCGCGATATATCGTATCGTCTCCCCCGTATCGCGATACATATCGTATTGACAGATTTTTACCAATGCACATCCCTAATAAATTGTACATTACCATTTTCTAACCTTGCTCTTACTGCTATTTTCAGCTAATATCAGTTATTATGTTAAATTAACCTTTATGATGAGGCATAAACTAATTACATCCAAAGTATGTTGTATTGTAAATGTCAGTATTGTACATTTGATATGTCCTATCACTGGAAATAAATAAGACTGTGGAAAACATCTAAAGAAGGAGGCTAGCTTTTCAAAATTTCTGTTTATTGTTGTGCTCCATTTGTCTCAGAGCTTTGGTCAATGAATGACACCATAACTGGGATCCTGTTCCTGAGCAATGCAAGGCGGTAGCAGCATTAAACTCGGATTCAATAACGTGTAAATCAACAGAAATGCAAATAAATAGGTAAATTGGGCCTTAGATTTGTATTTAAATGTTACATTCCTGAGCTCCAAGCGGGTAAAATGAACTGGAAAGCCCCTGTTTTCTAAGGTATCTGAGCAACCGGAACCTCAAAACACAATATGGCTGCCATACAGTAAATGTGGTAGAAATAGCATATTATTTGGTGTTGCTATTGGCTTCTAGTGGTTTGTGTCACACATAGTACCATACTACAATGTGAACATGGCCCTAATAAACTACTGATAAGTAATAGTAGTTACTTTGGTCCTTTTTCCTAAAGATGAACTAATCGCAAATTTGAGATCTGATTTTGGAAGCAAGTGAAAAACATAAAAGTTTTCCAGCTATCAGGAACTAGTAGAAATTTTAGCTCATAACTTGTGAAATTGTAGATTTTCCCACTGACTGTGAATCATTTGGTTTTTCTGAACTGGAACAAGTTCAAAGTTTAAATTTGATAAAATTGCAAGTTAGTTAATTAGCGATGTTATGCTATGCTTCCAAAGACTCTTTGCTAATAGCTAGCAGGTTATTGAAGGAGGTTAACAGATTGGCTTATTTGTTCACCCGCATATTGAGGCTCAGTGTTTATCCACAAAAATACTTTTTCTTGTCCGTTTTCAAGTGTTTAACGCATTCATCAAAACATAATATTTAAAAGAATATTTGACTCTTTTATTCTGAAGGTCACCACCGGAAGCTGTGTCTCGTAGTCGTTGTGGCTTGACGCCGTCTGCAGCGAGCATTGAGTCGGAGCAGCTGATCCGACTCTTGACTTCCAGGGCTAAAAATAATCACCTCTGTAAACTCTCCAACTCTCACTGTATTCTGTTTCTTCTTATTTTCTCCCTCTGCTGTCTTTCTTTTCATTAAATTCAGCCGGAATGAAACGATACCAGAGAGGATAATCGCTTTGTTTCCAGGTGAGACACTTTTCTTATCAAAGGTTTATGAAATTATCTTAGTTTTAGAAAGTCTATTCGGCTACCTGTACAGTAGCTTTGTGAGTTATTTAGTTGGTTTATTTATTGACTGTTTGTGTTGGTAAATTGGGTCGGAAATAAATGCAGACATATTCCTGATAAAACCCAAATGTTACATTTAATTTATCTTATTATAGTCAGGGTTTTCTTATTTAAAATAATTATAGTTTAGTCAAACTCAATAAGTGACTAAAATAAATATGAAAGCAATGGGTATAAATATTAATTAAAGAAATGACAATTATACATGATTCATGATATTTAAAAAAGAGTTTAAAAACAGTTTAAATAAATTAGAGCACACATTATTGCTTATTAATTTTGAATCGAGATGCGATTTTAACATGTAACGGTTTATTAATCTGCTTAATTATGGATAAAACATTTAGATAAAACTTTTAGATACTTTTAGAAGAAAAAAAGCTTTAGATAAAGCAAACAAAATCTAGGAGCCCATAATCCTTTAATTTCAAACTTTTGACAAAAAAATACAGATTATATTCGTTAAAGAAAAATATCTATCCATCCATCCCTGAACCCCTTCATCTATCCATCCATCCATCCATCCATCCATCCATCCATCCATCCATCCATCCATCATCCATCCATCCATCCCTGAACCCCTTCATCTATCCATCCATCCATCCATCCATCCATCCATCCATCCATCCATCATCCATCCATCCATCCCTGAACCCCTTCATCCATCCATCCATCTATCCATCCCTGAACCCCTTCATCCATCCATTTATCCATCTATCCATTTATCCGTCTATCCATTTATCCATCTATCCATCCATCCATCCATCCATCCATCCATCCCTGAACCCCTTCATCTATCCATTTATCCATCTATCCATCCATCCATCCATCCATCCCTGAACCCCTTCATCTATCCATTTATCCATCCATCCATCCATCCATCCATCCATCCATCCATCCATCCATCCCTGAACCCCTTCATCTATCCATTTATCCATCCATCCATCCATCCATCCATCCATCCATCCATCCATCCATCCATCCATCCATCCCTGAACCCCTTCATCCATCCATTTATCCATCCATCCATCCATCCCTGAACCCCTTCATCCATCCATCCATCCATCCATACATCCATCTATTTATCCATCCATCCATCCATCCCTGAACCCCTTCATCCATCCATCCATCCATCCATCCATACATCCATCTATTTATCCATCCATCCATCCATCCCTGAACCCCTTCATCTATCCATTTATCCATCCATCCATCCATCCATACATCCATCCATTTATCCATCCATCCATCCATCCCTGAACCCCTTCATCCATCCATTTATCCATCTATCCATCCATCCATCCATTTATCTGGTAAGGGTTTTCATTCAGAACAACTGCCACCATGCCCAGGTCTGGCCGTCCAAGCAAATTCACCCCCAGAGCAGACCGCAAGATGCTCATACAGGTCATCCAAAATCCTAAAATGTCATCACGGGAACTACAGCAGGCTCTGGCTACTGTGGATGTGAAAGTGCATGACTCTACTATCAGAAAGAAGAAACATAGACAAGGACCACGACTTCTGGAATAATTGTTCTTTGGACAGATGAGTCTAAAATTGAATTATTTGGACATCAGAACAGTAGACATGTTTGGCGTAAACCAAATACAGCCTTCCAAGAAAATAACCTCATACCAACTGTGAAGCATGGAGGTGGGAGTATCCTAGTTTGGGGATGCTTTGCTGCAGCAGGACCTGGCCAGCTCACCATCATAGAATCCATCATGAAATCTACTGTGCATCAGAGGGTGCTTGAAGAACATGTGAAACCATCTGTTAAAAAATTAAAGCTGAAGCGGAACTGGACACTGCAACATGACAATGACCCAAAGCATACCAGCAAATCCACCAAGGACTGGCTAAAAAACTAAGAAGTGGAGAGTCCTGGAATGGCCAAGTCAAAGCCCTGATCTTAATCCCGTTGAGATGCTGTGGGGTGACTTGAAACGGGCTCTACATGCCAGAAAACCCTCAAACACCTCACAGCTGAAAGAGTTCTGCATTAAGGAGAAACTTTCTTCTGATCGATGTCAGAGACTTGTAAAAGGCTACAAAAGGCGTCACGCTGAAGTTATATCAGCCAAAGGAGGCAACACTAGTTATTAGGGTGTCCGAACTTTTTCCTGCATTTAAAATAAACATTTTTGTTTATCTTTTTTTTTTAAGTTTCACAAAATGTTCATTTTTGTTGTTTAATTACAATTATGTCACTTTCTTTTCCGGTGATACATAAAATCATGATTGGAAGTTGATATGTAAACAGTTCATAATAAAGAGCTGATTATTTAATGGGGTGTCCTAATTTTCTCACATGACTCTATCTATCTTTTACCTTTAACGTTAATTGTTGAGTAAAAGAATCATTGCATTTTCTATGCGACCTTAGAAGAGCTTCCAGGTTGGTTTTTTTAGGCTATTTATGCCCAAACAGGAAACACAGAAATGTGATGCTGCCACAGCAGAGCCGGAAACAACAATCATGTTTAACATCTGCATCTAAAAAAAATCACTTATTTACACTAAACTTGTCAAAAGGTCACAGTTTATCATAAATGAAAATGTGAATCCAAAATCAGCAGAAAAACACCTTTTAGGTATATTTAAAATGTACCCCGCCTTTAAACCCCTTGTTATAGTAGAAAGATCCAGGAGATTTTATTGTGTTGTATGTCAAACTCCCAGCTCTCATGGTTTGCACACGCTTGAGTCTCTCACGTCATTGTGAAGTTCAACCTGTGACACACCATAGAAGAAGTAGAAAGCTGTGACTGTAAGGAAGAACCCTGAACAGCACCATGACTGATTTCTGTTCTTCTCCCAGTCTGACTGCAGGTCTGAGAGGAACCGATGGCTGGTGGCATGCCGTTGTCGTTTTGTGGTAACAACAAGGTTCCTAACGCCTACAGCGTGGACAACGGTGTGCTGAACAATGGCTGCTTTGTGGATGCTCTCAACCTGGTTCCTCATGTCTTCCTGCTCTTCATCACCTTCCCCATCCTCTTCATTGGTACGTTTTGCACTACAGAGTCTCCACTGGGGACAGGTCAGGGCGGCAGCTGTACCCTCCTCTTCTTCAGCCTTGGGAAATGTGTTCATGATGTGGTTTTCTGTCGTCTTGGAGAAAAATGCATGAGCATCCCTGGAAAACACGGAGCCTGGCTGCAGGGATGGGATGCTGACAGCAATCTGGATGCTCCTTTTACTCTTCGTTCTGGAGAGCTCCGCATCTTAGAAAATATCAAGCTACTGGTAATTCTAGACCAGTTTTTATTGGTCAGTATAATATGTTGCATCAATCCCCAGGGCAGATGTGCTGTTGGTATTAACTTTCTGTTTTTACCCGCCACCCTACGAGAACTTTAAGCAGCTTTAAAGTGTAGTTAAACTAGGATTAGTGTAGTTTAGTGATCCTCCGACGGCTGAAGACGGATCAGTTGGTGCAGAAAATATCAGAGGTAACGGGTCCAGCAGGGACCTCCAGACATCCGTCTGCAGAGCTTGACATGACGTCCTCCTATTCCTGTAAACAACTACCTACCTCACACAGAATCCTTCAATTCTCACCCTTCAATATTTCCGATCATCAAACAAATTTTAATATCAGACAAAGATAACTGGAGTAAAAACAAGAAGCAGTTTTTATTGTTTTTATTACAGTCCTTCATAAAAAAAATCATGATATAAAGGTGCAATTTGTAAAAAAAAACATCTGGTGGTCAAATGTGAGTACTGCAGTCCATGTAGAAAAACAAGAGTCTTCCCCTCCGTTCGTGAGTTTCATGCCGGGTCGCCGGTTACTTAAGTATACTTAAAGAGTTGTTGTGGATGGCGATGCTGTGGGCGAAAAGAATCTCCTCTAGCAGTCAGTCTGGCAAAGAATTTTAAAAGGCCACTGACTTAAGACTGTTGCTGTATGACAGTCTCATGACTATCCTAACACTCTAACAGCTCAATTTTTGCAGAAACGATATTCCACAGTAACATGTCCTGGATGACACCATCAAAGAACTGCTAATCCACCTCATTTGCTTTTGCTCCTCCTCTTTGAATCTCTGTATAGTCAGGCAGAGAGATGTTGAAGTAAGGGATATGAGTTTTGTCCGTCCATCCATCCATCAGTTTTTTGTTTAAGCCTTTGAGAAGGTAATCAATTGTAAAAAAAAATTACCTCATTGCTACAGTTCACGTCTGTCTGAAAGTAAAGAATTAAGAGCAAAAATCCTTCCAGCTGCACAGCATCCAGAACCAGAGTGAATAATTGTCCAAACAGCAACACCTAGAGCAGAGGTCACTAATAGGCGGACCTCGGTCCGGGTCCGGACCGAACTGCTGTCTCATGCGCACCTGGACCTAATTCTAAACAAGATTTCCTATTTAAAACCTTACTGAACGCTTCTGGTTTACCTGCGCTTCTTTTGCAGTCTTCACAGAAGTGTAGAAGCCCACAAACCAAATGCATGCGTGTTTAGCCATGCCACGTGATTCCACCAAGCCAATTAGCACTTTGCATTCCAGCCGGTCAGGAAAGCTTTGAAACACTGAAGCGCAGACGGATAAGACTGGGAGAGAAGTTACTCAAGAAAATAAAAATATATAGCAACACATAGCAAAAATAAACAGAGATACTGACTGGTGAGATGGAGAAAGGAGAGACACGGGCAGCATAAAAGGAGAGAAACAGGCGTCTTAGACAGGACAGGAAAAACTGAACGTTGAGATGGAGAAAGGTAGTTGATACTGATAGTTGAGACAGAGAAGAGGAGAAAAACAAGTGAGTTAAACGGAGACAAGAAGAAAAAGATTAAATGGCGGCGTTTAAAAAAAACAAACAAAGTGGACAGCGAAACTAGAGCATTTAATCTGGAATGGACAGAGTCATTTCTCCTTGTTCTTCTCACTGATGGCAATAAACTCATTTGTGGCATTTATTGAAAGTGGAAACGTGAAACACCATTATGAGACAAAACATAAAAGTTTAGAACAAACACACCCGCAAAAATCAGAAGATCAGAGAAAACCTTTAGTCTCAAAGCCCAGCATGACCGTTCCACCAGAGACTCACTGCTCGCCAATGAGATCATGATGGTTCCCTCAGAGTTGTTTGGGTTTTGGGTCAGCAGCACAAAAAGCCATTTACTGATAGAGACGTTGTCAGGAAATACGTGCTTCTCAGAGAAAGTCACACAGTACTTTAAATTGGTAAATGCAGGTTCTTCTTCAGATGCAGATTTGGCCATGAAAAAAAACATTCAGTCAGGACTGACCCTTCTTCTTTCTGGCTCCTGAGACAGCTTCATCAGGTCTGAAGAAACATCCCTGCTGATATTTACCATGTTTGGATCCACACAGAACAATGAATATTATCAAAACCAGATATCATTCCAGGCTCACCGATGAGAACCTCCAGACATGCATGAGAATGGCTCTGACTCCATTCAGGCCCAGGTTTACATTTAGGACAGGATAAGTAAGAGCTCACTTCTCTCACAGAGTACAAAACAAGAGAGCAATACCCAAAATATATTTTATATGTGTTGAGATTTAAATTCTTTGAAATAGTTTGAGACGTTAAAGTCCACATGTGGGAGAAAAAAATTCAATCTTTTCCTCCATTTATTGTTTTCTGAGGTTAGTAATTTGTGAACATGGACAGTTTCCATGTTTTTTTTAGTTTCTTATTGACATGTTATCCTAGTTTTATTCATTAAATGAGAGAACATTACATGTTCAACACTTTGTTACGTGACAATAAATGTTGTCAGAAGGAATTTAATTGATTTGATAGGCAAACCAATGAGTAAAACTAATAAGCTACTTAAATATACATCACACTAAATTGTAAGAAATTATGATCTTCCGGACCTTGGCCTGAAGAAATGTTCTCTGACTGGACCACTTTAAAATGTCTTTGAATAGCCTTGGCCTAGAGTCTACAAGAAGAACAAATGAGAGCTAACAGAGCTGCTCCAACATGCTGCCACCATGAGTGGAGCTATTCTAGAGAAAGCACCGATTTAACCTTCAAAAATGCTAAATTCATTCTTTCCAAAGGATTCTTTAACATATTCAGCATCCATCTTCTAGATAGATTTTCCTATTTTTGTTTTATATTTTTGTGTGATTTCATCTGTTTCTTCAAATTCAAATTCAAAATTACTTTATTAATCCCAAAGGGAAATTAAATGTTGTTGTAACTCATTATGCAAGTTCCTTCAAAGATTTGTTGTAGATGCTGATGGCTGTGGGTAGGGATGATCTCCTGTAGCAGTCTGCAGATCTGAAGAAGCCTCTGACTGAAGACGCTCTGTAGTTGTATGACAGTCTGATGTAGAGGATGCTCTGGATCTATGGCGTCTTCTTTTCAACTCATCAGCGTTTTGTGGCTGTAGTTGAGGTATTATTTGAGCTTTTGTGATGTTAATCAGCTGCTGCCAGTTGTAAACCACCTTGTTGCCATGGTTATGCATCATAACAAATGTCCAAAAATAAAAAAGTATCAGCAAAAAATCCTTCCAGCTGCACAGCATTCAAAACCAGAGAGAACAGTTGTCCACAAAAACAATGTTTCTACCAGAAATGGAAGAATTAAAGTTTAAAAAAAGAAAAAAATATGAACCAAAGTAACAGAGCTACTCCAACATGCTGCCACCGTGAGCGGCGCAATTCCAGAAATTCTTATGTTTGTCTTTTTTTTTTTTTTTAAATTTCTAATTAATTTTATTGCTGTTGTGCGGTATAAAGTGTGCTTTATAAATAAAATTGGTGTGGTGCGGTATCTTGTCCTGATCCGAGACGGCTTTGTGCCTCTGTCCTCCAGGTTGGGGCAGTCAGAGCTCCAAGGTGCAGATTCATCACAACACGTGGCTTCATTTCCCCGGACACAACATGAGGTGGATCCTCACCTTCCTGCTGCTCTTCATCCACGTCTGCGAGTTCGCGGAGGGCATCGTCTCCAACACGTCAGTCTGCAGGAGGAATTTATCCACCAAAACACGGACAACGTTTTTTTCCTGGATAAATATTGATCGTATTTGTTTTTGCAGGATAATGAGCACCAACCACCTCCATCTCTTCATGCCTGCCTTCATGGGTTTCATCGCCGCAACGACATCAGTGGTTTACTACCACAACATAGAGACGTCCAACTTCCCCAAACTGCTGCTGGGTGAGGTGAAACGGTGACGGTGTGAGACCGAACGACAGGAACTGAAACCTAAACATACACATACACCTTTTTGTCTCACAGTTCAATCAGACCAAACTTCTCTTGTTTCAGGTCAGAATCACCAAAATGAATTATATTTTCTAAAAACCTCAATAATGAGAGAAAGAATCAGTGAGAGATTCATTTATTAATGCCTTCAAGATCCGATGTTTACATACAGAATGATTACTGTATCCTTAAGCAATAAGGGAAAGCCAAGATGATGATGTCACAGCTTTGGAAACGTCTGATAGGTTACTGGACACATCTAAGTTAATTGGAGGCTCACCTGGATGTATCGTGAGGCCACACCTGGAACTCGCTGCTTTCTGGTTCGACACGATGGGAAAGTCAACAGAAATCAGCCAATATATCAGGAAGAGAATCATGGAGCCGTATCCGTCCGGTTCATATGGTGGCCGGGAAGTGCAAGACAAAATTACATTAAACTGAAACACTCTTACATTTTACCGAAACACTTTAACAAGTTTAACTAAACACTTTTACAAGTTTAACTAAACACTTTTAGAAGAATGAAAAAACACTTTTACAAGTTTAACTAAACACTTTTACAAGTTTAACAAAACACTTTTACAAGTAAAAAAAATCACTTTTACAAGTTTAACAAAACACTTTTACAAGTTTACCAAAACACTTTTACAAGTTTACCAAAACACTTTTACAAGTAACCAAAACACTTTTACAAGTTTAACAAAACACTTTTACAAGTTTAAAAAAACACTTTTACAAGTAACCAAAACACTTTTACAAGTAAAAAAAACCACTTTTACAAGTTTAAAAAAACACTTTTACAAGTTTAAAAAAACACTTTTACAAGTAAAAAAAAACACTTTTACAAGTTTAAAAAAACACTTTTACAAGTAAAAAAAAACACTTACAAGTTTAACAAAACACTGTTACAAGTTTAACAAAACACTTTTACAAGTAAAAAAAAACACTTACAAGTTTAACAAAACACTTTTACAAGTAAAAAAAAAACACTTACAAGTTTAAAAAAACACTTTTACAAGTTTAACAAAACACTTTTACAAGTTTAACAAAACACTTTTACAAGTTAAAAAAAACACTTACAAGTTTAAAAAAACACTTTTACAAGTTTAACAAAACACTTTTACAAGTTTAAAAAAACACTTTTACAAGTAAAAAAAAAACACTTAAAAGTTTAACAAAACACTTTTACAAGTTTAACAAAACACTTTTACAAGTAAAAAAAAACACTTACAAGTTTAACAAAACACTTTTACAAGTAAAAAAAAACACTTTTACAAGTTTAAAAAAACACTTTTACAAGTTTAAAAAAACACTTTTACAAGTAAAAAAAAAACACTTACAAGTTTAACAAAACACTTTTACAAGTTTAACAAAACACTTTTACAAGTTTAATAAAAAACTCTTTTACAAGTAAAATAAAACCCTTTTACAAGATTAAAAAAACACTTTTACAAGTTTAAAAAAACACTTTTACAAGTAAAATAAAACACTTTTACAAGTTTAACAAAACACTTTTAAAAGTAAAAAAAACACTTTTACAAGTTTAACAAAACACTTTTACAGGTAAAAAAAACACTTTTACAAGTTTAACAAAACACTTTTACAAGTTTAAAAAAACACTTTTACAAGTTTAAAAAAACACTTTTACAAGTAAAATAAAACACTTTTACAAGTTTAACAAAACACTTTTACAAGTTTAACAAAACACTTTTACAAGTAAAATAAAACACTTTTACAAGTTTAACAAAACACTTTTACAAGTTTAAAAAAACACTTTTACAAGTAAAATAAAACACTTTTACAAGTTTAACAAAACACTTTTACAAGTTTAAAAAAACACTTTTACAAGTAAAATAAAACACTTTTACAAGTTTAACAAAACACTTTTACAAGTTTAACAAAACACTTTTACAAGTTTAAAAAAACACTTTTACAAGTAAAATAAAACACTTTTACAAGTTTAACAAAACACTTTTACAAGTTTAAAAAAACACTTTTACAAGTAAAATAAAACACTTTTACAAGTTTAACAAAACACTTTTACAAGTTTAACAAAACACTTTTACAAGTAAAATAAAACACTTTTACAAGTTTAACAAAACACTTTTACAAGTAAAAAAAACACTTTTACAAGTTTAACAAAACACTTTTACAAGTTTAAAAAAACACTTTTACAAGTAAAATAAAACACTTTTACAAGTTTAACAAAACACTTTTACAAGTTTAAAAAAACACTTTTACAAGTAAAATAAAACACTTTTACAAGTTTAACAAAACACTTTTACAAGTTTAACAAAACACTTTTACAAGTAAAAAAAAAACACTTTTACAAGTTTAAAAAAACACTTTTACAAGTAAAAAAAAAACACTTACAAGTTTAACAAAACAGGAAGTTAAAGCTCTGGTCCAGACGGACGATGAGCCTCGGCATCCAGCCGGAGAGGTTCCAGAGAGGCTGAGGGATGGTCCATGTTCTGGTCACAAAGCCCTGGTCTCAGTCTTAGAGAGACTCTGTGGGCAGATCGGAACGGGCCAGAACTGCAGCAAACTATGGTGAGAAGTTTGTGGAAGGAAACCCAAAATGTTTGACCCAAATCCTGATTTTAAACTGAACCAAGGGAAGTTTGGTCTGATTTAACTTCAGGCAGAGAGTAAAGAAGGTGGATGACTGTTTTTTTAACTGGGTGTATGTAAACTTCTGCTTTCCACTTTGCTCACAGTCCTCTTCATCTACTGGGTGTTGGCTTTCATCACGAAGTCCATCAAGCTGTGGAAGTTTGCAGAGTTCGGCATCAGGTTCAAGTATCTGAGGTTCTGCATCACAGCCTTGTTGGTGATCCTGTATGGACTCCTGATGGCCGTGGAGATCAACGTCATCCGAGTCAGGGTTCGTCACCACACCTCCTCCTGCATTAGGAAAACTTTTACTTCTCTTTTTGCTTCTCTAATTTCGCTCTGTCTTTTTTTGTAAAAATAGAAATACGTCTTCTTTACCAACCCCCAGAAGGTGAAGCCCCCAGAGGATCTACAGGATTTGGGGGTCCGCTTTCTGCAGCCGTTCGTCAACCTGCTCTCTAAGGTGCGTTTTCTAATTAACTAATTATCTTCTTTTCACAGGAGAAGAAAAACAATTAAAGCCCAAGGTTGTAAACAAAGACATATTTAGATAAACCCAGATAAAACCATATTTTTGTCTGAATAAGTGTTACCTCCTGGCTGAAAATCCTGGGAAGTGGATCCTGTTCTTGGTACGTTTCTACTTTCTAGGCAACATATTGGTGGATGAACCCCCTCATCATTGGAGCACACAAGAGGCCGATAGAGCTGAAGAAGATCGGCAAACTGCCCATTGCCATGAGAGCCCTGACCAACTACCTGAGACTCAAAGACGCCTACGAAGATCAGAGGGTGAGCCGAACGAAGGTCTGGACCCGATCCCGTTGTTTTCTCCGCTGTAATTCACGCCTTTCACACAACACAGACAGGCGAAGATCCGGATCGAGCGCCTTCCATCTGGCGCTCCATGTACAGAGCCTTCGGCCGTCCGATCCTGCTCAGCAGCACCTTCCGGTACCTGGCGGACCTGCTGGGCTTCGCCGGGCCTCTCTGCATCTACGGCATCGTTCGGAACCTTGAAGTACAAAACAACGACACTTCAGCCACCAAGAACATGGTGAGCTGGTTTCTCCTGGCGAGAAACGCTGCTGGTTGGCTTTGAGATGTCCTTCAGCCTGAAACATAAAAACGTTAGCACTCTTAAAGGGGTCATGACACCACTAGACCATACTATTTTATTTATATTGCACTTTCACCACCGCAGGCAGCTAAACAAAGTGCTGCACAGTGAGAAAAATATCACAGAACAGGATAAATAGTAAAATGCAAGGCAATTTTATTTGTATAGCACACTTTCAATAGCAGGGTAATTCAAGGTGCTTTACATGATTTGGTGATTTAAAAACAAAAACAAAACAAACATGGAATATAACATTGGAAATTAAAAGTAAATGTAGCAAATTAGCATGAAACACACATTACACATGATGCACAATAAAGCATGAGAGAATGAACACTTTTCATACATATGACATCAAGCATTTACTCGAAGGCGATTCTAAACAGATGGTTTTTAGTCTCGATTTAAAGCAGTTCAGTGTTTCAGCAGCTTTGCAGTTTTGTGGAAGTTTGTTCCAGATTAGAGGAGCATAGAAACTGAAAGCTGATTCTCCATGTTTGGTTCTGAGTCTAGGGATGTTTAGGAGGCTAGAGTTGGAGGACCTGAGTGGTCTTGGTGGTTGGTACGGTGACAACAGATCTTCAACATACTTTGGTGCTAAGCCATTCAATGATTTATAAACTAGTAAAAGTATTTAGAAGTCTATTCTCTGAGCTACAGGGAGCCAGTGTAAGGACTTTAGAACTGGGGTGATGTGCTCTACTTTCCTGGTTCTTGTGAGGAACACGAGCAGCAGCGTTCTGGATCAGCTGCAGATTTCTGGTTGACTTTTTAGACAGACCTGTGAAGACGCTGTTGCAGTAATCAATCCGACAAAAGATAAACGCATGGATGAGTTTTTCTAGGTCCTGTTGCGACATCAGTCCTTTAATCCTAGAAATGTTCTTCAGGTGATGGAAGACTGACCTTGTTATTGACCTTTATGTGACCCTGGAGGTTCAGGTCTGAGTCCATTACTACACCTAGATTTCAGGCCTGATCAGTAGTTTCTAGCTGGATTAACTGAAGCTGTGTGCTGACTCTTGGTTGTTCCTCTTTGGGTCCAAAAATAATTACTTCAGTTTTGTTTCTATTCAGCTGGAGAAACTTATGGCACATCCATCCATTTATTTGGTCAATGCATTGATTTAGGGTTTGAATGGGTTCAGAATCACCTGGTGACATTGTAATGTAAAGCTGAGTGTCATCCGCGTAGTTATGATAGCTAATGTTATTGGTTGCTATAATCTTGCCTAGTGGGAACATGTAGATATTAAATAAGAGGGGCCCCAGGATGGAGCCCTGGGGCACCCCACATGTGATTTCTGTTCGTTCTGATGAAAAGTTTACTATTGAAACAAAGAAGTCCCTGTTCTTTAGGTAAGACTCAAACCAGCCAAGTCCTGTACCAGAGAGTCCGACCCAGCTCTCCAGTCGTTCCAATAATATATCATGATCAACACTGAGGTCCAACAGAACCAGCACTGTGATTCTGCCACAGTCTCTATTTATGCGAATGTCATTTAATACTTTGACGAGGGCAGTCTCAGTGCTGTGGTGAGAAAAGTTTCTTATTAAAACAAAGAAGTCCCTGTTCTTTAGGTAAATCTCAAAGGCAAAGTTGAGCTAAAATGAGGCATTAGAATAAAACCAAGGACAACACAAACACCATCAGAACATATCAATACAAGGACAGATGAGCAGTAGAAGGGATATTTGAAAAGAGAGCATACAAGATAACAAATGTCACTAATCAAATGCTTTGCTAAAATAATGAGGCCCTAATTTATCACATTTTTGCACTTGTTAAAACGTGCGGGCTGAAAACTAGCAGGGGATTTACTAAGCAGGACTGCGCCTGTTAACAGCAAAAATGCATGCATTCCCTTCAGCGCTTTTGTCCTTGATGAATATTTATTATGGACGTTTCTGTCAGAAGGTGGAAATATTGGGAGGAGAACATGCAAATAAGTAGGCGTTCCACGCGCAGTGTGATTTATCAAACATGAAACTGTATTAGCGCCTATTTTGACCTCTTTTTAAGGTATGTCTTAACTTTCCGCCACCATGATTCAACATGTTTTTTAATGACAAACGACAGTTAATTAACAGTAATTAACACTCTAATGGGCATTGTTATGGAAAAAAATATCTTCTTCCTTTCATAAGGATGAGGCTGGAGTCTGGATCGGCGTTTCTCATGTTTTATTACGGCCAGTCTTGTACATGAGCCTATCCCCCCCATCCTGATGCTGCCAGTGTGTCCGATCTTCAATGAACACCAGAGCATCCATTGATGCAGCATTATGCAGGAGAATCACTGCACTGCACTATTTATATTTCTACTTGTCACATTGAATGCACCTATAACTGCTGTATAATCTGAAGACATGCATATGAACATATTGTGATATAATTCTTAAATGCAACATATTTTCATTCAGATTCTCATTTTTATTCCCAAAAAATGGAGGGGGGCTAACTGTTGGTTGTGTGTTTGTGAAGCTCTACAGGCCTGAAAATGTGGCTTAAATTCTCCATGTTTCCATCTCATCGGCTGAGCTGACAGTTTCCTCCGTGTCCAGAATGTGCGTAAGCAGCAAGGTCCCTTGTGTGCTTAAAGCTGCACACATTGATACACCGATATATCACGATATTTTATTTCCCGATATTTTATCGATTTTCAAAATAAAAATATCGATGTTTTCTTTCTTTGTTTTAAGGATTTGAATTGAACCATTAATGAGGACAGTAATTTTTGTAGCAAAATTAAAGCATGACTGGTAGTTTGTGGGGGTTGTCACCTTTTTCGTTCCAGTGGATCACCTGGAGCTACTAATAAAACTGGATGTGTTAAAGTATGAAACAGTTGGAGTGTTTAGATTTAATCTGTGATAGTTTTCCTACTGTTAAATGGAGTTTTAAAAATCACAATATATCGTCTTACTCATAGTATCGAGACATATCGTATCGTCTCCCCTGTATTGTGATACATATCGTATCGCCAGATTTTTGCCAATACACATCCCTAATATATATATATATATATATATATATATATATATATATATATATATATATATATATATATATATATATATATATATATATATAAATCACAGTTTGTGTAGAAAGTGACTTAGGCAATTTTCAGACCCCGGTTTGTGTGTAAGCAAGCTTTATAAATCAGGCCCCTGCTCTTTTTGGCCAAATGTTTTGAGAGAAACTTTAAAAGAACCTAAAGAATCACATCCAGTTTTGGGAGCTGCTCCTTGCTGACCCCAGGGAGCTAAACTTGTCCACATCTAGAGCCTGAGTAAGAATTGAAAGCCCACACCGACCGGAACTGTGGCGAACGAGGCTGGACAAGGAGCCACGTTTATCTTCTTCAGCACTCAGTGAGGACAGTGAGGGAGGGGAAGACATCTCCAGGCCTCAGCGATGGAGAACGCCTGCTAACAACTGTTAAAACACTATCTAGATGCCAACTGGTTGTTTCTGAGTGATGTCGTAAAAAAACTGTCCTACCATCCCAAACATAATCATGAGGAGTTTAGAAAAACTGTACTGAGAAGTTGGGCTGGGCGATAATTCGATAGCAATATATATCGATCGATAGACGTTGTGGTGCGATAGAAAAAAAAGGGGTCGATAAAAAAAGTTAGACAGAAAAAAAAACGTTTTCCCTAATTTTTTCATTATAGCCTATCAGGTAGCTTAATACAGCAATCATTACTTACTCCAAACAAATCATTACCGCGGATAGGCAGCTCTGTCAGCCTCCCCTCTCTCCTTTCAAACTACAAAAAGGATGAAATGATTTGAGCTGAAACATAATTGTTTGATAGTCCCTAAGCGAACTATCGCTTCACGTCGGTCAGATCTCACAGCAAGGGACCAGCGGAGGAAGTTGTTCCGGATAAATGTTCCAGTGACTCAGGTAAAGGTTGCATCCCGTTTTGAACCGATCCTCGACGCACTAAAACACTAAACGTAGCAATAATAAACCAAATTAAATACTACGATCAGTTGTCTTAAGCAGGACTCCCGGCTCGCTGCGAATCCGTTACAGAGAGACAGGAAACTTACCCAGGTCGCTGCCAACAACACCTGTGGCTTTTAAAACGCCCCCCTCGGTTCTGCCCCCGGTCCTCAGAAGCGAAAAACGCTTTAAAAAACAGCACAGGGTTGGATAGGCCAGAATAAGCTTTATTGACACACTAAACCAAAAGTTTCAGCCATTAACATTATAAAGTGTCATAAAATGTTTAAAAGATTAAAAAGCATCAAGATAAGCCTTTAATTTCAATTACTAACAATTAAAAAATATATAATATAATGGTTAATAATATGACTTTTCTTTGTATTTACTGATGTTACTCAGGTCTCTTGATTTGTTTCTGTGTCTTACAAACTTATTCATGATAAAAAGAGGTTTTTGAAAAATGAATTAATTTAATTCTTAGTTAAAGTTAGTTAATTGAAGAATAACAAAATGACCGGGGAGGCACTTAAAATATATTTTTTACGTTTTGTGATATTTATCGACAATTGTCAATATCGATCAATATGACTATTCCCTTTATCGATATGCTCTTTTTCTATATCGTGTTAGGGGGACCCCCCCCCCCAGGCACCACTACCACCACTACCTTCAGAAACACAAACGGCAACAAGATGGAGACAAACTTGTTAGTTATCGGGCCAATAGTTATGTTAGTGCAGTTACATTGTGCATCCCTAAATAAATAATAACAAATAATGGACGGTGCCGTGTTGAAATCTTATTGTTCTGACCCTGTTCCTTTTAGAGATCACATTGTAAACCATATCTGGATGCTGCTGATGTTACTAAGGATGTGAGTCAGCTCAGACGAACATGTTCAGAAGATCATTGGATCTGAGTTTAGGACATAGACGGCGAAATTAGGTGGTCCTGTCAGTGAGAGGATGATTCATTCACGAAGGGGTGTTTGTTCAATGGAAGCTGCATCTGATATGATAATGTGATTGTAATGTAATAATCTGGCGCTGTGGGGAACATTGTAACGCTTTGTGAAGCATATCTTACATACTTATCTAAAAACGTCATTTATTTGCTTCGTTTTTTAACACTTTCTAGGAATTTTGTAGCTCATCAACCTTTTTTTTTTGTGTTCCCACGACGGTCCGAAGCAGACGGACAGAAAGCAGGCGGTCCTGTTGGCAGACGGACGGCATGTTTTCATGTAGTACGTTCGTCTGGCTGTCCTTAGAGTTTAACAGAGCTGTTGTCAGGTGTGTTTAAGTGGGTATAGTGGGCAGCGGAGACAGAGTGCAGAGCTCAGCTGCTTTTCCCAGTGGCGTGGAAACTTCCCCATTCAACTCTCTGTTAGATAGCTATAAAAAAGTATTCGGCCCATTTTATCTACTATCTTTGAGATTAAAATGAGTCTGATCCAAAACATTTACAGAATCAAACAGTAATCTGATAGAACAGCTTTAGCTGAAACAGGGTAATATACGTCAAAAACCACCTTGACCCTAACATCTGCATGTAAACTGAACAATCTGTGTTCATTTGTTCTTGTAGGAAAACTATTTTGGTGTCTACTTCATGCACACCACTGAGCTTCTGGAAAACAGCTCCGTCTTGGCCGTTCTTCTCTTCCTGGCTTTAGTGCTGCAGAGGACGTTCCTGCAGGCTTCCTACTACGTCACCATCGAGACGGGCATCAACCTGAGGGGAGCTCTGCTGGTGGGTGAAGCGTCAGGCACAATAAGTTTAGCTAGAATCAATGCAGGAGAACCAGTTGGTAATGAGGCGCCGTAAACTTTATAGAGACGTCATTACACACATATTTTGGAGGATTTAATATGGACACAAGCAGGGTGAAGGGTTAGAAAGAATCCCAGAAATGCTGCGAGAAGTCGGTATGGCATGGTCAAAGAATGACTACTAACCTATTTTATACAAAAATGATCTCTTCTCAGTAGGGGTGTAACTGTACACAAAAGTCACGGTTCGGTACGTTTTCGGTACACTTTAATCAAGAAAAACAAATACAAATGTTCATATGACTTTTTTTATTTTTTACTTTGATCAACATTAAACAAAGAACCATTTTCCTCAATTCCTTCCTTTCAATTCCTGAAATCAATTTTATTTTATTATGTTCTATAACTTAAAAAAAGAATAGAACTGAGTGGAGATTAGTTTTTTAATAAATAAAATAGTACAAGCAGACATAGCCAGAGTAGAAAACAAACAGTCAGCGTTAATGTTTAGAAATGTTTAAATAATATATTGACCATATTTGAGAATAAAACATGCTTAAAACACTATGGAGTTGTTTTGATATTTCTACAGTCTAGTCTCCCAGCTGTACATGAATGCAGCATGAGCAGCTGTTGTGAAAATCCCTTGGGGATTCCTCCGACTTGTGTTTTGGAGTTTGGTCTGATTGGATGCTACTGGTAGCCATGATGGACGTCAGCTGATTTTCTCTAGTATCAGTGATGTTTCCATTCAGCTTGACATTGTTTCAGGTGAGTCATTCAGTTCAGTGCAGAGCGTGTTATGGACCTTATTGCTGTTGAAAGATGCGTTCGCTGACAAAGTTCTGGTTCGGCCCACCTTTCTTTTTCTACTGTAGCTGCATGAGAAACCATTAATGTTCCAAAATAGCAGAATTTAGTGATAGCTGGGAGTCCTTTCTTATTTGTTTTGGCATCACTTTTTAAAGTTGCGCTGCGCTCTAAGTTCAGCACATAAACATTCTGCATGTGTTCAGGTAGAAAACAACTGGATTCGTTCCCGACAGGGCCGTACCGAAAAATACAAATACATGTACCGTTACATCCCTACTTCGTTATTTATCCAACTTTTCTCCATAGTCAGAATATCTTATCCTTGCAGGAGTTGCTGGTGCCTATCTCAAGCAGTCACTAGGTGAGAGGCGGTGGCCACCCTGGACAGGTCACCAGATTAGATTTAAATAATTTTAGAACCTGGTAGATCAGGGATTACAACATCTCACCCGTATCATGATAAAAGGGTGTGCTTACTTGTTGTCAAATTGTATCGGTGATTAAAACAGTAAAAGTGTAAAGGGAAACCTTCGAAGACCTTCAGAAAGCTTGGAGAACTTCATGAGAGCATACATATGGAGGTTTAGATCTGAAGTTTGTGACTCCAGTTGAACATTAAAGCTGTCTTTTTTTATGTTTCGTTGCCAAGGCGATGATCTACAACAAAATCCTGCGACTGTCAACATCCAACATGTCGATGGGGGAGATGACCCTGGGGCAAATAAACAACCTGGTGGCGATCGAGACCAACCAGCTGATGTGGTTCCTCTTCCTCTGCCCCAACCTCTGGGCCATGCCTGTACAGGTGCGTGACATCTACGACTTCAAGCCGAAACCTTAAATGTTTCTGCTTTTAAACGTAGAGATGTTCCAGTCCGATCTGTTCTTTATTTCAGATTGTGATGGGAGTGATTCTGCTCTACAATTTTTTGAATTGGAGTGCCTTGGTTGGAGCATCGGTTATAGTTCTGTTGGCGCCGGTTCAGTACCTCATAGCCACAAAGCTGGCAGAAACACAGAAAAGCACGCTGGTAAGCTGTAAAATCATGTATTTGGGGAGTTTTTATACAGTGCCTTACAAGAGTATTCAACCCTCTATAAACTTTTTGACAGCTGTCACATCAGAACCACAAAATGAAAAAACAGTTGAAAAGACTCATGCATTACTAAGCTTGTGTTTTGTTCAGACCCTAATAAAATATCTGGCCTGGTCACAGACCTTGCACCAGACGACTTTAGCTACTAAACAAACTTCTTGTTTAACTCCTTTGTGTTTTTACGTCTCGTTGGCGGTATGTTACATAGCCTACTTCTGGATCAAATCTGCCTTTTTTTGGGGACACCCTTTCTATGTACATATATTCATATTATACAACATTTGAAAGCTAAGATTATTGTGATTCCAATGATTAATGCCAATCAAGGATAAAATCATAACTAGATGTCTGACTCACCCTCTGACTCATCATGGACTGTATATAAAGATAGACGAAGCCCCCGTGACGTCGCCCGTAGGTTTCTTAAGAGCTTTTTTGAACCCAGTGGGTGGTTCCTACCACCCCCATCTAGGCTGCGTTACGCATCTCATAATGCCCAAAAAATACAAAAATTGGGCAAAGAGGTGGAACTGAGGCGGCGAGGGTGGGGGCGGATGATTGACACTCTGAGCCGAGCTTTAATTTAAACTCCATTGTTACATCCTCATTTGTTGGTCACTTTGCATAAAATCGTCTGCAAAATGCGTGAACAGAAACATTGAGGTTTGTGGTTGTAACATGACAAACTGAACACTTCGATGGGTATAAATATTATTGCAAAGTTCTCTGCTCTATAAAAGAAATGCAAAAGAATATTAGAACATAATCTTAAATTCAATTCAATTCAGTTTATTTATATAGCATAGATTCACAACAGATGTCATCTCAAGGCACTTAACAAGAAGTAATTTCAATACATTTATACAAACATTCCAATCAGTTAAAAAGTTTCCTATTTAAGGAATCCCAGCAGATTGCGTCAGTCATTGGCGTGAGGTTGGGCCCCGTTGATGCAGACTTTCCAACCACAGCAATCCTTCAGCAATCCCTCATACTGAGCAAGCATGTCACATTGTCACATTTTAAGAAGGGGATATCAAAACTGGGATCATTTCATGATGCTGTTGTCCTCCAGGAACACTCCACAGACCGTCTGAAACAGACAACAGAGATCTTAAAGGGTATAAAGCTGCTGAAGCTGTACGCCTGGGAGGATATCTTCTGTGACAGCGTGGAGCAAACCAGAGGCAACGAACTCACCAGCCTCAGGACGTTTGCTTTCTACACTTCCATGTCCAGTAAGAGAACAAACATAAGCTACTGAGATGTTATGCACAACACTGTACAAAGGCTCTTCAGCCTTCCCTCTGTTTAGGAAAGTGCTGGGGAAACCCAGAAATCCCTTTTTTCGAGTGGCAGCCTTGTGGGTTTGCCCCGGAGACTCTTCCCTGTGGTAACTGCCCAGAAAAAGGGTGATTGGTTGAAGAATGTGGTGTAGCTAGGCAAGGCAAGTTTATTTGTATAGCACAATTCATGTTACAAGACAACTCAAAGTGCTTTACATAAAACATCAAAAGCATTACAGCAGGGTGCAGAAAAAGCAAAAGTACAGGAAAACCATAACTTAAAATTAACCAAAATAAATAAATAAATTAAAAAAAAAAAAAAAAAAATTAAAAAAAAAAATAATAATAAATAAAATATATATATATATATATATATATATATATATATATATATATATATATATATAAATATAGGCTTTCAGAACCGAGAACACTGTACCAACTCTCCACCACAGAGGTGGAGAGGGTATAGAGCGTTGTTCAAAGTGGACGGAATAACGAAGGAGGTCAACTGCCTCCAAATTCTTTAAATTTGCCTCAAGTGAAAAGCTGGACGGTTAAAATGTGACATAAAGTTGGTTGTTCCTATGGAGACAATGATCCTATCACTGCAAAAAACGATTTTCAAGAAAGTAAAAATCCCTTGTTTGTGGAAATTTTTTCAGATTTTTTAAATATATTGTCTTATTTCAAGAAATATTTTCAAGAAAATATTCACTTGTTCCATTGGCAGATTTTTTTTTTAGCTTATTACAAGCAAAAATATCTTGTATAATTTATTTTTAACTTGTTTCTGGAGTAGCCTTTTTTCCAGTGTAAGTCCTATGATGTGGCTTTTGTGACTGAAGGCTTAAAAAAAGAAGATGGCCGACGTGTGAAGATTATTAGTTTAGTTAAATACAATGAAGATGCTTTATTACACTGGAAAAAAAGGCTACTCCAGAAACAAGTTAAAAATAAATTATACAAGATATTTTTTGCTTGTAATAAGCTAAAAAAAATCAGCCAATGGAACAAGTGAATATTTTCTTGAAAATATTTCTTGAAATAAGACAATAAAAAAAAAACGTCCACAAACAAGGGATTTTTACTTTCTTGAAAATTGTTTTTTGCAGTGTAAACACACCCAATTTGGTTTTGGTATGGAGGAACGTTGTCAAGCGTTGAGGATGGAGGACCCAAACGCAGACAGGTAAATGAGAAGGATTTAAGTAGTGAATATTGGTTAGCAACAGAGCTGAGCAGCTACGCTAGGGAACGCCATAACTTAGGTAAAGGAGATGGAGAATCCAGCGATGTATGAGTAGAATGAGGGATGACAGAGGAACCTGAGAGAAACGTAATCAAGATAATCAGGTGCAGATGGGAGTGAGTGAGCGAGCAGGTGGAGGTGAATTACAGAAACGATCCTAAATGTATAAGTAGAAAACTAACGCAGAGGAGAAACTAAAGGATAAGATCTAAATAAATAGCACAAAAGCACAAGAGAAACTTCAAAGTTCAAACACCTGAAGGGTAAAGAGAAAGGAAGAAAACCATAGAAGGAAAGTATAAAGATATTAACACTAAGCAGAACTCAAATCTCAAAACAATAATCCAAATGGTGAAAAATGAAGCACCACAGAACTATCACAGAGGAATGAACTACAAAGACCACACCGAAGTAAAGAAATACCAAAGCACAAATAAAAACTCAAAATAGCAACCACGAAGAATCCCATCAAAACAACCCAGCATCGTGACGAACATAAGGCTTAAGGATCGGTCTTCCCAAAGCTCAGGCTTCTATCCTTTTGAAAATTTGTTGACTATTCTTAATAATCGTTTCTGTCCCAGAAATCCAACCACTTTAAATGAACTCTACCAATTCAATTGGTGAAGTATCCATGCAGACAGATCCCAGAGGGGCAACTTAGTGCTGAATGTAGTTATTTTAGCCTGTATCTAAGTAAGCCTTGTGTCTTGGATGATGTCTTGTTTGCAGCGCCGAGATAAAACCGCTCTTCTTTTTCGCAGTTTTCATGAACGCCGCTATTCCCATTGCTGCCGTTCTCGCTGTAAGTGTCATTTTCTTTTCAGCGCATTCTTTTTCTATGCGCTGATTCAATCGTTTTATGATATTTACAACAGTACAGTTTACGGGACATGAAAAGGTCAGAGCTGAAATCCGAAATTCCTTCTTTGTAGACGTTTGGGGTGCATCACTTCCTCACCAACAGCATTCCCAGTCCTTCTCAAGCCTTTGCAGCGCTGGCGCTTTTCCACATCCTGGTCACGCCGCTCTTCCTGCTCTCCACTGTGGTCCGATTTGCGGTGAAGGCCCTCGTCAGGTGAGGTTTTTTTTGTGTGTGTTTTGGGGTGAGGACAGCTGATCTGGTTGTTGTGGACGCGACCAAACATGGAAAGCAAACAGGAGACGGTTCAGCTGGTAAATCTACTGCATGGAAAAGCTGACATCAGAGAGCAGAAACTCTAAACTCCTGAGAGATCGCTGGTATGAAAATCTTGATAGTCACGCTTCTCATATGTTGGTGTGTTGTTTTTTAAAGCGTCCAGAAGCTTGGTGAGTTTCTCCAGAGCGATGAAATCGGAGATGACAGCTGGAGAAATGGAGATATATCGGTTTCACTGGATGTAGGGAAGAAACACCTGGGGATGGTGAGTGCTACTCATAACAGATCATTCAGAAACAACTAGGAACTGAACACAAATGTGACCACTTTTGGTTCATAGTAGGAAATTTGGGGTTTCCTGCCAGTCCTGAGTGTTGAGTTTTGTTTTTATCTTCAAAATTCTGCTTAAAAAGGATTTTTGTTCTCGCAGTATGATTTAAACTATGGCACTTCTTCCTGTTTTTTTTACCGTTCGTGCATGAATGCTAAAAAAAGGTCTGTTTACTAGTTTATTATTATTATTAAACCTTTATTTAACCAGGAAAAGTCCCATTGAGTTACGATAACTCTTCTCCCAGGGAGTCCTGGCCAAGACTGGCGGCAAAAAGTTACAAAAGAATACATATATAGGCAGGACAAAAATTACATACAACATCACTGATCTCAGTACTTACATTAAACATACTAAAACACAAACAAGATATATAACACTTAACTTAAGCTAATACAGACATCAATAAAAACCACTTAATTAAAAAGAATTACAATGCTTGTCAGAGTTTACTTTAAATCAAATCAAACTTTATTTATAAAGCACTTTTCATACAAGAAGTTGCATCACAAAGTGCTTTACAGATTAAAATGACCCCACATAAAACCACCTTCCCTTCCCTCCCCCACAGATTTAAAAGCATGGTCACAGTTATACCCCCCTCCCCCCAACCCATCTCCCATGCACACACACAGTTAAAAGAAAAAGTAAAAAAGGACATTGGGCCGAGTGTAGATGAACCATGCAAGGAAACGCCATCAGAGGAGCCATCTGCACCGGCAGCAGTACATCAACAGCAGCAGCCGAGGCACCAACACCGGGCGCCCAGTGGAGGCAAGGCCAAGACCCCCACCTCCACCCAAGCTCCACCTGGAGAGCACCCAGGCAGCCACAGCCGACCACCGCTCCCGGGGCAGAGGGCTCCCACAGAGGAAACCCTGGAACGGGGATTAAGATAAATTAAAGTATAAAAATAAACAGTAAATCAATGTGCTAAGATTAAATAGTAAAACTGATAAAAATATAATCATATAAAACATGCAGAGCAAGTAAACAAACGGTAATAAATAATCAGTTAAAAGCTAGGCTAAAAAGGTGAGTCTTGAGTCTGCTCTTAAAAACATGAACGTTCTCTGCAGCCCTGAGGTCCTCTGGCAGCCTGTTCCAGAGGTTAGGGCCATAAAACTGGAAAGACGCCTCGCCATGCGTGTGTGTCCTGACTTTTGGGGTGACAAGGAGACGGCTGCCAGAGGAGCGCAGAGACCGCGAAGGTTTATATGGTAAAAGCTGTTCAGAGAGATAAGAAGGCCCAAGACCATTAAGACACTTAAAAACCATTAAAAGAACCTTAAAGTCGATCCTGAGATGTTTGGGGAGTCAATGCAATGATTTTAAGACCGGTGTAATGTGCTCCCGCCTCCTGGTCTTCATCAGGACACGTGCTGCTGAATTTTGTAGTAGTTGTAAACCTGATATACTCTTTTTGGGAAGACCAGAAAGCAGGGCATTACAGTAATCAATCCTACTGGTGATAAAAGCATCAGTGTCTCCGTATTGGCCCAAGAGAGAATGGGGCGACTCTGGCGATGTTCTTTAAGTGATAAAAACCTATTTTAGTAATATTTTTTATGTGAGGAATAAAAGTCACCTCAGAGTCAAAAATCACGCCCAGGTTCTTCACTTGTGAAGGATTAAAAAACAGTGATTGTTGTTTTGGTAAAAGTTTCTCTCTATGAGCCTCAGGACCGATGACTAAAACTTCAGTTTTGTCCTGGTTGAGCTGGAGAAAGTTTTCTGCCATCCAGGATTTAATGTCTAAAATGCAGTTAAAAAGTGCATCCATTGGCCGTGTGTCCTCGGGAGACATGGAGATGTACAGCTGTGTATCATCAGCATAACTGTGAAAGTTAACTCAATGTCTCCTGATGACGCTGCCAAGAGGGAGCATATAAAGGTTAAAAAGCACTGGGCCTAAAATTGAACCCTGGGGAACACCACATGTAATCCTATGGACCCTAGAGGAGTTGGTATCTAAACTTACCATAAAAGTCCTGTCTGTGAGATAGGATGTGAACCATTTGTGAACAGCACCAGAGAGGCCAATTTGTTTTAAACGAGTTAAAAGAATAGTGTGGTCTACTGTATCGAAGGCAGCGCTTAGATCCAGTAGAACCAACACTGTCACCCTCTGAGCATCATAGTTTAATCTAAAATAATTTAAAATCTTCAAAAGAGCCGTCTCTGTGCTGTGGTTCACCCTAAAACCAGACTGAAATTTCTCCAGGACATTGTGCTCATTGATAAAATCATTAAGTTGAATTAAAACAATTTTTTCTAAAATTTTGCTTAAAAAAGGTAAGTTAGATACCGGTCTAAAATTGTTAAAATCATTAAAATCTAAATTGCTCTTCTTCAACAGGGGCCTCATCACCGCCCCTTTAAAGGCGGCAGGAAAGACCCCCGTCTGAAGGGACCAATTCATCATTGTTAAAATCTCATCCCTAAAAGATTCATAAAATTGCTTAAAAAAGGAAGTGGGAATCGGGTCCAAAACACATGTGGTGGGCCTCACTGAGGAGAAAACTTTATCAAGAGTCCCAGCTTCTACCAGGACAAAACTGTCCAGCGTTTCCTCTGGTAAAGACACGCACTCAGATTTGTCTAAAACCATGTTACTCTGAGAAGATAAAATCTTACATCTGATGGTGTCTACCTTCCCTCTGAAGTGGTCTGCGAACTCCTCACACAGAGTGTTTAAAGGGGTTTTAGGAAATGCAGTAGTAGTACAGTTAAAAAGTTTATCAATGGTGGAAAAAAGGATTTTGGAATTGTTTTTATGTTCCGAGATGATTTTGGAGAAGTATGAGTTTCTTGAATTTCTTACTGCATTGTTGTATAATTTGAGAAGATCTGTGTATATTTAATGGTTTATTGTGGTTTAACTTTTCCTCCATTTTCTCTCTGCCCCCCTACAATTTCTCTTCATTTTTCGGAGGTTTTCATTTTTCCACGGCGGTACAGCTTTAGATTTTAAACTTTTAACTTGTAGTGGAGCAAGCCGGTCAAGAGTGGACTGAATCCTTCTGTTAAAATCCTTGACAATAAAATCACAGGGGGCAGGTAAAACAATAAGAGGATTCTTTAAAAAAAATTCCAGAAAACCTGCAGCCACTTCAGGGGTTAGATGGCGCTTCCTGACAGTTCTCACAGAGGTCTCCTGCTGAATAAAACTGGTGATGTTAAAAAACACACAGTAGTGGTCAGAGACAGCCAAGTCAACAACAGAGGACACACGGGTGGACAGGCCATGCGTGATGACCAAGTCCAGGGTGTGTCCTTTGTTGTGAGTCGGCTGCATGACATGTTGACTAAAATCCATATAAGTCAGGATGTTTAAAAAAAATCTGTTGATAAAGGATCTAAAAGGTTATCTATATGTAGATTAAAATCACCAGCTAAAATTATCCTTTCAAAGGAGTTGTGCAAAATTGATAAAAACTCTGAAAATTCTTGAATAAAAAAGTGCACTCTTTTTAGGAGGCCTATAAATTGTGACACATAAAATCTGAGGAGTGCTAAAAACAGTTGCATTATATTCAAAAGTAAAATAGTTATCAAATAAAACAGGTTTGGCGGAAAGTGTTGATGAACTAATAAAAGCAGTTCCGCCTCCCCTTTTGCTACCCATCGTAGAATAAGGGAAGTTAAAATTAGGTGGGGAGGCCTCTGTAAGAACAACAGCGGCATCTGCACTCAGCCAAGTTTCTGTTAAAAATAAACAATGAAGATTATGGTCTAAAATCAGATCATTTATTATAAAAGTTTTGTTCAGCAGAGAGCGAACATTAGAAAGTGCCAAATTGTGATTGGAGATGGAGTGACTGTATGATTTACCGAAAGTGGGGCTTTTGGCAACTTTTTGAGATTATTTGGGTTGCATTTGTTCGGTTTATGATTTTTAGTCCGCTCTCTGGTGATAATAACAGGTATGAATGAGGTAGAACAAGGTCCAAGTCGAGTATGTGAGTTACTGTTAAAATCAGGGGTGAGTTCATAGGAGCAGGGACCATTTGCACATCAGGATGTGGCAGAGGAATCAGAGAGGGCAGGGGCGGCTGTGGCCAGTGTAGTTTTAAAAGGTTTTTAAAAGTATTAAAATGTGGAATTGATTCTTGATTTAGAGTGTTTTAAAGTTCATTCCAGATATTTGGTGCATAAGAGGAGAATGCTGTTTTTCCAAGTTCTGTTCTAGTTGATGGTGTAACTAATAATATCTTTTCTGATGACCTTGTCCTATAAACACTGTTATGATAAGAAAGTAAATTTGAAATATAGAGGGGTAATTTACCCATTAGAGTTTTGGCAATGAAAATCAATGGATGAAATTTCCTTCTAATGTAGAGTGAGGACAATTGTACATTTTCATTCAGAATACAGTGGTGAGTCCTGGCCTCAGGCTGAGTGGCACAATACATCAAGTTTTTTTAGTAAAGATGAAGAGGAGTGCATATAAATTAGGTCACCGTAATCCAACACTAATAAAAACGTGCTCTGCACCAACCTTTTCCTTGCTGAATAAGGAAAACACTTATTTAATCTAAAATAAAAACCTAACTTGGGTCTGAGTTTTTTTAAAAGGCTCTCAATATGTACCTCAAAAGACAGTTTATCATCCAACCAAATACCTAGGTATTTGTAGGAAGTTACTCTCTCTAGTCTCTCTCTCTTGTGAATGCCTAACGTTTGTCCCCCCCCCCTCATTATGATACCACCTCCTTTTCAAAGACCAAAGCCATCAACAGGAAGCAGCCGATGCGCTACCAGATGGACAACTACGAGCAGCCGAGCCGGCGGGCGATGAGACCTTCGGAGACGGAGGATGTGGCCGTAAAGGTCAGAGTTCAGCAGTTCTAAAAGGGTTACGGCTCGTACACAGACCTACACAAAAACAAAATGTCATGTAATGGTTGGTGATATAACAGGTATAAGGTAAAAGTTATATAAATTTAGCCAAAGGTAGAGATTTTGACTATATCGGCCTACCGTGATTGCCCATTTTGATGATGTCAACAAGGAGGATAAATACTGATGTTCGGTGTTCGTCTTTACACTAGATATTGCAAGCTTAAATGTTTATTTTCTTATATTTAACAGAAAAAGATCCTGTTGAACCAGAAGCATTTTTAATTCAAATATGTGCAGGTCTATTTTTGTGCGATGATAAATTTATAAATAAGTAACCAGGAAAGTGAAAATTTTTTAACTTTGTGTTTTCATAACATTTAGCTTTTATTTTATTTAAAATATCTTCATCTTTATGTTGTAAGAATTTTTGTATTGCATTTTTGGTAAAAAGATATATTTTATGCATTTCGCGCAATACATGTTCTTTAAATGACATTGTAAACTTTTTTGAAGTTGTTGTTCTGCTGCAATTTGTCTGGAAAGTGAGAATGTTCATAAACACTCATTTTGACATGTATAAAGAAAAGAAAAGAATATATCGCAATAGATATCGTTCCCATACATGCTTTAGATTATTTCGTAATATAGATTGGAGGCCATATCGCCCAGCCCTAATGTGATGCTCTTTGTTCAGTTTTCAAGAAACTAGATGTGGTCGTCAGCAAAAACGAGTAAAGGAGAAAAACCAAAAGTTCTAAGGGCTTTCTGAGGGCTTTTTCTTGGGACTTTTTCTGCATTTTCATGATCATGTTAAGAGGAATGCTTTCATTTTGTTTTTTAAGTCTTTTTCGGAACTTACTGTGTACTTTAATGGAACTTACAGGTTACTTTCTGGAATTAAATGTTTACGTCTCCCGAACTTCTTGGGTAATTTCAGGGACTATGATGGGGTGACTGGTGAATGTGATACCTTCCTCAAATTTACTAGTTGTCAGAATTTCAACAAAGCTTTCAGAAAACTTATCAGTTCAGTTCCTGTTACTTTACAGGAACTTTCTCAGAACTTTCATAGAACTTATCAATTTCTTTCCTAGAATTAACTAAAGCTTTCGCGGATCTTACTAGTTACTTTGTCTGAACCTTTCTGGAACTTAAAGGGGATTTTTCCTGGAATTTTTACGGATCTTAATGGCTGCCTTAAATCCTTGAGGTTTGTGGTTAAATCCTTTAACTTTCTCAGAATTGGTGACATTCCAGGAAATTTCACAGAACCTACTGGCTTCTTTTTTGAAACATTCCCAAAAACGTAGGACTTACCCGGTATGTTTTGGAACTTTCCTAGAACTTAATGGTTGTTTTCTCTGAACTTTGACAAATTTTACTGGTTATTTTCCCAGTATGTCAGGGCTGCCATGTGTTACTGGTAACATTTACTTTCACCAAATTCCCTTGTTATGTTCCAGAACTTAGCAAGAGCTTATTCTGTACATTCCTAGAACTTATTAGTTGTTTTGGTTTTTTTTCCTGGAAGTTACCATTTACTTTCCCAGAACTGATTACTACCTTCTCTTTTATAATCTCCCATCAGACAAAAAACCGTCCTGATTGGTAGGTTTTTAACATTTCGCAGTATGTAATTTTAAGGCCAGGTTTTCCTTTATTTTAAATGTTCCAATATGTAGAATTGTACAATTAAAAGGGGGCGTACTTTCTTTCCACCCAGACTTTACATGTGTTTTTGTTTGTGCGTGGCCTCCATGCCTTGTACAGGAAATGTAGAATTCACACGAGAATTCGTTGTCCCCTTGAAGGGTCTTGTGAAAGTGTCCAGATTTTTCTCAGCTGTTTTGTAAACGCTCCTCTTCCTGTCTCATCCCTGCGGAGGGATGCTACTGTCCAGACGACAGTCCGCTAATTAAGCCGAATATGCCGTTGCTTTCCCACATCAACACTCTCTGTTGAGATTGTGTTCAATCTAGAAAGTGCTTCACTCTGTGTACCCAGCTCTGCTGCTATGATGCATTTTTCTGTTTCTGGAACAGATCAATGCTCAGTCAACATCATGACTCATGTTTCATGGGCAGAATAAAAATAATTTCACTTTGGAGCAACTTCACAGACCCTTAATTAGTTTGTAAATGGATGCAGATATGCCCAAGCGTTTGTTTTATGCAGATAGTAGTCCTAACTTTATGCAGTTATATTCATAAAAAGCTGAATGTTTTTTGAGATTCTTTTTAAACTTTACTGTGACAAATGGGTACCTTGTCCCCTGGTCTGGTCTTGGATAAATCCTGGATGACCCTCAAACAGTGGGAACGGGAATTGTGGTCAGATGGATCAGTATTCCAGATGTCTGTTGGAAGAAATGGACCAAAAAGGAAAGTCCATCAGTCCCTGCAGCCAGGCTATGTGATGATACGAGGCTGTTTCTGTGTGCTTAAATCTGCTAATTTAATTTAATGAGTAAAAAAAAAAAAGCTTCCCAACAGATCCGGCCGAGAAGAATTAAGTAAACATAAATAGGAAGGTTTCATTTTTGTTGTAGTATTTGTCTGCATTTGTAATTATTAAGGAGAATTATCTGCATTATCTCATTTTTAGTGACACAGCTCTGAATCCTGGTCGAATCCTATATTCACTTTCTGACTTCACTCACCCTTTGTGACGTGTTTATTTCCTGCTTTTCTGCCTTAAACAACCTAATTTTTGTTCGCCGGGAGCTTCGACACCAGTCTGGGATGCGATGTATTGTATTTTTGCTTATTATCTGTGGCTGTTCTAGCTTTTTACGTTGTTTTATTATCACAACATTCATAAAAAACCTGGCAAAATAACCGAAATTGGTGCTTTAATCTGGCCAGAAATCTAGACGTACAGCTAATGTGACATAAAATATTAGGTCTCTCTCTCCGTCTATTATTTAAATCCTCCCCCAAAAACAAACAGAAACAACCTCTAAGAAGCTTATCAAATTTTCCCCTGAAAGAAACAAAAGATCCTCCTTTCTTTAGATTTGATTCCTGTTTGGACCAATGACATGTGGAAAGGGTAACTGTGTAAAAAAAAAAAAAAAGGAAAGGGGGGTTGTTAGATAAAATGAACATAAAAATAAACATGTAAAAGCAACAGATGGGAGGAATGTAAACAGTGTATGAGGAGGAAAAAGGGCTGCAGTAGTGAGAAGAAGCCTTCTCTGCTGCTGTTTAATGATCCTAAATAATAACTTTATTATCTCTCTGCAGTCATCTAATGAATTAAAGCACAAAACAATCAGACATGCCTTTATGATCACAGAATGGTGAAGTAAATAATACTGGTTATGTCTTCATCGATAGTAGCTGGTAGTGGGTGCAAGGCAGGAAGGGAACTGTCTGTCACAAATGGTGGAGGCAGACTAAACGGCCATGCAAAAAGTTTAGAGAAAGTTTGATGTTAATATTGTAAGAAAAGATTAATCCAAGGGAAATATATGAGTCTCGCGCCCCCAGCTTCAGGCTGGAGACCAAAAAGACCTCGCTGATCACCGCTGTCATTAGCTGTCAGGTATCAACAGATTGCAGCGATGGGAAATTTAATAGATTTCTAGCTGATGAAATACGCTGAAGGCAATTGTTAACAGCTATAAAGAGAGTTCGACTGGATGATCCATCCACATCCTGGGAGCCAAAATCTCATGATAGAATCTCCTCAGTTCACTTCATTGGAGGTATGTTGAAGTTTATATAAAATATTGCCCCAATCATTTGACGAGATTGTTTAAAATAACGTGCCAGCGGGCAAAGCTACATCTACTGCTAGAATAGTTAGCATGGATCACTTAGAAATAAATGGAATTGACGAACATACTTTTATGACCATGAAGCTGCTTTACATACAAATGTATATATCATTGTAAATGTGTACAAAACCAATGTTGATGTTATTCAGATAAGTATAAAGGGATTCCTTAAATAGGAAACTTTTTAACTGATTGGAATGTTTGTATAAATGTATTGAAATGACTTCTTGTTAAGTGCCTTGAGATGAAATCTGTTGTGAATCGGCGCTATATAAATAAAACTTAATTGAATTGAATTGAATAATTGTAGATATCCCCAAACTGAACTGGCGCCCCTGTCATCCAATAGCTCGTTAGCTATTTGAAACGGGTCTGGAAGCTTTGTGCTAAATACAGTTAGCTTTGGGGTGTATCTTTTTTGATCAGCTACACAAAGATGATCTAAATTAGTAATACCTACATCCCTAGGCTTCTTTTTTTTTCTTTTTTTTGCGGAAATGTTCAACTGCAGCATGCGCTCTATTACTTTAACATTTAACATGCGAAATACACAAAATAAGAAAAAGAAAATAAGAACAATAAGATGAACACAACCTTTATATACGTAAAAAACGTCCTCTTCATTGCTTTTTATGTTTTACTCAAGTCAGTTTAACCACTTTCTTCAGCATGGGAATGTGGAAAGATCTCATCTTATTTTGAAAGCAGGGTTTAAGAAAGTGAATTATTTTGTTTTATTTATTTTTATTTGTTTTCATAGATTCATAAGCATCTTATATTCTAGGTACTGTACTGAAAATGAATGGAAAAAAAACAGCCAAAGTCCAAAGAAAACTTTGAAATATCTTCAGAAAGCCTGTTGTAATTCTAGAAAGTATAAAGAAATAAGGACTGGATCAAGATGGACGTTGAATCAATTTTTTCTATGGTGGAAAACTCTTTAATCTGTCTTATGAAGGAATAAATAAACATTTGCATTTTCTTTCTATGATATCTCAAGAGGAATTTTCATTGCTATAGGATGTAACTTTGTTGGAATTAGTCCTGTAAAGACATGACGAAAGGCGATTAACTTTATTTATTCCAGTCTTCACTGCATTTTTAGCTGCTTTTGTTGAACCAAGCTTTTCAGAACCAGAGACTTGCTGACAGATGTTTGGTTTCCCCCATGTTGCGAACACAGTACGTGTCATTTCTTGTGTGAAGCTGTTATCTAGCCTCTGTCCACTCCGATGAACTCACTCACAGCATTTGTTAAACTCCGGGTCGGGTCGTGTGCTTTGCTCTTGTAGGTCAGTGCATGACAGGGAAACCGCACGTATGCAGACTGAGACATCTGCTGTAGCTGAGAAATGTCTCCAAAACGCCACAGTCAAAGTTTTTGTTTGGTCTTTTATTGTTCAGGTGAGCAATGGATCCTTCACCTGGGGAAACAACCAGTTGACGCTGTCAGACATCAGCATACGCATCCCCACAGGTAGAGCCGCTTTTTCCCAAGACTACAGATAACACGAATAAAAATACATCCTTGTTTGAATGTGCTTTTAAAACCGTAATCTATTAAAATTACCAGGATCTCAATGAGTTTGATGAATATTTAGACAAATACAATTACTATTCTGCCTCCTTTTGCACATGTGCAGAAGCTCTTCAGGTAAATGTGTTTTTAGCACATTATGCTTCACAAGCCATTTGAACTGATAACTGATAAAAGAAAGTACACCCTCTTTCATTTCTAGTCTTTTACATATAAAGATATAACATAAATAATAAACAATTTTGGTCTAATTTAAAGGTTACAGCGCCACAAATCAGGTTCCAGAGTTGAACAAAATGGAAAAGCCATCTGTCAAAAACTAAGAACACCCCAAGTAGAAGCCAGCTGATCAAATGCATTGATTAACAGAATATCATCAATTTGGAGCGGCCCTGTCGGTTCGGTACGCATGTGTACCGAATGAATCCAGCTGTTTTCCACCTGAACACATGCAGAATGTTTATGAGCAGAACTCAAAGCGCAGAACAACGTTACGCAGAGCAAAAGTGACGCCAAAACAAAACAGAAAGGACTCCCAGCTATCACTAAACTCTGCTATTTGGGAACATTAGTGGTTTCTCATGCAGCTACAGTAGAAAGAGAAAGATGGACCGAACCAGAACTTTGTCAGCGAACGCATCTTCCAACAGCAATAAGGTCCATAAAGAGTCTGCACTGAACTGAATGACTCACCTGAAACAATGTCAATCTGAATGGAAACATCACTGATACTAGAGAAAAACCAGCTGACGTCCAACATGGCTACCAGTAGCATCCAATCAGACCAGACTCCTTATTTTGGAGAAAACACAAGTCAGAGGAATCCCTTTTGATGAGAAGGGATTTTCTCAATAGCTGCCCATGCTGCATTCAAGTACAGCTAGGAATCTAGGCTGTCAAAATATCAAAATAACTCCAAAGTGATTTAAGCATGTTTTATTCTCAGATATGGGCAAAGTATTATTTAAATATTTCTGATTCAGTGGATATATTGTTTTCAACTCTGGCTATGTCTGCTTGTACTATTTTATTTATTTGGAAAAAAATCCAATCAAATCTCCAGTCAGCTCTACACTGTCAACTTTTTGAAGTTATAAAACTTAATAAAATCAAATTAATTTCAGGAATTGAAAGAAAGGAATTCTGGAAAAGGGTTCTTTGTTTAATGCTGATCAAAGTAAATAGTCATATGCACATTTTTATTTATATTTATGGTATTAAAGGGGCTATATGCAACTTTTCCCCCAAAATAAACGTAACAATAGCCTCTTTATTTGACCATTTATGACTCAAACATCTCCTGATGAGCATACTGACACCTTGTCAGCTCACAGTTGGTGCACCTATAAGCCTGTATCCAATTTTTTCTATATTCTGTCGGGTTGGATTTTCCTGCGCTGTCTGCGGATGTGACGTCAAGCGCGTTGATAAATGTTTTAGATCACTCTGTCACCACCGCTAGTCAGCACTCGCAAGCAGTTCAATGGATTGTGCGAATACACAGAAGAGACCAAGGACAACTCTGACACCAACAGTAACTCCACATAAGACAAAAGAAGTTAAACCCCTGACAAGTGCCTGAAAAAGATTGAAGATTGAGAGCGACCGGCGCACGAGTGCGCGCTGCGAGAGCGAGCAGAAAGGAAGAGCAGTTCAGTTTTTTGGCCACAGGTGTCAGTCGCGAGTTTAAATTTCAGAAAATTGCATATACCCCCTTTAAAGTGTCCCGGAAACGTACCAAACTGTTATTTTTGTGTACCGTTACACTCCTAGTGTTAGCACAATGCAAGGGTGGAAAGACAGCCACAATTACCTAGAAGGAGCAACTGTAGCTGCCAATCTCCCTGGGAAGTGTTATAAGGTCATCCCCAAACTATCTGAAGTCCACCATTGTACTTTCTTTCTTTTTAATCAGTTTTTCTAAGCACCTCCCATCCTATTCTCTTTGCGTTTGGGGGCTCAACAGCACAACGCTCAGAGAAATTACCAAAAACCCAAGAGGTCAGTGAGACTCTACAGAACTCAGTTAGCTCCATGTTTGGGGAAAACCAAACCCAGCAGATCACCTTATACCTACTGTTAAGCACGGTGATGGAGGGGTGATGATTCGGGATCACAAGACCTAGGTGCTTTCCAACCACTGAGTCAACCGTGAGTCAAGACTCAAATGCCAGAGTGTAACAAAGTCATTATAAGAAGGTTTCATGAACTGATAAATGTGTACTCTGATGAATAATGTACCTGAGGTTTGACTTCTCAGTGTCTTGCAGTTTTCCTGTTTAAACTGGTGCTAAAAAAGCATCGAAATGTAAAAAAATTTTATTGATCAAATAGCTCTTGACAAGAAAGTTATCCTGAAAGAATTAAGCCTAGTTTATGCTTCTCTGTCAGTAAATTTCCACCCACACGCACTCGTATTGACAGAGAGGTTTTCCTTTTATATTTTGCCGTTGGTGTCAGTGTTGCGAAACAATTCCCCTCCAGGACAGCAGGGGGCGCAGACCTTTTTCTGGCAGGTCTGCCTACCGTTGCAGTGACGTCTCTGGACGACAACAGTTTATTTACTTCAGCTTGTAAACGCACATCCACTAAAGAAGCAATGGCCGACAGAGAGCGAGTTTTGATTAAGCTGGAAAGCTTTTTACTAGAAGTGCAGCTCATAGAATCCTCTAAAAACGCATGGAAACAAACAAACAAAGCGTCTGTTTTGTTGTTCTCTACACCTCCTGGTGTCCAAAATAACCAAAAGACCAGATTATATAAACTGACCTTGCAATATATAGAATCTAGTGGCCAAAAGCTGCATTGACTACTAATTACATCAACTACAGAGCACCGTTCTGGTGAAATGATCTGGGGCTGATGTTGGGCTAACCAATCACAGACGTGCGCTCTCCATTGCATTCGATGAATAATTACAAAATTGGGCTCTACTCCGTCCGTCCTCGCGTGCTTGTCGGAGAGCCTTTACATTGATGGATGATGGTGCTGCGTGTCTCCACAGCTTTGCTGACGGAGAAGTATAAACTAGGCCAGGGGTACTCAAATACAAATCTTAAAGGGCCTTTTTTTTTTTTTTATGAGTCAGAGGTCCGTTTATTATCTTTTGTCAATCAACACGGCCTAATAAAATTTCAGTGAACAAAACGTGTTTTAAACAAAACAGCAACAATACTATATAACTTCTATTTAATATCTTCAATTAAATACTCGAATAAAACTAAACACAAAACCCCTGTAATAAATCAAAAACAACATAGTGAGGGGGTTAGGGAAAGGCTTTCTTTCTAAATACAGATTAAGAAAATATGTGCAAAAATGAAATTTAAATTTGACTTACAAGGAGTTTTTGTGGTTGTATGGATTAGCTTTCCTAGCTTATCTAGCAGCTGAAGACCGACTCCTCGTGAATGTGCATAGATGGGTACATACGTGCATCATTACATCACTGAACAGTAGGCTACTGACCCCAACCACCTCAAAATTGCAACCGTGGCAAAAGTACTAGATTAAATCGTACCGTCAGGAAATGAGAAAAAACTAACTATAGATTAAAAACTGTTTTATTTTAACAAAAATGTTACATAATCCAGCTTTAAGGAGCAGCTGTGAAAGTGAAAGTAAAGTGTTGCTCACGCTGCGGTAATGCGAGTGACAGACAGCATGTCAACAACACAAAGACTGTACTGTTGCTCTGTTATGGAGCTGACACATGAGCATTGCGTGACTTTTCTGCTATTTGAATAGAGCACATAATATACCTTGCTGCCTCGATATGAAAACGGTGATGTGGTAATAGAATCGCGGGTCCAGGGCCGGACATAGGCGGTTCGGGGACCGGCCCTGGCCCGGGGGCCGCTTATTGGGAAACCCTGAACTAGGCTTTAGAGTAAACTATTCTTTAAGCTCCGACAGGTCAGATTGTTTTCATTAAGCCCTGACACTTAAAACCCCCCAGTTTGAGAGGGTGTACTTTCTTTTCATCATGTGCTGATTATAACAAATCTTAGCTTAATTATTGCTTTCAAATGCTTCTAGTGTTTTAACTCAGACTAAGACTCAACACTCTGTAAAAAAGTGGTGACTAGCTGGTGAAGACTTCTCAAACTGTCCAACCATATTGGATAATTTTGTTGCTTTTAATATTTATTTAAATCCTCAAAGTGCGATGGAGACATAATAACTCTTTTACTTATACACTACCGTTCAAAAGTTTGGGGTCACATTGAAATGTCCTTATTTTTGAAGGAAAAGCACTGTACTTTTCAATGAAGATAACTTTAAACTAGTCTTAACTTTAAAGAAATACACTCTATACATTGCTAATGTGGTAAATGACTATTCTAGCAGCAAATGTCTGGTTTTTGGTGCAATATCTACATAGGTGTATAGAGGCCCATTTCCAGCAACTATCACTCCAGTGTTCTAATGGTACAATGTGTTTGCTCATTGGCTCAGAAGGCTAATTGATGATTAGAAAACCCTTGTGCAATCATGTTCACACATCTGAAAACAGTTTAGCTCGGTACAGAAGCTACAAAACTGACCTTCCTTTGAGCAGATTGAGTTTCTGGAGCATCACATTTGTGGGGTCAATTAAACGCTCAAAATGGCCAGAAAAAGAGAACTTTCATCTGAAACTCGAAAGTCTATTCTTGTTCTTAGAAATGAAGGCTATTCCATGCGAGAAATTGCTAAGACATTGAAGATTTCCTACAACGGTGTGTACTACTCCCTTCAGAGGACAGCACAAACAGGCTCTAACCAGAGTAGAAAAAGAAGTGGGAGGCCGCGTTGCACAACTGAGCAAGAAGATAAGTACATTAGAGTCTCTAGTTTGAGAAACAGACGCCTCACAGGTCCCCAACTGGCATCTTCATTAAATAGTACCCGCAAAACACCAGTGTCAACATCTACAGTGAAGAGGCGGCTGCGGGATTCTGGGCTTCAGGGCAGAGTGGCAAAGAAAAAGCCATATCTGAGACTGGCCAATAAAAGAAAAAGATTAAGATGGGCAAAAGAACACAGACATTGGACAGAGGAAGACTGGAAAAAAGTGTTGTGGACGGATGAATCCAAGTTTGAGGTGTTTGGATCACAAAGAAGAACGTTTGTGAGACGCAGAACAACTGAAAAGATGCTGGAAGAATGCCTGACGCCATCTGTTAAGCATGGTGGAGGTAATGTGATGGTCTGGGGTTGCTTTGGTGCTGGTAAGGTGGGAGATTTGTACAGGGTAAAAGGGATTCTGAATAAGGAAGGCTATCACTCCATTTTGCAACGCCATGCCATACCCAGTGGACAGCGCTTGATTGGAGCCAATTTCATCCTACAACAGGACAATGACCCAAAACTCACCTCCAAATTGTTCAAGAACTATTTAGAGAAGAAGCAGGCAGCTGGTATTCTATCGGTAATGGAGTGGCCAGCGCAGTCACCAGATTTGAACCCCATTGAGCTGTTGTGGGAGCAGCTTGACCGTATGGTACGCAAGAAGTGCCCATCCAACCAATCCAAATTGTGGGAGCTGCTTCTAGAAGCGTGGGGTGCAATTTCTCCAGATTACCTCAACAAATTAACAGCTAGAATGCCAAAGGTCTGCAATGCTGTAATTGCTGCAAATGGAGGATTCTTTGACGAAAGCAAAGTTTGATGTAAAAAAAATCTTCTTTCAAATACAAATCATTATTTCTAACCTTGTCAATGTCTTGACTCTATTTTCTATTCATTTCACAACGTATGGTGGTGAATAAGTGTGACTTTTCATGGAAAACACAAAATTGTTTGGGTGACCCCAAACTTTTGAACGGTAGTGTATGTTATCAGAAAATGTAACTTCTTTGAATACATTTCTGAAAGGAGGAAGTTGGTTTATTTGGGGACATTAAATAACTTCATGTTTAGGTAGGAACAGCTTCTTTTTTAAATCCTTACAGTTCTGGATTAGGTAATAAATCAAATTATAGGTAAGTGGTTCAAAGTTGATGTTAGATCGCTGCTTAAATCTGAGCTCAGCAAGCAGGCCTGATGTTACGTCAAGAATTAAAGCCACGCTGCACACTTATCACTGATATAGCAGGTGTCAGGAAGCTGGATCGGCGCTAACAGATGTATCGTGCGGTGTTTCACTCACTTCACTCGTCCTCTGGGATGTGACTTCCTTGCAATCCCAGTCATGCTACTACTAAGCAAACAGTCGCCCCAACACTTTTCTCCTCTGCCAGAGTGCTGAAGAGGAAGTAACTGGACTTTATGCAGGATTCTGTGCTTCATACATCTGAAATTGTCGCCGCAAGGCTCACTCAGAAAGTGAATGAAACGCTTAAAGGGGTTATTTTACGACGATGACTGAGCTTAGGCATGTTCTGCACATGTTTAAATTTAGAAATGGGAATAGATGAAACCATTGGAGGTGGAACCTCCTTCCTGGAGGTCTGCAACAAGACCAGTGATCCGTTTAGGTTCCAAAACCACGATACAAAGTGAACTAGTTCAATTTATCCTATTTTTTTTTTTATCTAATTGATTTTTTTCCCCCCAATTTGTTCTTAGCAGGCAAAATATATAAGTTACAGTACTGACAGGAAACAGGACGTTCTTGAGCTTTTAAATTATAACTTTCAGCAATCTGCTTCATAAACGATAACATTCACCTCATGTTTTATTTGTTTCCATCCCAGGTCAGTTAACAATGATTGTGGGTCAGGTGGGATGTGGGAAATCCTCCCTGCTGCTGGCCATGCTTGGTGAGATGCAAGCAATCGATGGAACGGTTTACTGGAGCAAGTAAGTCAGCAGAATAACATTTTAGGTCTTAGTACAGTTTAGATAAAGTCAAAGCCAGTGGCGGTTCTAGACCAAATTCACTAGGGGGGCCAGTGTTTTTTCATGGGGGCACAGAACAAAAAACAAGCAAACAAAAAAACAGGGCAATATTTCACCTTTTAATTTATTAAGTGTGCCACAGAGCCATATACGGTTCCAAATTTGCAGGTTGCAGACCCCTAATCTAGCAGATAAAAACAGTGATCCTATCTCAATACGGCAACTTAATTTTTTTATTTACTGGTAAATAAAAACTGTGAAGGTAAAAAATGAAATTGGTCCACCAGACCAATTAGCTATGGTTTTTGTTCCAGTGCATTTCATGATAAAAAGCTGATTTAGTATTATCTCATCAGTACAGGGGGCCAAGACCAGTTCTACCTGTTGGCCCCTGTCTAGAACCACCCATGGTCAAAGCATCTTTATTAGTCTCCAGTTGGAGAAATAGGTGTTGGACAAATGGCATTACTGCAACACAGTACATAAAAGCTACCTTAATTGCAACAACAAATAAAAAAAGCTGCACTTTACAGTTATCGTTTTTTTTGGCTAGTTACCTCACCACTAATGCTAACTTTGCTCATGGTGTCTCCTGTTGATATGTTTTGTGCTTAGCCTACAGCAGCATGAATGTAAAAACTTCAATCTTCTTCAAGTAATACCTCTGAGTACTTTTCCAAAATGTACAAGAAAGTATAATTTCCAAACTCTAGTAGGCCCAAGAATAGAAGAAAGCTTCTTCCTGTTGGGTCATTATTTTACAAATGTATTTTTTAAATGGAACAAATAAGAAATATGTTTTATTTTTTATTATTTACTAATTAGTTTGTGGAAAGTACTGTTAGGTTTTAAATAACTGGAACAAAAAGGTACACTTCACAATTGCCTGTTTTTAGGACAACTTTTTGGTTGCTAGCCAAGGCTAGCTACCAATGCTAACTTATGGCTCTTTTGCCACGTTGGATAATATTTTTTGCATCTTTAAATATAATAGATGCAAAGATTATCAGTTTAAGGTACAGTTGTTTTTAGAGTTGGGAAAAAAAAAGCTACACTTCCCTGTCTGCTTGTTGGCCAGTTTTAGCAAGCTAGCCAGTGGTGCTAACTAAACCATGAACTACAGAATCAGGAATGCATAAAGAAAGGCATACATATTCTTTAATTATTACCTCTGACTCTTTTTACTACTTTTTAAATATAACAGATTAACTACAAACATATATTTCCACTTATGACCACAGTTAAGACCAAGTAAAAAATGTCTTGTTAATGTTAGGCTATGCTGGGTAATGTTGATGTTGTTTTTTTGGTTAAACACAACAGTGGCAACTTTTATTTAACTTTTATTATTATCACTAACTGATTTTTTTTACATAGCGGTAACAAAAAGGCACTCTTCAAAGATTTTACTTTTTTGCTTGCTAGCAAATTTGGCTAGCTGCTAATGCTAACTCTGCAAACAGAAAATGTGTAATTCACAAGTAAGCATAAAGTAGGCAAAAAATGGCACTTGATGTTATGCCTTCATGATACACGTAGCTTTTTGTGAAAGCTTGTGTTTTGGCTCTAATTTCTATGCATCAAGTAAATACGTAGCATTAAAACTAAAAGCTATTTCACGCAGGAAGCTGATTTTAGTCCATTTCCAGACCATGTTAGCCAGTTTAGCTAGGTGGTAATGTTAAAGGTGCTAGTAGGTAATGTGGCTGTATTGCTGTGTTGCTCATTTGGTAAACTAAAGGAGGAATGCAGACAAAAGAAAAATGTAAAAAGATGACACATGGATACATATCCTGCCTAATAGGACAGGGAACATTTTAGGGAAATAGGCAGAAGGATAAGAAAGTTTGTGTGGAAAACATTTAAAATCAAATAAATTAGCATTATTATTAAAATTGACTTTGTAATAAGGACATAATATCCCTGCATAGACTGACACAACTGGAAGTTATTTATATACTGGTGAGTCACAGTGACCAGAATTAAATGAAGAACTGAATCATTGTCATAGAAATAAACTTTTTTTAGGTCTGTTTTAGAAGACCAAGCCATTTTCAAAGGATAGCTTAAAAAAAATCCTAATTTCTAACTGACATCTTGATGTTCTAGAGCGTCACACTAACATTTCTGTAGATGTTTGGGTGTCTTTGTGTCTGTGGTTTCACTTTATTTCCTGCTTTCATGCCATATCAGGCTGCCTGATTGTGAGATGTCCCACGAAGGGAACACCAGGTACTTTATTTCTGTCCGTGGTGTGTTCATCCTGAAACATTATCACGTAAAACCGTAAACTAGGTCTGTGCTAGGTTACCTCTAAAAGTAGCCCCAGAACTCTATACTCATTAATACTGTTTAGTCAAGCTCTAAAGTCATCCCAAATAAATTTGACGGCTAATGAAGGGGAGCATTACTGATTTATCATGTTGGTTTAGGTTGCAGCAGGTAAAATCACGCACAAATACACAAAATACAAGCAAATTACTCATCTATTTTAAGATGCATGCACTGGTTATATTCACAAGTATTAACAATCACCCTGCAAATACTTTAGCCAGCTAAATAATCAGTGTCAAAAGTTTAAAATAAAGTAACACAGGAAAAATCTGTCCAAAATTGTAGTTTGTCGTTGTAGATTGGAGATTATTTCTGTTGCTCCTTTAGATCCCGAGGCCCAAAAATACGATGCATCATAGTCATAGAAGCCACAAAACCTAATTATCACAGACAGACGGTAAATGACTCCATCGCTTATTCTTCTTTCCTGGGTGGGAAGGTTAATTTGATTAACAGCTGACTGTCTAATACCATAATCACTGTCTGCAGTTTGACATGGAAGCATTCCTTCCTGTGTTTCTCTTTGTCTACTTTCTTGTTTTTTTTGCACAATTTCATTCGCAAATGATTGAGTCGTAGGTGGATTCTGACTAAGATACTGATTTTGACAGTTGGTCAGAGACAGAGGACTCTGAGGAGGACGTCGGGAGGTACACCTTCTTCTGATCGGTGTTAGATCTAGCGTGACCCCCTGCTGTTCGCCTCTCATGCCTTTCCTTTCATCAGTTCTAACCTTGTATTATTTTTGTGCTTCTTTAAAAAAAAAAGAAAGAAAAGAGGATGCTGGTTTGAACTTGCTCATGAACACATACGCATGTGCAAAATTAGTTCTGTGTTTGACACAAAGTGTACTAAAATCCTTGTGCAGCAGAACCGTCCGTGTTTCTGTATGTTGATGCGTTCATGAACAAAACGCCACGGTTATACTGTCAATCTCTGGCGTCCTACAACTTTTACATGTTTCTCCGCTTCATCACAGCTGAATCCCTCTGTATAAACTTGAGTTTATGTGTGTGCTGGGACACATCTAAAGGTTGCAGGACATCGACAATCGAGGACTTTGACACCCTGGTGATGGACTGTTCACATTTTTTCCCTTTACGCTGTGAAAATCTGAACAGTCCCATCCCAGCAGCAGATTCTGCTGCTTAGTTGCTGTCAACATGTTCATGCGTGTCTTCAGGAGGAACCCCTTCCTTCAGAATGTTTTATCTTGTCAATCTGCCGCTGGTTTCCCATGAGAATGCCATCAGTTTTGTGCCCTCTGATCCTGGAGTGGTTTGTTTTTTTTAATGCTGGGAGTCGTTGCTCTGCTGAACAAAACGCTAATATCTGACGTGTGTCGCTCTTTTTATGATTCAATTGACCTGATCCTCCAACCTACAATCAGAAAAAAGTAGGGGTGGTATGGAAAATGATCCGTATGGCTGCTGGAAATGCTTGAATTCAGGATTATATTGTTCAAAACCGTGCATTATTAAACTTAATAGTTTTGCTTTTTGAAACCTTTACAACCCCACTGACTCTTCTCGAGTCATGCGTTTTAGGAGCCAAATGCAGGCAGAATCCTAGCAAAGCATGTGTATAAAAAAAAAAAAAGAGTACGCACAGCTACAGAGGGAGACATAGAAGACTTGAACAGGAGAATTTGACAGCTTCGACTGAACCGCTGTAAGAGAATGAACAGATTATACAACAAGCAGAACCTCCAGGGAAATTAAAATTATCTAAATAAAAGCAAAGAAACACAAGAGTCAGACACGACTAAACCCAAAGTCCAAAAACGATGACAACAGCTGGTTGTGTATTGTCATCCATATTTATGGTTATACACACAAGGCACAAGAAACAAATATTCGTCCATCTAAAAAAAAGTATGGTTACTTTCACATTAACAAAGCCCCCTTCTCACCAGATTAATGCCAACCAACGATCTTCTGGAGCTTCACACCTGTTGAAACGTGTCTGAATTGCTGAAAGTCTGAAGAACGTTACATCAGTGTGCAATAATTCAAGCAGGGTTCCCACACGTCCTGGAAAACCTGGAAAATGATAGAGCAATTTTCCAGTCATGGAAAACACCTGGAAAATGGGAAAAAAGTTAAATGTCCTGGAAACGTTCGAGTTGTCCTGGAAAATAATTTTCCCTCCTTGTGGATGAACCCAAACGGGTTGAACGTTTTACACATGAATGTCTGTTTTCAGCTGCCTGCAACGGGCTGTAGCGCTTGTCTGCTTTCATTTCTGCACGTAGCCGGCACGGCGCCCTACGTGACGCTACCAACCAATCAAGGTGCATATTCCCTTACAACATTTCTGCCAGAGTGCTCCAATGAAAGTGGCGACACTTCCATAGACTTCTCAGCTGTTGTCACTGATGACGTGACGAGTCTGTCAGCGACATGCTGGGTGGCAAAAAGATAAACAACTGCTACCGGTGTTCTGACGATCTGTGCTACCTCGTCAGAATGTCCTATCGTAGCGCGCATAGATAGCTATGTCTATCTGTCGGTGCTACCCCTCGAAAAGTGCTACCGGTATGTTTACATGCCGAAAATATCCTACCTGTTAAATTTACGTGGGTAGCACATATAGATGCACTAAAACAGCGATCAGAATATCCTACCTGTTAAATATATGTGGGTAGCACATATAAATGCAGAAAAAACTACAAACTAAAAGCTACTGATCAGGTTCGTAACCTAGGTGTAGTAATGGACTCAGACCTGAACCTCCAGGGTCACATAAAGGTCAATAACAAGGTCAGCGTTCTATCACCTGAAGAACATTTCTAGGATTAAAGGACTGATGTCGCAACACGACCTAGAAAAACTCATCCATGCGTTTATCTTTAGTCGGATTGATTACTGCAACAGCGTCTTTACAAGTCTGCCTAAAAAGTCAATCAGACAGCTGCAGCTGATCCAGAACGCTGCTGCTCGTGTTCCTCACTAGAACCAGGAAATTAGAGCACATCACCCCAGTTCTAAAGTCCTTACACTGGCTCCCTGTAGCTCAGAGAATAGACTTCTAAATACTTTTACTAGTTTATAAATCATTGAATGGCTTAGCACCAAAATATGTTGAAGACCTGTTCTCACAGTACCAACCACCAAGACCACTCAGGTCCTCCAACTCTAGCCTACTAAACATCCCTAGACACAGAACTAAACATGGAGAAGCAGCTTTCAGTTTCTATGCTCCCCTTATCTGGAACAGACTTCCTGACGAGTGTAGAGCTGCTGAAACTCTGAACTGCTTTAAATCGAGACTAAAAACCATCTGTTTAGAATCGCCTTCGAGTAAATGATTGATGTCATATGTATGAAATGTGTTCATGCTCTCTTACTTTATTGTTTATCATGTGTAATGTGTGTTTCTTTTACTTTTAGTTTCCATTGTTTTGGTTTTTTTATATCACCAAATCATGTAAAGCACCTTGAATTACCCTGCTGTTGAAAGTGTGCTATACAAATAAAATTGCCTTGCCTTGCCTAAAAACAGCGATCAGATAATCCTACCTGTTAAATTTACGTGGGTAGCACATATAGATGCACTTAAAATTAGTCTGTAAAGCAGCTAGTGAATATACCAAGCCAGTAAGACGTAGAGCAGATAGCAGTATTATTACTCCAGAATATTAAAATGTAGTATGATTCTAAGCACAAATAGCCCGCAAAATACACCGCATTTATTCTACAACTCTAATAATGGGACTTGTTTACATGCAGTATAACGATATCACAGAAGTAAAACTAATGTAAGGGCTGTCATGTAAACTTGAAACAAGTAGCTTTAAGAAAAGCTTTAAAATATTTTGAATAAAAATTACCCAGCAATAAAACAATTTGAATAAAACTCACTATAAACTTCAAAGAAATAAAACAGACAAAATGGAACTTTCAGGTAGGAATTCTCGATGACACATTTGCTGAGTAAGCGAATTGTGACGTAACATCGAACTGCGCATGCGCAGTGCTACAGGGTAGCACGGATTGAGGGGTAGCACAGATAGTCGGAACACCGGCACAGCTGCTACAGCTAGCTTTTGGCGCCCTTAAAGATATAATTGTACATTCGTGCAGTGCCTTTGGGTGTTCCAATCGACATCCCGAGGTTGGGATTTAATTTTCCAGGCTGCCTGCTGAGCCTGAACAACGGGATAAATGCGTTGCTGCCATTAAAAGGGAAAACTGGAGGCCGTCGGAGAGTACTCAGTTGTGTAGTGAGCACTTTATCGGTGGTAAATTTCTAGCTAATTATGTTTAATTTTATGTACGTTGTCCATATCAATTCAAGCTCCGCATTAACCAGGTTTTACCCTCGACTGTTTGACCCAAAGTTATCATAAAAGAGAAAAGGGCGGGCACTAGGACCCTGTTCGCGGTAAGGCAATGTCCAGGTTACCAACCTGGACATTAGAACAACTCTTGCTTGCTTCAGGACCACAGGCAGGGACATTTAAACCGCTTGATACATTCTAAGGTTGGTTTAGCTGTTTAAGCTACATTTTCCTTTTCAGAAAAGAAGCGCTGGTGATTGGTAGATTTAAGAGTGACGTGTATATAGGCTCCTAAGCGGCTGTGATGATTCAATAGTGTAACTTCCAGGTTACTGTTGTCTTGCAACTGTGTACTGATCAGTATTACTACATAACAGATCATGACAAAAAAAATATGATGTGGTTTTAAATTATCTGGTTATTTTATTGTTCAGGCATTTATCAAATTTAACACTGAAAGAGGTCATTTTTACCCCATAGAAAACAATGTAGCTAAAACGCAGAGACAAGCACCTTTGCTAGCCAACCGGGTTCTGGCGCAAATAAATCACAGGTAGAACTTAGCTTATTTGACTTAAAGAGTAACTAAACCCCAAAACAACTTTTTTTTTGCTTCTAAACTGTATAAATGGGTCTTTATCAATGTAATCTTTCAGTTTGTGGGATTCTTTTTTACATTTTGGTGTAAACTTGTTTAATTCTACACTTTTTGGTCTAAAACCGTCTTAGTGCTGCCCCCTTAGGGTTGAACGGTGGCTACTGCACTTGAATTTTGTGATTGGTGGAGAGCGGTACATCTCTACGTCACAGTCATGGTCTCACAGACACGCCCCGTGGGTTTGGGTATAAAACAATCAGACATACCGGCCCTGTGGCGAGTTTGGAGTTGGATTGCATTTTTCAGGTTACCATTATTGTCACATTAGCACTTAGTTAGCATAGCTAACATACTGTTTTGAACGTTAGCCTATGTTAGCATCACCACTCAGAGACCGGACCCATCCTGTCTCTCTCTCCCTCAGCAGCAGCGACGGCCTTGGACAGCGCTGACTCAGCACCCCGAGCCAGCGGCTCTAATTGATACGGTTCGCAGCCGCTGGGCTCCATAAAGCCTCCCTCTACTCCTCTACCTCCGGTGACGGCAGAGGAGATCCGCTGGTTCAGGGCCCTGAGTCAGCGCTGCCCGAGCTCGGTGCTGCTGAGGCAGAGAGAGACAGGAGGAGTCCGGTCTCTGAGTGGTAATGCTAACATAGGCTAACGTTCAAAACAGATGAATGTTGATCAGATCGATCAGTCGCAAAACTGCCAACGTCGCTTTGGTCACTGTCCATGTTTCCGTGTCAGATTAAGCTATCTGTCACTGTCCTCCTGAACACACCCCCACTCTCCCCCCTCCGCTCATCCTCCACACTTGGCCACACCTCTCCGTGCATCCTGGCACCGCCCACTTTGTAGAATTTTTCAAATGTTGTCTGGGGGCGGGGTTATGATTTTTCATGGGGTTCAGTTACACTTTAAGGTCTTTGCACACCGGGTCCGATGCGAATAAACAACATGAAATTGTGAAAAATCGGAGACCGAAAATCGACGTGTTGTGTATGCACACCAGACGTGCTGCAAAATTGCGAATAAATTATGAAGGTTCTATTAAAAAAACGTATAGCAGCAAAACTAAAAATGGATTTAACATCAAGTGACGACGGCATTGTGTTGATAATGTGAAGAAAGAAAGGAAGAAAAGAGCGCATTGGGTACATCCTGTTCTGGAGAAGAGAGGAGAGTTTGGAGAGTACACAGCTATTTTGTACACATTGATTTACTTACCATCTTCATATCCAAGTTCTTCGGCAACGGGTCGCCTCAGATTATACTTATAATCGTTGTCCTTGTAGTTTTTCTCTTTTTTATTAAAGAGACAGGGATGCTGGGACACAAAAAGGATCAGACTCTCAGCCAAGGTGAAGAAAACATTATTTACTTCAATGAAAGTGACACTTCAGTTCGCGACTCTCGGCTCTGATGACACCATCACCACACCTTCTGATTGGTCAAGCGTTTATCTGTCGGATACGAGTTTTTTAAAAATCAACCTCAGTTCGGAAAAATAAAACTCGCAAAATCGCAGGATGAAATTTCGTCAGTGGTGTGCACGTCCCCATTGACTTGACATTGATTCGAAAGAAAATACTGTCGTGCGAATTAATCGCAAAGACCTTTAGCCTTTTGTTATGACAGATGAAATGATACATTTTAATAATCGGCTTCAATAGCAGAATAATTTTGTCAACCCTTCCATAACTTTTTGTATCACAAGTAAGAGGGAGATGAATAAACATTTAAGCAATCTGGTTAAATGTACAAAGTATAAGGTATAAGGTAGAAAATAACACTTCTCCAAAGCTTGGGATGTATGATATATATACCGGTATTTTACCCTAATTTGTCAGAATATTTTACTTCAGATCCATTTCATAGTAAGCTAAATGGATTTTGCATTTAAACACATTTAGCTTTACAAAAGGTATATCCCTTTCAGCAAAATAACTAACAAAAAAAAACAGTTACAAAGATTTGATAAATCAAAATAATTTAGAGTCAAAAACCCATAACTCATCAATTTATGCCATTATGTATACGAGATTTGTAATGTGCCTTGGTGTGAGCAGATGCAAATAATTTAAAAGTCCGATAATAGTTGATATTTTCTAACGTTAGTGACTGATTGCGAATACAGCTTGACTGTGAGAGTGTATGAACTAAAGCAGAGAATAACTTCTGTATTAGTTGTGTTGCATTGCAAGTAGAGGAAAGCAGGTGACATTGTTAAAGACAACAATCTTTGCACAACTGTACAATGTCATATCTGTTTCAAAATATATCCCGATATGATGATAATATCGGTATATCGCCCAGCCCTAGTTGTGATAGCTTGACTTGTATTGTAGCAGGCTAGCAGCTGCAAATGTCTTGAAAATGTCTTGGAAATGTCCTGGAAAATCATTTCAAGAAAAGAGTGGGAACCCTGTCAAGAGGTTCCTGCACCTCCACCATCATATTCAGCCTTGCAGTAAAGATGGAAAGGTCATCGATATTTCGATCAGATTGGAGGATACAAGTGAAAATGAATTCATATGCAAATGACTGTGCTATTTTGCACATTTTGGTGCTTTGTGCACACATTTTAGATAAATACCACGATAGACGCAAAACCCCAAATCGGCCTGTTTCTCCCTGATTACCTAAGGCTGATCCTGCCGAGGGATTTGAGGAAACCCCAGTTAGTTTTTTTTATGAGCTCTGCTGTTCAAACTCTTCCTCGTCCTCTTTATTAACAAAACAACACCAGAAATGGTGCTTGACAGCATTGAGGTCCTTCAAGGTTTGCAGCAAGATGCTGCAGATCTTCTACAAGTCTGTTGTGGAGAGTGTAATCTCTTCAGCCATCATCTGTTGGGGTAGCAGCATCAGAGCCAGGGACTTAAAAAGGCTCAACAACCTGATAAAGAAGGTTCTGTTCTGCTCTGGGGACGACTGTGGAACATCTGGAGATGATAATGCAAGGAAGGATTCTTCATAAAGTCAAGAAAATGATGGACAACCCTGAGCATCCTCTTCATGAGACAGTCATACAACAACAGAGCGTCTTCAGTCAGAGGCTTAACCAGTTTCGCTGCAACACAGACCGCTACAGGAAATCCTTCCTGCCCACAGCCATCATCATCTACAACAACTCCTTAAAGAATTTGCTACAATGAAAATGAGCTACAACAACACTGGGATCAGTAAAGTATTTTGAATTGAACTGAATTCGACCCGTGGAATTTGCATTTGAACAGCAGTTTGAAGAATTAGGCAAGGGAAGTTTATTTGTATAGCACAAATCATGTTACAAGACAATTCAAAGTGCTTTACATAAAACGTTAAAAGTATTACAGCAGAGTGCAGAAAAAGCAAAAGTACAGGAATAAAAACCATGATTTATAATGAACCCAAAAAAAAAAATCAATCTTAAAAGAAGCCGTGCAGATTTAAAACTTAGAATAAAAACCTAATCAAAAGCAGCTGAGAACAGGTGGGTCTTTGACCTGGATTTAAATAAACTGAGTGTTTCAGCTGATCTGAGGCTTTCTGGGAGTTTGTTCCAGACATGTGGAGCATAGAAGCTGAACGCAGCTTCTCCATGTCTGGTTCTGACTGGGAACTGATAAAAGAGCGGATCCAGATGACCTGAGGGGTCGAGTAGGTTCATACTGGGTCAGGAGATCACTGATGTATTTTGGTCCTAAACCATTCTGAGCTTTATAGACCAGCAGCAGAACTGTGAAGTCTATCCTCTGACAGACAGGCAGCCAGTGTAAAGACCTCAGAGCTGGACTGATGTGGTCCACTTTTATGGTCTTAGTGAGAACTCGAGCAGCAGAGTTCTGGATGAGCTGCGGTTTCCTAATTGATTTTTTAGGTAGACCTGTAAAGACGCTGTTACAATAATCAAGCCGACTAAAGATGAATGCATGGACTAGTTTTTCCAGGTCCTGCTGAGACATCAGATCTTTTATCCTTGAGATATTCTTAAGGTGATAGTAGGCTGATTTTGTGATTGCCTTAATGTGTTTTTCAAAGTTTAGCTCTGAGTCCATTACTATACCCAGATTTCTGAAGTGGTTGGTGGTTTTTAGGTGTATACCTGTGGTGACCTTCAATCTTTTCTCTTTGGCTCCAGAGACAATTTCCTCTGTTTAGTTTTTGTTCAACTGCAGAAAATTGTGGCACATCCAGTCATTAATTTCCTCAATGCATTTGCCAAGAGCCTGTACAGGCCTCCTGGTGACATTCTAATATACATCTGTGTGTCATCTGCATAGCTATGGTAACTTATATTGTTATTCATTACCTGTGCCAGTGGGAGCATATAGATGTTAAACAGAAGAGGTCCCAGGATGGAACCCTGGGGAACCCCACATGTAATTCCCGTCTGCTCAGATGTAAAGTTACCTATTGACACAAAGTACTTCCTGCTCTCTAAGTACGTTTTGAACCAGTTTAGTACAGTGCCAGAAATACCCACCCAGTTCTCCAGTCGTTTGAGTAAAATAATGTGGTCAACTGTATCAAATGCAGCACTGAGATCCAGTAAAACTAACACTGACATTTTTCCACTGTCAGTATTTAGCCTAATTAAGCCTAGTTAAACACATTTGGAGGTGTGCACGCTTTTCAACAGCTTATGAGCTTCATTTCACAGGAAACTGAGCAGACAAACTTGGTAATACTGTGGAAAAAAATAGCTTCTTCTTTATCAAAGATGAGACTGGGTTCCTTCTGGTGTTTCTGAACTTTAATACAGCATGTTGATCAACCAACATGATTTCTTTCCACAATAGTAAGACAGTGACAGCAGAGTTTTACAGTAAATCACTCTAAGCAGCTTCATGAGGTTGTAGCTCTGGCATGAGACCAGGATGCTCCATCCTTTCACAAATTCTCTCATGACCAAGTTTTTGCACGAACCCTTGCTGCTGTCATGCTCCTCAATGCTACACACAGGGCTCAGCCATGCTGCCACCAATGAAACTGAATCTCACGCTTAAAATAGTCTGAGAGGGATACAGTGGAGGGTAGGACAAAAAAATACTTCATGCTCCCCAAAAGACACGTCAAAAAAAAAAAAAACCCTGCAGAGACCATACAAATGTGGCTGTGAGTTACAGAGTTACAGTGAGAAGGGGGTCATAAGCAAAAATTCACAGGAATTTAGTTTCATTCAAACTAAGAAAGTTTATATAAGACTAAAATTCAAACACTATGTTCCACAAACCATCTGGAAGACTGATTTCCCCCGATTACAACCCAGATTTTTCAGACATAGTAAAATATGCAAGAAATGTAAACATGACTGTAAAGACTTTTCACTGACGAGCGCAGCAGCAAGAGCACATTACTCCCATCCTGGCTTCTTTGCACAGACTGCCGGTGTGCTTTAGAGCTGATTAAAAGATTTAGTTTGGACCTCAGCGATCCTTACTTTAACTATACATAATCCAGCTAGATCAGGGTCTTCTTGTTGTTCCCCAGGTTAAAACATATTGGAGAGCGGTCTGGCTTCGTACTTTAGGCCCTCTCCTGCATGAGATATTTTTTTATTTAAAACCAATTTTTATTCACTGGCTTTTAAACCTCTATAAATGAATGTGTTTTCTATCTGCGATGTCATTCTTTTGTGTTTTTAATATTCCACAAGTTGTGCAGCCCGTTGTGACCAGTTTGAGATTTTCTCACGGCAGTGTTTCTTGTTTTCCATACCTTCCCAGCGTACAGGTTTCAGCTGGGATGATTTAAGTCTAACAAACTAGTGTTGCAGAATTACATTTGAATAATCTACGATTAGGCATCTAAGTATGTTTTAGAATAAACTACAACGCATTTTGAGTTCATGTTACTTCAGCAGCGTTCAGGCGAGACTCCCAGCACGGCGCTACACTCGTTTGTTTTCCATCCTGATATTTTCACGTGTCCGCCTTTCCCGCAGCTCATCTTTAACCCTCTTCATCCACCATATTTATCCCTCATATCTGGTGAATGTTTTTTTTAATTTTGTATTTTGGTGTTTGACAGTTTTCCAAACATTATCGCCGTCCTCCTTTCGCCTTTTCCGTTCGGATGCTGCGTTCATAAAGCTGACTAGAGCTGGAATGCTGATCTAATAATAACTGGACTGTTACGCTGATCAGTTTTTCTCACAATATTGTAAAATTAAAAAAGAAAGAAGAAAGTAATGTTTTAATGACAACAGTATTCTACAAGCTCTTTTTTCTAAAATAATATATTTTAAGGTAAAGTGATATCAACTCCATGCTGTTGGAGGCTTCTGGAATAATTCAGACTGCATATCTTCTTCGCAGAATTGGTGGCGTCTTTACGGCTCAACCATCTAGATCAGATACTTTTGTTGTCCGTCATTTTGACCGACAAGCTCAAAAAAATCGGTCAGCTTTTAAAATAATTAACGTATTAAATAGTACTTGTTTTATATTCATTCTGAATAATATTCAATCCAAACCAGCAGAACAGATAACTAAATATGAACAATGAAATTAAACAACTGCACTTAAAGTCTGAACACTTCATTTGCTGTTGCCTGAACACGCAGTCTCACATCTTCATCCTGATCACCTGCTTGTGTGTAGTCAAATAGTGGGATTGCTGTAGAGGTTTTTGTCATGAGCTTTTAGGATTTTTGCCTCCTCTGTTGTTCTGGAGGCTGAATCCTCGCTCCGCTGCCACACTGGAGACTGGAATTAAAGCGCCACTTCAGCCAAAGTTTGGAAATCAAGGAACTTTTCTCAAACTGAAGTGATCAGAAGTCTGAAAGACTCTCTGAACGAGCTGTTTCCTGACCCCCAATCTATCGCTTCAGGGGGAGGAAATCCAGCAGTATCCACCAGTGGTTGGCTCTTGGGAGCGACTCGCTCCAAAGCCTGAGATGATGCTCAGATGCTGTCATGGGAATCTTTTTTTATTTATTTGGTTACTTGTAATCTGTGCGTAACGTTGAAAATGTCTTTGCCTTTGCACAAAGTGACCAGAGGTCTGAAGTGCAATCTCTCAAAATGTCCGATGGCCGATTTTGATTTCACTCTGGTCATGGCGTACACCGGCGTACCATCGGTTTCCCTGGTTGTTCCTCAACTCCCTAACCAAGTTCCTTTCAGCTGAGGGGGAACAGTTTGGATCTTCTTCCGGACATAAGAAGAGGGTTGAAAGATCCCGATAAGTTGTTCTCCTCTGCTGTTGTTTAAACCAATGATCTAAGAATCAACTGTTGGACGGAAATGGTTCCAGAAGACTTTCCATACTTGGTATTGGTTGATCAGCAAAGAGCTTTCAGACCAGAACTTGACAGCCCCTGACCTTCTCAAACTAAAGACCTGGATGAACATGTGTGGAACATTGACCCATTGTTGACAAGATAAATTGCACTTGACATTTAATCCAAAGGAGGAATTGGTCTCAACTGTAATGAGACTTGACTGACAGTATATCAGCATTCCTTCTCTCTGAAGCTTTATGAATACAGAACATGTAGTTCTCACTTGATGTCTTTTTGCCTCCGTTTCCCTTAATGCCTCCAGCAAGAACAGAAACTCTGTGGCCTACGCTGCCCAGAAGTCCTGGTTGCTTAACGCAACGGTTGAGGACAACATCACCTTCGGCGGTCCCTTCAACAAGCAAAGGTACACAGAAAGCACAGATTATTCCACTGACTAACACAACATATGTTTAACTTCAGTTTTTAACGATTATTCTGTACTTGTGTACTATCCAACTTTAGTGTTTTAACTTCTGTAACCATGCAGTCAGCAAGGACTAGTCTTAGGTTCTCTATCTAAACATTCCACAAAGAGAACTGAGGGAATCTGTTCAGGAAAGGAAGCAGGAATAAGTCTCGACCTTTTTGTCCAAACAGCTTCACTCTGTTCATCTTTTGTGAACCTTTTATGAGTAGTTGTAGGCACTCATCATCTTACCTGCAGCACACAGCATTCAGATGGATCTCAGTTTAGAGATTCAGAGGGGAACTCTCATGGTGGAGTCAAGCTAACAGCAGGAACTATTTAGAGTTCCTTGTGTTCCACAAACTGGTTGTATGTTGCTGGGATTTTATGTGACAGAGATGGAAGGAATATATCTTCCATCCATCCATTCGTCCATCTCTCCGTCCGTCCATCCAATCATTCATTCATCCATCCGTCCGTCCGTCCATGCATCTGTCTGTTCATCCATCTATCCCTGAATCCATCCATTCGTCCATCCTTCCATCCAATCATCCATCCATCCGTTCATCCATCCCTGAATCCATCCATCCGTTCATCCATCCCTGAATCCATCCATCCGTTCATCCATCCCTGAATCCATCCATCCGTCCAATCATCCATTCCTCCGTCCGTCCATGCATCTGTCTGTTCATCCCTCCATCCCTGAATCCATCCATTCGTCCATCCTTCCATCCAATCATCCATCCATCCATCCGTTCATCCATCCAATCATCCATCCATCCATCCGTTCATCCATCCCTTAATCCATCCATCCGGCCAATCATCCATCCAATCATCCATTCCTCCGTCCGTCCGTCCTTGCATCCGTCCATTCATCCTTCCATCCCTGAATTCATTCCTTCAATCTACTCCTCCACCCACCCATCCGTCCATCCATCTGTCCATCCATCCATTCCTACATCCGTCCATGCATCTGTCCATTCATCCTTACATCCCTGAATCCATCCATCCGTCCATACATTTGTCCATCCATCCAATCATACATCCATCCGTCCATCAATCCATCCAATCATCCATTCATCCGTCCGTCCATCTATTCCATTTGTCCATGCATCCGTCTGTTCATCCATCCATCCCTGAATCCATCCAATCATCCATCCATCCTTCTACTCCTCCATCCACCCATCCATTTGTTCATCCATCCATCCAATCATCCATGCATCCATCCCTTCATCCATCCATCCCTGAATCCATCCAATCATCCATCCATCCATCCATCTGTCCATCCATCCGCCGGTTTATCCATCCCTGAACCCTCTTCAATCATCCATCCTTTACTCCATCCATCCACCCATCCGTCCATTGATCCATTCATCCATTCATTCCTCCATCCCTGAACTTATTCACCCATCCATCCGCCTGTTCATCCATTCATCTGTTCATCCATCCATCTGTGGACAGGTCACAAATAGAAACTGGGATCTTCCTCTGTCTTCATGGTGCTCTAACTCACCCCCAAAGTGTCAGAACTTTAAAATTTAGCCCTTTTTTTGTTTTTGTTTTTTGCAATTTTCATTGCAATTTACCTCTGGCTAATTTAACTGGAAGGTGAACTTCACTATCAAGTCTTTTAATTCCAAACTAAGCACTCCTTTGTGTCCATCTGTTATGAAAAATCCCAATGAAATACTTTGAGATTTGTGGTTGCAGCGTTACAGAATGGGAAAAGGTCGAGGGTCATGAATGTTTGTTCCAGGTTACTGAAGTTTAGTCACATTTTGTAGTAGAATACATTTTCAACCGTACCTGTACAGTTAAGACTAAAGGACCAAAGGGACAGTTTGACCTCAGTGTCATACTAGACGGTTCCTTTTTCTAATAAGCTGTTAAATTGACTCCACCATGAGATTTTCTGCTTCCTTCTCCATTTTGAGATGACTCTGACTGCAGCGATGGGGGCTGTTTGGTTCATGTGTTATTTAGGTACAAAGCTGTGATCGACGCCTGCTCTCTTCAGCCCGACATCGACCTGCTGCCTTTTGGAGATCAAACTGAGATTGGGGAGAGGGTTAGTGTATTTATAATGTTTTACTAAGGAAATACATATTTACCTTTTAAACCTTTGAGTAATCCTACTGCTTCAGTTTGGCAGTCTGATCTGATGTTTTGTGTTGTTGTTGGTGTTTCAGGGGATCAACCTGAGTGGAGGTCAGAGGCAGAGAATCTGTGTGGCCCGGGCTTTGTACCAGAACACCAACATTGTCTTTTTGGTAAGTTAGCATTTCTTTGAAATGCACAAACCACGCAAAAAACCCCAGGAGAAACAGTGCATATTTAGCATAAATGATGATTGAAATACTTCCATTTTTCTCCTGTCATTCTAGTCCTTGACCATAACAGAAAAGTTTGTCCCTAAAGCAATAGAGAAAGTGTTAAACAAAAGAACTGTCACGCCTGAAAACAGCGACTGCTGTGGACAAACAGAATCGGTGAAGAAGAAAAACATGAACCAGACCTGTGAGATGCATCAGTTTTTGGTTCTCATGTGGGGGAAAAAATAGGACACCCTGGTAAATATTCAGTTCTTGCAAAACAAACATTAACACAATAATGTATACCAAAATTTTCGGACTATTGAGCGTACCTGAATATAAGCCGCACCAGCTAAATTTTAAAATTAAATACACTTTTTACACATATTGGCGATACCTGAATATAAGCCGCACATTTTCATGTTGTAACATTAGATATTTACACAGAAAGACGGTACACAGAAGATTTAATTTTTTTACTCCCTGAAAATCGGCTATACGGCACCAATACAACAAGACAGTAACATGTCTGGTTAGAAAATGAAACATACTTTAGCCGACCAGAAAAGTAGCAGTAGCTCTATTTCCCTCTTTGAAGGCCAGCTTGATTGCCTTTACTTTTAAAGCTGCATTTGTTCACGTGTTTTCCATGATGAGGATGTGTGGATGAATTTACCGGTAGTGTCTTCTTCGGCGCATAATCTTTCCCCACGTGTGTCTCGCTTTTTTACTTCCTGCGATAGTGCCCCCCAGAGGCCGTTAGCCAGTAAAAAAAATCTATAAAGTAGCAGCAACGTTGTTTAGGACTCGGAGTCCAAAGCGTGTGAAAAAAGTAGTGGCTTATAGTCCGAAAATTACAGTAACTTCATTTTTAGTTAAGAAATTGGTTTAATTAGAGATAACTGCCAGAAAATGCACATCGCTTTGCTTGTTGAACAGAAAAAAGTTTTCAAAAATTTGTTTTCTAACAGAGAAACAGTCAGGACAGCCAACACCATAACAACCAGTATTACCTCGTTTGGGTGAATGAACTTCAGTGAGATGGTTCTTGTCCCCATTTGTCAGTCTCTGGCATCGGGTCGAGATCTTGGCTTTGACTAGGCCCCAGACTTTTCATTTTTCAATTCTCTGTTGGTCCTTGGTGGATTTCTGGGTAGGTCTTTGGTCATTGTCATGTTGCAGGGTCCAGTTCTGGTTCAGCTTAAGTTGTTTTACAGATGCCTCACATTTGCCTCAAACACCCTCCAGTAGAATTCATGGCAGTGAGTAGTGACTGGACAGGTCCTATCTCTATGCTTCACAGCTTGGCTGAAATAATAGTTTATGCAGAGCATCTCCTGTGTTAGACTCATCTAACCATAAGACATTATTCCAGACGTCCTGGTCTTGGCTATGTTCTCTCTGGCAAACTAGGCTTTTTTTTCCTGGTTTCAAGCCACTAGAGGGATCAGAGTGTCACATGTATCAGGAAAAGGGTACAAAATGTGTTGGTAACAGTCAGAATACCAACAACTGGATTTCCGTCAAAAAGAAAACTGGTCAGGGAGGCTGCCAGAGAATCCAAGCCTTGCTGAACTTTGCAAAAATACATTTGAGGTCTCCCAAAAGGCAAAAAAAAAAATTTTGCATGGTCTGACAAAACAAAGGCTGAACTTTTTTTGTCATACTTCCAAAAAGTATGTTTGGGTCAGGGGTCGTGTTAAACAAATATTTTCCGTATTTGACCGACTTTTTTAAGCGGTGATGGAAAAATCTTAAGGCAGTCAGTCATTTCGACAGATTGCAATTCACACCTCTGACCACTTGGCGCAAATGTGTGGACTTTTTCAACTTGATGCACCGAGTTGAGGTAACTAAATCAATCCCCCCCAAAAAAAGATTACCATGAGAGCATCTGAGTATCATCTCAGGCTTTAGAGCGCTTCGCTCCCAAGAGCCCGGTGTCATGCTGGGGGATTTCCTCTCACTAAAGCGATAGCTTGCAGGTCAGGAAATGGCTCATTTGTGTTTCCGACTTCCGCACACTTCAACTGGAGAAATGTTCCCTGATCTCAAAACTTTGACTGAAGTGGCGTTTAATCCCAGTCTCCAGTGTGGCAGCGGATCGCGGATTCAGCCTCCAGAACAACATCTAAACCTCCATGGGAATTCATCTGTCTGAAGCAAAAACCCAAAACCTCGTGACAATAACCTCCACAGCAATCTCACTATTTGATTACGCACAAGCAGGCGATCATTTGAGCTCCATGTGGAGCAGGAGGAAGATGTGAGACTGTGTTCAGGCCACAGCAGGTGAACTTTTCATATTTTAAGTAATAATTGTCATTTCAGTGTTTATATGTAATTCTCTGTTCAGCTTGTTCAGATTGAATATTATCTAAAATGAATAAAAAAAATAAATGCTATTATATTTTATTTTTATTTTATTTTTTATTTTTTACCCCATTGGTCAAAATGATGGACAACAAAACAAAACAACAAACTTCTGGTCGGGCTCCAAAGCAACGTTTGACATTACCAATAGAAGACGATATGCACACTGAAGCATGGTGGTGGCAGCATCATGGTTAGGGGCTGTTTCACTTCAGCTGAAAATGGGGCGCTAAGTTGATGTTTCAGTTACCAGCTAATGTTAGGACAAAACTTTCAGGCTTCTGCTTAACAGCTGAAGAAAAGTTGACTTCACCGGAAGAAGATTAAAGTTTGAGATCAGTTTGATAGAAAAGCTGTTTAACAAAATACCATTTTAATTGTTATTTTCATTTAATTTCAGTTTGCTTGTCATTTGAGTTGCACAAGTTAAATGTCACATTGGCATCTCAAATCTTTTCTCTTGGTCTTATATTTTAACAGCGGTGTGTAAACTTCTTTTAAATCCACTGTGGTTCCCTTTTGGATGCTCTGATTTTCCTAAATGAGCCGAACATGAACCAAGCTGGAACCGAGTCTGTTTCCTGATGCTCGTTGCCATGACGTGTGAATCTGTTCCTAATTGAATTGTATCATTTTCTGTTGCTTTGATTTCTTATCAAGTGTATATTCCACATTAACACCCATCTCTGTCATTGTGTTGCACCCTCCCGACACTTTGTAATGTCTGCAGTGCACAATGTTTTCTTTGACATCATTTAATACGACAGAACATATCTGATCTTACGTCAGACACTCTCAGCGCCCGTGTGTGTGGGAAAACACAGCGCCACCCACCCTCAAAACGCCTCAGACGCTGATGAGCGCTTGGCAGATGCTTTTCTGGTTTTTAATTATCCAAACAGTCGGGCGCCAGACGTGGAAATGAAAATAACTCACGCCCCATTTAAATATAAACTAAGGGGAGAAAGGTGTTGAGATATTTCCATTCTGTTTTATTAGTCGTTTTCTCAAAGGATTACTGATACGATCTGGTTCCTGATTCATTCATGCTTTGTGGCTGTATTTTCATGTCAAACAGGACGATCCCTTCTCAGCGCTGGACATCCACCTGAGCGATCACCTGATGCAGGAAGGAATCCTCAAGTTTCTGCAGGACGACAAGCGAACTGTGGTCCTCGTCACCCACAAGCTGCAGTATCTCATCCACGCAGACTGGGTAAGACTTTCCCTTTGAGATCCACTGCTGTGCTGTTCTGTGATGCAGTAATGGTAAAAAAGAAAGTAGGCCCAAAGAACACAAACATATAAAGAGGGCACTCCTAACTTGTGGATACCCTAATTGGGCATATGTCAAGGCATCAAAAAAGTCAAAGAAACAGTCAACTCAGGTCAATGTAGGGGAGGAGAAGAGGAGACAGAAAAAAACATAGTTATCCTATATGTGGCTGGTGTCTCTGAGAAACTAAGAAGGATATTTTCCAAACATAACATCCCAGTGCATTTTAAATCTGGCAACACTGTCAGGAAAAGACGGGTTCATCCTAAGGACAAAACACCCAAACACAAGCTCAGCGGCGTGGTATATATGTCCAGAGCTGTACATTGGAGAAACGAAACAGCAACTACGCAAAATGATGGCTCAACACAGAGGAGCAAACTCATCAGGCCAAGACTCAGCAGTCCATCTACATCTAAAGGTCAAATGTCACTCTTTTGAAGACAATAATGTGCACATTTTAGATAGAGAAGACAGAAGGTTTGAGAGAGAAGTGAAAGAAGTCATCTATGTAAAACATATGAAACCAACCTTGAACAGAGGAGGTGGTTTGAGTTTTCCCCCTTTCAAACACATAGAAAACAGCCTTGAGTTGAGACATGTGACCAAACAGCGCAATAGTTACATAACCGGGGTTCTTCCCCGTTAACGAGTCTTACAGAGACCAAATAACTTCAGAAGCTGCCTCAGCAGTAACAGCATACCTGGATCCGCCATTGTTGTTGGTTTTTCTGTAGAAAGACAAAGTGCTCAATTCCAACATGGCCGTAGGCGGCTGGCAGTGACGTCTCCGGCTTGCGTTTACATGACAACGAATCACCCAGCGTTTTCAGAGCTCTACACTCTGGAAGCCATTTTCAAAAAGCTGCGTTTTCACCCCCCCGTTTTCCCGTCGTCGTGTAAACGAGAGGCCAAATCGGAGAGAAAAACCTCAGTTTTGCTGAAAAACGTTGTTGTGTAAACAGCCCCTTAGACTTATAAATCTGATACTACTAATCCAGTTTTCAGCACTGAATAAGCCTCTTGGATGAGAGACGAAACGTTTCAAGACGACAAGGAAAGTCCAGTTGCCTTCATTTAAACTCTCAAGAACATCATGTCCTGGATGACTGAGAATTTACACCAACGTATTTCCGCTCTCTTTCACTTCAAAAGTCAGGACGTTATGAAACGATCTTCTAACTTCAAGGACACAAAAACTGATGACAGACTCCACCTCATCGTGATTTTAGTTACCAAAAGCGAAGCCAAAGTAGAAAAGCTGTAGGTGAAAAATGAAAGTACACCCCCGGCTGTTTCACTGGGATTTTAAAGGGAAAACAGCCGGGTCCTTTCTAATGATTAACAGAGAAATGACCAGAAACCCAAGAGCTCCGTCACAGATTCCAAATCTGCTTAATTGACTAAGATTGTGGCACAAACAAGGAACTTGACTTTAGCTTCACACACCTACAGCGTACAGTCATTAAATATAAATATATAAACTTTAGAGGAGATAAAAAAGGTTGAATAAAAATAACAAATATGTGTTCATGAGTGAGACAGCCTGGAAGGTAAAAGTCTGAACAGTTTGTGTCCAGGGTGTGCGGGGTCTACAGACAAGTTAGTTGCCCTTTTCCTGACCCTAGACCTGTACAAGTCCTGTGGCTGGTTTTTAATCCATAGCATTACCCTCATTGTTCACGTTCGTGTCCAGATCATCGCGATGAAGGACGGCTCCGTACTCAGAGAGGGAACCTTGAAGGACATTCAGACCCACGACACGGAGCTCTACGATCACTGGAAAACTCTGATGAACCGGCAGGACCAGGAGCTGGAGAAGGTAGCATCACCATTTCAGTACGTTAATTTCACATAAACTCAGACGTGTGTGGAGGTGTGATTCTGTCTGTCACTGATGGACCTGCAGGACATTCAGCAGGACAGTCAGACGACGCTGGAGAGGAAGACGCTGAGGAGAGCTTTCTACTCCAGAGAGCCTAAAAACCAGATGGATGATGAGGACGAAGGTAAGAAACTGTTGTTGAAACCTGTCTAACTTTCTCTGCTTCTTTTCAGTCTTATTAAATTTTTTTTCCCACTGAATCGGAATTTATTTATTCCAGAGGAGGAAGAGGAGGAAGAAGACGACGATGATTTCTCCACCACCACCAGCAGACGATCCAAGATCCCCTGGAAGGTAACCATGCCAACATTTTTAAATATCAGAGATTGCGACTTGAGTTTGAGACTCCGACTCAAGTCGCATGAATAAAAGACTTGACTTGGACTCGTGGTCTGAGACTCGAGTCTTAGGCCACGTCCACACGAAGCCGGTGGGTTCCCTATCCTCGTTCTAAAAAAAAATCTCGTAAACACGGCGGCGTCTCAAGAAATATCTGCGTACACACTAAACCACTGAAACCGACTGAAAACGGTGTAGTATATATGCCAGACCTGTATGGGGCGCTGTAATTCTGCCATAGAGATACACTATACACGGAGGAGAAGACTTTAAGCATGCGCATAACCTTGCGCGCTGTATACGAACCAAGAAGAAGAAGACACTTGTTGCTCACCACAGTTGCATAGAAGCAATAGATTTTGCTGTAATAAAGCTAGTAGGCTTAGTAGCTTCTGCAGCACGAACAAAATCACGGAGTCCGCCATTATTGTTGTTGTAGTTACGTGTGACGCAGCCGACACGTGATGTGATGACATCATCGTTTCACAAAATATACGGATTGGCTGTACACACGAAACAGCAAGGGTGTCGTTTTCAGATTTATCCACCTTGGGACCCGGTTTCAAAAAATAGCGGTTTCCGGGCCCGTCCACACGGAGACGCGTTTCGCTGTATATGTATACATTTTTATCGTATTAGCGTTTCGTCCACACGGATCCGCCGTTTTGGGAGACTTTCAGTCTTTACAGACTTGAGACCATGACTTGGACTTGTTCCTTTAAAGAATTGCTGTTAGTCTTCCTTCAGTGACTCCTCCTTTGTTGTCTTCAGATGTGCGGGTGTTACCTCTCCTCTGGTGGTTTCTTCATGGTCTTCCTGATGGTTTCTTCCAAACTCCTCAAACACTCGGTAATCGTTGCCATCGACTACTGCCTGGCTCTCTGGACCTCCACCACAGCCAATCACACGGGATCAGACGCGCAGAATGGGACCAGCCTCACCAGCAGCGGCAACTCCACAGACTCAGCTGATGCTTCTCCACAACCCGAGGTGAGGCGATTCGTTTTTATTATATTTTAATGTCTCAATTTTGTTTCCATGTGTTCTTCAGGTGTTCTTACAACCAGGGATGTAAGAAAATATCGATACGCCTGTATATCGCAATATTTTATGTCACAATATTGTATCAATATTCAAAAGCAATGTGTCGATTATTTTATATTTTAGAATTTGAATAGAACCATTAATAATGACAGTAATTTTTGTAGTAAAATTAAAAGTATGACTTATAGTTTGTGGCTGTTTTCACCTTCTTTGTTCCAGTGGATCAACTAATGAAGCAGGTTGGAGTGTTTAGAACACTGGGACAGTTTTTCTATATATCGCAATATATTGCATAGTCCCCACTAGTGGTGGGCGATATAAAAGGTATAAGGTAGAAATTATATAAATTTAGCCAAAGGTAGAGATTTTGATTATACTAGCCTACCACGATTGCGCATTTTGATGACGTCATCAAGGAGGATAAACACCGATGTTTAAAATTTGTGTTTTCCATTTAACGGAAAAAAACCTGTTGAATTTGAAGCATTTTTAATTAGAATATGTGAAGTTTATTTTTGTGCGATATTAAATTTATAAACAAGTAACCAGGAAAGCTGACAATTTTGAACTTTTTGTTTTTTAATAACATTTAGCTGTGAATGTATTTAAAATACCTTCATCTTTATGTTGTGAGAATTTTTGTGTTGCATTTTTTGGAAAAAAAGGTTTTAATATTTTTAAAATGCATTTTGCACTATAAACGTTCCTTAAATGGCATCCTAAACTTTTTTGAAGTTGTTCCACTGCAATGTATCTGGAAAGTGAGAATGTTCATAAACTCTATATAAAACTATATATATATATATATATATATATATATATATAAAGAAAAGAAAATATTGCAATAAATATCATTGCCGCACATGCTTTATATTATATGGTAATATAGATTTTAGACCATATGGCCCAGCCCTAGTCCCCACTGTATTGTGACACATATATCACCAGATTCTTGCCAATAGACATCCCTATTCTCAACCAAAAAAAACTCCTTCAGTTTCTTTGTGTTGTTAAAATTAAATATCCATATGTCCCAAATAGTTGCATTAAACTGAATACTATGTTGTCTTTTATGTCTTTTTACAGTAAAATGTTTTAATTGAGAACAATGTCACCATTTGCTTTATTTATTGCGCTTTTTGTATGAAATCTTGGTCTGTGTTGTGTTTGTGTGACCCTGCAGCTCGACTTGTACTACCTGCACGTGTTCTTCGTCTTGTGCGCGGCTGGGATCACCTTATGCCTCATCACCTCCCTCTCTGTGGAGTTTCTGGGTCTTTCTGCAGCCACCAACCTGCACCACAACTTGCTCAACAAGATCATCCACGCTCCCATCAGGTGAAGTCCAGTTACCGCCCTGCCGCATCCCTTCTCCAACTTACCTGAATGAAATGAAGCAGGCCTCTGCAGGGCTGAATGCCAAACATCTGAAGGGAGAAGGACGGTATGTCTATTCTGACCTGGGGACACCTCGAGATGTCCCAGAAGGAGCTGGGGTATTATGTTCTGTAAGAGGGATGTCAGGGGTTCCCTGCTGGACTCGTTAACTCTGTGACCTGATCTCAGGTAACCGGGAGACAAAGGATGGATAGAAAAATGCCAGCTTTTTGTTCGTCCATTTATCTATCTCTACCGTTTATCTGAGATCGGATCGCGGAGTAATAGGTCCAGCAGGGATACCCGGACAGTCCAAGCGACAATCCAGCGGTTCTTGAGCACCCCAAGGTATTTCCAGGCCAGATTGGATTTGTAATCTGTCCTGTGGGTTCTTGGTTCGCTCCAGGTTCTCTTTCCAGCAACCTCCAAACAGAAGCATCCCAATCAGATGCCAAAACCAGGGCCGGCCCAAGTCTTTTTGGGGCCCTAAGCAGGTTTTCATTTAGGACTTCCCATACCAACATGTCAACACCAGATGGTTCATCATTCCTAGGCTTCACTATGTGTTTAACACACTTACTATCATTAGCGTCATTTGTAATTAGCTTTATTATTATGGATATTGATTTCAACCTTACAGGAGAAGCAAACTAACTAAAAATGCTCTAATTTATATGCAGTTTGAAATGCAGGGTGGTATTTAAGCAGAGGTGGGACAAAGTCATTGTTTTGCAAGTCACAAGTAAGTCTCAAGTCTTTGTCCTCGAGTCCCGAGTCAAGTCGAGTCAAAGATGAGGCAAGTCTCAAGGCGAGTCAAAAGTCCAACCATTTTAGTTTCGAGTCATTTCAAGTCCTCTTACCAAAGAAATAAATTTATACAAATCATGTATGTCTGCAACATTTGTATTTATTTAAACCTCTATTTATACAATAACATTAATCAAATAAAATAAAAAACTGAAAATTTTATTTTCACAAAAAAATTTTGTATTTCAACAGCGTATTGCACTAGAACAATTCACAGCAGCTTCAGTCCTGTATTGTATTGACCTCATATTGCAAAACAGTTTAACTTTCAAACAGACATGGGTCCTTTTAACCTAAACTTTTTTAAACATGTCATCAATAAAATCCTCACCCCTCAAAATGATCACTTCGGAAAAACTGGAACAACCTGATAATATAATTGGAAAGCCTCCATGGTGTGTAAAAATGTTTTCCCCCAGTTTTCATGGGAAGTAGCAAGTCTTCTCAAGTCAAAAGGCGCAAGTCCAAGTAAAGTCACGAGTCATTGATGTTAAAGTCCAAGTCGAGTTGCAAGTCTTTGTACGTTTTATCAAGTCGAGTCTGGAGTCATCAAATTCATGACTCGAGTCTGACTCGAGTCCAAGTCACTTGACTCGAGTCCACATCTCTGTATTTAAGTGTGCGTATTAATGCTAATTTTGACAGTAACATCAGCAGAAAAACACTGAAATTACAATAATCAAGTTAACATGTCTAATATCTTTTGTTTTTACAAGGAAGAGATTACCTTATTATCTGTGTACCACTATAAAATATCATGATTTTCCATCTGTAATAGCATTTTGTTTGCTTTATTCAATTGATAGATAGATATATAGAGATAGATATAAATTACCATGCTATCTTGGATCTTAAGCAGCTGCTTAACTTGCGTTTGCCTTGGGCCGGCTCTGGCCAGAACCAGCTCAGTTGAGCTTCCCTCCAGGATCTTTCAGTCACGATCCATATCTAATGGACGTATTGGAGGGTTATAACATAGAGGAACCTGTAAATCAGAAGCTTTCTCCGTTTTCGACTCCCCAGACAATAAGCAGCTTCCATGTCTTGATGACGGATTTAACTGAACTCCAGGAAATGTTCAGAGCCTTAGAGATTTTTTTTTTTTTGCATCCATCCCCTGACTGGTACTTCTCAATAACATTTCCTCTGATTGACTTGGAGTGTTCCTGCTGTAAATGTAGCCAAGAATACTAATGAACCAGTGAATGGACCTTTCAGACAGAGGTGAAATTATACTATTATCACTGGAGACCCTCTCACTGCACTCAGCTGATCTCTTTTCCACTCTTTGAAAGGCTACTAGCACCAGTTGGCTGGACCTCTGTTGAATTAGGTCAGTGTCTTTAAAGGGCGTGAATATTCATGTGATCACTTATTTTATGGTAAATATGTTCATTATTTTGTAGAAGTCTGTTTTGGTTTTATTATTAAAAGTTGTTGTTTTTGGTTTTTAAAAAAGCCAAATTTTGTTAATCAAGATTGATTTGTAAGAGCAATAAAAAGCGTAAAACATCCAAGGGGATGAATACTTGTTATGGACACCGTAAATGTTTTAGCCAAATTATTTCCTGAGGAAATAATTTTCCAGAGGGTTAATCTCAACCCTCTGGCTTTGCTAATGTGTCTGTTGTTAAAGACGTTAACCTCAAAAAGAGTTTGAGAAGTCAGCAAATAGAAATTAATTTATAAAGCCTTTAAACATTTTTCCTTTTTATTACTTTCAACACCCTCCTGATGATTTCTCTCAGGTTTTTTGACGTCACTCCTTTGGGGCAGATCCTTAACAGATTTTCCGCTGATACCAACATCATCGACCAGGTAAAGGAAGAAGTGAAAAGCTGGAGCTATTAACTGCATTATTATATATACATATATATCTTTGCTGTAGATTTACAGCTGTGTAGTTGGGTTTTAGGTTTCCTTTACTGTCTTTCAGCACATTCCTCCAACGCTGGAGTCTTTGACCCGATCGACCCTCCTCTGTCTGTCAGCCATCGGGGTCATAGCTTCCATCACTCCTGCTTTCCTCGTCGCCTTGGTTCCCCTCGCCGTGGCCTTCTACTTCATTCAAAAGTATTTCAGGGTTGCCTCCAAGTGAGTCAGTAAAGCGAAGTTGCTCCATGTCTGAGTTTAAACTGTTTAGGCGGTTTTATTTTGTTACAGCCCAGCTAACAGCTACATAAGAAGCTACACTTTACTTATCTTTCTGCTGCTTTCAAAGATAAACTTGTCATGTTTTTTAAGGAGACTATGGCGCGAATACACTTGACCCAGACCCAGGAACTCAGTGAAATGTGATTTTATTATAAAGCAGTCCGTGGAAGGGATTGGATGCTCGGCACGGCTATGAGGACGGACAGGAAACACTTGAAGAATGATCGGCACTGGGGGGGGGGGATGAGATCAGAGGTGAGTGTGGAGCACAATTAGAGGAACCAATACTGAGTATAGATATGTTGGATCTTACTTGCAGGAGGAGGGAAAGTTTGCTGAGGGAGGAGGTAAGTGGGTCCGGTATGTGAGTGGCTGGCAGAGGTGCAGAGTGTAGATGGTCTTTTCCGTTGTTATTGACAGGTGAACAGGGTGAGGGCTCGAGGGTGGACAGGCAAAGGAGTCAAATCATCTGGCATCTGCTTCAGGGATCCACTCTCTTTTTAAATCTCCTGATAGCTGCTGATTGTGTGCAGCTAGTGCTGCACCTACCAGTCACACCCTGTGGGGAAAAGGTGAGCACACACAGCAAGCAGCCCATACCACACCCAACAGTACCCCCCCTCAACGGACGCCTCCTGGCGGCCGACCGGAGGATGAAGAGGCGGAAGACTTCTGGAAAGCCGAGACAAGGGCAGGATCCAAAATAAACGAACGAGGAACCCAGGAACATTCCTCTGGGCCGTAGCCTTGCCAGTCCACCAGGTATTGCCTCCCCCGCCCCCTAGGGCGTACGTCCAAGATACGGCGAACTGTATAAACAGGGTGGCCATCAACCACCCGGGCGGGTGGAGGGGGAACAGCTGGAGGGCACAAAGGGCTAGAAAAGACAGGTCTGATCTGGGAGACATGGAACACAGGGTGGACCCAGAGGTGACTGGGAAGTTTGAGGCGCACTGCAGAAGGACTATTAACTGACTCGATGGTAAATGGTCCAAGGAACCGGGGGGACAGTTTCATCGAACTTCCTTTGAGAGGAATGTACCTAGAAGAGAGCCAGACTCGTTGACCAGGAGAGTAGGGGGGAGCTGGGAGACGCAGCCGATCCGCGTAACGCTTATTTTGTGCCGAGGTTCGTTGGAGGGCGGCTCTGGTCTGTTCCCACATCCTTTTGCAGGCCTTGATATGGGAGCGTACAGATGGTGAGGCGGTGTCGGGAACTGACTTGGGAAGGAGGGACGGTTGGTAACCTAATGAAGCCTCAAAGGGCGAGAAACCTGAAGCCGCAGAGATGTGGGTGTTGTGTGCGTACTCAACCCATGGAAGGTGAAGGCTCCATGAAACCGGGTTGGTTGCACAAAGACAGCGGAGAGCGTCCTCGAGTTCTTGATTTAAACGCTCACACTGACCATTAGTCTGTGGGTGGAAGCCTGATATCAATCAAGCTCGAGCTCCGAGGAAGAGACAAAAGTCTCTCCAGACTTTGGAAATAAATTGAGGCCCTCGATCAGAGGGATGCCGTGTAACCTGAACACATGGTGAAATAGGAGTTTGGCGGTCTGAGCTGCTGAGGGTAATTTGGACAAAGCGATTAGGTGGCAGGCTTTAGAAAAGCGATCAACTATGGAAAGGATGATTGACTTTCCTCTGGAAGATGGGAGTCCAGTAACAAAGTCCAGTGCTATATGGGACCAGAGACGGACTGGGATAGAGAGGGGCTGAAGTAACCCAGAAGGTGGGCGATGGGAGTTCTTGTTTCGGCTGCAGGTAGTACAGGCCGTGACGAATTCTCTAGCATCCTTGTTGAGACCGGGCCACCAGAAGTGTCGACGGAGGAAAGCTATGGTACGACTTACTCCAGGGTGGCAAGAGAATTTGGAGGTGTGGGCCCACTGCAAGGCTCGGGGGCGGACAGAGGAAGGAACAAAAAGACGGTTAGGAGGCCCTCCCCTAGGATCTGGCTCTTCAACTTTGGCTCTCTGAATTTGGGACTCCAGGTCCCAGGTCAGGCTCCCTACTGAGCAAGATGGGGGGAGAATAGGGTCTGGAACCTCAGACGGCCTGTCGGGAGTGTACTGGCGGGAAAGGGCGTCGGGTTTGATATTTCGGGATCCAGGTCTGTATGTAATATTCAGGTTGAAGCGGGTGAAGAATAGTGTCCAACGGTATTGTCGGGGGTTGAGACGTTAGGCTGTTTGGAGATATGAGAGATTTTTGTGGTCGGTCCAGACGATGACCGGGTGCTCTGTACCCTTGAGCCAATGGCGCCATTCTTCTTGGGCAAGTTTTATGGCCAGAAGCTCTTGGTCACTAATGTCGTAATTCATCTCCGTCGGGGTGAAGCGCTTGGAGTAAAAGGCGCAGGGATGGAGTTTCTGATCAGTCGGAGATCACTGGGAAAGTACTGCCCCTACCCCTGCATCTGAGGCATCTACTTCTAAAATGAACTGTAAACTGACGTCAGGGTGGATTAAAATGGGTGCTTCCACGAACCTGTTCTTGAGGTCGTGGAACGCCCGGTCAGCCTCCTGGGTCCAGGTGAAGGTCCGCTTGGTAGAGGTGAGGGCAGTCAGGGGGGCGGCAACGAGACTGAAGTTCCGGATAAAACGCCGGTAGAAATTGGGAAACCCCAGGAAACGCTGTAACTGTTTCCTGGAGTTCGGAGTGGGCCACTCCTGGACTGCTCGGATCTTCTCTGGGTCAGTCTTCACCTGTCCACCATCAAACACATATCCCAGAAAGGTAATTGAATCCTTGTGGAAGTCGCATTTCTCTGCTTTTACAAAGAGACTGTTTTCCAACAGGCGCTGCAGGACCTGGCGGACATGTTTACGGTGCTCTGTGAGGGTTTTAGAGAAAATAAGGATGTCATCCAAATACACAAATACAAAAATGTTGAGAAAAACCCTCAGAACATCATTGACGAGATGCTGGAAGACGGCTGGGGCATTAGTCAAGCCAAATGGCATGACTAAGTACTCATAATGTCCTATATGAGTCTTAAATGCTTTCTTCCACTCATCACCTTCTCGGATGCAAACTAAGTGATAAGCATTACGCAGATCTACCTTAGTGAAGATAGAGGCTCCCTGAACAGGTTCAAAGGCGGAGGTGATGAGTGGAAGGGAGTATTTATTCTTGATGGTGATGGCATTAAGAGCTCTATAATCAATGCAGGGCCGTAGGGTCTTATCCTTCTTCTCTACAAAGAAAAACCTGCTCCTAGAGGAGAGCGAATAATCCCGGCCTTGAGTGAGTCGGTAATGTAAGCCTCCATAGCTTCTCGTTCCTTACAGGAAAGGTTAAAGAGACGACCAGAGGGTAGAGGAGCACCGGGGAGAAGGTCGATTGGGCAGTCATAGGGACGATGAGAAGGGAGAGAAAGGGCTCGTTTCTTGTTGAAGGCCTGGTGGAGGTCGTGATATTCAGAGGGGACGTTAGACAGGTCAGGGACCTCGGACGTTTCAGGGGGGTGTGTCTGATGGGGGGGTATGGCAGACTGGAGGCAAAACTTGTGACAGAAGGAGCTCCAGGATTCAATGCGGGACTCTGCCCAATTAATGGATGGGCTGTGTTTCTGAAGCCAGGGGTATCCTAGAACTATGGGTGCATCATTTGTGGAGAAGACAAAAAATGAAATATGCTCATGGTGATTGCCGGAGGTAATGAGTGTTAAAGGTAAGGTTCGCTGGGTTATGGCGGTCAAGGAGCTACCATCCAAGGCAGAAACGGTTGCAGGACATGATAGCTGTTCAACAGGGATATTAAATAATCTGACAATTTCGGGGCTTATACGATTTTGCTCAGAACCTGAGTCAATTAATGTCTGTACGGGAAAATTAGAATTGTGGGTAAGGATGGTGGATGGTAAAATAAGCCGGAGATTTTCTTTCTTAGAGGTCTTGCCCGACAGTAACCCCAGTTTTACTGACGGACACTGTCTTTTGGGCGAACAGGGCATGAAGAAATGAAATGCCCGGCAGTCCCTCAATATAGGCAGCAGCGGGCCTCCATACGACGCTGCCGCTCAGCCGGAGACAGCCGAGCCCGGCCGATTTGCATTGGTTCCGGCGAAGACGGGCGCGGAGGACTGGGAATGGGGGTCTCCATGGAACCCCAAGACGAGGAACTGAAGGTGGCAGAACACTTTGACCTGGATCTCTCCCTGAGCCGGTTATCGATCTTAATGGCTAAATCTATCAACTCGTTCAGGGAGGCTGGTTAATCTCTGTAGGTGAGCTCATCCTTAACCCTCTCGCTCAGATCGTTAAGGAAGGCCCCTTTCAGAGCTGGGCGGTTCCAGCCCGATTCAGTTGCTAAAATCCGAAACTCGACTGCGAGTTCGGCTACCGACCGGCTTCCCTGCTTCAGGTTCCACAGCCGCTTTGCGGATTGTTCCTCGCTCATTTTTGGGCAGAAGGTCTATTTGAATTGCTCGATAAACTCATCGTAGAAGTAATTCGTTACACTATCCAGGTCGAAGAGGGCCTGAGCCCATTGTAAGGCCTTATCTCTGAATAGGGCGATCATATAAGATATCTTATGGGCGTCCTCCTGGAAAGAGCGGGGGGATCGCTCAAAAGCGAGGTCGCATTGCAGGAGGAAGCCTATGCTCTTACCTAGTTCTCCCGAGAAAGGCTCTGGAGGTGGGGACACCACTTCCCGGAAAGCAGGGCCGCCAGGGGGGTCGGCGCAATCTGAAACACATGTAGGAGGGTCAGTTTTTGTTTCTGGAACCGGGATCCCGGCGCTGAGGTCATGAAACAGTTTGGTTAGATGATTCATGCTCTGAAGGAGGGCTGCGTGCTGCTGGGTCATAGCCTGGAGAGCAGCCTCATGTCGTCCTAGAAGGATGCCTTGCTCATATAATGCTGAGCGCAAATGTGCCGCAGAGTCTGAGTGGCCAGATGATTCTGTCATGTTTTTTAAGGAGACTCTGGTGCGAACACACTTGACCCAGACCCAGGAACTCAGTGAAATGTGATTTTATTATAAAGCAGTCTGTGGAAGGGATTGGATGCTCGGCACGGCTATGAGGACGGACAGGAAACACTTGAAGAGGGATCGGCACTGGGGGGGGGGGGGGATGAGATCAGAGGTGAGTGTGGAGCACAATTAGAGGAACCAATACTGAGTATAGATATGTTGGATCTTACTTGCAGGAGGAGGGAAAGTTTGCTGAGGGAGGAGGTAAGTGGGTCCGGTATGTGAGTGGCTGGCAGAGGTGCAGAGTGTAGATGGTCTTTTCCGTTGTTCTTGACAGGTGAACAGGGTGAGGGCTCGAGGGTGGACAGGCAAAGGAGTCAAATCATCTGGCATCTGCTTCAGGGATCCACTCTCTTTTTAAATCTCCTCTTGATAGCTGCTGATTGTGTGCAGCTAGTGCTGCACCTGCCAGTCACCCTGTGGGGAAAAGGTGAGCACACACACAGCAAGCAGCCCATACCACACCCAACAAAACTGAGTAAATTTTTTTTTGGAGTGATCATTTTATTCATCAAGTGAAAAAAATCTCTCCATACAAATCTGGCTCTATGTATAAAAATAAAAACCGTAATGATCCCCTAAACCTAACATCTGGTTGCTCCAGTTGTCACCACCACCTTTGACTGTAGGTTTGATGTTCTTGTCTGAATGCTGTTAGTTTTACACCAGGTTCATCGGCACCAAAACCATCCAGAAATTTTTTGGATTTTGTCTCTTCAGTCTATAAAATAATTTCCCAGAAGTCATCAAGCTGTTTTTACAAAATGTGAGACGGGTCTTTATGTTCCTCTAGGTCAGCAGTGGTTCTGGTTTTGGAGTCTCATTTGTCTAATGCTGAATCAATTGAAAAATGGATGGATGGATGGATGGACAGATGGATGGACAGATAAATGGAAAAATGGATGGATGGATGGATGGATGGATGGATGGACAGATAAATGGATGGATGGATGGATGGACAGATAAATGGAAAAATGGATGGACGGATGGATGGACAGATAAATGGAAAAATGGATGGATGGATGGATGGACAGATAAATGGAAAAATGGATGGATGGATGGATGGACAGATAAATGGAAAAATGGATGGACGGATGGATGGACGGATAAATGGAAAAATGGATGGATGGATGGATGGACAGATAAATGGAAAAATGGATGGATGGATGGATGGACAGATAAATGGAAAGATGGATGGATGGATGGACAGATGAATGGAAAAATGGATGGATGGAAAGATGGATGGATGGACAGATGAATGGAAAAATGGATGGATGGACGGTTGGCTGGATGGATGGATGGACGGATAAATGGAAAAATGGATGGACGGATGGATGGACAGATAAATGGAAAAATCGATGGACGGATGGATGGATGGACAGATAAATGGAAAGATGGATGCATGGACAGATGAATGGAAAAATGGATGGATGGAAAGATGGATGGATGGACAGATGAATGGAAAAATGGATGGATGGAAAGATGGATGATGGACAGATGAATGGACAAATGGATGGATGGACGGTTGGCTGGATGGATGGATGGATGGACGGATAAATGGAAAAATGGATGGACGGATGGACAGATAAATGGAAAAATGGATGGATGGATGGATGGATGGATGGATGGACAGATAAATGGAAAAATTGATGGATGGACGGATGGATAGACAGATAAATGGAAAGATGGATGGATGGACAGATAAATGGAAAGATGGATGGATGGATGGATGGATGGACAGATAAATGGAAAATGGATGGATGGATGGACGGATGGATAGATAAATGGAAAAATGGATGGATGGATGGATAGACAGATAAATGGAAAGATGGATGGATGTATGGACAGATAAATGGAAAGATGGATGGATGGATGGACAGATAAATGGAAAAAAGGAAGGATGGACGGATGGATAGACAGATAAATGGAAAAATGGATGGATGGATGGACAGATAAATGGAAAATGGATGGATGGATGGACGGATGGATAGATAAATGGAAAAATGGATGGATGGATGGACAGATAAATGGAAAAATGGATGGATGGATAGACAGATAAATGGAAAGATGGATGGATGGATGGATGGACAGATAAATGGAAAGATGGATGGATGGATGGATGGACAGATAAATGGAAAAATGGATGGACGGATGGATAGACAGATAAATGGAAAGATGGATGGATGTATGGACAGATAAATGGAAAGATGGATGGATGGATGGATGGATGGACAGATAAATGGAAAAAAGGAAGGATGGACGGATGGATGGACAGATAAATGGAAAAATGGATGGATGGACGGATGGATAGACAGATAAATGGAAAAATGGATGGATGGATGGACAGATAAATGGAAAGATGGATGGATGGACAGATAAATGGAAAGATGGATGGATGGACGGTTGGCTGGCTGGATGGATGGACAGATAAATGGATGGATGGACAGATAAATGGATGGATGGACAGATAAATGGAAAAATGGATGGATGGACGGTTGGCTGGATGGATGGATGGTTACATTTATGTATCTGATGTTCTAAAACATTAAAGTTTGGCCAAAATCAGAAACAGATTAAGTTTATAGGAGAAGGTCTGTAGGACGGATTCTACGGTTCCAGCTGATCTTCTGAAGCTGAAAGAGCTTCAACGATTCCAGCAGATTCTCTGTGTCATCGTCTCAATCTGGTGTGAAGGCAGACCAGAATAAAGATGCTTTCCATCAGCTCTGATGTTTATTACAAGATATGCATTTTACTCTGACCTCTGACCTTCTCAGGGACCTGCAGGACCTGGATGACTCCACACAGCTCCCTCTGCTCTGCCACTTCTCTGAGACTGCCGAAGGTCTCACCACCATTAGAGCCTTCAGGTATGTTGTTAATTCCAGCTCTACAGATGGGGGGGTTGTTTTCCAGCAGCCTGTTCGCTGTATTCCCTGTAATGTTGCAGGACTCAGCAGAGGTTCTGGTTGTACTTCTGTCTTTTCCCATCAGTGCTGCTATCCAACTTTAAACAGCTCTCACGCTTTCTGTCCCGGAGGACTTCCCTTCTTCTTCCCACTAACACACAAACGTTCAGCACAAACTCACACACAAGTAAACATCATCCCTCTCGTTCCCATTTTTATCACTGGTCTCCGTGGTAGAAAAACATCTTTTCTGAAAAATCTTTTGCTTTTTTGTGTATTGGTTTTGTTTCTGCCTCTTGTTTACTGATTGTAAAGCTCAGCTTTCTTTATGTGTGTCTCAGACACGAGGCGAGGTTTAAACAGCGCATGTTGGAGCTGACGGACACCAACAACACGGCCTACCTGTTTCTGTCTGCTGCCAACCGCTGGCTGGAGGTCCGGACGGTGAGGAACGGACTCCCTGCAGGCTTCGGCGACCCGAACCGTGTTCTGCCACACTGTTAAGAACTGGGAATGGTTTCCCTGTGCTCTCCGTCTCCCTGCAGGACTACCTCGGAGCGGTGATCGTTCTGACGGTGGCCGTCGCCTCCATCTGGTCTGGTCGGCCTGCTGGGGGCCTAGTGGGACTCGGCCTCACCTACGCCCTCACTGTGAGTTTCCTCAGCTCCTCTTCATCGTCTTCATTCTGTCTAGAAATCGCTGGGGGGTTGTTTTAAATTAGGACACCCCCACATTTATCCCCAATTATTATAGCAAAAATCCCACAAGGGTCTCTAAGATTGGGAGCACATGATCAAAACTTCATTACTCAGCATTTTAAAGGAGGCGTGGCCTGTTTAAACCTAAAAAAATGTAGTTTGGTGCTCCTGACTGTTGAAGTGAGAGTGAGATCAAGAGATCTGTCTGAGGCCTTCAGGAAGAAGACTGCAGCAGCTTCTGAGTCTCGTCAGAGATTTAAAGAGTTCTCAGAAGACTTTATAAGTTGTTTTCTTTTCCACTAGAGGACATTTAAAACAGCTGCCTGCAAAAAACGATTTTCAAGAAAGTAAAAATCCCTTGTTTGTGGACATTTTTTCGTAGTTTTTAAATATATTGTCTTATTTCAAGAAATATTTTCAAGAAAATACTAACTTGTTCCATTGGCAGATTTTTTTTTTAGCTTATTACAAGCAAAAATATATTGTATAATTTATTTTTAACTTGTTTCTGCAGTAGCCTTTTTTCCAGTGTAAGTCCTATGATGTGGCTTTTGTGACTGAAGGCTTAAAAAAATAAGATGGCCGACGTGTGAAGATTATTAGTTTAGATAAATACAATTAAGATGCTTTATTACACTGGAAAAAAGGCTACTCCGGAAACAAGTTAAAAATTAATTATACAAGATATTTTTGCTTGTAATAAGCTAAAAAAAATCTGCCAATGGAACAGGTTGATAACCGTTTCTTGAAATAAGACAATATATTTAAAAAATATGAAAAAATGTCCACAAACAAGGGATTTTGACTTTCTTGAAAATCGTTTTTTGCAGTGTGGCAGCGTGACCAGGTCCAGCTGCCCCGGCGAGGTCACCCTAAAATGTCATAACGGGACCTATAGTAGCCTCTTACTAGTCTGTCCAATTACAAAGAGAGTGGAGACCCTCCACAGGAGGTGGGCAAGAAGGAAAACCTTTGCTCTTTCAGGGTGTCTCTCAATCCTTGAAAAGTTGCTAAATTGAGTTAAGGAAAATTAAGACCCTTAAAAAATATTTAAAAAGTCTTAAATTGAGTTTGTAAAGTCTCAAATTTAGTTAGTATTTACATGGTTTCAAAATAAATTGCTCCTTCAGGAATAAACGCACGTAAACTAATAAAACATAAATTTTCCGTGTAATAAATGTCAGTGTAATGCGGGTCAGTGCAATATCAGGACAGTCAGGGCATGTGCAAAATTGTGGTTTGTGCAATACAGTCGATGCGTTTCCGTTTTCTATATTGTCCTTCGTTTTCCGCTCTTGTTGTTATTGTTTTAACATGATGTCACCACTTTCCTTGTCCTTGTCTCCCCTTATATAGTCTGTATATAGTGTCTCTGTATGTATCTATTAACTTGTGTGTAACCCCAACCTGCCAGGGTTTCTTCAGACATATTTACATTTGTGAAAATGTTCATTAATATGTATTGTCCCTCCTTTTCAAATTAATTATTATTAAATAAAATAATTTTTCGTTCTTTTATGCCAGTAGAACGTGACTTTAGTATCGCTACAGACGCTAACGGACGGTGCAGTGCAGCAAAGCGATGCAGTACTACCCAAAATGGGGAAGTGTAAGTTTGCTGATTGCCGGCTAGAAAAATCAAATGCCACATGAATGGAGTTAGCAACAAAACCGCCGCTATTAGCCGCCCTGAACATCAGCAGCGATCAGCGGTTTCTGTTCTAAAGCTGCTACTGTGGCAACTGACATACCTGTGAGTAGTGGCAGCATCATACTGGGTGGCTTAAAATCTCACCCACCCTTCTTGCTGAATTACTGGAACCTATTTGTCCCCTTTTAGCGACGCACCCGTTTCACTTTTACAGTAAAAATCAGCCCCGCACATCTCGAGATTAGACTTCACAGATATCACAGAGTACATGATGGGGGTGTCCTTATTTTATGTAAAATCTTAGAGAGATACTGAAATTTCCCCCAGACGTAGCACTGCTTTAAAGGATTCGCTTTGACCACCTTTAAAACAAATCCTAGCATAGCCTTCAGCTCTGAGATCTGTGAATACTTTAAGAGTGAAAGATCTTCTCCTAATGAGCTTCTTTTTAATCCTAATTTCACACTTTTTTTTGCCTTCTGACCCAGCAAAAAAAAAAAAAGAGTCAAATATGTGAAACACAAGATGTTTCTTTGGGTTATAATTATATAAGCAGGTGCATCCCAATTAACTTGAAACTTAATTTTAAATTTAACTCAATAAATGATGTTTTTTATTGAAACTGAATGATAGATTTCAATGAACTATTTCTATTTATTTTGAAGTTTCCAGTTCACAGTTACCAATTAAGAATTATTTTTAATGAAACAAAAGTCAATCTGTGTGTCTTTTCCTGCTAAACTTTTTCCTTCCACTCAAATTTTCATTAAAATACTTGGATACAGCACACAGTAACTGTCTCATGTAGTAATGTCCAATCAGGGGTCTCTCCCATGATTGTATTGGCCATAATAAACTCAGAACCGAACCCTTCATTAATCTGAGGTAAGATTCAAATAATCGGAGAAACAGAATTTTGTATTAGAAGTAAATCCATTAAAGCATCACTCTGTGTGCAATAAATCTATATAAATATGAGTTTTAATTTTGAATTCCTACAATAAATGTACTTTATTGACAATTTTCTAAAGTAATAAGATGCCCCTTTTCTCCAGAGGAGATAGCAGGATGAAAGGAGCAACCAGAGCTGGATCTAAATGTGGCCGAGGAAGTGAGAGATAAAGGATTTTTGTTCAGTCCGGTGTCTTTGTTTGTTGTTCTGCAGATCACCAACTACCTAAACTGGGTTGTGAGGAACTTGGCCGACTTGGAGGTGCAGATGGCTGCTGTGAAGAAAGTCAACAGCTTCCTCGGCACAGAGTCCGAGAACTACGAGGGATCCATGGGTAACTTTCTCTTTTTTTAACTCTCCCCCCCAAAAATTTTTATTCAGAAAAAACGTATTTATTCATGAGGTTCGATATCTTGGATGATGAAACTGGCCCAGATTAAGCCACAGTGCATTGTCACTTCAAATAAACCAATACAAATGTCAACATTTGATGTAAAAACATTTATAATCCTTTTGGAGGTTTTCTAGGCATGTGACCCTGAACCAGATCCAGAACCAGCTGGATCGACTATATACGACTTCTTGTCTGAGATCCCCCAGAATGGTGAATTGCTTTGAATGCTTTAGCTTTAGAATGGCCCAGTCAAAGTCCAGACGCCAGCTTAATGACCTACCTCATATATGCTCTTGTCTTCACCACCCTGGACTGTAACTTAGACCCAAGCAGCAGTTTGTGTTCGGTTTTCCTCGCCGCTGTGACTGTTTGTTGTTCTCTGGCTGCAGACGCCTCTCAGGTCCCTGAGAACTGGCCTCACGACGGTGAGATAAAGATCCATGACCTGTGCGTGCGCTACGACCCCATGCTCAAACCGGTGCTGAAACACGTCAACGCGTACATCAAGCCGGGCCAGAAGGTAATTAACGCAACGCTGCGAGGGGAGCAAAGAGGGTCGCAGGAGCTGTCAGGACACCTGAATGACTGTTAATGAAACAAAACAAAAAAAATTCATACCACAACACAAGGTTACATATAGGTGGCAGTTTTCTGCATCTTGCTAACTGCTAATTCACACATTACAGGCAGGACCTCTCATAGCAATGCAATAAAATAGAATGAATGGAGATTTGATTGGATTTTTAAAAAGTAAATAAAATGGTACAAGCAGACATAGCCAGAGTAGAACGCAATATAACCAGTTGAAAACAGAAATATTTAAATGATACTTTGCTCATATTTGAGATTAAACGTGCTTAAATCACTTTGGAGTTGTTTTGATATTTTGACAGCCTAGTCTCCCAGCTGTACTTGAATGCAGCATGGGCAGCTGTCTGGAAAATCCCTTCTAATCAACAGGGATTCGTCCGACTTGCGTTTTTTCCAAAATAAGGAGTTTGGGCTGATTGGATGCTACTGGTAGCCATGTTGGACGTCAGCTGGTTATTTTCTAGTATCAGTGATGTTTCCATTCAGCTTGACATTGTCTCAGGTGAGTCATTCAGCTCAGTGCAGAGCGTGTTATGGACCTTATTGCTGTTGAAAGATGCATTCACTGACAAAGTTCTGGTCCGGTCCATCTTTTTTTTCTACTGTAGCTGCATGAGAAACCACTAATGTTCCCAAATAGAAGAGTTTAGTGATAGCTGGGAGTCCTTTCTGTTTTGTTTTGGTGTCACTTTTTAAAGTTGCCCTGCGGAAACGTTGCTCTGCGCTCTGAGTTCACCACATAAACATTCTGCATGTGTTCAGGCAGGAAACAGCTGGATTCGTTCGGTACACTTGCATACTGAACCTACAGGGCCATATCGAAAAATCTGAATACATGAACTGTTACACCCCTAAAAAATAATGATGTATAACTTTTGGTCAGAGCATGCTGTGACAGTACTGTGCAAAACTCTTGATCCAGCCCTCCTTTCATGTTCTGCATTTAACTGGTCTTGGTCAGCAGCTCTTCAGGCTTTCTGGAGCTCATTCTGTGTTGGTATTTGGACCAATTCCTCTTATTTCACCCTTTTAGAGTAACTTTGTTTTTGTAAAATGTTCCTGATCCAATCCCTGTCTTATGATTTTAATCAAATTGGTAAATAAATGTTTCTATAGGGCTGCAATTGATAAAATTACTTAAATAAAGCTTCCTTTTTAAAAGAAAAACTTGTGTCTAAATAGTAAGATATCATGGAGACACCTGCAGAACCGAAGACCTTCACAAAGCCTAGAGAACTACTGATCAAGACCAGAAGGTTCCCACACAATCTGGAAAAATCAGCACATGTATGCAGTTAATGGAGGTGGTGGCATCATGCTGTGGGGATACAGGGAATATGACCAGAGTTGATGGGATGATGGATGGAGCCGAATCCAGGATGATCCTGAAGGAAAAGCTGAGACTGGGGTGGAGGTACACCTTCCAGCAGGAGAACCAAAGCAGATTCCTGACTTAGAATGGCCTAGTCAAAGTCCAGACCTAAATCCAACTGAGAATCTGTTTCCAGATTTGAAAATGAACGCCAACAGAGGCTCGCTGTAGAATCTGACAATTTTTGAAGAGAATATCAGTCTGTAGATGTTTAAAGCTGGAGGTTCTACAGAGGATGGACTCAGGGGCGCTAAGTAAAAAATCAACGAAAACCATTATTATTATTTTGTTTGTTTTTTTCTATCATATAAAATCAGACTAAAATACACTGAAGTTTGTGGTTATTATAATGGGTCAAAATGGGTAAAGGTTCAAGAGAGTGCAAAATATTTCCATGATCAAACACTCTGCGTGCCAAACATCTAAAGCTTTCATTCCAACTAGCTTCTAACAAAACTGTTAAAAACTCTAGGATGGTTGTTTTTTTCCTCTGTAATTCACGGCTCACAGCCTCAGTGAAGCTGGGTACCGTCCACATGCCCCCCCCCCTCCCCACCCTGTTATCACTCAGGTGTGTTTTGTCTCGCAGCAGCGTGAAGCGAGCTGAAGCTTATTGGTTCTCGCCTCTCACCCTCTGTCAGGTGGGAATCTGCGGTCGCACCGGCAGCGGGAAGTCCTCTCTGTCTCTGGCCTTCTTCAACATGGTCGACATTTTTGAAGGTGAGTCTGTGTGCAGAGGTCGCATGTTGGCTGTTTTTAAGTGATTGATGCTCCCTCCATCCATTAAGATGACGGTAAAGAGGTCAAAGCATCTCACCCCGAAGATGTTGCAACTAGAAAAGTCTAAATAAAGCTTAGAATAAAGCTTTTATGTCCACGTTTTTGAACAAATGTAAGTAAAATTGTTTTAAGAAGCTAACCCTTTTTATGGGCATGAATTTTGAAGATGAGATTTTGGTGTCAATTGTTAAGCATGGTGGTGGCAGCATCATGCTGTGTGGGGCTGAATTTTTTTTTTTTCTGTAAAAGTGGAACAGGTGCATTGCTAAAAGTGGATAAATAAATTTCAGTAATTCAGCAAGAAGGGTGGGTGAGATGTAAAGTCGTCCAGTTTGATGCTGCCACTACCGTGCTTAACAGTTGAATTTCAATTCAATTTAAAAATACTGTATTGATCCCAGAGGTAAATTAAAGGAGCATGGGGCAGAATGAAGAAACGAAGCTCCCGAGCGACGCGGCCGGCGCTGCAAGCAACTGCAGCCAGACGCACGGGAGCGCGCACAAACGCTTCACAAAAAAAAAATATCTCTTCACAGTCACATACTTCTTTTTCTTAGTGCCACTTTTTAGTGGGCTGTGAGTCGTCCTTGGTCGTTTCCCAGTTGCAGAACAGAAGATTCCATTCTCACAATTAAATCAATGGAGGTCTGCGACCATTTTTCTTCCTCTTTTAAAGCTGTCGAGAACGCGCAAGCCGTGTCAAGTGACATCACCCCCGTAGGACCGCGCGGGAAATTCGGGCCCCGAACTCCAGCACATTTTGCAGCACACAGCCAGTTTAAGAAAATTGAGCGATACGTGGGTGGGCTCATTCTTTTTGGTTTATAACGCTTCTTCACCCAACAGCATTAAAAAACTGGACATGGATGTTTACTTTATTTACAAATCCTGCCCCATGTTCCTTTAAGTAAAGTTTGTGCACCCAGTCCTTGTTTCTGAAACTGACTGAATGTCTCTTAGGTTTATTCTTAAATTAAAAAAGTATAAACAGGTAACAGATTTTCTTTTCTTTCTTTTTTTTTTTGCTTGCAGAGTAAATTCTGTGTTTCATGTTTGATATGGAGACTTTCTGAATGATTCACACTCGTGTAGCTGGTCCAAAACCTCCAAATACCAAAATTTTTTATTGATGCAACCATCAAATTTGGTGTTACTTATTACAGTGGTTTCTAACTTTAGTTCACCTATGTGAGGTTATAAGTTGAAGTCAGACAATCGAGTTACTCCCCAAAAAATTGATAATACCATTTTTTTCTCTTTTGGTTTAATGTAGTAACTGGGTTTTGCGCAGACTAAATCTCTACTAAAGTGGAATAACTTTAGCATTGTTCTATTAAACATTGCTGCCTCATATTTAAACATGTTTTATCCTCAGTGTCTGATAGTGGCTCCTGTTTATGCGACAGAAACCGTTTCACTCGGCTGTTCAGCTCTTTGTAAACACTCCTGCAGGTCCTCCTCTCTGCTCTTTGTGTCTGTTGTTTTTTTTTAAGAGGACCTGAAGTGGAGGATTAGAATAAAAACATAACAGAAACCCTGGATCATAATTCATGAGGACAGCAGCGATAAAGCCCCAAAGCCAGCTGTAGTTTTTGTTCTCAAGGATGATGGACGCTCCCTGGCAGGTTACTCAGACAAAGACTACACAGTCACTTTTTCCATGCTCACACACAGCTGGACTGTTATTTAATCAGACTGTAAATTAAGAGCTCTGTGTCAGCTGCGCTTCCTTATAAAGCAGTGAAATAAAACCAGAGGCTGCAGCTCCTCTGACTCAACGGCCCGGCACAGTCTTGGTCTTCTTACCCTGAAATCGTTCTGCAGGTTTTTATTGAACTGGATAAAATATTTCACAGTTAGAAACGCGTTTCATTTGTTTTAACATTTTAAGTTTTACTCCTTAATTATCTGCTTCCATAATAGATAAATCGTTATCAGAAATTATCTTAATGTTTTTAAACTAACGAATTAAGAATATGAAACACTGGGCTCCTGGTATTGGGGGCTGCGGCTGGCAGCGAATAGCTCAAATCTGTGAATACTTCTCACCCCTTCTAAAACGCTTCTAAGTGCCTATTTTAATATTTGAAACACCAAATTTACATTATTATGTATTAATATGTACAGTGGAAACAATTTCATAGCTCTCTGGTTAATCCCTCTAACAGAGGAGACTCCCAACATGCTGAGGAAATATGTTATCATTTTTGGTTTGCATCGTATCTCTTTAAGGGACAGTTTGTGTTAATCCACATGATGGTGAGCAATACCAGGTCCCTAATGCCCTAACATGTCCGTCCCTCCACTCTAACGTTTTCAACCAACTTCACCGTTCTGGAGCCAACTTTTTTACCATGAAAGAGGAATCCTTTCAAGTCTGTTGCTTCTACTCCGTGTGTTCAGGTGCAAGTACTCGGTCTGGGGCAATTCAGACATCTGATGCCCCCAGAGCTGCTGCTCTGGTTTTATGAGGCTGGTTAATTGCATGCTTCCCGCCCAGGTAACCCATACCTGCCTCATTCCTAAACAAGGTTGTAAAGGTGATTCCACGGCATCACCTCGGATTCATGACTTTTGGGTCAAACGCAAACTCTGCACTAGTGCAACTTTTTTTCCAAAAGGGGGCAGCCAGAGCAAAAGATTATCTGAGACGACTGATGAAGTCCGTAATATGCAGTGGAACCCCGGCCTATTTGCGGTCGCAAATGTTACTTTGGAACCTAACTGTGTTTTAACTAAACTTCCTCCTTGTCCTATTATCAACTTTTTACTTTCTGTAACATAGAAAGTTCTCTTACATCAGATCTTCTGTTCCTTCTGTGTTTCTGCTCTGTCTTCTCAAACCCCCAGACGGTCGTGGCAGACGGCCGCTCCTACTGAGCCTGGTTCTGTTGGAGGTTTCTTCCTGTTAAAGGGGAGTTTTTCCTCTCCACTGTTGCTCAGTATGAGGGATTTCTGAAGGATTGCTGTGGTTGGAGTCTGCATCAACGGCAATCTGCTGGGATTCCTTACATAGAAAACTAACTAAAACTTTAAACTGATTGGAATGTTTGTGTTGAAATTACTTTTCTTGTAAAGTGCCTTGAGATGACATCTGTCGTGAATCGGCGCTATATAAATAAACTGAATTGAATTGTTTTCCATTTGTAGTGGGAACTTGGAAATTCCGACTTTGAGTCGGAAAAATCAACTGGAACGCCTCCTGAATTCAGATTTCCCACTCAAAAAGTCTTGAGATTTTTGGTTCGTTTTATTTGCCTCAGAAGTTGCAACTTGGAGCTGGGTTTGACGTCACACCCGAGTAAACAGCGTTCCAATATGGCGACGCCCAGGGTGCCATTGTTGGTAGTATCTCTTACAAACATCGTGATAAACTGTACCTTCAACATGCAAACACCATTTTTATGTTGTTAAGTTTAGTGTTGCAGGCTCTAAATGTAGCATGAATTTTAGATGCATTCTTACAAGTTTGTTGTAAAATAACCATGTTACCACCACAACTTATTGTTGTTGACTCAATAAGCGGCCATATTGAAAGTCAAAGTCGGAGCAAGAAAAAAAATCTGAATGTGTATTAAATCAATGCTACATGTAGAGCCTGCAGCTCTAAACTTTACAGAATAAAAGTGGTGTTTACATATAGAAAGTACGTCTTAAAACAATGTTTGTAAGAGGCACTGCTAACTGTGGCTACCTATGCGTCGCCATATTGGAATCCAGACTTATCCGACAATGTTAACTGGAAAGATGTTTACTCGGGTGTGACCTCAAACTCAGCTCAGAGTTTCGACTTCCAAGGTAAATGAATAACGCATTTGTGAGAACTAAAATACCTAGAAGCAATGCTACATGACCCACTCTGGCTGGCATTTGCAAAGCAGCCAATCCAAGAGCACCATTCATTATCCATACTATTGATTGGCTGTACCCCGAAGCATGGAGATGAGACACTGTAGCTTCTGTGGTAAGCTCAAATGGTTTCAACTGTGCTTTATTAAGGCGTATTTGGTGCTTGAACAAATAAAATAGGCAGTTAGAAGCGTTTTCAGAGGTCTTAAGTCTTTATGGATTTCGGCTGTTGCTGGAGGATTCTGGTGGTTCACTGTATGGCCATCTTCTCTAGTGGACTTTATGCTTTCAAGCTAGACACTTTAGAAAAATACATTAAGATAAAAACTCTTCTGTATTCAGACAGCAAAGATTTTTAGGCAAAACTTAGTATCTACATGCCTTGGCCAATAGTTTATTATTATTTTTTATTATTTGTTTATTTAACAGGGACAATGTGCAAAAACATTAATTAAAGATGTTTCACACCAGATTATAGCCAAAGCTAGTTTCCATCTGCAGTCCCTGAGCAGGTGAGAATGCGAATTAAAATATCTTAAATTGTAAAAACACAACAATCACTGATTATATAATACAATCATTCAATAAAATATTACTAAGACCAATATCTTAAGTAAATAAATCCTTAATGTTGACAATGCTGGTTTTCTAATAATTTCCTGACATTACGATAAAAAATTGTAGTTCAGAGGAAAGTTTCAAATTCAATTAATTAATTTATTTATCAACAAGGATCCAGCTGAAGCTCCTAACGTAAAATGGAAGACATAATTCAAAATTACTTTATTAATCCCAATGGGAAATTAAAGGTGGTGAAGAGCAGACAGGGTAAGATCCTGACTGGACCATTAGTGTTAGAGTACACTAACCAGAACCCTATAAAGAAAACTCAGACCTGGCACTGAAATGAAGACGTGTTGCCAGCGGTCTCCAGAAGTCTTTCAGTCACAGCTGGAGGACACCCAAACCTAAAGTAGACGGTCATTAGCTTGAAGCCAGCATGTAAACTAAAACTATCGAGGATTTAATCATTTGGACCTGGATCGGTTCTGTTTTATAGTGCAGAGGACGCTGATGTTTTCCATGACTGTCTCTCTAATGCACTGAAGCTTTCATGCTGGCATGTCTGCAGGGAAGATCGTCATCGATGGGATCGACATCTGTAAGCTTCCCCTGCAGACCCTCAGGTCTCGGCTCTCCATCATCCTGCAGGATCCGGTGTTATTTAGCGGCTCCATAAGGTACACAAACACACACAGCTTCTGTGTATCCTCTCCGATAACCCTCGCCTTCCCAGAGGAGTCGTTATGTAAAGCCTGAACTACATCATTCACCACAACTTCCTGTTTGTGTTTTTATATTTGTTTTACTTGTCAAAGCAGCGGATCAGGAGCTATAAAGTACTGTTTGATGGGGCTCTTGGATTTTATTAATGCGTCTGGCTGATTTCTCAGATCTTCAGTGTAACGATGAGGGTTAGGAGGATAAAGACAACTGTTGTCATCCAGTCACTTTTAAAACTAGAATATGTTGTTTTCTTTTTCAAAAAAAGCATCTCAATGATTGTAAGTTTTAAAAAATCTGACTTTTGTGAACTAAAAACCACTGCTGGATGAAAATCTTGAGTTTTCTACTTTTGTAACTGAAATCTGAGACACCTTCCTTCTCAGGATTACCAAAATTCAAATTCAATTCAAATTCAAAATTACTTTATTAATCCCCAAGGGAAATTAAATGTTGTTGTAACTCATTATGCAAGTTCCTTCAAAGATTTGTTGTAGATGCTGATGGCTGTGGGTAGGGATGATCTCCTGTAGCAGTCTGCAGATCTGAAGAAGCCTCTGACTGAAGACGCTCTGTAGTTGTATGACAGTCTGATGTAGAGGATGCTCTGGATCTATGGCGTCTTCTTTTCAACTCATCAGGGTTTTGTGGCTGTAGTTGAGGTATTATTTGAGCTTTTGTGATGTTAATAAGCTGCTGCCGGTTGTAAACCACCTTGTTGCCATGGTTATGCATCATAACAAATGTCCAAAAATAAAAAGTATCAGCAAAAATCCTTCCAGCTGCACAGCATTCAAAACCAGAGAGAACAGTTGTCCACAAAAACAATGTTTCTACCAGAAATGGAAGAATTAAAGTTTAAAAAAAGAAAAAAATATGAACCAAAGTAACAGAGCTACTCCAACATGCTGCCACCTTGAGCGGCGCAATTCCGGAATATGAAATGAATGAAAATGAAACAATATAAAACTGCAAAGCAGTCTAATAATCCCTGATAAGGGATCCATTCATAAATCCATCTAGTCAGACGGACAGTCATAACATTTTCCTTCTTGACACCCAAATTTTGTTGTAACTTCCTAATGTGATCTTAATCAACAGCTTCATAGGCTTTTAAAAGGTTTATAAGAGTTTTTTCTATTTTATTTTTTGGACTTAAGGTGCTTAATCACAAATTTTCGGCCCATTCGAGCTATTTTCGGACAAATTTTGCATTTTAAGTCGCCTAACTCAGACCTATTAATAATTCAGGCAATATAAACCTGCTTTTACCTCGACAGGAACGTCACTGCTATCTTTCTGGGGAGATTCCTTTACCCTGTTGTTTGCGCTGCAGGAACCTTCGCCAGATTCAATTACTAGGACAGAAATCTGGACGAGCCGGGGGGGGGGCCGCCCATTCAGGTATCAGGTTAAGACACATTATAACGGCCGTGTAAATTAATTTGCAACCATGCAATGTATTGATCCACAACAACCAACAGAGGGTGCTGTAGGCTATTAATCGGGACTTTTGGAGGCAATACATGTGTGTCCACTATCGGAACTTCAGGGTAATTTGACCGGACCTTCCCGATATGCGGGTGTCTCCACTTCACCGGGCCGGGCTGACGGGGCCGTTTTTGGGGGCCGTTTCAGGAACCAACGGAGTACCTGTATGGGGGTATGTAGTCGGAATGGCCGATCAAGTCGCAAAGCGGGAGATATGGTTAACTCAAGCTGATTGGTTGTAATTCAGAGGTAAATGAGCAGACGTCGCCAAACAACCGGCTTTGTGAAAACAAGAAGAGTTGCTGGTGAAGCAGTTTATAACAACGCAGCAACAAGCCCTGCTTCTTCCATGTCAATCTCTTCTGTGTATCTTCTATCTGGTTAAATTAAGCTGAAGTTTCGATAGTGGAAACGTGCCTTTATGAAGAAGATACTTTGATACGTTTGTGACATTCTGGTTCACACTCCATACCAGTAGGTGGCGGTAAGGCACCAAGTTGTTGTTTGCCAGCCGCCAATAAACACAGAAGAAGAAGTACGAGGGTGCTGCTGTGTTTTTAGGCTACTATGAGCATGCTAATCGTCGCTGTGATGAAACTTTGTGAGGAATTCACACAAGGAAAGGACTATCAATGTTTTAAGCTGCAGATTTTGTTGACTGCAAGCCTTGTTGTGGACTGCCTTTTTGACTGGAGGACATTATTTTGGACCGTTGTTGTCTTTTAGGCCATGTTCACACGTAGCCTGGGATTTAAAAAAAACCCGAATATCTCACCACCTCGTTTTAAAAGAAATCTCCGTCTACACCTAACAGTATAAGTGTGTTGTTAAGCACATTCATAGACATGCCAAACCTGTAGGGGGCAGTAGCTCTCCCAAATCCTGTCCACTCAGAGTAACTTTCTTTCTAACTTCTACATAAAGCAGTAATTGAGTTTGTAAAAACAAGCAAGTAAAAAGCGCTTGGACATTCGATGATGCCAACACATCTCTGAGGAGATAAATGCTGTTTCTGAGTGGAAACAGGTTGCAGAAATTATGTCGGAGCATTTTTGTTGCAAAACCTTAAACTCCGGTTGTTTCTGTCCACACGCAAATGCTTAAAATGGAGAAAACACAAATCTTCACTTTGGCTGGAGTTTTCAGAAAGATTTGTTTTCGGTGCCGTAAATCTGCGTTTTCATGTGGATGACGGGCCGAACCGTAGAAAAATATCTTCGTTTTGTGAGAATCCCGGCGACTACGTGTGGACAAGGCGTTAGTTTCCTGACCCCCATCCAGAACAGAATACACAGATCTGAGCAGTTTTAAATACTGTAATTTTCAAACTATTGAGCACACCTGAATATAAGCCGCACGTTTTCATGTTGCAACATGAGATAATTAATTACACACAGAAAGAGTGATGCACGGGAAAAAAAATTTGTCTTATCTGTTGTCTGTCTTTCTGTCTGTCGGCAACATAACTCAAAAAGTTATGGACGGATACATTTTCAGGAAATGTCCGCAATGGGAACAGAAACAACTGATTAAATTTTGGTGTTGATCTGAGCTCACAAGTGGCTCCCCTCGCACAGCAGCCCTGGATGTCCGCCCTCTGCTGGAAGAGCAAAGTGGCAGCACAAACACAGCCATGCGGCTCAATAACATTTTTGGGAAAAGTACCAAATGTTAGAAATATAGATAACAACATGAGGATGGGGGGGGGGGGGGGGGGGGGTGAGTGCTTTTCTAGTTTTACTTTAAGACGTGCTTTATTTACGTCCTCAAAACAACACGACAGTAACATGCCTGGTTTGAAAATTAAACATACTTTATCCTACCAGAAAAGTCATTGATCGCTATCTTCATCTTCCTCACTAAAGCCACTGAAGTCGTCTTCTTCCGTGTCTTTATGTCCTCTGAAAGCTTTTGTCATCTTTGTACACTGACTCGGTTTCTCCACCATCGATTCATTGATGCTAAGCTAACATGCAGTAGCTCTGTTTCCTCCTTTGACGGCCAGCTCCGTTGCCTTTAACTTAAACGCTCCATTTATTTGGGTGTTTTCCATGATGAGTGTGTGCGCATGAAAATTACCGGTAGTGTCTTCTTCGCTGCATATTCTTTCCCCACGTCTGACTTTTACGCTCCCCCCGGTGGCCCCCCGGTGGCCGTTAGCCAATAAAAATCTATAAATTACCCGCATCGTTGTATATGACACAGGGTCCAAAGCGTGTGAAAAAAGTAGCGGCTTATAGCCAGATATAGTCTGTTTGGCAGCCAGCTACTTATAAATGATGCCAGCCAGGTGCGCATGTGGATCTAGGAGATGGCTCCGCCCTCCAGTGGCGATAGACACCTCCAGCCTCTGGTGGCGCCCCCTGGAGGACTCACTGGAAGGTTAAAAAAAGGAAACGCACAAAAGACCCCAGACTATGGATTCAAGAAAATATCGATACGCCAATATATCGCGATATTTTATTTCTTGGTATTATATCGATATTCAAAAGCAAAGTATCTATTTTTATTTTTATTTGAATGGAACCATTAATGATGACAGTCATTTTTGTAGTAAATTTAAAAGTATGACTGGTAGTTTGTGGCTGTTTTCACCTTCTTCGTTCCAGTGGATCAACTAGATCTAGTAATAAAACTGGATGTGTTAAAGTATGAAACAGGTTGGAGTATTTAGAATGATGGGACAGTTTTCCTAAAGTTAAATTCACTTTTAGAAATCACAATATATCGTCTTACTCATAGTATCGCGATATATCGTATCCTCCTCCTGTATTCTAATACATATTGTATCACCTGATTCTTGCCAATACACATCCCTACCCCAGACTCATCACAATTCTGGACGTAAAAAGCCTGTTTTTGTTCGGGAATGGTCGGTTCTGTCAATGATATGAGGCTTCAAACGGTGAGTTGCACAGTAACTTACTTTCTAAGTGGTTTTGTGTCTACAGTTATGATTGTATCCTTGATAGGCGTACATCATTGGAATCTCAATAATCATAGCTTTTCAATGATACATAACATGTATATGTACATAGCAAGGGTGTTTCAAAAAAGCCAGATTTGCTAACGCATGTAACGTAACGCCAACGTGACGTAAAACACTAAGAGTTTAAATAAAAATACTTTTTACCCTAACCCCTCCAAAAATAAGCCACGGCACCCCAGGCTAAACCCCTCTGGCGGCGGGTCTGGAGGCCAGGTTTGTTTCCACCTACCAGCCAGCTTAGAGAAATTAATTTCAAGTTGGATTTCTATTTTTTGCTTGACTCTTGACATATCAAGGCAACTTGTAACGGTTACAAATACGTCGCAAACATGCTGGTGGAAAACGTTTTGCATAAATAAAATGTTCAGAATCTGAACCTGAGAGGATCACGCTAAGGAAAACAGTTTTGTCTGAAACAAAACATAAACTGAACAAACAAGCAGCAACAAGGATCCTTGTCTCTTTGCTGAATTTTTGGCAGCTTTCAGGATGTGAGTTCCAGCTGTGGGGTGAGCGGTTTAAAACCCAGCGGGAACTCCGGCTCGGACCCAATCCGACTTTTGTCACAGACGTCACAAACATAGGAGGTCACTGGAAAGACGAAGGACGCCCCGTCTCCGTCCTCTTCGCCTCCTCGTTGCACACACACTCTGTGTGTTTGTGTTAGGAGATAACGACACGGACTCTGTGTTTGTTATGAAAGACGAGGAGCATGGGGTGATTGTTTGGACAGTTACGCTGCTTCGGATAACGCCGTGTGGGGAGTGACGGCAGAGGCTGAGGTGAATGGTCGACAGTAACTGCTTCACACGATGTTCAGACGCTACACTCAGTCACTCACTCGGTAAAACATAGGAACATTCATGCAGCTAAAATCTCGCCTGCATTGTTGGAAATTTAGCATGACTTCAAAAGGTTTAGTTCAAGCGTCTCTTGAATTGCAAATTTGTAAAATGATGTAAAAGCCGGAACAGATCATCAACTTTTATAAATTTTGTCAATTTCTACCTAGATATATCTAAAAGGCTTTTTCAGCTTTTAAATCTTTAAACTTTTTAATCGGATAAAAACGTAATCGGATAGCTAAAATCTATGAATACTTAAGACCGCCTCTAAAAATCCTTATAACTGCCTATTTTAATTGATCAAACACCAAATATACCTTAATATGCATTAATATGGACAGTGAAAAGCCTTTTTGCGCTACCGCTTAGTTAACATCTACAGTCTTCCTTATCTCTGCTTTTTGGAGGGTTTAGCCAATCAGCACCAAGGAAAATAAATAACACTCTTGGATTGGCAGCCAATAGCGTGTCAGGTAGCATTGCAGTATATCAGCTTCCCAAGCTACATTTTTGTTAATGATATTAAGTTGAATCTCAGTCGAATTCTATGGAGAAGATTTGGTGAACATCAAGTGTCAACGCTTTTATGCCTGAACTTTGATCTAAACCATCCCATAATATCGTTGTTCAGGGTGGTCGTCCTGCTGGAAGGTGAACCTCCACCCCAGTCTCAGGTCTTCTGCTGATTCTAACCGGTTTTCTTCCTTGATTTCCCAGGATTTAGCTCCATCCATCTCCACATCAACTCAGACCGGCTTCCCTGTCCCGCAGCATGATGCTGCCACCACGTTCCCCTGTTGGGACAGGGATTTTAGGTCAAAAAGTTTAATTTGTCTCTCCTCCGACCACCGCACTTTCTTCCTAGTTGTCTGTGTTTTACTCCAGACAAAGTGAAAACAGGACTTTTTCAGGCTTTCTTTTCGCTGCTCTTCCACGCTGACCAGATTTGTGGAAAGCTGTTGCCGGATCATAGTGATGTATTCACCTACTCACTAAGTAAAGGCCACTGGTTGCTCTAGATTTCATTTAGGGGCGCTGAAGTTAAGGGGAGCATGCCACATTTTTGGATTTTTTGTAAAAAAAAAAAAAAAAATGTAATACCATGTATCATTCTCCTTCCACTTTCACTTTGTGCTGGTCTACTCTAGAGTTCACTATTTTAAACTTGGATCACTATAAATTCATTCTGTTGCAGATTTAATCTGGATCCAGAGCGCAAGTGCACCGATGACCGCCTGTGGGAGGCGCTGGAGATCGCTCAGCTCAAGAACATGGTCAAAGCACTTCCTGGAGGACTTGGTATTTTAACAATAACTAATGAATCGTCAGGATACCTTCAGGTATGGGGGAAAACTAACCTGTCTCTGTGCTCAGATGCGATCGTGACAGAAGGTGGAGAAAACTTCAGCGTTGGACAGAGGCAGCTCTTCTGTCTGGCCAGGGCCTTCGTGAGGAAGAGCAGCATCCTCATCATGGATGAAGCCACGGCGTCCATAGACATGGCCACGGTGGGTTTGCCCCACCCCGCTACAGCCTGGATGCTTTTCTAACACATTCGGACAGATTAATATTTCATGGCAATTTCAACTATTTAGATAATTCAAGTAATATAAATAAACAACAGAAACAGAAGAAAAAATAAATTCTATCTAAAAGGTAATTTAAAAAAATGTAATTTCTGGTGAGGAACCAATTAGAAATGATGTTCTTTGGAACGGGTGAGTCTAAAGCCATACACCAACAGGGAAGCATGGAGGTGGGAGTGTCATGGTTTTGGGGATGCTTTGCTGCAGCAGGAGTTTGCTTCTTTCCAAGCTTCAAAGCGGCAAAAGCCAGGTACGCAGAAGTTGAGCTAGCTGAACCTTCGGCGCCGTCCCCTGAGCATCAACCAATCAGAGCGTCTCGCTGTAATGACGTCACTACACATTTCTTGAATGGAGCGGCAGAGCGGGAAGAAATCAGCCATGGAAGACAAATTAATAGTTAGCTGTGTGCGACCCGTCCTCATATTTGCATAGAGACAGGAATGGAAAGGACCTCGCTTGGAGGAAGATTGGTGAAGAGATCGGGGGGGGGGGGGCGGTTGGGGTATTTAGCAAATAAAGCCAAGCCACTCTCTCGATGTGATCCGCCATAGTTTAAAACATCCGGCAACAGAGGAAGCCCCGCCCACTCGCTCTTTTTTTGCTCAGCAAGCTTCAGGCTTAAAAATGTATACGCTTCCAACGAGTCGCTTTGTGAGCTTTTTATGACGGCGACAAAGCGTGCGGGGGGCATTGATGTCTAACCTCATAGAGAAGGAACACTTTAAAAATGTTTAAATCACAAATCCTCTTTAGGTAAAAAGAGTATGATGGAAGTATTTCAGGACTGGACCAAGAGTCTTATGGTCACCCTACCATTTCTTGCGAAGTGATCGCAGCAGATTGTTGCATTTTTAATCATCTGCTCGCTTGCAACCAAAGGCGTCTTTTGTTTGCCTTCAAATGGCCCCAAGTCGATGGAATACTAAAAGAAAATGCCACTTTTGAGCACCGCAAACTTCTTATGAGACACAAAACAAGTAAAATATAGCTAAAAATGAGTTTTTCCAGCTGATTTCAAGATTTTGCAAGGCTCAATATACTCTTATTTCAAGAAATCTTGTCAAGACAATTTTCACTTGTTCCATTGGCAGATTTTTTCACTTATTTCAAGGAAAATTATCTTGTATTTTCCAGTGCAACTTGTTTTGTTCTTATCAAAGCGTTTTGTGCAACCAACCGCACAACAACACATGACGGCGTCTCTTCCTGCAGACGACACGCACAGTAGAGCAGGAAGCCACTTAGACTGATAATCCCTCTGTACGGCCTGCGACTGAGAAGAGACAATTACATGGAACCGTGGATGCAGTTTGGGTCTGCCGTTATGTTTACGTGACGAACGCTGAAAGCAGCACGGGTTGAATTCTGGAATAAACGGGGCAGATCATTCTGTTCATGCATCAATGCATCTAAAAAAAGGATTGCGTTAACTCTTCAAATTAATCTACCTGGCTCATCATTGTTCGAGGAAGAAGATATTTTTCTTCCACGACGGTTAACGCATTAATTTTGACAGCCCTAATATTTGTCATGTGGCGATAATAATGCAAAACCTACATTTTTGAGAGTAAAGGTCTCGTTTACTGAGAAACCCAGTAACGCTTGTTTTCTGTGAAATCGGTCACCCGAAACTTTTCTCCAACCCCCATTGCGTGAATGAGACCTTTAAATTCTCATTTAACACCTGACAGAACCTTGATGTGACATTTTGAGTCAGTTTTACACATTTCTGATGCAAAATATATCAAATTTGACGTTATTTTCTTTGTATTTGAGACATCTGTTTTTGTTAAAGACACATTTTAATGTTAAAGTTAAAAAAATCACATTTGTGCATTCTTAATTGAGCCATATCCAGGAATATGGGTTTATTAACAGGAAGATTTATATCTATGTTGTTCTTTCTTTTCCCTCTTGCTGTGCTCCGTATTTGCAGTTAGCGCTGTTTTGGATCGCTCATGTTCTGTGTTTTTTTTTGTTTCTGTTTCTGTGCAGGAAAACATCCTACAGAAAGTCGTGATGACGGCGTTCGCAGACAGAACCGTCGTTACGATTGCAGTAAGTCGCTGCGTTGCCTATTTGGCTGGAAATGAATCAGAGAATCTGCAGGTTTTTTCTTCAAAAGTTGCTGCATTTATCATTAAATTTCACCATTAAACATCTTATCCTGATTGTTTTTCCTTCTTCACACCAATCAGATTTTCCTGCATTTACAGTTTTTAACAAATATTAAATAAATGTAACATAAAGTTCGTCCTCTTCTGCCTTTTTTCCTCTTACCTGCTTTCCTTTTTCTGTGTTTCGTCATGTTATCTTCACTCTTTTTCCTGTTTTATACCAACTCCTCCTCATCTGTCCTCTTCATCCTGCCGCCAGCACCGCGTCTCCTCCATCTTAGATGCGGAGCAGGTGCTGGTCTTCTCCTCGGGGATCTTGGTGGAAAGTGACTCGGGTCCCAACCTTCTAGCACAGGAGGAGAGCCTCTTCGGTGTGCTAGTGAGGACTCACAAGTAGACCCGGATCAGCTCAGACCCAGCTCTTCTCCGTCCTCTCTCCTCTGGTTTCTGTTAGTTTTCCTGCTTTTCCCGGCTGAATCCGAGCTGGAGTCTGAGTCTGGGTCTGCTAAAGCCTTACTGCCGCTGACTGCCTGGTTGGTACCAAACAAACTGCTGCATGCTTTTCGATAGGCAGTTCTGTTTAGTTCTGTTTCGTGATGCCGCAGCAGTTCTTATGAGTTCATGCATGCTTCAGTTTCTTTAAAGTAATTCATTAAATCCAAATGTGCTAAAAATCATCTGAATTTAGACCCAAAACCTGCTGTAGAAGTCAGAATGATTGGGTTAATGACAGCCGGTTCAGTTTCTCGTTTTCTCTAAAGCTTTACGTTAATAGATTCAATAGTTAAAATATGCAAAAAAATTCTTCAGGGTCCTTTACAAGTTTATAAGTCAAAACGACTCAAATCATTTAAATCTCAAGTTCTCTGACCCTTTTCTGCGTTCCTAGCCGGCCCAAGGCAAAAGCAAGCTAAGCGGATGGATGGATGGATGGATGGATGGATGGATGGATGGATGGATGGATGGATGGATGGATGGATGGATGGATGGATGGATGGATGGATGGATGGATGGATGGATGGATGGATGGATGGATGGATGGACGGATGGATGGATAATCAGATGGATGGATGGATGGATAATGTTAGATTTCCTACCTAAACGCTGTTTATAAGATTCTAGCGATAATAACGTGGAATATTACAGTAGTAGTTACTGATTCCTAATGACCCTGAAAGACTAAATTTTGGTTGGTTAAATATCAACACAAACACAAAGAGAAAACCACCCAGCATCACTAATACGGACAGTTTTAGCAGAAGAACCGGTTCTGAGGACCTGATTGGGGAATCTGACTTGTTTTTTGTGTCTGCAGCACCGGGTCCACACCATCCTAACAGCCGACCTGGTCATTGTGATGAAGAGAGGCAACATCCTGGAGTACGACACACCGGGGACTCTGTTGGAGCAGGAAGACGGGATGTTCGCTTCGTTCGTCAAAGCCGACATGTAGACTCGCAATCGGTTTCTGACTAATGACAAACGACGGCCTGATCAGTTTGATCTTTAACACTCACTTCTCACTTCAAACTATTTTTTTCTTTTGCAATAACATACAGAAACTCAACATCTCAGCCTGCATTGGGGAGCCGAAGTCACGCCCTTCTACTTCCGGTCCATGGGTCCTCTAGTGCCAAAAAAATGAATGAGAGTCAATGGAGCGATAAAAGTTATTTGGATTGAAACTATGATGTCCTTGGATTTTAAAGACACATTTTGATGCAGAGAAAACGCTCATTTTCGACCGGCGGCAAAAGTTACTTTAGGTTTTGTGTAAAAACACTTAGTGCACTACAACTGAAGAAGAAGGAGGAAGAAAAATTGGCGTTGAGATTAGCCGCTAGTGCTAGCTAGCGTTAGCTCCGTGACGTCATATATGCAACTTCTGATTTGTAGGAATTTTAATTGCGAATTTTTACAATCAATTAAATTCCAAATCACTTGACAAACTCAGTCGAAACGCATCATCATTAGTTTTTATTTAAATTGAGGTACATCATATGTGTGATTCAGGATGTAAGACAAAGCGGACCAGAAAATAACTTTTATCGCTACATTGACTTCCATACATTTTGTTTTTTTCGGCCAGGGGACCCATGGGGCGACAGGAAGGGGAGGAGACTTAGGCTGCCCATACAGCAGGAAGCTTTGGACAAGCTGAAATAGTCGACTGCTCGTGTTTTATTCCACTTAAAGACATCTTGGATCACCAACAAACACACAATCTGTAAAACAAAAACAAAGTCACATTAAACACAGACCTCACATTATTTCAGTTGGTTTCATACATCAACTCTAAAGGTTCTGTGTTTTTCAGTAAAGCTTCAGTCATCGGCTGTGTTTTATGTTAGTAATCACATCTACTAGGTTATATAAAGATGTTGTATAAAGTCTAGAGCCCAATATGAACCAAAATTACTGTGAAGCCTTGATAATTTATCCTAAAGCCTCAATGTTTGGTCTCATTGTGTTCTGTTTTCATGCATTTACCAGAAAACACTCAAACTTTCTTAACAGCTAAATTAAACCTGAAAGTGGAGACTTAAATCAAACGCTGAAGTGTTTTGTGAAGTTAACGAATTGTCCCACATTAGTGGCTAGCTTGAAACGCTTCTGCAAACTATAATTCTGTCCAAATTACTTCAACGAACCCTTCCTGGTGTTGGGAAATGGGGTGTGGTTTAAAAGACGCAAACAGTTTGGCCTTTTTCTGTGACTTCACTCTTTAAATTACTACAAATAGAAATGGCTCCAGTTTGGAGAAGAATGTCCCAGATTAAAATCAACATCCCATTAATTAAATAGGTTTAGTTTTGTTTCTTGTTTTCAAAAAATTCCACAAAAAACAAACTAAGGTTTAATTAATTCTGCTTGAATCCCACATTTAGCCTCCTCCAACTACAAACACACTCAGGAAGATGTGGGTTAACCCGCCACATTAAATAGTCCCAGTTGAGTTCAGGGTTTTCTTTCTTCTGTGTTAACGTGAAGTTTTGTTTCCAAGGTGGGCTGATGGACTTTCACTGGTTTTTGTACCTACTTGGGATTAGTGAACATTAAGTTAAATATAGCCTGATTATGGTCTCGCAATACAAGATCCCGGACAAGGCCCCAAATGTGTTACCTCTCTTTTTTCCTTACTGAGTTTGTACAGACACTGAACTTTTAGGTCCTTTTGTAATGGCACAATTTTTAACTGTTTGCACCACTTTTATCAGTTTATACTCCTATAGCACAGATGTCAAGCAATCATAAGGCGGGAGGTTTTGAATGATGGCCGGTGTTTGGTGCTTAATGTATGTTTTATCACTGTGATAGAAGTTTTTTTGTTTGTTTGTATTAAACTCTTCTACCACAGAAGTACCACTGATAGAAAAGACTCTTCTGGTCCCTCATGAAGAGGAAGAAGATGATGATGGAACAACAGATTGTTGTAACCAGGACATTTTGGGGATGGATTTGCTTACGTTATCCGTCGATCAACAACTTTGATGTAAAGAAGGTTAAACAAGACCAGAAACAAATTGTTTTTCTTCCCTCAACCAAAAAAAGGTTGAATCATACCTGAAAATATTACTTCTAAACTTTATGTAGTTTATTTAGTTATTATAGGATCAACTTCACTTTTTCGCCATTTCCTTTTGCTTTAGCATCATTTCTTCATATTTAAACTTTCAAAAAATAACAATCCGTTTAATCTGCAGCTTGTTTCTGGTCTGAATTCGCCGTCACTCCGCTCTATCAGTCGTATTTCTATGCAGACTTTAGTGCGAACACTGTAAGGTGCCGCGGCTCCACCTGCAGCCGCTGAACCTGCTGTCTGTCTGCAGTCATGCTTTGCTGAACTTTTTAGGCCCTGAAAGCTCCTGGTAGCTGGAGAGGTGATTATCTGTAAAGTTTGATTAAAACCTTTTCTAATGTGATGATAAAAACAGCTTATTTTCTTGGTGGCATCACGGCTCTCAGCTCAGAGTTAGACATAAATGTCAACTTTCTGGTAGAAAGTTTCCATAAATATTTCAAATAATTATATAATTAATTCGAACAAATAAAAACAATAGCAAAAACAGGATTTTTTTTCGCTAAGAAAAAAAGTGTGCTCTTGTTTATAGGTGAATCCTCAGCTGCAGAGCATTTACTACTGTTAAAATGACTAAAGAATTGTTTATAACTTTTCTTATTTACTAAACAGTCCTACAAACTTTGGTTTTGGTTCTTTTATGAGAACATTTTAAACCTAAATAGTTACTTTCTGCTTTAACAAAGTATAAATTGACACATTTCATCTTTTCAAGGAGTCCAAACTAATACTGAATCATAATTATGGCCTTTACTGTCTTCTACTTTATATAATTCAGCTTGTTAACATTTTTTTCTACTTTTGTTTCAGAATCACTAGGTTTTTTTCTCTGGGAGCAGTGCTGTTGTCCCTTTGTTTCCTTGTTAATTGATCAAACTGTTTTTACTTGCATTTTATATGAATGACTTTTAAACTGTACATAGAAAATATCAGTTTATTTGATCATAAGTGTGTATTTCAAATAATTGATTTTGTTTCATCTCAAGACGTTTCAACGTTCTGTCTCGTTATACCTGCTTCCGTTAAACGTCACAAACGTCGCCTTTTGTCATTCACTTAATCTCTTCCTCTTCGGTTCATAACCATGTTCCTCCTTTGTTGTTTTATCCATAAGGCTGAGAGTAAATCCTGATCAATCTTTTGCATATTTACTCTTCTGGATTTGTCTCTGCTGGACTCCTTAATGCTTCCTTTAACACAAGCCGTTGGCATAAAACAGCATCAGGGAAAACAAACGAGATGAAACAGATTAATGTGACTTCATTAAAACACATCAGCAGCTCTATGCAGAAAGTCTCACTTGTTCTGAATTCACACGACTGTTATTGATATTAATGCAAGTTTTATATGATTTTTAAAAATCCTAAGCATGTGTCAATTCTGTTTGCATATCTAAGAGTTTTAAGAATAAAAAAACGAATGATTATTTGTGCCTTTTTTTTTTTTTTTACACATGAAATGACAATAAAACTGTTTTAAGTAATGTCAGACTGTTTTCCAACCTGAAGGAGATGATATGCTGAAAGCTGGTAGATGTGGAATATGTTGCTCAATGGCGCCATCTGGTGCAAAATCTGTAAATCGCTCTAGCAGAAATGAGTTGAAAACCCGTTCTTGGTATTTTTGTCATATTAAATAATTATGATTTATGCTTTTAATTTCTTAGCTTGATTTTTTTCATTATTTTCCTTAATATTTGAAGGCAATCAACACGAGCGAGATTTAGGCTTTATTAAAGCAGTTTATCTTTTTGCTTAATTTCTCTGCTAATATTTTCAGTCAGTTTATGGTTTTATGGACTGATTCCGATTTTAAAAGCGTTTTTTTCGTTTTTTTAACCTATAGTCAGATTTGCATTTAACTCAAAGTGAGTTTTTAGACCGCCAACTGGGAGGTTCTTTGTGGTTTTTGGTGGATTTAAAGAAGAGGAAACCCACCTCAGAACAATCCCAGAGACAATAATAATTAGCACTTACTGAAATTCTCTTTCCCGTTTAACACAAGTGGTACTAAAAAGTGTAAATGAATCATTCTAGTTATGACCTAAATCAGTGTGACTACACATTTTCTGAGTCACAATGCATTTAAAGAACAGGAAAATAACTTCAGTGTTCTGCTGATCACGAATAAACGCAGATTAAGGGAAAATGATCTGATTCCTTCGGCCTAATCTGGTTGACTAATTCATGCTTTGCAACAATTTAAGTTTCTGTTCAAAATTATTATTATGAAACTGATCACATAATAGATATATAACCATCCTGATGTTTCAAAAAATAATTTGTGGAAAATTTGGGTTTAATCGGTGATTAATTCAATTTCCAGCACCTGACCAACAGGAACAATTGATAAACTCCGGTTTTCCGGTTGGCTATATGATCTTCATAAGGCTAAACGGTGTTATGAGCCTATAAATTACAATTAATCATTTTATTGCGCTGTAAATAGATTTCATAATCCAAACTTTCTCCATTACGCGCAATTTGTATAATTTCCGATTGTGCTGGTGGAGTCCTTGAAGGCAGCAGCAGCTTCCAGTCCTGTTCGGGACTGGACTCTGGAAGTTGGACGACGTCAACAGGACAGAGGAGACTGTCCCAGCCCTCAGAGGAGCTAAACAGAGGCGGCGCGCTGCTCTCACTCCGATTAACCCCCAAAATAAAGTCGGGAGGTTATTCTCTTTTTTTTTTTGTTGTTGCGCTTTTTGGACATGTTTCCGCGCGTAAAGACGCACTGAGGGAGGCTTATTTGGGCTGGAGCGAAGAAGAGGAGGATGTTAGCCAGGAAAAGCATCATCCCGGAGGAGTTCGGGCTGCCGGGTCTCGCCTCCCGGTTGCCCCGAAAGCCTGTGTTCCGGGACCGCGTGAACAAGGCGCGCTTCATCGCCAAGAACGGCTCGTGCAACTTGGCGCACAAGAACATCCGCGAGCAGGGCCGCTTCCTGCAGGACGTTTTCACCACGCTGGTGGACCTGAAATGGCGCTTCACGCTCGTCATCTTCACCACGACCTTCGTGAGCAGCTGGCTGCTGTTCGCTATGAGCTGGTGGCTGGTGGCCTTTGCGCACGGAGACATGGACATGGAGCGGCAAAACGAGACCCACTGCGTCACCGACGTCAAGTAAGAAACACCTCAAAGAGCCACAAAGTGAAAAAGGTTCAACTTTAATGGTTAACGTAGGTTTAATTAGACTTCTCTTCCTTCCTCTCACCCTCATATTCCTCATTTTTTCCGTCTTTAAACGCTGCAGAGGAAGATGATGGGGGGGATAAATGTATGTTAATCATATCTGGGATTTATGAAACTGAACTTGTTTAGTCTTTTACATACAAATGATATTCATAAAAGGTTTCAGACTCCTCTTACTTTTGTGCAGGGCCGTGCAGAGACCTTTAGAGGGGCAGGTGCTCAAAGTTGAAAAGGGGCACATATAGAGCAACATTTTAAAACGGCTTTTGATCTGAAACTGTAGACACTGAAAAGACCATATGAGAGATGTTAGCTCAATAAAACAAGTGCTATAAAGTACATTATGATATAATTTACCTTGCTGCTGTGTCTCACTAAATAAAATCTAATATCTGATTGGTTAACCTCCACAGCAACTCAGCTGCAGACTGCATAACAGCTCTTTTCTATAGTGATGTTAGCACCTCTGAGAGGTTTAGATTTTTAAAGCTGAGAGATAGATAGAAGAAATGTATATCTTCAGACCTCAGCCATGATAGAAAAATGTTTTTTAAAATGTCAAATAATTTAAGTAATAAAAAACATTTATTTATTGATTTGTTTGGATAAGAATAGATTAATTTATTTGCCAAATCCATTTAAAGTTTTATTAAAAATTTCACATGTATAAATATAAATTTTTGGCTGTTTTGATTTATTGTGATCGATAATTGTGGCACGTCTGGCTTTCCACACCTGCTGCGGTCCACATTGTTCATACACTATTTTTAGGCTCACTGTTTATGTGACATTTTTAGATGTGAGCTGCAAAGGCTATGGGCCCAACCTTTTAGCAGCTGAGTTTCTACCGCGCTAACATCATTTCATTCACGGTCGCTCACCTCCAGCCCAGATCCGGTGTGCAGCGATGAGGACGTGCCTGGTGACGTTAGGTGAAAGGAGTGGAGAGCGAAGCGAAAGTCGGCTGTATCTGTAGACTGTATATAAGATGGGCGGAGCCTCCGTGATGTCACTCGTAGGTTTCTGAAGAGCTGAATTGAAGCCCAGTGGGCGGTTCCCACTACCGCCATCTTGGCTGCGTCACGCATCTATTTACTCCCGGACAATACAAAAAATGGGCACAGAGGTGGAGCTGAGAGTGGGGGCGGATGATTGACACCCATCAAATTCTGAGCCGATGTAGCTATGAGCTAACTGAGCTAACCCAAGCTACTGGCGGTTAGCGGGCGCTTTTAGCCAGAAAACCACGGTTGAGTGACTCTGCTACCCCTCTGCCTTCCAGGCAGATTCAATAATTTTGTCAAATAAAATCATGAAGCCTCATTAGTCCATAACTTTCACTAAAACTATGTGAAGTAAAGCAGAAATTTGATCATTTCAAGAGAGACTTCTTGGACAGTCTGTTAGTGCAATCAATACATCAAACCATCTTTGTCCAATAAGAGCACGATTAACATCTGAACACGAATAAGCATGGCGGACGCAAGTGATGGTCAAGTTCAGAGGAACCAAATAAAGGGACTCCGAGGCTGTGGACTTCCTTGGAGGAAGCCGCTAGCTACCACCGCTAGCTACCACCGCTAGCGCTGACGGTTCACCTGAGACCTGTCAATCAAACGGACACGCCCCTTATTATTCATAACTTCAAGCTTAAATTACATGACTATAACTATGAGTTATTAACCCCCCCCCTTAGAGTTGTCATGACGATAAACCAGACCTATTAAACCTAAAATGGTTTTTTGAACCAGGCTGCAAACATGTTTATTTCTGCTGTGAAGTTGGCTTTTTTAACATGGGAATCAATAGGAACTTTCTCCTTTCTGCAGCCAGCCCCTAGTGGATGCGGGGGGAACTGCAATTTTTGTCACGTCCGGGTTGGCTTCACATTTGGCTGGCGGAGTTTGCTCCTTGGGTGAAAGTCACTGTGCTGCTTCTGTATGTGCTACGGCGTGGGAGCAGCCTAGTTTTCAATTCAATTCAGTTTTCTATCTAAGGAATCCCAGCAGATTGCCTACTAAACTCAAAGAGGAAGATCTGAAACCACTACTGCAAAGAGATGGGGAAGAAAAAATAATTTGTGGAGGTTAACCAATCAGATATCACTCATTTCACACAGTTGCCACAAGAGAACTTAACAACGTGTACGTAGTAATCTAATTCTCCTGTGTAGTATATTGAATACTCTACTTACCGGTCTTACTGCAGCCTCACTCGCAAAGCAGAGCAAAGACTGAGGAACATCAAGGATGAAGATTGGTTAATGGTCATCATGTGACAGACAGCAGCCATTTTATTTTACTTGTCTAAACTGTTATTAATAGATAAATATTACTGTATAGGTGCACAGGCAGGGCTCCACACACACACACACTTAAAAAATAAATAAAATGAAAAATACTAAAAGGAGGAAAGGGGCAGATTCACTAATTCACTTTGTGATAATTGTGATAATTGGCCTCTAGATATTATAAATATGTTCATTTCTTTTGGCTCAGTCTCCAACCTCCCAACCCCTTAACCTTCCGGCAATTTTCTCATACCCAAATTTTACATTAAAGCTGTTCTTGAACTATTTTAGGTAGACACATGGCTGGGGTCTCTTTGGAAAGAAAACACTCTGAGGTTTCTTCTAAAACATTGAGAATATGTCCAAGTACTATTCTTACCTAGTAATATGATGTTGCATACATTGGAAAGGATTAACTCTTATGTCCGCCAATTTATTTTCTAAAAATACGTGCTTTGAAAGTGGCTTTAGAAATGAGTTATGAACTGAAACACAATGTGGGTCTAAAACCTGAAGTATTACATTTTTACACACAGACTTTAACAGTAATTAACCAAAGAAAAGAGTATTTTGCACATATTTCTCTTTCAATAGGTCAAGGGATGCCAAAAGTGTGCCAGAAAATACTCCCTCTCCACGTTGAATGCATAATTCATCACTGTTCCCATCTGATTTAATAAAAATTGGTCAGAATCATAACTGTCCGTTCTTCAACAAACTCTATGGCTTCCTCATTGCTGTATTTAGTTTTAGAAGTGTGTTTTGCCAAAAGCATCTCTTACTGGTGCTTAACTGTGCGTAATACTATATTATCTGTGTTTGCCAAAAGTGCTTGCTTTGTCTACAGTTATAACTGTATCCTTGATTGACATACCTCATTGGAAACACAAGACTCTTTGCTTTCCAATGATGTACAATATGTACAATATTTATACATAAAAGTTGGTCGAGAAGTTTGGCGGATTCAAACCCGGAAATAAGCAATGTCCTGTCCCCGGGACACAGTAGCACTAAGGGACAAGCTGGTACTGAAAAAACTCTATTTTAAGACTTTATTTGGATAAACCTCAAAGCCAAATTACCTTTTACTGAAATGACTCTGGAAAAGGTGTGAGGTGCAACTTTATTTTCTCAAACAACACAGCTAATAATAGGAAGAAGAATAAAGTGGAGACAGTTGGGGGGTTTAAAATAACCTACTCCTTGTTTGACACAGATAATTAGACCTAAAAAAAGTGTTTATGAGGTAACTCTGGGGGTTTATTTTAACCAGCTCTTGCCAGGAAGCTACTTGTGTGTAAACCGGCGTCCCACAGGGCTCTGTTTTTGGGCCAGGTCTCATCTTGGTAGATTAACTTACTCTATGAATCAATTGTTAATCAATTTAAAAGCAAGTCACACTTAGTTTATGTAGATGACATACAATTTTACTACTGATTTAGGAAACCCTGGAATATCTTAAATTACAATAGAAATTATTCTGTGGTGTGTAGTGGACACTGACTCAAACTACTGAAACAGTAAAGGATACTTTGTTGTTTGTGCATCAGCTCCTGATGCAATGCAGTGGTGATCTGGGATTAGCTTGACATTCACAGGCGAAAGCCAAATAAAACATCACTTCATGGCATAGAAATGAGTGCCAGTCTGGAACCCTTCCCTAAACACGGTGGAAGTCTTATCATGCTGCGGGGTAGATTCACTGCTATCTATTTAATGCAGACGATTACAGAGGTATTTTAGAATAAACGTACAGAAAACAACACAAGGCACACCTCTAACCGCACAAACAATGTTTAGTTCTTTCTGTATGAAACATTTTTTGTGGTGTTTTATTAAATATAACTTTATAAACCTCTATTATTGGGATATCTTTTAGAATAAATGTAAAGTTCTTTCTTTAAAATGTCTGGGTTTTCTTTCCTCAGGTCGTTTATTTCAGCCTTCCTGTTCTCCATCGAGGTTCAGGTGACCATCGGCTTTGGAGGACGCATGATAACAGAGCACTGTCCGGCCGCCATCACTGTCCTCATCTTGCAGAACATAGTGGGACTCATCATTAACGCCGTCATGCTGGGTAGAATAAGAATATTGTGCTCTGGCATTTATTCTGACATGTCTGTTGGCTTTAAACTGTTCTCTAGACTGCAGTTTTAAGATCCAGAGTTTACCTACTTGACATCATTTTACTTCGTAAAAAAAAGTAAAAAAAATCAGCTCTGAATTTACCAGGTAGATGAAGCGACCGACTGAACGTTTCCCTGTTCTCAGGTTGTATCTTTATGAAGACGGCTCAGTCGAACCGCCGGGCAGAGACCTTAATCTTCAGCCGTCACGCTGTTATTGCTGTGAGGAACAACCGTCTGTGCTTCATGATTCGCATCGGAGATCTTAGGAAGAGTATGATCATAGGAGCAACTGTCCGATTACAGGTGTTCAGTTTATTTCGCCGACTTCTCGTTACCCCTGAAGATTCAACTGCTGATTTTCCTCCTAAACCATTTTGTAGATTTTTGAGAGTACAAGAGCTCTTGTATTGGATTAAACATTAAAAATAAAGTCAGAATTAAAGAAAGAATTAGGAAATTTCACTTACTTACAAGTTATTTCTTTTTTTTACATTGATGTTTGGCATGTAAACATGTATCTTTTGTGTACTACTTATGGTAATATTCATTAAGAAACTATTAAATAAAAAATAAAAAATCTTTGTTATTGTTTCACATTGACTCAGTTGTGAAAATAACATCAGATTTTAACATATTAAGCTTATTTATTAGAAAACACAAGAGCAACTAGTTTTTAGCACTAGCTAACGATATTCTCTCTGCTTTAATTTTATTCGTTGTATTTTAAAACATGTCCTTTGATAATAAAACATTTCTGAAACTGGGTTTCTTTCATTACAAACACTTTTTCTGTGGTTAAACCGAAAAGCTTAGATATGGGCAGCCAAATAATGAGAATAGCTAACTAGCCTAGCTTAGCAGAACAGCTAGGTAGCTATGTGCTTGAATGTATTTTGATCAATTTATCAAACCTTTTGCTTTGTTTAAATCAGCAGACAAACTGCAACACATTTATGAGGTTATAGCTTATTTTATCTAATGCACAAACTAAAAGTAAATTAGCTTTTAGCATTTGAGCAAAGTAAGGGGTAACATTTGTTTTCACCAATTTATGTTTCAGCAGATAAAGGTTGAAGTTGCTTATATCCAGGGTCTGTTTCAAACATATTTCAGGTGTATTTAAATGTGCTAAATGTATTGTGTTTGCCATTTATTTTTAACTGCATGTAGGTAATTTTTGGAAAGGGTAAAACTTATTAAAATGTCCTTTATTAAAAACCTGCAGGTGGTGAGGAAGACGACCACACCCGAGGGGGAGGTCATCCCCATCCATCAGATCGACGTTCAGACAGAGAGCGCCGTGGCCAGCAACAGTCTGTTCCTCCTCGCGCCGCTCATCATCTGCCACGTCATCGACAAAAACAGGTTCAAACTCAAGACCTTTGTGCCTCTGGTGCTTCTGTGGAGTTTTTGCTCCTCAGGTATATCTAAGAAAATTAGAATATTGTGAAAAGGTTCACATTTCAGAGAGCGAAACTCATATTTTATAGATTCATCACTCAGGTTGAAAGAATTCTAGCCTTTAGTTTTTGTCGTGTTGATTCTGGCTCACAGAGAATGAAAACCCAAAAGATTGTGTATCAGAATATTACATACGATCAATAAAAAGGATATTTTAAACAGGAATGTCAGGCTTCTGAAAACTGTTCATTTCTATTCTCTCAGTGCTTGGTCTGGGCTCCTTTTGCATGAATTCTTGCATCAATGGGGCGTGGCATGGAGGAGATCAGCCTGTGGTTCTGATGAGGTTTTGGACACCCAGGTTGCTTTGATAGAACCTTCAGGTCATCTGCACCATTGCTTCTGGTTCCTCTTATCTTTCTCTTGACAGTACTCCACAGATTCTTTAGGGGTTCTGGTCAGGCCCGTTTGCTGGCCAATCAAGCCTTGTACCACCATGGTCTTTGGAACGGCTTTTGGTACAGTTGACAGTGTGGATTGGTTCCAATTCATGCTAGAGAATGAGATCAGCATCTCCATAAAGAACTAAATTTTCCTGGTAGATGGCAGCTTTAACTGCAGACTTCAGAAAACCCAGTGGACCAGAACTATCAGATTATAGTTTCACCCCAGATCATCACTGACTGCGGTCCTCTCAGCTCTTCCTCTAGAGTCTGGAACCTTGATCTCCAGGTGAAATGAAAACATTGGACTGCTGAGTAACAGCCTGGTTCTGATTCTCCTCAGAATCCCAAATGTGGAAATTAAAAAGAAGCAAACAGTTTCACCTTCTCTGCTGGTGATTTCAATCATAGGCTGTATGTATATATATATATATATATATACATATATATATATATATATATATGTATATGTATATATATATATATATATATATATATATATATATATATATATATACACTACCGTTCAAAAGTTTGGGGTCACATTGAAATGTCCTTATTTTTGAAGGAAAAGCACTGTACTTTTCAATGAAGATAACTTTAAACTAGTCTTAACTTTAAAGAAATACACTCTATACATTGCTAATGTGGTAAATGAATATTCTAGCTGCAAATGACTATTCTTGGTGCAATATCTACATAGGTGTATAGAGGCCCATTTCCAGCAACTATCACTCCAGTGTTCTAATGGTACAATGTGTTTGCTCATTGGCTCAGAAGGCTAATTGATGATTAGAAAACCCTTGTGCAATCATGTTCACACATCTGAAAACAGTTTAGCTCGGTACAGAAGCTACAAAACTGACCTTCCTTTGAGCAGATTGAGTTTCTGGAGCATCACATTTGTGGGGTCAATTAAACGCTCAAAATGGCCAGAAAAAGAGAACTTTCATCTGAAACTCGACAGTCTATTCTTGTTCTTAGAAATGAAGGCTATTCCATGCGAGAAATTGCTAAGAAATTGAAGATTTCCTACAACGGTGTGTACTACTCCCTTCAGAGGACAGCACAAACAGGCTCTAACCAGAGTACAAAAAGAAGTGGGAGGCCGCGTTGCACAACTGAGCAAGAAGATAAGTACATTAGAGTCTCTAGTTTGAGAAACAGACGCCTCACAGGTCCCCAACTGGCATCTTCATTAAATAGTACCCGCAAAACACCAGTGTCAACATCTACAGTGAAGAGGCGGCTGCGGGATTCTGGGCTTCAGGGCAGAGTGGCAAAGAAAAAGCCATATCTGAGACTGGCCAATAAAAGAAAAAGATTAAGATGGGCAAAAGAACACAGACATTGGACAGAGGAAGACTGGAAAAAAGTGTTGTGGACGGATGAATCCAAGTTTGAGGTGTTTGGATCACAAAGAAGAACGTTTGTGAGACGCAGAACAACTGAAAAGATGCTGGAAAAATGCCTGACGCCATCTGTTAAGCATGGTGGAGGTAATGTGATGGTCTGGGGTTGCTTTGGTGCTGGTAAGGTGGGAGATTTGTACAGGGTAAAAGGGATTCTGAATAAGGAAGGCTATCACTCCATTTTGCAACGCCATGCCATACCCAGTGGACAGCGCTTGATTGGAGCCAATTTCATCCTACAACAGGACAATGACCCAAAACACACCTCCAAATTGTGCAAGAACTATTTAGAGAAGAAGCAGGCAGCTGGTATTCTATCGGTAATGGAGTGGCCAGCGCAGTCACCAGATTTGAACCCCATTGAGCTGTTGTGGGAGCAGCTTGACCGTATGGTACGCAAGAAGTGCCCATCCAACCAATCCAAATTGTGGGAGCTGCTTCTAGAAGCGTGGGGTGCAATTTCTCCAGATTACCTCAACAAATTAACAGCTAGAATGCCAAAGGTCTGCAATGCTGTAATTGCTGCAAATGGAGGATTCTTTGACGAAAGCAAAGTTTGATGTAAAAAAAATCTTCTTTCAAATACAAATCATTATTTCTAACCTTGTCAATGTCTTGACTCTATTTTCTATTCATTTCACAACGTATGGTGGTGAATAAGTGTGACTTTTCATGGAAAACACAAAATTGTTTGGGTGACCCCAAACTTTTGAACGGTAGTGTATATATATATATATATATATATATATATATATATATATAAGATGGACAGAGCCTCTGTGACGTCACCCATAGGTTGGCGTCCCACCACCGCCATCTTGGCCGCGTCTCGTCACGCCCCGAAGATACAAAAAAATGGGCAAATAGGTGAAGCTGAGAGTGGGGGCGGATGATTGACACCCATCCAACTCTGAGCCGATGTAGCTACAAGCTAACTGAGGAAGCTGCCAGCCACCAGCGCTAGCGCTGACGGCTCATCTCGGACCTGTTAATCAAAAGGACACGCCCCTTATTATTCATAATTTCAAGCTTACATTACATCTGAACGGATGAGTTATAAAAAATCCACCCCCCTTAGAGTTGTCATGACGATAAACCTGACCTATTAAACCTAAAATGTTTTTTTGAACCAGGCTGTAAACATGTTTATTTCTGCTGTAAAGTTGGCATTTTTAACATGGGAGTCAATGGGAACTTGCTCCTTTCTGCAGCCAGCCCCTAGTGGATGAAGGGGGGAACTGCTAGTGTTTTCACTTCCGTGTTGGCCTCACATTTGGCCGGCTGAGTTTGCGCCCTTGGTTTCAATGCCATGGGCCAACATTCACAAGAAAGAAAGAAAATTATGCTGTGGAGAGGAGGTGCAAGGTCAGAGCTTGGCCCTCTGTCTCCTGGCTCAAGTGAAAGCCAAAGACAATGAGGCCATGAGGTTTTTACTATATATGCTTTGTGCGTGTTTTACTGCTATTTTTGTTTTACCTCTTAATCATGTAAAGCACCTTGAATCACCTTGTTCTTGAAAGTGTTGCTATACAAATACTATTGCCTTGCCTGTCTTGCCTGAGCAGATATTAAAAAGCACATGCTGAGGTTTGAAGGGTAAACAGGTCACAGGGATACCATGAGTTTTTAACTTTTTCACAATATTCAAATTTTCTGAGAGACTGAATTTTGTAAGGAGCTATAGTTGGTGGTTTCAAAAGTATATGTGCCTTGTAACAGTGCGGTTGAAGTCCCAAATTTTTATCTTCTGACACAAGTCAGTGAATGCAACTGCAAAAAAAAAAAAAAAAGCGCTGATGTACCTTCCTTTTCTGCATACTCCTCCTTTTTCCCCATTTGTCACTCTGATAGTGGGGCAAAAACAATCTGTGGCTTGTGGGTAATGCCTATGCCTGTACAGCAGGAGGCGCTGTCGGACTCATTAACAAACCAAAAATATCCCCAGGTTTAGCACAGTGGGGCCTGAGAGTGATGTCAGACATTCAGAGCAGATTAAATCACTAAAACCTTCCACAAACTCCTTAAGACACATAACATTAAAGCCGTCTGTGGTAAATATTTATTTACTTTCTATTTAATAGAAAGGTAAGGCCCCTCAGAATCGCATAAACAGGGTGATAACATGAAGTTGCCTTCTGATTGTAGTCAGACTCAGGAAGATGGCTAAAGGCTGATTCCATCTAATTTCCGCTAAATTGAGCAGCTTTAATCCGCTCTAGTTTAAAAAAAAAAAAATACTTTGACATTTCAAACCTGGAGAAGATTATTCTGCACTAGTAGCAGAACCAGTCAAACCCAGTTTGGGTTTTGTCAAACCTTGTTCTTCTGTATCTTCTGTACCCTCAGCCCGCTGTACGACCTGTCGGCCATGGAGCTACAGTGCAGCGACTTGGAGGTGATCGTCATCCTGGAGGGAGTTGTGGAGACGACGGGCATCACCACGCAAGCCCGGACCTCCTACGTCTCTGAGGAGATCCAGTGGGGTCACCGGTTCGTTCCCATTGTTACCGAGGAGGAAGGCGTGTACTCTGTGGACTACTCCAAATTTGGCAACACGGTTAAAGTGAGTGCTTCAGCAAATGATCTGATCAAACTTTTTCTGGCACGTTTAAAGCCAGAATATCATCTTTCCAAGTTTTCTCGACTCATAAAAAGTCTCTGAATTTCAAGATATAAGAGCTTAATTTTGAAATGCTAGGTCATAAAATATATATCTTGCATTTGGTCATCTGTTTTTTTTTTGTTATCACAGTCATTTGTTTCATGAATTGTCGATATAAGTTTATCTCTAGATATTCATCCTTCCTTAGAAACCTTCAAATAAAATGTCTCTATTTTATCAATGTGGCCTGCCTGCTTTGATTCTGGTTCCAGTCTTGATCTAATCAAGCTAATCAAGCAATCAGGACTCTGTGTTCAGATTTCCGTGTTGTAGAATCAAACTGTCGTGGCTCACAGGGATGTAAGAAAATATCAATAAGCCGAATAGTCGCGATATTTTGTCACGACATTCTATTGTTATTCAAAGACAATGTATCAATTTTTATTCCTATTTTATTTTTTAGAATTTGAATGGAACCATTGATGATGACAGTGATTTTTGCAGTAAAATTAAAATGTTGACTGTTTGTGGCGGTTTTCATCTTCTTCGTTCCAGTGGATCGACTAGATCTAGTAATAAAACTGGATGTGTTAAAATATGAAACATGTTGGAGTCTTTAGAACGCTGGGATAGTTTTTCTAAAGTTAAATTTAGAAAATCACAATATATAGTCTTACTCATAGTATCACAACATATCGTATCGCCCCCCCCCTCCCCTATATTGTGATACATATCGTATTGCCATATTCTTGTCAATACACATCCCTACTCAGTGGCGGTCCTAGACCATTTGGTGCCCTAGGCGAGCTTGACTGATGGCGCCCCTTGCCCACGAAAAAAATAAGTCATGTCAAAAGAATTGCACATTTATTTAGATAATGATAATATAACAATATAACATGTGCAAAAGAATAAAGCTGTTCAATAATATACAAAATAAAACGTTTAACTTGTACAGTAGTGCAACATATGAGAACAAAAAGTGCACACTAAAGAATCCAAACAAAAAATAAATGTTTAACTTAATTTAGTTTTAAGTCAAAGTGTTGTTTTAGATAGAGGGATGGCAAAAACTGTTGAAAAAAATAGACATTATAATTTTTTTTTTCTTGCTGCATATTTGGCGCCCCTCACTAGATGGCGCCCTATGCAAGCACCTATGTCGCCTGTAGGAAGGACCGCCACTGTCCCTACTGGCTCATGTAGGCAGCCATCTTCTCTATACGGTATGCCTGAAACGCAGAAACAGGACACGTGGAAAGAAAAATGGATGAGTTTTGCTTTAAAAAAATGTCTATTTAGACAATTAAAATTCAAGCATTCTTGTTTCACCAACAACCCCTTCATCCTCTGAAAGTGTAAATTTAACAAAACTGGGCTTTTTGTTTTCTTCTTTTGTTTTACTAGGCCCTCCCGAGACAGATTACAACACCCGTGTAAATTCAGTGGCACCCATGCAATGTATTGACTCAAGACAACCAGCAGAGCGTGCTGAAGGCTGTTAATCAGGGCTTTTGGAGGCAGTACAGAAGATACTTTATTGAATCCCAAAATGGACATTAGAGGTTGGCTTAATAAAAGCAAGAGCAAAGCTAGCACAAGCAGGGACGATGCTAATACATCACCGGTCTTAGAGAGGCAAGTGCAACCTTGAGTGCCATTCTGGTCTACTCTCCATACCAGTTGGTGGCGGTAATGCACCAATTTGTTGTTTGAAAAACTGAAAATAGACATCGTAAAGAAGAAGATGGGCGGTGTTATTTTTTGGCTGATATGACCATGCTAAAGGTAGATACGATAAAAACTGGAAAATACACACAAGGAAGGTAATTATCAGGGTTTTAACGGCAGATTACGTTGGATTGTGGACGTCGGACTTGTTGTGCACTAGCTATTTTACTAGAGGAAATTAGTTGGACGCTTGTGTACGTAAAACTACCATTTTTGTTTGAGATGTCTCTGTTCTGTCAATGATATGTGGCTTCGAATGGTGAGGTGTACGTTATTTTTCTTTCTGAGTGGTTTGACAAAAGTGTTTAATGTGTCTACAGTTACGATTGTATCCTTGATTAGCATACGTCATTGGAATCTCAAGAATCCAGTGATGTATAATATGTATATAAACATAGAAAGGGTGTCAGAAAACGGACATAAAAATGTTAAGGCATTAAATAAAAAGACTGTTTACTGGACCTCCACCCCCCAGGAAAAGCCAGAGCCCCCCCAGTTAATTCCTCTGTCTACAAGTAGATCAAACTCCTTTATGACTTCCTGAATGAGTCATTGATGCACTCTTGGGGTGATTTTGGTGGACTGCCCCCTGTTGGGAGGGTTTATTGCTGTTCTGTTATTTCTCTGCCTGTGGATAATAAGTCAGGAAACAGTATGAGGGTGGGGGCTATGAGGCAATATAAAAGGTGTAAGGTAAAAATTATATGAATTATGAAAAGGTAAAGATTTTGAATATACCGGCATACAGTGATTGCGCATTTTGATGATGTCATCAAACTGTCATCAAGGAGGATAAATACTGATGTTCACTGTTCGTCTTTACATATTGCAAGTTTAAAATAAGCTGTTTTTCCATTTAACGGAAAATAAACCTGTTGAACTTGAAGCATTTTTAATTCAAAAATGTGCAGCTTTATTTTTGTGCGATATTAAATTTATAAATAAGTAACCAGGAAACCAGACAATTTTAAAATTTGTTTTTCTTTTATAACTTTTAGCTTTTATTTTGTTGAAAATATGTTCATCTTGATGTTGTGAGAATTTTTGTGTTGCATTTTTTTGGAAAAAGGATTTAACATTTTTTTCTTAATGCATTTTGCACAATAAATGTTCTTTAAATGGCATTCCAAACTTTTTTGAAGTTGCTTTTCTGCTGCAATGTATCTGGAAAGTGAGAATTTTCATAAACTGTCATTGTGACATATAAAGAAAAGAATATATCGCAATAGATATCGTTACCGCACATGCTTCAGATCACATCGCAATATAGATTTGAGGTCATATCGCCCAGCTCTATATCCGAGGCTTATGAAAACGCCGGTGACTTTTATTGCTATATTAATCCATCATGGCTGCTCCTCTGGATCCTGTACATTTTTTGGAGATTCTGCTCAATTCAACATTTCTACTTCATTACTGTTGGTTATTAAAGCAGACTGTTGTTATTGAAGGTGACCACGCCAGGCTGCAGTGCTCGGGAGCTGGACGAGAAGCCCTACATCCTGATCCAGACCCTTCAGAAGAGCGAGCTGTCGCACCAGAACTCACTGAGGAAGCGTAACTCCATGAGACGCAACAACTCCATGAGGAAAGGCGGCGGGAGCAGCGGAAGCCTCCGCAGGAACAACTCCGGGCTGGCTTCGCCCAAAGTCCAGTTCTTCACCCCGACTGAGGGAAGCCAGAACCTGAACGCCGTCACCTGACATGAGGACCTCCTCCTGCAGGCTGCTCTGTTCCTCCTGTTAGGGACGAGGACTGCTGGTGCATCTGTTTCACTGATGGGACTCCTTCTGTTCCCGGCTTTAACTCGACTCGTGTCTCAGTGCGTTTGCTGTTATTATTATCATTAGTGTTATTATTATTATCTCCATTAGCAGGTGACACAAACACCCAGACATTTTGGTTAACGCCTTTATGGGATGTTTCCCCCAAACAAAACATGTAAACAACATCAAGGAGCACTTTATGTTCTAATTTGCACAATTATGCTTTAGTAAAACAAGTCAATAAAATGCTAATCCAAGTAGAAAATACTGCTAGCTTAGCCTCTAACGGTTTAGGATTTAAAGGCAGAAACACCGGGCATCTTCACAGATAAATACTGTTCTTCATTTCATTTTCCTGACTTATTCATTAGTGTTTCATTAAACATCTGCTCTTAATGTTCATTTTCTTCTTGGATGTGCAGATATGATGGTACGTTATCATTCTCTGTTCTGTTCTGATGTTCTGTGTTTGATAATAAATGCACCCACTTGTTATGAACATGGCTTCAGATGATCTCCACAGACCTCCTTGGAATTCATCGACATTTGAGCAGAGGTTTTTGAAAATTAAAACTGTTTTCAAACCAGACTTGAAGTTTCTGTGATAATCAGAATATTATGAAAACCTCGAGCACTAATTAAGTTTTTCATTGTTTGCTGGGACGAAAACAAAAGATTTTTGCTTTGATTAAAAATAAGGTGCTACTGCTTTTACAGCTAGTGTTAAATTAGTACCGCTATAATATATCACCATAATTATAATAATTGTTCTGATATTCATATAAAGTCCATTTTGATTTTGATGCAAAGAAGGATATAAAGGTGGTGAAAGAACAGCTGAATGATTCTAATAAGGATTTTTTTTTAAACAAAACTAAAATAGCTTAAAACTTAAAATGTTGCATAAATTTTTAAGAGAGCATACCTTTTGTACACATTATCTTTTAGTCCCTTTACTTCTGGTTTTTGTCCCTCCTAAGCATTAGACATCCATGGACATATTTCTGTGCCTATGCCAGGTTGTCATTGTTTCTATTTAACCTTCAAAACGAGCTGATTTTTAAACTTCATTATTCCAGAGGTTTTATACAAACTGAGCAGAATAAAGACATTTAAAGTGAGGCTTAGTTAGCCCCTTCACTCAAGCCTAACAGTTGTTCAGCAATATCAATAGTTTTCATTTGGCTTTTCATCTTTTAGCCACATTTACAGGTTCTTTTAGACATGGCCAAAACTGGTGGTTGCCCAGGGTTGCATTAGGAAGAGGGTGCATACACCAATAAAAAAGAGCATTTTTATCTGTTTCTATGAATGAGTTTTGCAATGAACTGGGTAGGGAGTTAGCATCCCTCCAGTGTTTAGCTAGCATAGTTGAACGGTACAATGGAAACAATTGACCTGAGAAAACCTTGCACTGTCTATGGGTTGTAACAAAAGAAACTTTAAACTGTGCAGCAACAATAAGTAATGTTTATTTAATGCTGAAAGCAGAATTTAGAGGCTTCAAAAGGTCCCTAACAGACACAACAATACATTAGATTGACTATATGACAAAAACCTTTGATCATTTGCATTAATAATTCAATTAAATGACATTTAAGATAAAATGCTCTTTTTTGGTTTATTTATTTATCTTTAGTTTCCACTGTACTATAAAATTCTCATAAGCTCAGAAGATAAAGAGACTCTTTCATTACCTTCTCCGATCTATGATCTTCTCTGCTGTTTTTTACTTGGTGGCCTTCACTTCTGCTGCAGAGTTGAAGAGAAAAGTGCAGAGAAATCAAAACCTGGAAGAACAACTATAGTTTAAATTGGATTTATTGAAGTTTTACTTAAAAAAAACAACAGAATGAATTTGAGTATATCATATTTTACCAGGTGGAATGGAAGTGTGCCTTCCATACTTTGGTCCTTCTGAGCTCTGGCCACTTCGCTGGACTGTTGCTCCTACATGCTTTGCCACCAACCTACCTTGGTGTCGAGCGTATGGCTTCAGGAGCCGAGACCAACTACCCTTTTCTGTTCTTGGGGACTAAATATTGTGATGTTCTTACCCCTCTCTCCATTCTGGCGGTTTCACACCTCCAGGTGATACCTGGTTCTTAAAACTTGTTGTCCATTTGCCTCAAAGCAAAACACATGGCTTATATATGTCACTTTTGTCTGTTGATGCATATTCAACACATAGAAAGGATCACATCTGAGGAACTTTGCAGCCACCTAGTGGTCAGTATTATACCAAATTATCTCTGATTTAATTATAGATAGATAGATAGATAGATAGATAGATAGATAGATAGATAGATAGATAGATAGATAGATAGATAGATAGATAGATAGATAGATAGATAGATAGATAGATGGATGGATGGATGGATGGATGGATGGATGGATGGATGGATGGATGGATGGATGGATGGATGGATGGATGGATGGATGGATGGATGGATAGATAGATAGATAGATAGATAGATAGATAGATAGATAGATAGATAGATAGATAGATAGATAGATAGATAGATAGATAGATAGATAGAAAGAAAGAAAGAAAGAAAGAAAGAAAGAAAGAAAGAAAGAAAGAAATGAGGGTTTTTTCATTCAGAGCCATTACAGATTAAAAACAATAGAGATTGGTTTAACTTAAAGGGGCTATATTCAATTTTCTGAAATTTAAACTCGTGACTGACACCTGTGGTCAAAAAACGGAACTGCTCTTCCTTTCTGCTCGCTCTCGCAGCGCGCGCTCCTACGCCGGTCGCTCTCAATCTTCTATCTTTTTCAGGCACTTGTCAGGGGTTTAACTTTCTTAGTCTTATGTGGAGTTACTGTTGGTGTCAGATTGTCCTTGGTCTCTTCTGTGTATTCACACAATCCATTGAACTGCTTGCGAGTGCTGACTAGCGGTGGTGGCAGAGTGATCTGAAACGTTTAACATGAACGCGCTTGACGTCACATCCGCAGAAAATCTGACCCGACAGAAAATAGAAAAAAATGGATCCAGGCTTATAGGTGCACCCACTGTGAGCTGACAAGGTGTCCCTATGCTCATCAGGAGATTCTTGAGTCATAAAGGGTCAAATAAAAAAGGCTATTGTTACGTTTATTTTGGGGGAAAAGTTGCATGTAGCCTCTTTAATATGAAAATAAATCAGAGCTAAGATTTTTTACATTTTCACAAGTGGATGCATATTTATGAAGATTTGTTTTAACATGAGGAATCTCTAGCAAATCAATGCCAAAGCTTTTTGTGTTATTGTGTTATATTACATCACATGTGGCACTGAAAGCTTGGTCTCTCTGACCAAGGAGCTAAACCACAGAATGTGGTTTGATTTGAATCTGACAGAAGAAACGTCATCATATCTGAATTCCAGCTGATTTACTCATCATGGACTCTGACACCTTTGGCATTTCCTGCTCTCTTTGGCTGACTCCTATCAGGCTCCACCCTCCCTTTCAGGTAAATCAGGAAGTAAACCCGTTGTTTTCCCTCAGTGAGACCTTGGGATAAGACGACAGAAGACAAAGCCCCTGACTTTCAGCACAGTTTCAAGAATTACTTTTGAAGAAGAAGGATCAAATGCTTGGAGGAACACCAGGAATGCTGCAGGTGGTAACAAAGGACCACAGGCTGGTGACGACAAACAAGAGCTAAACGATTTATCCAAAAGTGAAACTAGCTGCATAGTTCAGTGGGACGTTTAGAGTTATGGCTTCAAGGCAAAGGGAAGACCTTCTGTGCCCAATTTGTCATGAAATATTTAAATATCCAGTTACCCTGACATGTGAGCACAGCTTCTGTATGGACTGTTTAAAGAATAACTGGAGAAAGACAGAAACTACTGAGTGTCCACTCTGCAAGAGAAGGTCTTCAAAGGACATTCCTGGAGTCAATTTTGCATTAAAGATGGAGTGTGACGAGGTGAGGGCGTCCGGACCTGAGCCGGTCTGCAGTCTGCACGCACAGAAACTGAGCTACTTCTGTCTTGACGAGCAGCAGCTGTTCTGCAGCGTCTGCAGAGATTCAGAGACGCACAGCGAGCACAAGGTCCAGCTCGCTGAAGAAGCAGGAGAGGAGTCCAAGAAAACGCTCCAGGATTCCCTAAAGCCCTTAAAAAAGAAGATGAGACTCATCCGTGAAGTGAAAGGAAGCTGTGATCAAATTGCAGGGCACATCAAGGTTCAGGCTGAAAACACGACCCGGAGGATTAAGGAGGAGTTCAACAAGCTTCGCCAATTTCTGGATGAAGAGGAGGAAGCCAGGCTGAATGCACTGAGGGAGGAGGAGGAGCAGAAGAGTCAAATGATCGGGGAGAAGATCAGAGCTCTGAGCAAACAGATCTCAGATCTGTCGGGTTTAATTAGAACTACAGAGAAGAAGCTGCAAACACAAAATGTTTGCTTCCTGCTGAATTACAAGGAAACGGTGGAAAGAGTCCAGCAGCAGCCTGTTCCTGACGATCCAGAGCTCGTCTCAGGAGCTCTGATAGATGAGGCCAGACATCTGGGAAACCTGAGCTTCAACGTCTGGAATGAGATGAAGGACATGGTCTCCTTCACTCCTGTAATCCTGGATCCAAACACAGCCCATCCAGACCTGACTCTGTCTGAGGATCTGACCAGTCTGAGGCAGGGGGAGGGAAAGCAGGAGCTTCCTGCCAATCCAGAGAGGATCGACCACTTCATTTCGGTCACTGGCTCCGAGGGTTTCACCTCAGGATGCCACAGCTGGGAGGTGGAGGTAGCAGACAACGATGCTTATGTGCTGGGTGTGTTAGCCGGGTCAGATGAGAGGAAAGGGGTCATATGGCCCGGACTGTGGAGGCTCATGTTCTGCAACGGAGAATACAAAACCCTCTCCCCATCAGACACAGGATCTGACGTGTCTGTGACGGGAAATCCAAGAAGGATCCGGGTTCTCCTGGACTGTGACGGAGGACGGCTGTCGTTTTCAGACGCAGAAACTGGTGCACACATGCACACCTTCACACACGCTTTCACCGACAGGCTGTTTCCATACGTCAGCACCTGGAGCTCCAATAAAGTTCCAATAAGGATCGCAGCTCAGAAAATCACTGCTGCGGTGGAGAAGTGTGGTGAAGAAGCTGCAGAGCAAAGCCTTAACATCACAAGAACAAGCTCCAATCTGTTAGTGTGAGCTGTTAGAGCAAGCAGATTAAAGCATATATATATATTAATATATATGGTTAAATCTCAGCAAGAGTTCAGAATGATATTTGTTTCATCATTAGTAGTTGGAAGCTTGAGTAACTTTATAATGTAATTTTAGAAAGAACATGTAAACATTGTAAAAGCTACTCTATTCCCTATAATTGTATTGTTACAGTAAAGTAGGAATACAGTTGATGTGACATAACATCTTCTATGTGCCAGTTTTCTAAATATAAAATCAATCAAATGTGTTCACACATTTAAATTATTCATCTTTAAATGTTTTATGTGCACCTAGACAATAACTCACTCAGAATGTGTCAAAATATGACAACGTTGCACTTTTTTTAAACTTAATTTTAATGGATTCATGTGTGAGTGGAGCTGTTGTTAGCACTGTTGCTTTGCAGCAAAAAAGGTCCTGGGTTCGAATCCCAGCCTGGTGTCTTTCTGCATGGAGTTTGCATGTTCTCCCTGTGTATGTATTGATTTTCTCAGGGTATTCCAGTATCATTGGGAAGCATCACATCCCCTACTCCAACATCTCTCTCTGCCCAGCTTTCTGATCATGCGGCAAAAGCAAATGAGATGATGTCATCAAGGACATGTTACTGTGGAATATCGTCTGTGTTGCTCAGATATTGAGCTGTTGGCGTGTCATGATGGTCATAAGACTGTCATACAGCAACACTCTTCAGTCAGAAGCCTCTTCAGATTCATTGCAAGACTGACTGCTACTGGAGATCTTTCCTCCCCACAGAAACTCTTTGAAGATACTTGGATAATATGAGTTAGGACAACCTTTAATTTCCTTTTGGGATAAATATGGTATTTTTGAATTGAATTTAACTTAATTTTACTTGTGCAGCAACTTTGATGTCTTTTATTTTATTATGAAGGCGTGGCAGTAGATTAAAATATTATTTAATCTTTTCATTTGTATTTATTTTACTAAGATGGTTGTAATTGATCAGTGTAGCGACACTGCGATTCTGCTTGGGAGAAGTGACTTTGGCCAGCTGTATGACATTAGGACAACAAACTAACAAAACAAAGTAAATCTAACTTATAACTGAGTTTTGCATTTTGGAATTACCTGTGAATTAAAATTTAACGGGTGGAATTAATCTTTGGTTTTGTTATGGTTATTGTTTTATTGATTTTTACCAGTTTGGACAAGGATAAAGTCTTTTAATAAATGTCACAGTGTTGATGTCTAAAACGTCAACATCACTGCCCCACCATAACTGGGCAGTGTGAAGCAGCATATAGCTAGCTGAGCTCTGGAACAGGTCATATTGTAAGAAAACGAACCATGTGTTCATTTGTCAGAGATTTTATGTTTTTATTACTTTAAATATAAAAGAAAGTCAAACAAAACTAAAATCTGCTCATCTGTTTTTGATCACAACAAATATTTTAGGAGGAAAATGAAATGACCAGGGGGCCTATTGCACAAAACTAGGATAAGGGATTAAACCAGGATATCTTGGTTATCCAGGACAAATCTATAAACAACAAATGAATGGATGCAGTAGCCTCCCTCCTCTAAAATCTAACTTAAATCTAAAGCATGCATATTAACTAAAATAATATATTCACAGAGAATCTGTGAGCAGGCAACTGCAGGAACCAGAATGTTCTTGTATTTGATTTTGGTTCGCTGCCATCATAGCAGTGCCATGTCCGTTTTGTCCCCGCCACATCAATGGTGCGTTTTGTTTACCTCGGAACTGGGAGTGACGTCACACCCGAGTCGCGACCTTTCCAGCGGTGAAGTCGGGATTTCAACTTAAAGCTTTTGTTTTGTTTGCTTTATCCGTAAAACAAAAGACTGCTAAACAAATATCTAGCTCATCTACAAAGCATTTTTGATGAGAAAAAAAGACACAGAAGGTATCTGTTGTTTTTACTGCATTGTTGTTGTTTGAGTCGTTTTAATAGACGCAATCTGCTGGGATTTCTTAAATAGGAAACTTTTTAACTGATTGGGATCTTTGTATAAATGTATTGAAATGACATTTGTTGTGAATTGGCGCTATATAAATAAACTGAATTGAATTGAATTGAATAGGATTTCAAACGTCCATGTTGTGTTCTCTGTTAATCTTTGTTTAGGGGAGTTGTATCATGGAAACAAGAACATGACCAATAACTGTCCTTGCATTATACCCTTGGAAAATGTTTTTCTTAACACCAGAGGATAGGGAGAACAAACAAAGCCTCTATTGTTATACATGTCAAACAAGTTTAGATTGAATGTTTGCTCGCGTGTTCTTCTCAAAACATTTTATACCGATGTATTTAAATAATTGTGATTTTATATATACATATATATATTTATATATAGATATATATATAATTGATATGACAATTATATTTTAATTGTCATTATAATATAATGACATCCATATATATATATATATATATATGGATGGACCCCCAGAGGGTCGTGGCAGATGGCCGCTCCTTCTGAGCCTGGTTCTGTTGGAGGTTTCTTCCTGTTAAAGGGGAGTTTTTCCTCTCCACCGTCGCTACATGCTTGCTCAGTATGAGGGATTGCTGAAGGATTGCTGTGGTTGGAAAGTCTGCATCAACGGGGCCCAACCTCACGCCAATGACTGACGCAATCTGCTGGGATTCCTTAAATAGGAAACTTTTTAACTGATTGGAATGTTTGTGTAAATGTATTGAAATGACTTCTTGTTAAGTGCCTTGAGATGACATCTGTTGTGATATATAAATAATATAAATAAACTGAATTGAATCGAATATATATATATATATATATATATATATATATATATATATATATATAGATGTCATGAATGGCATTTTCCATTTGTTGTAGCCCCTCGACGTGACAATGGAACTCTTAGTTATGAGGATCAACTTCTGAACTCCAAGATCAGTCGTGGAAGGGTGGTTGTTGAACAGGCTTCTGGAAGAATGAAGTGCATGTGGAGGCGTCTTCAGATCTTCAGAGTGCGGATTGACTTCGTGAGGATTTCTGCCTCCTACAGGGTAAAGTAAAGCCGCTCTATTTTTGCCATAGTGAACCAGTGCATCTGTGATCGGGGGGCGGGGTCTTATCCAGGTTAGATTACACCTGGCTTGATGAATCCGATGGGCAGGTCTTTGTGTAAGCTGGATGCTCTTGTTTTGGATTCATTGAGCTCAGTCATTTATCCTGGGTGTCTTAATCCTACGTTTCTATATAATAGCACCCTGTTTTTTTTATTTTATTTTATTTGTTTATTTCTGGTTTCTTAAAGGAAAATGCAGCTACTACACATGCGCAGACCACTGTGGTTTTCCGCTGTAAAATTTCAAGATCGGCGCTCAACTCGTTTTCCTTGTTCCCCAGCGCTGGTGGGCACTTTATCACGCTGCGTCACGCGTCATCACTGACGTCATACGCCGCAAGTAAAATAGAAAGGCGAAACATGGCTCGCGGTGTTTTGCGCAGAGGTGTTTCTGTATTTCAGCTCAGCGGGAGAACACCGCCGCTGTCCGCTGCTCCTCCTCGCTGTTACTCCCAGTCGGAACCGGAGCCGGTGACACTGAGGCAGCAGAACAACGGAATCAGGTGCTGCCCTTCGCCAACACGAACCCTCATGTAGAAACAGAGCAGTTAAACAAGTACATGAGTCTTCCACAAAGACGGCTGCTTCACGCGGTCCACAACCCGAACCAGAACATCTAACTGGGTCTCAGTGGAAGTTCGGCTGCAATATGGTTGATATCAGCATCGCGCTGTTGTGGTAAATCAAGACTTCTCGCGTTATTATTGGCGTAAACAGATGGCTTTGTTCAGTACAAGGGAACAGAAACGTCCCGGTTCGCACTTTTAATTAATTATTCAATAAAACCTTAAGATACCCAAACACTGTGGTTTATTGTACAAAACCTAAAAATAAATACAATATCAAATAAGAAAAAAATACAATGTCATACTAAAGTGGCTGCAGGCAGTTTGACTGATCCTGAATCTGCTGCTAACTGAAAGAGGAAAGTTTATTTCTTACAAAAATGTGTCTGGTTTTACACAAATAAACAAAGAAATACAATTTATACTAATAAAACCCCATCCGATAGAATAGTTCGACTTAATTCAAATTCAATTCAAAAATACTTTATTGATCTCAGAGGGAAATTAAGTGATGTAGCTCATATAATTCATTCTTTAAGGAGTTGTTGTAGTTGATGATGGCTGTGGGCAGGAAGGATTTCCTGTAGCAGTCTGTATTGCAGCAAAACTGAAGAAGCCTCCGACTGAAGACGCTCTGTTGTTGTATGACTGTCTCATGAAGAGGATGCTCAGGGTTGTCTATCATTTTTTTGATTTTATGAAGAATCCTTCTTTGTATCATCATCTCCAGATTTTCCACAGTTGTCCCCAGAACAGAACCAGAACCTTCTTTATCAGGTTGTTGAGCCTTTTTAAGTCCCTGGCTCTGATGCTGCTACCCCAACAGATGACGGCTGATGAGATTACACTCTCCACAAATGACTTGTAGAAGATCTGCAGCATCTTGCTGCAAACCTTGAAGGACCTAAGCTTCCTCCAGAAGTACAGTCTGCTCTGTCCCTTCTTGTAGACGGCTTCACTGTTCAGCCTCCAGTCCAGTCTGTTGTCAAGGTGAACTCCCAGGTATTTATATTCCTCAACCACCTCCACTTCTTCTCCCATGATGGAAACAGTGTTTGACTTATCCCTGTTTCTTCTGAAATCTACAATCATCTCCTTTGTTTTGTTCACATTCAAGGTGAGACGATTGTTTCCACACCATGTCACAAAGCGGTCCACCAGCTCTCTGTATTCAGCTTCTTGTCCATCTCTGATACACCCGACAATTGCAGAGTCATCTGAGTATTTCTGCAGGTGACAGGTCTCTGATTTGTACTGGAAGTCTGAGGTGTACAGAGTGAAAAGGAATGGTGAGAGTACGGTCCCCTGTGGTGCTCCTGTGCTGCTGACCACCTGGTTTGACACACAATTCTTCAGTCTCACAAATTGTGGTCTGTTGGTCAGGTAGTCATTGATCCAGGCGATTGTTGAGGGCTCCACCTGTGTCTTCAGGAGTTTCTGACAAAGCAAATCAGGCTGAATTGTGTTAAATGCACTAGAGAAATCAAAGAACATGATCCTCACAGTCCAGTGTGGTCATAAATGTGATTTCAGGACACTTATTCTAATCACAATGACAACTGATTATAATATGAATTCATCTCCGATGCAGCTGAAAAGAGATGCTGGAAGCGGACCGGTTAAAAAAAAAAAAATTGTAACTATAAAACATTATTAGCATAAATGCACTAGATAATAGTAATTGTAATCACGTAGTGATAAAAAAAAGCAACAAAAGAAACTCACTAAAGAGAGACTTGTAAATTTTAAATATAGCACAGTTAAAAACGACGTTGGTTGACCAAAGTGTTTTTCAAACCTCAATCGTAAAAATAAGAAATCTAGATAAAACGGTAATAAAAATTCTCAAATTACCAGTACACAGGATTAAGATGACAGAGAATTTACCTTCTCGTCCACAGTCATAAGCTAAAAAACACAAATTTGTTTTAACCAACATACAGTAAATAATGAAGAGTTTTGTTAAAATAAACCAAACAATTCAAATGCTGGACATAAAGGCAAAAATGCTCTAAACAATTAGTTTAGTTTGAGCTTAAAGTAATATTTCTGATTAATCACTTTTTTCATTGGTTAAGTTATTTTTCTATGATAATATATTTTTATTTACACAATTAAGCCAAAAATATTTTGTCTGTTAAGATAAAAAAATTTTTTTTAGACATTGACAGCCATTCTAAAACCCACAATCTCAAATAAATGTTCCAAACTCTCAACATGAGTAGAACAAAAAACATGATGTGATGTGGAAACCTTCAATGGGTATGAATTGTTTTGGGGAGGCACCATATTTATTTTTAATGAGGATGTCTGTCTGGGTGACTTGGAGAGTTTTTGCTGAGAAGCAAGCAAGAAAGAAAGGTTTTGGTTTGACAATGTGAATAAAGGTAACATATTTTAGCATAATTCCTAAATTAGTTTATTTAATAAGTATAAATCAAGGCAAACTAAATATTTTATGAAACAGCTTCGGGTTTTTTTTCTTGTAAAATATTTGTAAAAATCGGCTAAATCATAAAGTTTGTTGTTTGCAGAACCAGCCTCTACAACAATCTTGATTCCGTTTCAACGTCACCAAATTTAAAAAATATGTTTAACCAAAGTTTTAGCTGCAAAAAAACCTGAACATTGTAATAATAATTTAGTATGTCCTTGTATGCTACACAGACTTGATGTTAATAAGGTCTTTTCTTATGTTAATGTCGTAAAATATCCAAGAAATTTAGATTTTTGAAAGTCTTACAAATTAATTGTCAGATGTTGGTGTGTTTGCAAAAAACAAACTCCATCCATACCAAACCGCATTGTTGAGCACATTCATAGGCATCCCAAACCTGTAGGGGGCAGTAGTGGTATTGTAGTAGTAAACACAGGTCGCACAAGTGATGTCGGAGCTTTTTTTTTCGCAGATGGTGACGTTGCGAAACCTAACACTCCGCCTATTTCTGTCCACAAAATGCAAATCTTGACTTTGATTGGAGTTTTTTTGAAAGAATCGTTTTTATTGCCCTAAATCTGCGTTTTCGTGTGAATGACAGGCCAAACCGTAGAAAAGTATCTTCGTTTCGTGAGATACCCGGCTACGTGTGGACAAGGCCTAAATGTACTGTACACACATGGAGGTGTATGTACAGTAAAAAAAAAATACAATAAAGTAACATTTTAAGAGAAAACCACTGTGGAAAACCATCTCTAAAATATTTTCTAATCTATTAAAAACATAAATGACATCTCTTAATTTCTCCCAGGAGGATAATTTTAAACAACCCTAAGAAAAGGAACGCTCTGTCCTTGTCCATGCTGGAAACCCTCCGAGAGAACATCCTGACTGACGTTGACAGCGAAGATCTCCGAGTCATCATCATATCAGGTTGGTTTTTAATCATTCGTACATGAGAGACAGGAAGCTGGCGGTCCTACGTTTATGCTGCATGTGTTTCAGCCAAAGGTCCGGTGTTCTCGTCGGGACACGACCTGAAGGAGCTGACATCCGCTCGGGGCCGAGAGTACCACATGAAGGTGTTTCAGACCTGCTCAGAGGTTAGTCTGTGTCTGCTGTTAGCACCAATACTCCCTGGCAGACATTGGTCTTGCCCATCCCTGCTGGATCAATGGCATCAGGCCGCCGCTGGATGATGGTGAAATCATGTCCCTTCCTCTTCCTGCTTCCAGCAGCGCTACCTGGAGCATTCAAAGTTTAGAAATCCAGCGGTTAGTAATTTTTGCAACAGTACAATAAGACTTTAATGAGAAACCTTTTATAGGCCACCAGTTAATATTAAATCAGCTGGTATGGATTTGCACAGAGGAACAGGAATGTTTTCTAAATACTGATGGATTTCACCTGGTTTCTTGGCTTTCTTCACCTCTTTGCAGATCACTGTACCATCACACATAACTTCAGTTATGGACATATTTGAATGGATTTCTTTGGCTGGTTCGAGTCTTACCTAAAGAACAGGGACTTCTTTGTGTCAATAGGAAACTTTTCATTAGAACGAACAGAAATCACATGTGGGGTCCCCCAGGGCTCCATCCTGGGGCACCTCTTATTTAATATCTACATGCTCCAATTAGCCCAGATTATAGCAACCAATAAGATTAGCTACCATAACTATGCGGATGATACTCAGCTCTACATTACAATGTCACCAGGTGACTTTGAACCCATCTAAACCCTAAGTAAATGCATCGAGCAAATCAATGGATGGATGTGCCATAACTTTCTCTAGCTGAACAGAAACAAAACAGAAGAAATTACTTTTGGACCTAAAGAGGAATGATCAACAGTCAGCACACAGCTTCAGTTAATCCAGCTAGAAACTACAGATCAGGCCTAAAATCTAGGTGTAGTAATGGACTCAGACCTGAACCTCCAGGGTCACATAAAGGTCAATAACAAGGTCAGCCTTCTATCACCTGAAGAACATTTCTAGGATTAAAGGACTGATGTCGCAACAGGACCTAGAAAAACTCATCCATGCGTTTATCTTTAGTCTGATTGATTACTGCAACAGCGTCTTCACAGGTCTGCCTAAAAAGTCAATCAGACATCTGCAGCTGATCCAGAACGCTGCTGCTCGTGTTCCTCACTAGAACCAGGAAAGTAGAGCTCATCACCCCAGTTCTAAAGTCCTTACACTGGCTCCCTGTAGCTCAGAGAATAGACTTCTAAATACTTTTACTAGTTTATAAATCAGTGAATAGTTTAGCACCAAAGTATATTGAAGATCTACTGTTACTATACCAACCCCACCAGACCAATCAGATCCTCTAATTCCAGTCGACTCAACATCCCTAGAATCAGAACCAAACATGGAGAAGCAGCTTTCAGTTTCTATGCTCCTCTAATCTGGAACAAACTTCCAGACAACTGCAAAGCTGCTGAAACACATAGTTCTTTTAAATCACAACTAAAATGTATCTGTTTAGAGCTGCCTTTGTGTGTGCTTTTTGCTTTATTGCTGTTTTTACTTTATATGCTTTGTCTGTGTTTTACTGCTATTTTTACTTTAACCCATAATCATGTAAATCACCTTGAATTAACTTGTTGAAAGTGTGCTATACAAATAAAATTGACGTGCCTTGCCTTTGTATGTGTGGATCACCTGGATTGTTGCCGATGTGGTCTGAATTTAATGTTGATTGTCCCATTAGAGGTATTTCAACTGACTTCTTTAATACCTCTTTTACCTGCTGTCTTGAAAACATGGCCTCAATCTGATAAATGGGTTACCAACTCTTGTGTTTCAGGTGATGACTCTGATACAAGACCTACCTGTTCCAGTGATCGCCATGGTGAACGGCGTTGCCACGGCAGCCGGTTGCCAGCTGGTCGCCAGCTGTGACGTCGCGGTTGCGACGGAGAAGTCCACCTTCGCCACGCCGGGCGTCAACATTGGTCTGTTTTGCTCGACGCCGGCGGTGGCCATTGGCAGAGCGGTGCCAAGAAAGGTACGGAAGAACATTTTTCACACCTCTAAGGTACAAACTGAAGGGATTTTTTGTATCTCTATGATAAGGCAGCAAATCACTGGTTTCATGTTTACACTAAATTCTTGACAGGTGATTTGACTTTTTGATGGTATTAGTCAAATCTGAAGTCATTGTTGGTCTCCAGAAGATAGAAGATCCAGTCTGTACTTCACTAAGCCTCTAAGGGCTTTCCAAGAATCATCATTTTCCACTTGTGTCGTTAGTGAATCTGTCCTATAATTCATCAGATCTCATCCGACATGATCACAGTTTTGTTTGTCTCCTAATACATGTGCCACCTGGTGGCTGTTTATTCAAACTGCATGTAGAGTATTTGTCACTCAAGATTTAAAATGTTTTTTTGTAGTTAATATGTGCAGCCTACTAAGAAGCTGTTACAGTTAATATTCAGTGAATCTGCTTCATGGTTTGCCATTGTTAAATTATTTTAGTATTAAACCAAACGTCTCGGGACCATGTGGCTCCTCGGGTCCCCCAAAGTGACTCCTAATGACTTCGCACAAAATGCTGCTAATTTTAGCTGTTTTTTCTGTGTATTTCTGTCCATCATCTTCAGAGTTTACAAAACAAATGAACTTTAAATAGGTCCAGGAATCCCTTTTCTCTAATTAGGCCACAAGTACCCCTGTCACTCTAAATCAATGACTTGAATGGTGAATTTAAATAAGCTCAAAAAATTTTCCTGCCACAATAATTTACATTTGCATGATTGTTTCTTGTACCAGAGACTGGATTAAAAAGGCAGATATGGTCCATATATCCGTAGTGGCAGACTAAAATGGGAAGGCTTTTTTTTTTATTCTGAGTGGTTTTGTTGTTAGTTTGCACTTTTTGTTTACAAAACTCCTAACTGGTAGTTTTTCCTGTTTTTCTTGTCTGAGCCCGGTGATTAATATTTTTTTGAAGGGCGATTTTATTTAAAGAGTTCATTCATTTTTTTTATTGTTTCAGTTGTTCTGTTGATTTATATTTGATATTAAAAATGTCTTCCAGTTGCAGTGGTAAATGTTCTTTAGAAATGAAAATTTATTGATCTTTCAGAGGGTGTACATGCATTATTACGTTTGTTTAAATTGGTCCTAACTTGAGACTATTATGGTTTATCGCAATAATTTCTGTGGCAGTTTATCGTCCCGCACATTTTGTTATCGTGAGAGGTAGGGCTGGGCAATTAATCGAATTTGAATCGAAATCGCGATATTAAAAAGCTCTATGACGATAATCGCGTGGTTTGTTTTAATCGTTATGCCAACTGACCAATCCAGTCGAAGCGCCGCCTTGTTGTTAAGCTTACTGGCCAATCAAGTCGCAGAAAAAAACATGTGGTACTAAGAAGCAGGAAGCCCCCCCCCCCCTGGTAGGTAAAACGAAAGTGCCTTGTGAAGAGCCTACAGCTGGTGAAGAATTTTGAAGGAAAATGGACAACAGGAAAGATGATAAAGATGACCAACTTGTTGACTCTGATCACAGAAGAGAACACGGCAAAGACATTGTACATAGAAATGGCATCGTAAGTTCAGTAGTTTGGAAATGGTTTGGATATTTCAGAGGACAGCAGCCAGACTAAACTGATCTGTAAAATCTGCCGACGGACCGTTTCAACAAAGCTAGATAAAACAACCAATCTATTTAATCACCTGAAGTCCTATCATCCCTCTGAGTACAATGAGAGTCGGCAAAAACGGTCAACATCAGTGCAAAGTGACGCTAGCATGAGCGGCGGTAGCCATGCTAGCCCTAGCTCTGGCGCAAGAGTAAAGCAGCAGCAGTCCATCGCCTCATCTTTCGCTGCTATTACACCGTATGAGAGAAATTCCAGACGGGTAAAAACTATAACGACTGCAGTTATTGCCTGGCAAAGGATTCAGCACTGGCATAAATAAAATGTAGCCATTTGTTGGAGTTGAGAACAAAGGTAATTATTTATTGCTTATATAAAAGACTTTTATATAAGCAATAAATAATTCTCTTTATACTTTTATTAAAAGTATAAAGTTATGTTCAACGTACAGCGTTGAACAACTCACTAGTAATCACAAGTCTGGTCCAGTAGGTGGCAGTAAAATCTCAGTGAGTTCCAGTTCTATGGTCCGCGAAATAAATAATGCAGTTTCGGGCTGGATGATGATAGAAAATTACCTGGCAGTTTCCTCCAGATATTTGACCATTAAGGAAAAAGAGCTTTTCTTGAGGATTTTTACTCTAATCGCACTGGTAGGTCAGAGATGCTTTTCTAGCTAATAATTGTTGGTAAACTGCATAATAACGCTTAACATTGTGCTTAGGCATGGGCCGGTATGAGATTCTGACGGTATGATAAACGTAGGCAAAAATATCACTACAAAAGATGTAACGGGGAAAATGTAAATCGCATACAGTCCAGATTCGGTTAAAATACTAGTTCTACTAAAAGTCGCATATTTTTAGTCTTTATGCTGCTCAAAACAAGTGCTTATAGATATAATAGTAGTGAGATCCTTGAGCAGTGATGTTGGCTAACCTTAAAGCCATTAAGGTTCTGTATCAAATTCTAGTCTCTATACTCTTTGCCTTTTTTGTATGTAAACAGGTTGCGATGGAGATGTTACTGACGGGGTCTCCTATCTCAGCCCACGATGCTCTGCTGCATGGCCTGATTAGTAAGGTGGTGCCAGAGGAGCGATTGGAGGAGGAGACATTAGCCATCGCCCAGCGGATGTGTCAGTCCAGCCGACCTGTTGTAGCTCTCGGCAAGGCCACTTTCCAAAGGTACGCTCTTCTTACCGGTTTGAAGTGAATACCCAACACACAAAATTGCGTTTGTTTCTGTGTTTTTTCTTGCCTACTTTCACAGGCAAATGGCTCAAGGCAGAGATGCAGCGTACGCCACTGCCTCCAAGGTGATGGTGGACAACCTGGCTCTTAGAGATGGGCAGGAGGGGATCCGGGCCTTCATAGAGAAACGCAAGCCTGTGTGGAGCCATGTACCTGAAAAAGCTCACGACTGACCGACTCTTAAGACAGGCTGTGACTTTGTAAATGCCTTTATTGGTGTGTGAGTGACAGGAACAAATCATTTGTCTCTTGCTGAGCTGAACTCTGCTGCTAGTAAAGTACATTTGAGAAAGACCTTTCAAGGTTTAAATAATTTCTTAAATTCCCCCTCTGTTTTACACGGACTGAACTACAGGATCACTGCGTGCCTTTGGATCTGCAGTAATGACCCACTGTGAGTGATTTTACAGTAGGCTCGTTATGTTAATGCTACTCTTTTAAAAATAATTCACAGTTTTAATCTGAATTAATTTGATCTTGATTTGATGGTTTCCTGTACTATTAAAGTTGTTCGATTTAGGATTAAATTCAACAAAAACAGCAGAACAATCAATAAATTTGCTGATCGCATAGAGCCTAAATGACTATCATAGCAAATAATATTCAGATTTTCATTTTGCAATATAATGTAGGTACAGATTTGTGCCAGAAGGTGGCAGACTAGTACCATAAACTGGTTGGATTTAATCTGAACCCTTTGATCCTGTCACATAAAATCTATATGCATATATATACCGTTGACACAATTTCAGCAGCATTTTATTTAGGTAATTCTGAAGTTAATGAGCTCTTATAAGTTACCCAATATCAGAGTTTCTTTAAAGAGTCATTATAGATGGTGATGGTGATGGCTATAGGCGCGAAGAATCTTTTGTAGTGAATTGTGTTACAGCGGGAAGGAGTTGTAAAACTCAAAGGCCTGCTGGAGTGTAATCTGGAGCTGTTTTTGATGAGCTATGATTTCTACATTATTCCGTTTTCGGTCTTTTTTCCCTTTTCTGAACCATAAGTAACATTAGGACAATACACAATAAAATCATGATGGCTGGTGAATGTTGTGGCATAATCAGAACCATATTTGATTTTACATAGCTGTAGTATGCCTAACCTTTAATATTTCTGAATAATATATTGTAATATTTATTTATGATAGGCCTGTTCAGCTTTTTACAGCTGTGCCTGTAAGTATTGTAAATTATACTGTAATTCTGAATAAAGGTTTTTGCAAAGAGGATTTAAGGTGGTTTGTTTTCCTGAAAAACATTTATTGTGATATTTGACTCTGCGTCGCAACCCTGACAGACCAACGCAGAAGTATAAAAGGAAAACATCTCGATCAACGAATGAGTGCAAACTTGCGGACGGAGAAGTAAAAGCCAGCTTTGAGGGGTCAGTTTGGAGACTTCATTTGCAAGTGTGCTATTCCCTGTAGAGACAGCAGAGGGCGCTAGGAGTGACTTTATTCACCCTGTTATAGATCATTTTACCATATACCATCTTAAGTACATGCTTCATTAACATGACAATGCTGCCTTGTTTGTCTTTAATACGTTACTGTATACATTGTTGTTAAAACTATCCTGAATTTATTCAGATAAACATATATGCATTTAAGGTGGAGACATAGAACCATTGCATACAAAGCCGCACACCCATGCACCCCCTTGCAACAGGCACACCTGACCTACACTTTAGATTGTGTGCAGATTTGCAAGACCTAAGAAACATTTATTTAAATGTTATTGGCTTTGACAATATTATGAATGAAATGTTCTTTATTTAGAGCAGTTACTTGTGTGATTTATTTGGCCAACTTAGTAGTTACAAAATATGATGCATGCATGCGTATAGCCAAGCCCAAGGCTGCCGCAAAAAAGCCAGATTGATTCCCCCCACACACATCCCTTGCAACAGGCACAGCTGGCACCAGCAAGCAGGTGGATCGAGGGCACAAAAAGCTGTTATAAATAGATGTTATAATTTAGAAACTGCACCAGTGTTTTTTTGTTTTATTTTGCGAGTTGTTTAAATGCCGTTTCACTTCCAACGGCTTCAGCAGGCCTGTCCTCCTCCCTTTGCAGCACCCGCAAGTGCCAGAGCAAATTCACCTTGCTGCTCCCCTATGGGCTTGTGTACAAAACAAGAAGTCTCACTTTGATATAAACTGTAGGTCTGTGTCTCATGCATTTATGGTTAAAATAGGTTTGTTCTTCATTCAGTGAAGTTTCTCACAGTAGGTGAGGTATTGCTGCAGCCCGGTACTCTTGGGGAAATTTTACTCAAGTAACAGCACCGTTAGTTCTTTAAAATTGTACTCAATTAAAAGTAAGAAGTACAATGTAGTAAAACCTCCTTCTAAAGCACATTTTCCCCCCAAAAGTTACTCTAGTAGATGTGTAACCGAGCAGTTTCTACCCAAGTCTGGAAATAAATGATAAACTTAATTAAATAATACAGAACTAAATAGGTAGAGATAAAAAACAGGATTTTTATATTTATAAACATAAAAAATAAACGTATCCAAAATAAAGGTCATTGGCAAAAAACAACATGAACCAGTTTGCGTCACTTCCGGTCGCCATCTTGTTTCGGGCCGAAAAGTAAACAGCAAACGAGAGGTTTTTGACTCGAATAATAAAACCTTTTCGTTTAAACTGAAATCCATGCACTGACGTATTAAAGGTTGGTAGGTGTTATTATATCGACCCTTTACCGTTTAAAGTTCGGAGCTTAAATAATTGAAATTAGCGCACGTTGTTTAAGCTAGCGTGTTAGCATCCATGCTAAATTCGTTGATGGTTTGGTTGTCCGCTAGCGCTAACGTTTGTACATTTAGCGGACCTTTGCGGGTTATTTTGGCTCTAGCATAGCTTCTAGTGTGCTGTTTTTGATTGTTATGGAGCTAACGGTGATTAAGTGTTTTTTTCTTTTTGACGAGGCTGAAATTAGCATCTAATTCGGTTCTGAAAAAAAGGGCTATTCCGCTGTTTTTACCAGCTGTAAACGGCCTTGGATCTATTATGGTTAAAAATGCAACTAAAATGCTAAAACTAGAACTTGATTGTTTTACAGCAATTACAGATTCTATTAAACAGACAGATGATTTTATTAATCTCAGTTTTTGTTTGAGATTTTAATGTTTTTTGTTTTGTTTTTCTTTTAGTTTCAGAACACCTCTAATGGGCTCCTGCTTAAAAGCTACATGTAGTCTAGACATTTTAAATCTGGACAGGGATATTCTACTCTAATGACAGATTATAGAAAAAACCCATAAAGTTTATTTGTGAATATTTTTATTCTATTTGTAAAAACACACAAAACATGAGGGATCAGACCACATTTGAAATGATAGACATCGGTTAAAAATGATAGACAACTCCAACCTGAACAGAGCTGTTGTAAACCGGTGACACATAAAAAAAAAAAAAAAACTGATTTGTAAAACGTTTATTGGACAATCCAGTTCAAGTTTGAGTAATTTGCGTATGTTAGATTTTTTTTTTTTTTACTAGAACAGATGAAAGGTCGTCTAGAGTTGGGAAATGCAGTGGAATAGCCCTTTAGTCTAGAGCCGAATCGGATGCCAACTTCAGCCATGTTATTTTTTAGTCTGTTTACATAATAAACCGCTTTTACCAGTTTTTTTCTTTCCAAATATTATCTGGTAATGTTTTTGTTCTTTTACAGTTTTCTCTATAGCTAATATCTGTTTCTCCTTGCTGTTTGCTTAAAGCCCTGTTCCCCCCCCCCCCCACTAGGCTCAGGGTTGAGTCTAATGTGTGTCGTTGGAACCACTGAATGCTGCTGAAACACTTATGGAACAGCTGGTGTTCTGGTTTTGTTGGAAATAGGTAGCTGATGGGTTTATTTTTTTATCCGAACAGAACCGCTGCAGAGCACAGGTTTTCTAATATTAGAAGTTGGTTTGTTTTGTTTTGTGACATTTCAACAGTTTACAGTAGTTGCACTACAGTTTCAGTACAGATTAATATCTGTGTTACGTGCTATTAGAGGTATGTGCTAATATGTTTGGTCTCACTTAGTACTTATTTGAAATAAATTATTATAGATAAGGGATTTAATTTTAACTCACACTTGGTTGTATGAAACGTTTTTGACTCATTTGTAAACATGATGAAGTCAAAACTATTAAATTTTTTTTTTAAACAGGCAAGATGGTAGTATTTGTTGTTTTATACAATACAATGTTAAATTATTAGAATAAATAGATTTTAGGTAACGGAGCATTTTATTTATTGTGTTTTCCAGCCACAATAATTTCCATTTGCATTCTTGCGTGTCTCCGTCTTCCTACCAAAAACACTGTATACAAAAAGGTAGTTTGAATAAAACAAGACTGAGTGGTTTTGTTGTTAGATTACAGTTTTTGTTTACAAAACTCCTAACTGGTAATTTTGCCTGTTTTTCTTGTCTGAGCCGAGTGATTAATGTTTCTTTAAATGGCAATTTTATTTGCAGAGTTCATAAATTTTTGTTATTAATTTTATATCGGATATTAAAAATGTCTTCTAGTGGTAAATGTTCTTTAAAAATTAAAGTTTGTTGCTTGTTCAGAGGTTGTACATGTATTATTAATATTATTATTATTATTATTACATTAGTTTAAAAGGGTCTCAAAACGCCAATAATTTCTGGGTCAGTTTATAGTCCAGTAAAGATTAACGTGACATGCCTAGATCTTCCCATAAACTGCAGCATATTTTCAGTCGTTTTATGTCAAATGACTTCTTTTAAAAGTGTATTAAAAGGCCTTTTTAAATGATATGAAGATTGTGTACAGTTAATTATTAATTATTCATCCTCCTGGCAGATTTGTGTTTAAATTAACTTTCATTTGACCAACCTGTTCATTCTGACTGGAAGTAATGGTAAAGTTCTTGTTTAAAACAAACATTGTAGTTTAAAAGAATTTACTTTTATGTTGGTTGAAAGTTAAAAGAGCGCTGCAGCTATTTATAGGCTATTCTAACAGGTTGTATTTGTATAAAACAGAAAAGCAACCATTTTTCTACTGCTAACATAATGTAGCATATTGTCAGATAAGCGATCTCCAGCTTTTTTAAATTTATTACAATTCAGTTTTTTTTAGGGGAATCACAATAGAAACAGGGAGTTATTCAGATTTATTACTATCAGTAGTTCTGTGGTTTTGTTGGGGGTTAAATAAATCCTCTGGTGGAAGCTAAAAACTACTCAAGATGTCCAGTGGCTTGTTTAAACTGACAGATAAAATTTTGGGATTTGGCATCAGCTGATGATGTTTTCTCTTGCTTTCTAGGTTTTTCGATGTTTGAAAAATGATCCTGAAGGACTCAAAAATCCGCTGCTCCACCCAATCAGCCGATGAGACGGACCGATCCAGCCTACATCCAACCGGCTTCAATGCTTCCTCCACCTGTGAGGATATATTTAACCAGCGGACTGTGATAATACACTGTTTTGCTACAGGTAAGAAAACCATTTTCTATTATACATTCAAAGAACTTAATTTAAAAAAAAAACAAATGAACCCGTTAAGCTAAAATATATGAAGTAACACCCACTAAATAGTAGTTCTCAACTGCTTCTTGTATAGAATATTGTAGTTAAATTATTGTAGTTTCCCCCTTCTGCTCATCATAGAGTAATACAAATATCACAATATGATATCAGCTGGTTATTTAGTAGAGGTGTGAATCTTCAAAAGTCTCACGATTATTTCATTAAATAGAAGATGTTCGATTTTTTAATTTTATTTATTTTATTAATCAATAATTTGCCTGACCACAACAGCCCTTGCAAAGGTGTAAAATAAACTTTCCTCATTCAGCGGCGACGTCTCAGGCTGTGGTAAATTCCTGCTCTGCAGATGCTAACAACATTTTTGATGCTGGGAACTTTCTGAAAAGCCATAAATCATAACGATTAGTTAACATTAGGAAAGTTGATGGTTCACAGCCTCCTTCTGCTGTGTCTGCAACGTATCCTAGCAAAGGGCGAAGCTGCACTTGTCGCTTCACTGTGACGTTTGTGACCGAAGGGAACGAAGAAGACAAAATCAGCCAATGTTTATTTAAGGCTAAAATCTTTATGTCTTAGTCGAAAAACAAACAGCGATGCAGAATCATTTATGTTCGCATCGTAATGCATCGAATGTAAGATTAATTTTATCAGCTCTATTATTATGTCAGACTTTCTGCTTGGGTTCAGCCTACTGCTCGTTGCTTGCTAATGTAGTTTTAAAATGGTGACACCTTAAAAGTAAAGTCTAGGTTCCACACGAGGACTGGATATATTTCCAAATCGTAACAGGCAGCGTCCAGCAGCAAGTGGGGAAGGCACAATGCACTGCTTTCTCTGAAGCACATTAAACTGTTGGAGAATTAGGACAGAAAGGTTTTGTGGTTTTCAAGTTTTTCTGATGTTTTTCAGACCTAATACTGGAAACCGGACAATGCTATTAGACAGCTCAATCATGTCAAGTTGAAGCTCTTCATAATTCAGCAGGATTATTCTATTGTATGTCTATTACAGGGTTTCCGCGGGGTAATAAATGAGCTCAACCTAAGGCCCTTAAAAGGTAGTAAATACTAGGGATGTGTATTGGTGAGAATCTGCAATATAGATATCATTGCTGGTTTGGATGTTTATAATAACATGAATCCATAATTTATGTTTGGTGTGAGGTGAAATGATGTGTGTGAGAGGAGTAATATGCAGTCTGGCTGCAGTTCACCAACTGCGTCGTCGATTCCCCCAGTCTCCAAAATGTCTGTACGCACGGGTCAGAGTTGGCGTACAGGTGCGCACATTTTCCCGTCAAGTCTGTTTTTTATAAATCACAACTTTTGCTTTGAAAGTGGCTTACGCCAGTTTCAGGCCCCGTTTTGTGCGTACGCAACGTTAATGAATGAGACCCCTGATCCTGAGGCCACCAAAACGGATCCCCTCATCCCCTTGCCTGCGCCTAAAAATCCTGTCCATCAAAGTTATGAACAAGATCGGTGACAAAGGGCAACCTTGGCGGAGTCCAACCTCCACTGGAAACAAGCCCGACTTACTGCCGGCAACGCGAACCAAACTCTGGCACCGGTCGTACAGGGACCCAACAGCCCGTATCAAGGGGCCTGGTACCCCATACTCCCGGAGCACCCCCCACTGGGCTCCCCGAGGGACACGGTCAAACGCCTTCTCCAAGTCCACAAAACACATGTGGACCGGTTGGGCGAACTCCCACGCACCCTCCAGGACCCTGCTGAGGGTGTAGAGCTGGTCCAGTGTTCCACGGCCAGGACGAAAACCCCATTTATCATCACCATTTTAACATATTGTAACTTTTCTATTTATGCAGATTTTTTTAAATATTTCGTTTAACTTAAAAAATATATATCTGCGGACAGGATGACATGGCATGATCCAGTTTTGATGGCAGGGGTGTGCCGATTCACCATAAATCGATTAATTACGATGTGAAACGCGCAAAATTGATAGCGATTCAAAAGTGTTCAAAAATTTATCATTTTTCATATTAATTAAATGAGAAAAACATAAAAGTTTGTGCTGCACAGACATTTTTAGGGGACGGACCAGCAGAAACATGGCTGAAAAGTGTTTCAGCCATGCAGCGGGAAATTTACAAAATACAGCAAATATTTTACATTTTAGTTGTGAAAGAAGCTTCTCTGTTGTTGTGCATCATGTTAGCAGCAACATCTTCTTTTCCCCAGACATTTTCCACTTTCTGGGTGCTGTCCGAGGCGTCCTCCCCGAGCTGCAGCTCATGTTTACCAGACGTCAGCCCAAGTGGAGCTTTAAGCATGAAACAGGAAGGAAATGTCCTTCATTCCATCCTGGTGGCGACTAATGTGTGGCGGAGAGCAGCGTACTCATAGCTGGTAGGTTAGTTTCTGTGTATTCAATTCAATTCAATTCAGTTTTATTTATATTGCGCCGATTCACAACAGATGTCATCTCAAGGCACTTAACAAGAAGTCATTTCAATACATTTATACAAACATTCCAATCAGTTAAAAAGTTTCCTATTTAAGGAATCCCAGCAGATTGTGTCAGTCATTGGCGTGAGGTTGGGCAGACTTTCCAACCACAGCAATCCTTCAGCAATCCCTCATGTATGACATGTATGAAGGGTGGCAAACATCCCATTGGTCAAACTGACACAGAAACTATGAAAAGTTAGAGTTCTGTATTAATCTGACAGTGGAAAACACAAAGACTGGAGTATAAACTTTAAGTGTCTTTGGGAGAATGCTGCGTTTTATTTTCTATTACTTTGAATAGAAAGATAATACTTATTTTGTATAATTTTTGTCCTGTGTGACTTAAAAAAGTAGCTGTTATTGTTATAGTTTATTTTCTTATAAAGATTAATCATTTCTATTTAGATTTTAAAGTCATTTCTATAATGGTTAACTTGTAAAAGCTGATCTGAAGTTTATTTAATTTTTCCTTATAACCACATAGAGCAGGAATACTTTAAATATTTTAAAATCAAAAGTTTTCTTTAAGTTAACAGAAAATGATTGATGTGTTTAAGGATTAGACCAAGTTTCCTCTTTTATGGAAATCAAAATAGGGTCACCCTATATTATATTTAAATTGCCAACACACATTTCCTTTAGCTTTTATTTAAATATGACCTTGATATCATTATGAAACATATTTTGGACACGTGTTGGTTTGATTTGTGGTTTCAGATAAATAAAAGACAGGACATCAATTGGTTTGGATGCTTCAATTAATGGAAACTGAATGGATTTAAGAGCAGAAAGTAGCCATGGAAGGAATGAAAAAAAAAAAACCAAATGGGGAAAAAATATACAACAAGAATAATAGTGTTATAATCGAATTGTACCCAAAATGGAACTCCCCTAGTTGATAGCCTCGGTTGGTGCGGGACATTAGCAAGCGACTTTCCGCCTCACAATGGGAACGTTTTCCCAACTTTGGCTCATTGGCCCGGCATTTAAAGACTAGCTTAGTGGGGAATGATCGGGAAACGTTTTGTAAAGTATGCAGACGTGACCTGTAACTGTGTTATGTCGAACTTAGCGTTACCAGCAATGGATTGGCGTTCTGGGTGAGCCGCTCCGTATTCGTGTTTTGGTGCTACACAGATCAATACAACTGCAAACACAAGCTCGGCTGTGAGCACAAGTATTACCTGGCAGTCAGCCGTGTCTCCTCCTCCCTGTCCATTCGTCTCTTCCTTCCCTTGTCTCCTGTCCAGAGGTGGGTAGTAACTAGTTACATCTACTCAGTTACATTTACTTGGGTAAGGTTTTGGAAAAAAACAAAGTGCTTTTAGGAGTAGTTATACTACACGGTGCTTTTTACTTTTATTTGAGTAATATTGTTCTGAAGTATTGCTCACTTTGAGTAACTTCGCTGAAAAGAGAATAAACATATTTTAACCAAAAATGCACAAGACACAGAAACAAACCTACAGTTTATGTTAGAGTGAGGCCTCCTGTTTATACACAAGCTTTGTTCTGTTATTTTTCTGTCTACTGAGCCTGTTGGGCCATATGGAGATCAAGAAGGTCTGGAAGTACTTTTCCCTGTTCTGACAGATGTGCACTACCTACTTTAAGTACTATAAGTTTATACATTTACGATATACAGACCCTTTCCAAAAAAATTAGAATATCATGGGGACGTTTATTTATTTCCGTAATCACATTCAAAATGTTAAACCTACATAGCTTATAGATTCAGGGCCCACAACGTAAACAATTTCAAGTATTTAGTTGTTTATCTGTACATAATTTGGGCTTCCAACTCATAAAAACCCATGAAAACAGGAATTCAAAAAATTTGAATACTGTAAAGAAATTAGAAAACGAAATAATTGAAATCGTTTAAGTTGTGGGCCCTGAATCTATAATCAATGGAAGTTTAAAGTTTTAAATGGAATTATGGAAATAAATAAACCTCCCCATGATATTCAAATTTTTTGGAAAGGATCTGTATCTATAGATGCACTTAGAAAATTTGATTTGGAAAGCAGTTTCCTTCGCCTAAAATTTATTATATTGTAATTATTTTTTCTTCCTGGTCTATAAAATGTTCGAAATTCCACATAGTTTTATATTTTAGTCTGATTGCATAGTTTTAAGATATTTAATCAGCTTTTGTAATCAGTTTCTCAGTACTTTTATAGCCTCTTTACTGAGCTTTACTTGTTTTACTTCTGAATATAGGGCTGCCACAAACGACTAATTTAATTTCGATTAGTCTACCGACTACTTTACCAACTAATCGATTAGTCTAAATGATTATTTTGTTTAAGAAGAAAAAATTCCACCTCATTTTATTTTCAGTAAACATTAGCATTCAATTCACAAAACTGAAAATATTTAAATTGAATAAAATTCTTATTTTATTTATTAAATTCTTAATTCACTAATTAAGAATTTAATTAATTTAATAGTATTTATTAAATGAATCATTTAATTCACTAAATTCTTATAAATACATTTCTTTAAAACTAATGAAATTGATTTATTTTTTTCTATGCAGCAAGATTTTGTTGTGTACTAACAGCCATATCAGGGCTGGACGTTAAGTTTTTCAGCTTATAGCACTCGTGTTACAGAGGTTGCTGGTTTTGTAGCACAGACAAAAACGTAGCATCAACACAAAATGTCTTCTACAGTCTCTTAAAACCTTGTCTTCAAGGAGAGACTGTGGAACAGACTATATTATTTTGCCTTAAGTAAACTGTTGAGAAGATAACTGGTACAAAATTTACAAGATATCAAATTGCAAATGTACTTCCAAGACATTTTAAATTAAATTTCTAGCTCTGAAAAAAATGCTGATATTTTAAGAACACAAAATTAATAGAAAGAAAATAGCTTTTGTTTGTTCTTTAGTACTTAGTAGAAAATAAGTCGGGTATATTTAGTGTGCACCAAACGTTGCTTATCAACTGCCATTAAACAGAAGTTTATGGCTTATGTTATTGTTTTCAGTGTTTTTTGTCAGAAGTTTTAAAAGTCCTACGTTAGTGATCTCAGCATATATTTCCAACGTTCCTTGAATGCGCCACTTGTGTGCAGCTCTGCCGGATGTTTGTGTGGCTTATAAAAGAAAGATCGCTCTAATATACTAGCAAATTTGTAAAAAAAAGTCGCTACGGCTGTTCATTAGTATTGAGAAGTCATTTCAGATGGTCCAAACATTTGCCTTCAGCGAAGACGGAGCATGCAGGCGGACCGAGCTGCTTGCTGTTAGCGCTCTGGGCTCACTGCAGCACAGCTGTTCGCTGACAACAGTAACAATGATGCGTGTTTTACGTCAGTGTTTCCTATGGTCTCCAAAAACACAATAAAAAGTCGCTAGATTTGTCGCTTTTTGTGAAAGAGTCGCTAGATGGGTCTAAACACTTGCTATATATAGCAACAGGTTCCCTTGTTTCAGCCGACCGGGGTGAATCACATGATTATAAGTAGTGAACAGGTAATGACTGCGGCCACTGTGCAGCGTTAAGACACCCTCGCTTCATCATCACTGGGAAGGCCGTCATCTGAGTTGAGTGGAAAGTCTGCGACTAAAGCGTGCAGCACCATCTAGTGGTTTGGGAGAAATATGTTGTTTTGGTCCTTTGAAACTTTATGTTCGACGGCAAAAACTGACATCGATAATATTTCATATTCGACCTCATCGGTTAGGTCGACTACTCGCGGCAGCATAACTTGAATACTTATTTGTATGGCTAGTTCTTACTTTTACTTGATTAATATATGTTGAAGTTCTACTACTTTTACTTCAGTACAATTTTTGAGTACTCAACCTACCTGACAATCTTCTTCTTTTTTAAAGGGAACATTCACTCTGATATTTTGTGTTGCAGTTGTTGATGTTATTTAACTTTAGCTGCTAAATGTTCTCCCAGCTGATTCTTCAGTTTGAACATTCATGTCATCAATATTCTGTCGGGAATGAAACATTGGCTTGTGAAATTCGAAAGTAATCGCAATTTGTTTTTGTTTATATCTATATCTTTAGTCAAGACGGCGTCACACTTTTACCTTTAAAGTACGTGGGATAATATTTTGTCTTGAATGAATGCTGCTCATTCATAGTAAATTCAACTCTAGGATTCCTGTATAAACACTGTATAACCCTAAAATACTGCTCTTAGTTGGCTGAGATTGTTTTAAACTAATATTTTTATTGCACAGTAGTCGAGTCGTAATTTTGTTTGTAAAATGTCAAAATTTAATTAAACTTGTCCAGTTTAACGTCATATTACAACTAGTGCTGTCATGAGATTAAAAATACTTTGAGATTAATTATGATCTGTAATTAATAATCTAATTAATCTCTTTTTTAATCTCACCTAATAATTGCTTTTAAATTCAGTACATTATTGTGGTAGAAAAAAAGTTTGATACATGTAATTTAAAAAAACTGGCGTTATGAAGTCATTTATTGTATTTAACAGACTTGAACAGTTTCAGTCCCAGTTATTTACATTCTGCTGTTTTTGTGACTATAGTCCCAAGTGGCGCCTGCAACCTTTTCCTTCTAGCATGCACGATTCATTAGCGTTCAGAACACAGTGTGGTCAATATCTTCTCTGAGTCTAACTGTGTTACGGGTTAAAATAACACGTAATATGCACATTATTATTGATACCGATGGCTTGCCATACCGGTGGACCTGGGCGGCCGGGTGGAGCTGCAGTGTGCGGTGAGACGGGAGAGCGCCCCCCGCTGCTCGGTGAGAAGAGGAACAACGTTTCATGCTTCACCCAAAAGCTTCCAATAACCACATAAAAAGTTGCTAGATTTGCCAGTAGTTGTTTTTTTTGTTTGTTTTTTTTAGAATTGCTAGAGGGATCTAAAAACTCACCAAATATAGCAAAGTTGGCAACACTGTCGGCAACTCACTGTTCCTCCTCACCTCGGCCTCCACACCACGATGGAAGCCGGTCATCTTCTGAGGACTTTACAGCCAATAGTCACTTCAGGGTTAATCCCAAACAACTCAAGCACAAGAGGCCCGGTTCATAAAACAGATTTTATTTAAAGGGAACTCGCATGCAGAAACTGTAAAATTAAAGATTAGATTAACACAATTAAAAAACGTAGCGCGTTAAATATGGCTGAAATTAATTGCTCGCAATTAACGCGATAATTTGAAACCTAATTACAACTACAGCTCTGTCTGTATGTTTTTATCAAAACAATGCTTCTTTTTACCTCACTTATCTAAAGCTAACCTCTAGTAATCAACAGTATTTATGTTTTTGTGCTGTTAGAGATAGTTGCATTGTTGCTGGTTTTATTTAAATGACTTTATAAAAAAAAAAGTAAACACAAAGCAACCTGGAAACAGAGATGAGAGCTTGTTTTGAGTTCAGAAATCCCAAATTCTGACGGCTCCCTCTCCTGGTAGGATTGGTAATTGCCAGTGGAGATCAATAATTAAAGTGAGAGCATGGGGGATTGCGGTTGTCAAAGTGAGCAAATAATCTTGGGATTTATAGAGTTAGGAGTCAATTTAAATCATTTCTGTATCTCATCTGTATGGATTTATCGGAGACATGTCCTCTAGTGAGAATGAGGAGTACAGCAGCCAATCCTCAACAAAAATAGAAATAAATTGACTAATACCCTTTCTGATGTTTATTGTATTTTTAGACTAATATAAAAAATATATAATAAAGAAATAAAGGACAAAGAAAAGTAAAATATTAACGAGTTCATGTTTATTTGTCAGGTTTTATAATTGAGGATCAGTTTCATGCGGATGCACCTTATTCAGGCTGCTAGAAACCGATTCTTAAATTCGCTTTACTGCACCTGAAAATGTGTTTCTAAAGTCAGAACAGAGACTGATTGAAAGCTCAGGTACAAAACTCATTCAACGAGTCATTTTCACCCATCTGGTTTTATTAAACAAAGTGTGAGAAGGAACTGCAGTTTAGCTGTTTAAACAAAATGCAAAGATAACTTAAAGAAATTTAATCAGCAGTTTAAAAGTAACTAAACCATAGTATGAACAATAAAAACCAAAAAAACAATGGAATGTGGTCAGTTAATTGTTGAAATGCACGACTTCCACGATGCATGTAGTGTGTTTGTTCCAGATCACGGTCAGTACAAAAGGTCCAGTAGTCAAACAGTAGCTGAACAAGTTTATATCCATATGAGGACGCCGTAGCTGCTTACGGCAACTAAAATGTACGACTAAAGCCTGGTTTATGCTTCTCCGTCTGCACAGGGGCGGAGACACGCGGCGCCATCATCCGTCAACGCAAAGGACAGATGGAGTAGAGCCCGATTTATTTATTTTTAAAACCATCAGTTGAACCCAACTGAGAGCGCACGTCTGTGATTGGGCCACACCGGATCATTTCACCAGAACGGTGCATCTATAGTCGATGTAACTAGTAGTCAATGCAGCTTTTGGTCACTAGATCCTTTATATTGCAAGGCCAGTTTATCTAATCTGGTCTTTTGGTGATTTTGAACAGACGGAAGTGTAGAGAACAACAAAGGAGACGCTGTGTTTGTTTGTTTAGACGTGTTTTTAGATTATTCTTCTAGTAAAAAGCTTTCCAGCTCAATCAAAACTCGCTCTCTCTGTCGGCCATTGCTCCTTGAGTGGATCTGCGTTTACAAGCTGGAGTAAATAAACTGTCGTCGTCCAGAGACGTCACTGCAATGGTAGGCAGACCCGCCAGAAAAAAGGTCTGCGCCCCCTGCTGTCCTGGAGGGGAACTGCTTTGCAAACGACGGAGAAGTATAAAAGGAAAAACGTCTGCATCAATACGTGTGCGTGTGGGAAGCATAAACTAGGCTTGATGTTTACAAAGCAGTCTAGCTGACTTGATTAAATATGTATATTATAATATAGCCCTCACGTAATTTTGTGTTCATGGTTTAAGTGTAAAAATAGCTACTCTGGTCTTGATGTCTCAATAAGAAACTCGTGAGAGAGATGGGAATGAAGATTACCACTGAACTGTAACAAAGGGTCCCACAGTTTTACATTAACCCAATTCAGCTCTGCTGTCTGACGCTGGACATCTCATTAAAAATCATTCTCAAAGCTCACAGTGAATTTTATCTTCGATGGATGAAAGAGATGAAAAAATAAATCAGTTTACTTTCTCAGGAGAGTACCCCCCCGCCCCCTTGCTACTAACTGTACATTATCAGACTCTAAAAGATATATATATATATGTATATATATATACTGTTAATGATTTACATCCAAAAATAAAATAAAATCTTCAGTCAGTTTGTTGCAAAGCAATCAGTAGAAACAGCAGAGGCTGGTGTGTGTTTGTTCACATGTAGAGAACGAGGTTCCCAATCCGCTCGTCTCCACCACAGTGTCTGTGACTACGCCTCGTCATCTTGGCGTCACAGCAGCATGGACCCCTGCAGGGCGAAAGCCTCCGGCGCCTGCCTGTAGTGTGGTCCGCCGAACAGCTGGGGGAGCTGCTGGTGCTGGTGGAACGGCGTCCTGTGGCGAGGCGGGACGCCCGGGTCGGCGGGGAACGTGAACTCGCGAACGGGAGACATTTGGGCTTGCTGGAAGCTAGGCGATCGGTGCATCCCGCCGGGGGACTGAGGGGGGCGCTCTTCCTCCGCCTCCCACTGGAGGCTGTCTACCATTGGCTGAGGCCTGCCTCCCGCCTGGAAGTGGGGGTTCGCCTCGCCCCTGTAGTCCAGGGACGTCCGGATTTGCGCGGTCGACGTCAGCTGCTGCAGGTAGATGGGGGTGGAGCTGCTCTGGGATTGGTCGGGGGGAGGTCTGCGGTAGGTGGCGAACAAGTTATTCAGCAGCGCTTTCTCCGGGGAGAGGTTGCTGGGCCGCCGGTGGGTGGTTGCATACGACGGCAAATCGAACCTGGGGGCTCCGTGTAGCCTGTCCTCCAGGCTCACGCTGTAGCCCGGGGGCAGGATGGGAACCTCGGTGGTAGTTCTTCCAGGGGAGTGCTGCTGGGGCGGGGTGTTATACCGACCCCCAGGGTAGCTGGCGGGTATCTCTGGCGGGCTGCTGTGGGGAAACTGAGGGGGCAGAAGATGGTGGGCCGTCCTGGGACCAGTCGAGATGGCTGAGCTCGGTCCACGACTGGGGCTGCCCTGATCCGCCGGTGTCCTCATTCTGGACGGAGGCTTCTCAAGCTCCAGGATCTCAAAGTCCTGTTCTGGCAGTCCCGGCACGTTGTCGTACTGGGACGCGTTGGAGCCTCGGTCGAAGCCGGGGACGAATCCTTTGGACCGGCCACGGCATTGAGCCTGAACGCCGTCGTTTGGGCTGGAAGGAGCCGGCGACGACCCGCGGCTCTGCTGCGTCTCTCGCGCCGCCGCTGCTTTGGCCGCCGCCGCTTTGGCCGCCTCTAGCTTCGTCTCGGAGGGTTTGACCCAGCGAGGGCCGATGATTTGGCGGGAAGCGTAGGCCGTGTGGTTCCGAGGACTCCGGCCATCCACCGTGGTGATCTGGGGGGCCGACGAAGGAGTCGCTCCTCTCTCCGGCGTGGTGGCGGCGGACCGCTTTTGTTGCTCGCCTTGCGTCTCGTTAAGCCCCCTGGAGCGGGCGTCCAATTTCTCCGCCCGGCGTTCCCCCCGACCGTCCGGCTGGCGTCCCGCTACGGGACTTGGGTCTCTTGGAGGCTCAACTGGCTCCGTGTGGCTTTGACCGTTGCCCACATGGTTCAGCAGCGGCGCCGCGACCTCTGGAGGAAGCTGACCCAACGGCTTCTTAGGAAACTCTTCCTCCTGACCTGCAACACACCAAACAACAACAACGGACGGCCATTATTTCTCCCGTCAGGAACCGAAAGTGATCAGCGATGGGTGAACACACACTGCGCTGTGACGTACACAACAGGGTCATGGGTTCATGCAACAACACTGCCATAGAGGTAGAAATGAAGGAGATGACACACAAAGATTAGAAATAATTTCATTAATTTCCCCTGCAACCAGCTTCTCAGCATCGAGGGTAGTTCTGTTCAACCAGCTGCCTACACTCCGTAAAAAAAAAAACTAATTCATGCTACGAAGACGATTGATAGGATGAATGTTGTTCTGCTGCCACTATGGCTCATTTATTTAAATCCCTCATTTAATTTATAACTAGGGATGAAAGAAAATATCGATACGGCGAGATATATATATATATATATATATATATATATATATATATATATAGTGATATTTTATGTCACGATATTCAAAAGCAGTGTATCAATTCTTTAAATTTGTTTATTTTTTTAAGGTTTTGAATGAAACCATTAATGACTAATTTTTGTAGTAAAATTAAAAGTATGACTGGTAGTTTGTGGCTGTTTTCACCTTCTTGGTTCCAGTGGATCAACTAGATCTAGTAATAAAACTGGATGTGTTAAAGTATGAAACAGGTTGGAGTGTTTAGATTAATGCTGTGACAGTTTTTCTACAGTTATATTTAGTTTTAAAAAACACAATATATCGTCTTACTCATAGTGTCGCGATACATATCGTATTGCCAGATTTTTGCCAATACACAACCCTAGAAATATTACAGCGTTGTTTATTTCTTTTAGATTATTGTCTATAGTTTGCATTATCCAGATTGTTAGATATTTTATAGGCATACTATTGTTCAAAGATTTCCTTTTAAAATACTGAAGTCTTCGGTATTACTCTGCCTAAACAGGCGATATATGTAGTAGAATAACGGTAGTATTGTTGAAGGTATTTTCTATTATGTTTTTATCATTAGCTTTTAGAGTAAAGATCTAAAACCGATTACTTCTGTCTTAACATTACAAACTAAAGCTGGTTCCACACCTTCCCTCTGATTATCTGATAGGAGTGTTTATATATCCGTAGTCTTCAAGAATCAGAAGTTTCTTTTTGTCACCTCATTCAAACATTTTCCTGCTGCAGTTTAGCTCAGGTGTAATTTTCCCCATCGGCAGCCAAGAAGGTAAAAGGCTTTGTAAGATATTCGTCGGTGTATATCGGGGTCGCCCAGAATCCAGTCAGCATTTTGTTTGCCCTCCTGCCTCGTTGCATCAATGTAGAAATTGTTGCCTCGGGTTGACGTTTTTAGCCTGAACTGCTTCCGTCGTCTTTTCTAGCTGATTTTTTTATTTATTTATTTTTATTTTTGTTTGCTAGGTTTAAATTCAGCAACGTAATTTTTTTGTTATTTATTTTTTGGCCGTGGTTTTAAAGCCGTGGGAAAGAGTGCTAGAAGCTAGCTTTAACATGCACTACTAGAGGTGTAACGGTACACAAAAATCACAGTTTGGTATGTTTTCAGTACAATTAAATCAAGAAAAATAAATCCAAGTCCAAATGACCTTTTCTTTTTTTACTTTGATCGTCATTAAACAAAGAGCCTTTTTTGTAAATTCCTTCCTTTCAATTCCTGAAATTAATTTGATTTTATTATGTTCTATAACTTAAAAAGGTTGAATAAATAAAATAGTACAACCAGACATAGCCAGAGTAGAAAACAATATAACCAGTTGAAAACAGTCGGAGTTAATGTTTAGAAATGGTTAAATCATATTTTATTTGAGAATACAACATGCTTTAATCACTTTGTAGTTGTTTTGATGTTTCAACAGCCTAGTTTCCCAGCTGTAGGGATAATCCCTTCTCATCGAAAGGGATTCCTCCGACTTGCGGTTTATCCAAAATAAGGAGTTTGGGCTGATTGGATGCTACTGGTAGCCATGTGGACGTCAGCTGGTTTTTCTCTAGTATCAGTGATGTTTCCATTCAGCTTGACATTGTTTCAGGTGAGTCATTCAGTTCAGTGCAGAGCGTGTTATGGACCTTATTGCTGTTGAAAGATGTGCTTGCTGACAAAGTTCTGGTTCGGTCCATCTTTCTCTTTCTACTGTAGCTGCATAAGAAGCCATTAATGTTCTCAAATAGCAGAGTTTAGTGATAGCTGGGAGTCCTTTCTGTTTTGTTTTGGCGTCACTTTTTAAAGTTGCCCTGCGTTCTGAGTTCCTCACATAAGCATTCTGCATGTGTTCAGGTTGGAAACAGCTGTACTCATTCGGAACACGTGCGTAGTGAAAAAACCTGATTACATGTACCGTTACACCCCTATGTACCACAGATGCTGATTGAGAAGTACAGAGAAGATCAGAGGCAGCTACATTGCGTCTTTTTGTAGATTTAGAGAAGGTGTAGGACTCGCTGACAGATGAGGTCAGACAGGAGTCTCCATGGACCATGGATGTTTGCAGATGATATTGTCAGAGCAGGGTGGAGGTAGAGGAAAAGCTAGAGAGGTGGAGGTACGCACTGGAAAAGAGAGGAATGAAGATTATTTGCAGCAAGACAGACACAGGTGGAACGGTGAAGTTACAGAGAGTGGAAATAAAGAAGGTAGAGGACTTTGGGGCAGATGGCCGCTCGTACTGAGCCAGATTTTGGTTCTGCTGGAGGTTTCTTCCTGTTAAAGAGGGGTTTTTCCTCTCCACTGTCTCTACATGCTTGCTCAGTATGAGGGATTGCTGTGGATGGAAATCTGCAGTCAATGACTCGATGCCGCCGGTTGTTATTAAGCTGGCTGTGGCGCATGTTTTCTGACGCCACTTCCTTACATAACTCAGTTCTTAAACCCCTAACGAATCCACACCAATCCAAAAGGTGGAGAAAGAAATAGACTTACCCGTGTAAAAAAATAAATATATATATACATCTGGGGAGGGGAACGTTAAATGATGGGCTAGTGTGGCCGGGACGGGATATTGACTAAATATTTATTTGTTTAAGCACTTAAACGGCCTAATGTGGACAGGGCCTAAAACTAACTAAAACTTTAAACCAATTGTAATGACTTTTCTTCATCTGTTGTGAATCGGCGCCATATAAATAAACTGAACTAGGGCTGCCACATCGACTAATTTACAGACTAATCGATTAGTGTCAACGATTATTTTGTTTAAGAAGAAAAAAACTATTTAATTCCACGTCATTTTATGTTCAGTAAACATTACCATTCAGTTCACAAAATGGAAAATATTTAATTTGAATAAAATTCTTATTTTATTTATTACATTCTTAATTAATTAATCCTTTATTAAATTCTTAATTCACAAAAAAATGTTTTTAAATTCTTATTAATTTCTTTAAAAATAAAGAAATTGAAAATGTTTTTGTTCTATGCAACAAGATTTTGTTGTGTACCAATAGCCATATGTTGTCAATAAAGATTTGGAGAAAAAAAAGTAGCAGCATTTCATGCATATCCAAATACATATCTGTCTCAGTTTCATTAATTTTTCTGACGTGAAGACAGGGGGCTGCCATCTTTGAATCATGTGAGGGGAGAACGCATTTTGATTGGTCACTTGAATATTTGCCCTCAGGACACAGATCACTTGGAGCCGATACAGTGAGATCAACCAGTTTGATTTTCAGCTCAACGCCTCCTGAGGCAGAAAACTTACCAGAAATTAGGCCACACAGCGAGCTACCTGCTGAGCAAACGACCTCCAATGACTTAAAGCTCAATAGATCGCCTTGTAGAGGGTACAAACTACTCGTTTATTTTCGATTTGCCTAAAATATACCCAAACTTTCGATCCTTTTGGTCTAAAACGTTTACTGACCGCCTCCGCACTTTCTTCTTTTTCCGCCATGATTGTTTTGTTTTTTGTTGTGGTCGGGGATGAAGGCTCAGTGTCAGTGGCACTGGGAAGACCGTCATCTGAGTTGAGTGGAAGTCTGCGACTAAAGCGCGCAGCGCCATCTAGTGGTTTGTTTGTTTTGGTCCTTTGAAACTTTATGCTCGACGGCAAAAACTGACGTCGATAATATTTCATATTCGTACCTCATCGGTTAGGTCGACTACTCGCGGCAGCACTGAACTGAACTGAATTGAACTTGGGGTCGACGGTCCAGAGAAATGGACAGAGTGAAAAAGAGGTGAAGAAGCGTGTGGAAACTGGTTGGAACGGGTGGAGAAAAGTGTCAGCGGGAATGAAAGGTGTATAAGACCGTAGTGAGACCAAAACCAAAGACAGCATCAGGAATATTATGAAGACAAAGTCGTGGGAGAGGATGGGAGGAAGACCAGAATGGAGATTTATGGATGTGAAAGAGGACGGGACTTAATGGAGACGGATGATTCGCCGTGGTGACGCCTGAAGGGAAAAGCATCTTGTTTTGATAGCATTGAGTTGGGTGATTCATTACAGTTGTAAATGGACGCACTTTTACTGAAATTTAGCTGCACATTTTGGCTGAATTGTGGCGTCTTCAGGGTGAAGTTATGTTTCCATCACTGCAGTAAAAACAAGGCAGTAATATCACTGAATGGCAGTAGAAGAAGAGTTACCAGGAAATAAACATTTTCAGACACAAAAACAAATGAAAATAATTTAAAGTTGCACTTCTGCAGTAGATTTTATTGATTTTAAAGCAGCACGGATGCTGTTGTTGGATATTTGTTTGTTTGAAGTCAAAGGAAGGACTAGCTTGGAACCAGTGGGTGTGCTGGCTTTTCATAATGACACCCAAACCAAGTATTTCGATTTCGACATCGATTAAAACCCACATTATAAAGCGGTTAGAGGGAGCTCTTTACTGTGGATGATTGCACCGTTTGTGGTTCAGTTGTAACATAAGTGAACATCGTAGCTCTGATTTGACTGTTAATAACTGTTTCTGTTCTTAGCTCTGATTAAAATATGTTAAACACTTTATGGATGAGGTACTTTGGGCTTGAGGATACATTACAAGTATCTTGGGTGATTATTGGCAGGATTGGCAACAGAACCTGGAAAAAATTACGCAATAAATCAAATGAAGGCTTATTGTGTTTTATGTGCGGTAACGATATCTATTGCAATATATTCTTTTCCTTTCTTTATATATATCAAAATGACAGTTAGTGAAAATTCTCACTTTTCAGATACATTGCAGCAGAACAACTTCAAAAAAGTTTACAATGCCATTTAAAGAATGTTAATTGTGCAAAATGCATTTAAAAAATAAAATCTTTTTTTTTTTTTACAAAAAAATGCAACACAAAAATTCTCGAAACATAAAGATGAAGATCATTTAAATAGATTAAAATGTTATAAAAAATTGCCCGCTTTCCTGGTTACTTATTTATAGATTTAATATCGCACAAAAATAAAACCTTCGCAAATTTGAATCAAAAATGCTTCAAGTTCAACAGGTTTTATTGTTTTTTTTACCGTTTAATGGAAAACAACAAATGTTAAACTTGTAATATGACGAACATCAGTATTTATCCTCCTTGATGACATCATCAATCAAAGTGCACAATCGCGGTAGGGCCGGTATAGTCAACATTTCTACCTTTGGCTAAATTTATATCATATGTACCTTATACCTTTTATATCGCCCACTACTAAACAGCAGTGTGAGGTTTCTGTTTTTAACCAGAGTTTGAACAAAGTCGCTTTAATTTTAGTAAAAAAAAGAAAACAGAGTTAAAGCAGTTCCTGTTGCTTTAAGTGTTTAAACCATAGTGCATTTTTGAGAACCAGTTTCCTTTTCATTGTTTATACTTTAGCAAGAATAAATAAAAAAAATATTTGTTTGTTCAGCCTTATTCGTTGTTTTGGTTTTCAATACCTTTATTTATCCACCAGAGGGAGACATTACCAACAATCATATATACCTGAACTACAATACGGCAGTCAAGGGGAGTTAACAGGACAAAAAAAAAAGAGGGGAGTTTCCACATGAGCAGCACAAGTAAAAACCACAATGCTGAAGGAAACCCAGGTGTTGTTGTACAGACAGGAGACAGACAGGACTGACTGTGGGACGGATGGATAGAGACATGGACAAGAAAGGATAGCCAGGATAGCCCACCGGTTACTGTTGGAGGAGGGAATGTGGCCGCCACTCACAGCCACACTTTTGTTGTTGTTGGCTAACATTGTTTAGGAGGAGAGGAAGAGAAGGCAGATTAATGAGGAGACTGGAAGAAACACTCTACAGCTACTCTATGACAGCAGGAAGCCCTGCTAGCTAATATGCGTCTGTTTTGCTGTTAGATTGAACGTGTGTGCTGTCCACGTCGTTGCAGTACCTGGCGCCGGCAGCTCCAGCTTCGCCCTCCGGAGCTCAGTCATGGACGCCTGCAGCTGCTCGATCACCAAGTCGTCCTCCAAAAAGAAATCTTTGGCCAAAGTGACCTGCAGGAACTCCACCAGCTCCTCCATGGACAGCTTCATCAGGTGCTCTGCAGGCCACACACAAACACAGCCTCTGCTTTAGCGTCTCCCCCGCCAAAGCTGTCCACTAGGGCTGGGCGATATAATCTAAAGCGTGTGTGGTAACAATATCAATTGCGATATATTCTTTTTTTTTTTATACATGTCAAAATGACAGTTTATGAACATTCTCACTTCCCAGATGCATCACAATTTCAAACAAGTTTAGAATGTCATTGAAATAATATTTAATGTGCAATACAAAAATTCTCACAACATAAAGATATTTTTTATAAATTAAAAACTAAAGGTTACTTAAAAAAAAAAAACTACGTTCAAAATTGCTCACTTTCCTGGTTACTTATTTATAAATGTAATATCGCACAAAAAGAAATCTGCTTACATTTGAATTAAAAATGCTTTAAGTTCAACAGGTTTTTTCCCCCCATTAAATGGAAAACAACACATTTTAAACTTGCAATAAATAGTTTAAAGACAAACATCAGTATTTATCCTCCTTGATTACATCATCAAAATGCGCAGTCGCTGTAGGCTGGTATAGTGAAATTTCTACCTTTGACTAAATTTATATCATTTCTACCCCTGGTGTCATAATTCAGTTTATTTATATAGTGCCGATTCACAACAGATGTCATCTCAAGGCACTTTACAAGAAAAGTCATTTCAATACAAACATTCCAATCAGTTTAAAGTTTTAGCTAGTTTTCTATGTAAGGAATCCCAGCAGATTGCATCGAGTCATTATTGACTTGAGGTTGCGCCCTGTTGATGCAGACTCCAACCTCAGCAATCCCTCATATTGAGCAAGCATGTAGCGACAGAGGAGAGGAAAAACTCCCCACAGGTAGTGATGCTTTGTGTTTTTTTTCATAGTTAAGTAGTCAGAAATCTGCACGTGTCTTTTATTTGGAAAATTATTTAGAGCGTAAAAGAAAAAAAACACAACGCTTAAAAATGTGTGATTCGTGTCCGGTGGAAGCGGTCCCATTGGCTTTAATGGCAGCTATCAGCTGCGTACTGCGCGTCCGGTGGAAAGTAGGGGTTAGTCGACTCACTCTTGTGCACTTTAAGGATAGTGTAGGACATGGCAGGCAGCACTCGTTCCCCCTCAAATATGTAGATGTCCCAGATCCTAAGGGTGAGGGTGAAGGGAGTCTGAACACAAACAGAAACCAAAGGTTAGAGGAGATCTTCCTGTCCGATTACTGGGTTATAGCTCCTGCCAATCAGAACCAATAATCAGCCTTATTAATGTGTCTAACTCATGTTTTTATTGGCCTTATAATTAAGGTTCATCTTTTTGCTTCATGGTCAAACTGACGGATGGGTTAATACTGTTGCTGCAGATGAGGATCATAATAGTTGTAATTAAATTGTTAATAATTAAGAGCAAGAAATGGAATGATTAATTGCCCCTCTGTTGCTGTTAATGAGTCATTAATGACTTAATTATATAAACTTTAGCAGAACACCAATCATAATTTAGATAAATGACTAAGTGTAAACTTTTAGACAAACATACCAAGCATTTATGTTACTGTATGTAAAACGTTAAGTTAATTAGTATGACATATTTTATAATTTCCTATATAAATGTATTTATTAATATATTGTTATTTAATCTGCTAAATTTGTATTACTGAATGTCATTTTCACAAAGTCAGCTTTTATTTCTTAATTACACTTTTGAGTCACTGGGGAAAACACCACAATGACATAAAAGCTGACTTCGTGAAAATTACGTTTTGGAATAAAAAGTGATTAAATTTAATAAAAATAGCAACATTTAATACATTTACAAAGCAAAATAAAAAACATTTGATACTAACAAGCTTAGAATTTTATATTCAATTTTCAATTCAGTTTATTTATATAGCGCCAATTCACAACAGATTTCATCTCAAGGCGCTTAACAAGAAGTCATTTCAATACATTTATACAAACATTCCAATCAGTTAAAAAGTTTCCTATTTAAGGAATCCCAGCAGATTGCGTCAGTCATTGGCGTGAGGTTGGGCAGACTTTCCAACCACAGCAATCCTTCAGCAATCCCTCATACTGAGCAAGCATGTAGCGACGGTGGAGAGGAAAAACTCCCCTTTAACAGGAAGAAACCTCTTGGACAGCTTGCATTTAGTTTTTCTGAAATGATTGCTGCTCCAGATCAGTAGCTGAAGGTACTCACCCGGTCCAGGAAGCACTGGAAGAACCACTTCATGGTGTACAGGCTGGTAAAAACCTCTTGGTTGTCCTGCAGCAGGAAAAAACACATTGCTCAGAGCACTGCTGTTAGACTTCCCTCCAAGTTGCCACGGCGCTGCGGCGTTTCTCACCAAATGTTGCTTCAGTTTGGGCATCGTCTTCTTGAGGATCCGGTCGTGGTGTTCCTGGAAACGCATCAGCTTTGGGAAGCCGGGGATGAAGAACCCTGAAGGTGGAGAAACCAAACGTAAATGTTTCCCCAACATGTGCTGGCCCACGTGGGTGTCGGTTAGGGCTGGGGGTAAACGATTATTTTATCAAATAGTCGACTATTCTAATGACCAGCAGCTCGTCACTTCGGTGATGCCAATTGGCGGTACGCCGACGCTTGTGACTAGATAGCCGTGTTCTGTTAGCTGTAAGTTAGCCACCGTTACCGTTCATGCCAGCATTACATGCTATTTCTAACTAATGTTAGCTAAACACAGCTGTTCAGTCACTAGCTACTAGCAGAAACCAAACACAGTTAGCTCGCACCACCGAAGTGCGCAGAGCTCAAGCACATGTTACACAATACAGTACTAATGTTACACAAACGTGCAGTTAGTTTAGCAAACATTGGCGACAGTAACGTTAATTACTCCTGTTCTCTGGCGTCACGAGTAACAATGGGATGCCTCTGCTTCAGATGTTCCCCCATAGAAGTTGTGCTGGTGTGATATGCCAGCTCCATCTTGCAAAGAGTGTAAATACCTTGACGCTTATAGCTGCGTTTAAAGTATTCCCACACCTTTAGTTAGAGTTTCGTTCTCCATACTGCTTTTGTTTTGTTTTGTTTGGAGCGTGTGGCGAGTGCACGTGGTGCGCCGACTACTGGATTTGGCGTCAACAATTTTTTAGAACAGAGTCGTCGACGTCATCGACGCATCGCTACAGGCCTAGTGTTGGTGTAAAGCCCAGACTCCACAATAAATTGCCTGCTCAGCATCTTCGATCGCAGATGAAGCGTCTTCGTCAAACGCCACACTTTAATGCATTTATCCAAAGCTGGAGTTCAATTGCTTCCACCCCCGCTGGCTGAACTTTATGAATCTCTCTAAGCAGGTTTATTGATAGCTGTTCTAACATTTTAACTCTCGGTTGAGTTTTTACCGTGCATGGCGTGCTTCTGACTCGACAGCAGCTTAACCAGAGCCCAGAAGGCGTCCTCCTCGTTCATGTAGATCAGCAGCAGAGCGGTGATCTGACTCATGCCCTGGCAGTACCCGACCTCCTGCAAAGCAACAATAAGCTTTTGATAAAGGGAAAATCTGCGGAAATAGAAGTTTGTTTCTGGTTCAGCAGCTGAACCAGAAACCACCTAGGGATGAAGGTGTTTGAGTGGATGACTCACCGTGTTGTACATGGAGTAGGCTGTGAGGACATGGAAGAGCGCCTGCTGCCTGAAAACCCCAAACACAGACAAAAATGATAATCTACGTACATTTAGCGTGTTTTATAGCTTCTGGTGAAGTGGGGTTAAGGCTCCAACAGAACACAACCGATTCTACGATCGTTTGCGTAGATGATGAACTAAGCAATCGCAGTGGGATGCGGCCCAAAACATCTTTCTGTTGCATGCTGTAAACACCTAGTGAAGGACTTGTGTCTTTTTCACAGAGCATAAAGTCACACAACGTCTTCTCTATTCGTTTTGACCTGTCTGCCGCCTTTGACAGTTGACCATGACATTTTGATAACGTGGCTGGAACAGTCTGCGGGAATAACAGGCTCCGCGCTTGACTGGTTCCACTCCAATCTACAGGAGCAAAGCTTCTGTGTGATGCTTGATGAAAATGTCTCATCATCTGCACCTTTGCCGTGGGGGGGGGGGTGGTATTTGTTCTCGGGCCTCTTCTGTTCTCCTTATATAGACCGATTCTGTGAAAGAACCGGAAGTCGAGCCACCGCCATTATTGCGGTGACCGCTCCCACTCGGGCAGCCATAAGCTACGTCTGACCTGTGGTCACAGCAAAAAAGTTCAACCTGGCCACAATCTCTTCTCATCGTCACTTCCACATCTCTGTGTCAGCGGATGGCTCACTGATCCTTTCAATACGATGTGGTCGTCTACAAGGCGGTGTAAAATTTGCCCGACCCATCCAGAGTTCAGGTCATTTTGACCCTCGATCAGAGACATGCAGTTGCCGTTTCTCTGGTCATCTGACTCCAGCCATTCAATAAAATACTCTTGAATATCTAAAACAAAACACAAACTTGTGTTGGGTTTTTTTAAAAGTCGCATATCCTGTCCATAATGATTAAATGCCACGGTTTGCGTGCTAACTTCTGCACGCCTAACGCATGCTATATGCGCGGTGTTTAATGGTACAGTCTGATATCTTCCTATTAATCGTACTGTTTATTGTTAAAAAAATTATGAATTCATAAATTAATATCCGTATTCATTTAATATACCTTTATCAGTTACTGGAGGCCACTGTCTAACATCATAGATCCAGGCATTCATCATACTGTCAATATAGAGGCTCGGTTTACAATGACGGCACAATGAATGAGTATGGATGCTGGTCACCGCAGGAATGGTGGCGCCGCCGCAAGATGGCAGCCTCCACAAATCGCTCGCCGAATAGGTCTATATCCTCCCCCTGGGTGACATATTTAGGAGGCATGGTGTCCAGTACCATTTTTATGCTAATGACTGTCAGATTTACATCCCCTTTAAACCTCAGGGTTCTCTTCAGTCACTCTTCCACTGCTACAGTGATATAAAGGAGTGGCTGACAGCGAACTTCTTGCACCTAAATGACTCCAAAACTGAGGCGGTCCTGTTTGCTCCAAATATGAACGGGGATATTCCTCCTATTAAGTAATTAAGTAAGTAAAACTTTATTTATATAGCACCTTTCAAGATAGAAATCACAAAGTGCTTCACAACAGAGAATAAAAACATTAGATAGGTGAAAAAAAAAAACGCTAAATCAAATTAAAAGCTGATTTGAAAAGATGCGTTTTAAGCTGGCCTTTAAAAGCAGCAACAGTGTCCACAGGTCTCAGTGATAAAGGCAACGAGTTCCAAAGTGTCGGAGCCGCCACGGAGAAAGCTCGGTCACCTTTGGTTTTCAGTCTAGAATAGGGAACGGACAAGAGGTCCTGCATGCATGACCTCAGCATTCTCGATGGAGTGTAGGGGATCAGAAGCTCTGAGATGTACTCGGGTTTGTCCATGTTGAGCTCTCCATGTCAAAACAAGAATTTTAAATTTCACACGGTAGGAGATTGGAAGCCAGTGAAGTTCCATGAGTAGAGTAGTTAAATTGATTTTATCTTCTATGTCTTCATGTCTTAGCCAGTCTGTTACCACTCTTGGACTCAAGCTGGACTCTTAAAATGGACTCCACAGTAAGGTCCTGGTTCTTTCAATTAAGGCGAAACTCAAAATGAAGCCTGTTTCATCTAAAAAGGATTTGTAAACGGACATACATGCATTCGTTACGTCTCGCTTAGATTGCTCAAACTCCACCTTGGCTGGTATCAACAAGGCCTCTCTCTCCCGCCTGCAGCTGGTCCAGAATGCCGCTGTGAGATTTTTAACTGGTGCTGCTAGCAAGGAGCATATCACTCCAGTTCCTAAGTCACTACATTGGCTTCCAGTCCACTTCAGAATTCAGTTTAAACTTCTCTCTGTGTGCCCCCAAACTTTGGAACGAGCTCCCTCTCCCCATCAAGCAGGCATTTTTAAAACTCGTTTAAAGACACATTTTTTAACCTAGCTTTTATTGTTCCATTTGTCCTTTGCGTATTTTATGACCCTCTCTTTGCGTATTACATTCTGTGTTTTATGTCTATCTTTTTAATTTCTTCTCGATTTATTTACTCATTTTTACTGTGTGTGTTACTGAAGGTCTTACTTTATTGTTGCCTCTTTTTCTGTACAGCGCCTTGATTGACTGTTATGTCATGTGCTTTATAAACAATAGAGATGTGTATTTGCAAAAATCTGGCGATACGATATGTATCGCGATATATCGTCATACTATGAGTAAGACTATATATTGTGATTTTTAAAACTGAATTTAACTGTAGAAAAACTGTCCCATCATTCTAATCACTCCAACCTGCTTCATACTTTAATACATCCAGTTTTATCACTAGATCTAGTTGATCCACTGGAACCAAGAAGGTGAAAACAGCCACAAACTACCGGTTATAGTTTTAATTTTACTACAAAAATTACTGTAATCAAAAAAAAAAAATCAATACTTTGCTTTGGAATATTGATACAATATCATGAAATAAAATATCACGATATATTGTGTATTGATATTTTCTTACCTCCCTACTGTAAATAGTTTAAAGTTTATAAATATTTGCCATACAATCAGTTTGTATTTGTACTTTAACGTTTTTTTATTTTGTAGCACTGTTCCATGGTGGAATATAATAAGTCATATAAATAATAAATATTTAATGTAGATTACTCATTCATTTTACACACAATTTTGATGATGAATTTAAAAAACAAAAAACGTAGGAAGCCGTAAGATCACTAGTGAACACACCATGAAAGTTAGACCCCGTCCAGACGGAAGCGATCTTGAGCGAACCCTTAACAGATGTTTAATCATTGGTAGGTTTATTGACAAAGCAATTAAATAATCTTTGAAAAGTTCAACCGAGTAGAAGTAAAATAAAAAAAAACTTGGAGAGAGCTACAGTGATCCAGGTTTTAAATATTCTGTCTGGATATCAGTAGAGCTGCACAGCATATTAAATCACAACCTGTGCAAAAAAACGACATAAATGCAATGTTTTTTGGATATTATGAAGGGCCTTGTGAGATATCTGGTCTGGCTCTGGTCCGGACTTCATGTTTGTTTTTAGGGAGATGCTGAAGCTCATAACAACCACTAGGGGTACTGTGAGTCATGAATATGTAGAACTTAATCATAATTGATATTGTAATATTTAGCATTAGTTTCATAGTTACATGTTTTCCAGATATTCTGCAGCACGATAAGCAATAAATCATTTGTTTGTTTTTTATCAGGAGGCTTTACAGGTGGAATATAGCAGTCAAAAATGGGGGAGGGGGGGTCAATTCACCATGAATCGATTAATTGCTATGTGAAACGCGCAAAATAGCGATTCAAAAGTGATAAAAAAGCGATTATTTTTCATTATAATTAAATTAGAAAAACATAAAAGTCCGTCGTGCCGCACGGACATTTTTAGGGGACGGACCGGCGGAAACATCATGGCTGCAGCTAGCGTTTCAGCCATGCAGTGAAAAATTTACAAAATACATCAAATATTTTGCACTTTAGTTGTGAAAGAAGCGTCTTTGTTGTTGTGTATCATGTTAGCAGCAACATCTTCTTTTCCCCAGACGTGTTCCACCTTATCGGGGTGTCCTCCCCTAGCTGCAGCTCATGTTTACCAGATTGATACGGCTCGCGGCCGCTGGGCTCCATAAAGCCTCCCTCTACTCCTCTACCTCCGGTGACGGCGAAGGAGATCCTGCTGAGGCAGAGGAGTCCGGTCTCTGAGTGGTGATGCTAACATAGGCTAACGTTCAAAACAGATGAATGTCGATCAGATCCATCAGTTGCAAAACTCCCAACGTCGCTTCGGTCACTGTCCATGTTTCAGTGTCACATTAAGCTACCTGTCACTGTCCTCCTGAAGACACCCCCACGTTCCCCCCTCCGCTCATCCTCCACACTTGGCCATACCCCTCCGTTCTTCCTGACACCGCCCACTTTGGTAGAATTGTTCAAATGTTGTCTGGGGGCGGGGTTATGATTTTTCATGGGGTTCAGTTACACTTTAAGTAGGAAACAGGAAGGAAATGTCCTTCATTTCATCCTGGTGGCGACTAATGTGTGGCGGAGAGCAGCGTACTCATAGCTGGTAGGTTAGTTTCTGTGTATGACAGGTGGTAAACATCCCACTGGTCAAACTGACACAAAAACTATGAAAACGCTGCAAAGTTACAGTTCTGTATTAAATTGACAGCGAAAAAAACAAAGACTGGAGTATAAACTTTAAGTGTCTTTGGGAAAATGCAGCTTTTTATTTTCTATTACTTTGAATAGAAAAATAATACATTTTTGTGTAATTTTTGCTCTGTATGACTTAAAAGTTAAGCTCTTATTGTTATAGGTTTATTTTCTAATGAAGAAGATTAATTATTTCTGTTTAGATTTTTAAAAGTCATTTCTGTAATGGTCGATATGTGAAGTTTATTTTCTTTTTTCTTTTTAACCACATAGAGCAGGAATACTTTTGGACATGTGTTGGTTTGATTTGTGGTGTCAGATAAATAAAAGAAAAAATATGCAACAAAAATAACCGTTTCATAATTGAGTTGTAATCGTGAGGCACACAAGATGGAACAGCTCTATAAAAAAATATGATATATGTAGGCGCCTCAGTGCCAACCATTGAATACTAATGATCCCTACAATGTTAACAGTTGGCAGGAAGTAAGTAAACACTTGATTTTGAATTGAAAGCGGTAAAGATCAAATAAAGCTGCATAGTAGTAAAACCGGAAGTTGTAAGTATAAGATGTCTGCAGGAGAGCTCGGATTGATGTAAAGTGACTTACTTGACATCATAGCGATGCATGAACATGATGTGGTCCCTGTAGGTTCTGTTCACATCCAGGTCGATCTGCCGGATGTCGGGGGACAGAGCTCTGGCCCGGGCTTTCAGCTTCTGCACACCAGAAGAGAAAAAGCTGCAGGTGAAATGCTCATCAACACTGGACTGTCTGGATTAATGCGATATTAAAGCACCCAGGCTGAAGTGGACCCTCAGCTGTTACCATAGGAGCAGAATCATCTGCTCTTATTAAAGGCCCTTTCTCTTTCATGTCCTAAAAATGTTCTGAAAGACGAGCTTTGTGTCTCCCACAGCGGACGGGTGTGAGACATAATGAGTTCATTACTCACACTGAAATCGGGAACAGGAGGAAGAGCCTCATGAAAGCGAAGCTGCTTCTGAATAAGAGTCTCAGACGAGAATACAGGAACGGACCCATCAGAGTCAGCAGCACTTGTTTCTTAAAAAGTGTGGCTTGCATTTAAATTCAGCCCTTTTTAGAACCTCCTTCTTCTGCTCAGTTGGATTGGATGGGGAACATCTCAATTTTTTCAAAACCACAGATTCTCAGTTGGACTTTGACTAGACCATTCTACCACATGAACATGATCTAAATCATCCCTTAATATCTCTGCTTGTACATTCAGGGTCGTCGTCCATAAACAAGACGCCTCATTGCTTTCTTTTTGCCAGATTTATGGAGTTCACCACTAAAGCCTAGTTTATACTTCTCACACGTCGACGTATTGACGGAGACGTTTTTCCTTTTATACTTCTCAAATGTTGCAAAGCAGTTCCCCTCCAGGACAGCAGGGGGCGAGGGCCTTTTCTGACGGGTCTGCCTACCAACGCAGTGACGTCTCTGGACGACGACAGTTTATTTACTTCAGCATGCAAATGCACATCCGCTCAAGGAGCAATGGCCGACAGAGAGAGCGAGTTTTGATTGATCTGGAAAGCTTTTTACTAGAAGTCCAGCTCATAGAATCCTCTAACAAACGCATGTTAGCAAACACAGCGGTCTGTTTTGTTGTTCTCTACACCTCCTAGTGTTCAAAATCACCTAAACACCAAATTAGAAAAACTGACCTTGCAATATAAAGCATCTAGTGGCCAAAAGCTGCATTGACTGAAAATTACATCGACTATAGATGCACCTTTCTGGTGAAATGATCTGGGGCTGACCAATCACAGACGTGCGCTCTCTGTTGCGTCGACGGATAGGTAAAAAATTGGATCTACTCCGTCTGTCGTTGCGTGAGTGACGACAATGGGGCTGCGTTTCTCCGCACCTCTGCAGCTCCCCCAGAGTCACCATGGCCCTCTTGGCTGCTCCTCTGGTAGGCCTTCAGGTGGTCCATCCTCTCTCCAGGTCCAGACGATGGATTGATCAAGGCTCTGGGAGATGTTGTAGAACCTGACCCTGCTTTAAACTGGACCAGAACCTCCTCCCTGATCTGCTGCTGGTTACTTTTTTAAACCAAGTCTCATTTATGGTTTTCGGTCAGGTGCAAAAGGAGGAACTCCACATTTATCTACAAAGTAAAACTTGCTGCAGACCAGAGGAAACAAAAGTTGCTCCACAGTAAGTAAGTTATTTTCACACAGTTTCCTTTATGTGGCCGAACTCATCCCATCTCCACCCCAGCAGCGACGTATCGATCTTTCCGGCTAAACTTTCTAATGAGAACCAATAAAGATGAGGTCTGCACAAACAGCCTAGCCTCCAAGCATCGCTGTCAGATGCAACCCAGATGCTCTGTGAGGCCTGCGCTGTGACGAACTCGTCTGCGATGTGAAGCCGTACCTCATAGAAGTCTTTCTTCTCCTCTTTTATCTTTGGGACGTCGAGCAGCAAGCACCACACCTCCCCTCGGAGCTGCAGAGGAACGCCCTTATAGATCCTCCGGACCAGCTGGGAGGAGAAACGAGAAGCTGCTGTTAGGAGGAACGTATTCAAGGAGCTCAGAGGTTTCACACCGTTTAGACTGCAGGCAGAAAAATCCAGCCCCTATAAACACACACGTCACAGGTACAAATACATCTATCATATGACTTCCTTGTATTCCTCAGTTGTAAAGATCTCACTAGTGTTTTCAGTTATACATCGTTTTGTGATAACCTCCGTTAAAACATTTATGTGAACCAAAATTATACTCTCAAAGAAAACACAACAATGGTCAGACAAGCCCACATCAGGCACATTAATCGTGGAAATGCCCGGACCCTTCGAGATCAGTAAGTCCAAAACATGACCCTTATTATGTGTGGGCTATGTTATATGCTGAGTAGGCCCAAAGTTGTCCAGAGTGTTACTCGGGTCTTTAGACCCTTTGTTCTGGGGATTGTCAACATGAATGTTAAAATCACCAACAATAATTATACAGTCAAAATCAACACAGATTATAGACAGCAGTTCACTAAAATCATCATCAAAGTAAGCGCAGTAATTTGGAGGCCGATAAACAAACATGGCCCCTTGATGAGGCCTTCAGCTGTAAGAAAGAAAGAAAAGAAAAGAAAAGAAACAGAGAAGAGGAGAGGAGAAAGAAGAAAAAAAAACAAATACATCTATCAGGCAGCTGTAAACAAACCCAATCCGTCCAGACCAGCTCATCTTCATGGCTTTTTTTGTTTATTTTAATATCTATTTTTTTTAAATCATTCAAATCCCCCAAATTTAATACAAAGAATAAAAGAAAAACTGTTTAGAACGCTTGGCAACTTTCTACTTACAGTGGGGCAAAAAAGTATTTGACAGCCACCGATTGATGAGAGGTCTGTAATTTTCATGATAGATAAACTTCAACAATGAGAGACAGAATGTAAAAAAAGAATCCAGGAAATCACATTGTATGATTTTTTTAAAAATTTATTTGTATAATGGTGCAGAAAATAAGTATTGGTCAAAAAAAAAAGTTTTTGGCAATGACAGAGGTCAAAGGTTTCCTGTATGTCTTCACCAGGTTCTCACACACTGTTGCTGGTATTTTGGCCCATTCCTCCATGCAGATCTTCTCTAGAGCTGGGATGTTTTAGGACTTTCATCTCCCTCCACAGATTCTTTATAGGATTGAGGTCTGGAGACTGGCTAGGCCCCTCCAGAACCTTCAAATGCTTTTTACGTAGCCACTCCTTGGTTGCCTAGGCGATGTGTTTGGGATCATTGTCATGCTGGAAGATCCAGCCACGTTTCATCTTCAATGCTCTCACTGATGGAAGGAGGTTTTTGCCCAAAATCTCACCATACATGGCCCCATTCAGCCTTTCCTTCATACGGATCAGTCGTCCTGGTCCCCTTTTGCAGAAAAGCAGCCCAACAGCATGATGCTTCTACCCCTATGCTTCACAGTAGGTATGGTGTTCTTGGGATGCAACTCAGCATGCTTCCCCCTCCAAACACGGCGAGTGGCGTTTATAACCATAGAGTTCTAATTTTGGTCTCATCTGATCACATGACATTCTCCCAATCCTACTCTGGATCATCCAGATGGTCTCTGGCAACTTTAGTCGGGCCTGGACCTGTGCTGGCTTAAGCAGGGGGACCTTTTGATCTTCAGAAAATTAAACTACCTATCAGAAAAGTCATTTCAGCTTCCACCTGCTACATGTCGTTGTGTCCTTGGGCAAGACACTTCACCTACCCGCCTACTGGTGTTGGTCAGAGGGGCCGATGGCGCGATTCTGTCAGTTTTCTCCAGGGCAGCTGTGGCTAAAATCATAGCTTGCTTCCACCAGTGTGTGAATGAGAGAGTGAATGAATAATGGAGTTGTAAAGCGCTATATAAATGCAAGCCAATATTATTATCTAGCCCACTAAAGCCAACGTCTCACCATCAGTTCATTGATGTCAAGCTAACATGCAGTAGCTCTTTTTCCTTCTTTGACGGCCAGCTCCATCGCCTTTAGCTTAAAAGCTGCATTTCTTCATGCGTTCTCCATGATGAGTGTGTGTGCATGAAAACTACCGGTGGTGTCTTCTTCACCGCATATTCTTTCCCCATGTCTGGCTCACTTTTGTGCTTCCTGCTATGGTGCCCCCCGGAGGCCGTTAGCCAGTAAGAATCTCTAAATTAGCCGCATCGTTGTTTAGGAAACAGGGTCCAAAGTGTGTGGGGAAAAAAGCAGCGGCTTATAGTCCGGAAATTACGGAGGTAGTAACCTTTGTTACTGTGGTCCCAGCTCCCCCCCTCCTTACCCTAACCCTACAGCCCCCATCTAGTTCTGGGCTGTTTCCTGTGTCTTTTATACAGATCACGAGTCCAAACAGGGGCCATTAATACAGGTAATGAGTGGAAGATAGAAGACCTTCTTAAAGAAGAAGTAACAGGTCTGTGGGGGCCAGAACTCTTTCTTGGTTGTAGGTGCTAAATACTCATTATCTGCACTTTTATACAAATACATTCTTTAAAAATCATACAATATGATTTCCAGAATTTCTTTACATTTTCTCTCTCACAGTTGAAGTCTACCTATCATGAAAATTACAGACCTCTCATCCTTTTAAGTGGGTCAACTTGGACAATTGGTGGCTGCCAAATACTTTTTTACCCTACTGTAATTATTGTTCTATGTCCTGTCTGATAAGCAACACAATTAAAGCTCAAAAGAGTAGGGGTGCTCCATCTTAGGTGCGTCATGATTGCAATTTGATCATAAAACGATGATTTTGGTTGCATATTTTTTCCCCATTTAGGGTTTTTTCTTCATTCCTTCCATGGCTACTTTCCACTCTTAAATCCATTAATTGAAGTATCCAAACCAATTGATGTTCATGTCAAACCACAAATAAAACCAACACATGTCCAAAATATGTTTCATAATCATATCAAAGTCATAGTTTCAATGAAAGTTAAAAGAAATGTGTGGTGGCAATTTAAATATAATATAAAGGTGACCCTATTTTGATTTCCATAAAAGAGGAAACTTGGTACAATCCTTAAACACGTCTTTTGATTTTAACATAGTGTTCCTTTCAGCTCCGTCCGGTTTGCTGCAGCGACAGCTTTTGATGAGAAAATAACAGGTTAGTGTCGGGAGAAAAGTGAAAAACGCCTCCCTTCCTGCAGACCACAGAGAGGTAAAGAGAGCATCTGGCAGCTGTCAGGAACGATAATAGAAGACGGCGAGCTTCCCTCAGCATGTCAGAGATACAAGGCGTGCTCTGCTGAATCTACTCTGCTGCTGCCTGAGCAGAAGGTGAACCTCGGACCACCTGGACGGATGAGCTCCAGCGGAGACGGTGGCTCTGCATGCAGAACACACACCTCAAAGAGGCGGTAAATGAGATGTTAAAACCCAAACTGCTGGGGCAGCAGTGCTAACGGCAGCAGGGTGTCGAGTTAATAATGAGCCGCAGTCGGCCAGAGCCGCTCTACAGCCGGTACGGGAGGTGTTCGGACTGTAAACGAGCTTCTCCTCAGATGAACGACGGCAGGCAGAAGGTAGTAATGCAGTCGACCGAGAGCAGCTCCCACCCGACCCGTTAGGGTGGAAACCTGGAGAACAGCTACACGTTTGGTCCAATTAATCCATCAGCTTCTCCTCAGACATGATGTGCTGCATATTTAGGATGTTCTCTAGAAGATGGAAACCTGTGAAGGCGGATTCTGTCTACTTTCTGGTCTGAAGCTGATGTGACTCAGCACTGATTTACAGAGACGGAGTGAAAAGTTAACGAGTCATAAATCAGGTCTGGAACCGCTGATGTATGAGAGCCGTTCGCATGTTTTCATGCTAAAAATGGCGGAGGATGAAGCGTGTCGGCCCAGGATCAATGAGACTCGCCTGTGTGTGTGAGGAGCGTCTTACATCCATCAGCCTTCTGCTGCTGCAACAGCCTGTAATTAGGTCCTGATGAGGTTTATCAACATCTAGGTCAAATCTGGGCTCTTTTACTTTTGTGTGGAAAGATATAGCTCTGTATTTGTGCTTCTTTTACTGTAAAGAAAAGCAGATTAACAGCCTCCATTTTTATTGCCTTTAAATTATTCTCTGATCTACAGCATTAATGGCTGCCTAGAACGGTCAGACTGCTGCATCTACACTGGCTCCATCCGTTCATCCATCCATTCATCCGTTCATCCATTCATCAATCTGTTCATTCGTCAATCCATCCATCTGTTCATCCATCTCTCCATCCACCCATCCGTCCGTCAGTTCATCCATCCGTCAGTTCATCTATCTGTTCATCAATCTGTTCATCCATTCATCCATCCATCTGTTCCTCCGTCCATCCATCAGTTAATCCATCCATCTGTTTATCCATCCATCTATCTGTTCATCCATCCATCTGTTCATTCATCCATCTATCTGTTCATCCACCCATCCGTCCGTCAGTTCATCCATCCGTCAGTTCATCCATCCGTTCATCAATCTGTTCATCCATTCATCCATTCGTCCGTCCATTCATCCATCCATCAGTTAATCCATCTGTTCGTCTGTCCATCCATCCATCTATCTCTCCATCCACCCATCCGTCAGTTCATCTATCTGTTCATCCATCCATCTGTTCATCCATATTTTCTTCATCTTTTATCTTTGGCAGCTTGTATTTACATCTTAAAGCAGCTACAGAACTGCGTCTGGTTTCAGGTTCTGAATTAAAGTGTGTAAAGCCTTGTTGTGTTGATGGTGGAACCACACATGAGTAGAACCCGAGTAGAACGGCCTCAAACCCAAACTGGCTGCATCACCTTGTCACTGTTCTTGTATTTGTCCCAGCTCTTCAGCATCTTCAGCCACTTGCTGGTCCTCTCCACCTCCAGGTGTTTTTGCTGTGGAAAAACGGGTGACATGAGAAGATGATCAGACGGTTGTTGCTCCGTTGTTAATTAGTCCTTGTGTTCCCGACGCTACAGGGAAGCTGGAAACCTTGTAGAACTGCTGAACATTTTAAATAAATTGCTGCGGTTCTAGTGGTGAAGGTGGCAGCTGGAATATTGAATCTGTTTTCCTGCTCGTTTTAACGGTTGAGGTGTGAAGAACTGTGAAAAAGATCAAGCAGCTGAAAGCGTCACCGACCTTCTCCTCCAACGAGTCGTATGATGGGAGTTCGTTCTCACTGTGGAGAAAAGAAACAAATCAATAACTAGCAGTTTCCTTGCTGGACTCATCATAGGATAAAAACCATCACTTTGACATATTCTTTCCACGTGTGAGGTCAGCAAATAACAGACTGGACCTTTAATCTGCACTCGGTTTGTGTTCAAGTCAAACATTCTGGTTTAAGCTCCTCCTCCTCTGTCACCACACTTTATTCAACAAACGTTTAGGATGTTTAGGAATAGGTTCTTATTTTGTCTAACAGCTCGTGTTTCAGTAGACAGTAGCATACATGTACACGTAAAAAAACCACAACAAGATTAATAACGAATCTTTAAACCAGAAATGTCAGGATTCTATTGGTCTGGGCTCCTTTAGCATGAATTCCTGCATCGATGCGCCGTGGGCATGGAGGAGATCTGCCTGAGGTTCTGGAAGCTCAGGTCATCCTTCCTCTTGACGATACTCCCCAGCTTCTACATGGGGCTCTGGTTCGTTTGCTGGCCAGTAAAGCACAGTACCACCATGATCACTGGACAAGCTTTTGGTACCTTTTAGCAGTGTGGGTCGGTACCAAGGCCTGCTGTAGAATGAAATCAGCATTTCCATGAAGTTTGTTAGCAGGAGGAGGCATGAAGAGCTCTAAAATGTCCTGGAAGACGGCTGCACTGACTGTGGACTTCAGAAAACCCAGTTGACCAGAACCAGCAGATGAACTGGCGACCCAGATCTTCACCCACTTTCTGGTCCTCTCCATTCTTCCTCTTATCTGGAACTTTGATTTCTAAATGAAACTTTACTTGTATCTTCAGAGAAGACTTTGGACCTCTGCACAACAGTCCGGTTCTCCTCAGTGCAGGTAAGCTTGTAGGCCATGTGTGCCCAACCCTGGTCCTTGAGATCTACCATCCTACAAATGTTAGATCTATACCAGCTTCCAACACACCTGAATCAAATCGTTCCATTCCCTCATCAGCAGTCTGTCAGCTCTGCAAAGGCCTGGTAACGAGGCCTTTATTTAATTCAGCTGTGATGAGGAGGGATGCACCTAAAAGTTGCTGGATGGAAGATCTCGAGAACCAGGGTTGGGCACCCCTGGTCTAGATGTTCTGACTTCGTCCATGTGAAGCTCCCACAGATTCTTGAATTGATTCCACTCAACAATCCTGTCAAGGTTGCAGTTATCCCGGTTCCTGATAGACTTTTTCCTTCCACTTAACTTCCAATGAATAAGCTTGGACCCAGCACTCTGTGAACATCAGCTCCTTTTTGGGGGCTTCCCCTCCTTGTGTCATCCTCCTGACGCAGACTGAGACCATCTAGAGCAGGGGTGCCCAATTCCGGTCCTCAAGGGCCGGTCTCCTGCATGTTTTAGTTCTTTCCCTGGTTCAGCACACCTGAATCAAATGATGGCTCATTAGCAGGCCTCTGCAGAACTTTGACATGCTGAGGAGGTCGTTGGATGATTTGAATCAGCTGTGTTGGACCAGAGATGCATCTAAAACTGGCTGGAGGCCCGCAATTGGAGACCCATGATCTAGAGATTCAGGGAACCTCCGAAGACACCATAAGTTGTGTTCATATTGAAGTATATGTATTTATCTGGAAATTCCAGTTTTATTTTATACAATCAGAGGAAACGTTGGGGAAAAAAGCTGTTTCTTATTCTCCTTTAGAACATAAAACCCATTGTTTAAAAGCCTTTAGAGGAGAAATGTGGCGGCTTCTTCTGCCTTCATATCCTGCTGGCCTTCTCCACCTCAGGACACTTCTGTCCCCGTCTGAAGCCGTCATATAACCCAGAGGTTTGTCCGTGTCCGTCTTCCACCGCCTACAGTCAGGTCTGGATCGCAGCTCTCTCTCCCAACACTGATGCACTGTGATTATGGCTAACCACAATGTTTCCTGCCTGCGTGCGCCAGCCTCTATTTATATATATATATATATATATATATATATAAACACCAGCACTGTGCTGTTTATGAAGAGCAGAAGCCACAGACACTTTCTCCTCTCGGCTACTGTGGACCGTACCAACTCAAACACAATGGGGGGGTGGGGGGTGTTTCTCTGGGAGCTTACTGGACAAATCCAAAGCGGTCGATGACTTTGTACAGGTGGAAGTTGGTGTCCTCCCAGGGCTCCACTGTAGCCTCTTTTCCCTGGAAAACAGGAGACAGAAAAAACAAACAAACATCAAAAATAGGATATTTCTGGACCGATGAGATGAAATCTCTTCAATGGATGATGTAAGACTTTAGGAATTAACTTTAATGTTTTGTTCTCAACCGAGTCACTGAGCCATCCCTCCGCCTTAATTATGACAGTTTTACTAGTAATGGCTCAACGTTTGGTTAAGTAACAGTATTGAATATACTGATATTTATTAAATACTAGGGATGTGTATTGGTAAAAATCTGGCAATGCAGGGGATACTATACGATATATCATGATACCATGAGTAAGATGATATATTGTGATTTATTTAAAACTGTTCCAACATTCTAAACACTCCAACCTGTTTCATACTTGAGCAGTTTTATTAGTAGATCTAGTTGATCCACTGGAAAGAAGGTGAGAACAGCCACCAACTACCAGTTATACTTTTATTTTTACTCCAAAATGACTCATTAATAATGGTTCCATTCAAATCCTCAAAAAAAATAATCCTTTTTTTTATTTTTATTAAATAACTTTAAGTCAACGACTCGATGCAATCTGCTGGGATTCCTTAAATAGGAAATTAACTAAAACTTTAAACGAAGTGGAATGTTTGTATGATTGTATTGAAACACTGTATAGAAAGTATGGGCGGTTCTAGTCGGGGGGCCAACAGGGGCAGTGTGCGCTGTTATGAATGAGTGATTCTATCACGATAATATCAGTAGATATCAATATATATCATAATATAAAACAAATCAATATTTTTGTCAATCTTTTAACATGTGTGGTTATCTCTGAAGATATCAGATTATTTTTTTATTCATATATTTATTGTTTTTCATAGATACAAGAACAAAATGTTCAACTAACATGAACAGGGCAGATACAAAAAATAAGGATGATACATAATCCTGCCAGAAGGATATCAAATGTAACCAAAATATTGAAATGAACCGACATCAAACAAACCAAAAAGATTCACCATTGTAGAGCCAAGAAGAATTTTTTTTAAATACCTCATAATTAGAACATAAAAAATTGTAAAAGTACAATTATACTCCCACTTTATCAACCACCCACCCACCAACCCTTCCCTGTCCCCGTTCTTAAATCTAGAAACATCTGCCAAATGTTGTAGAGATTTTTAGAGTCCCTTTCTGATTTGTATATGTGAGTTTTTCAAGTGCCAGAACCGAGGTTAGATTAGTTAACCATAGATCGAGACAAGGACCACAAACATTCTTCCACCACAACAGAGCCTGAAATAAACAGAGGTAAATCATTTTTCTCTCATTAGCAGATAGAGAACATTTGTCCGCCAAATATACAGAATTTTGGAGATAAGGGTATTGGAGAAGATTTAACTTGGGAAACGTATTTTACTACAGAGTTGGAGAATTTTTTAATCTTGCCACATTTCCATAGACAGTGAAATAAAGAACCTGGATGATTGTTCTTATTTTTTTTGTGCATTTATAACAGATCAGGAACATTGAAGTATTTTTTTTTTATCGTAGAGGGGAGATATAAGTTCGCATTACCCAGTTAAATTGAATTAATCTGAAACGGATGTTGATAGTTCAGGAATGTGTTTTTGAACATATCTCAGACCAATCATTACAAGAGATACCATGGATTAAAGAAATTAAAAATGACAATGTTTTATTTAACTTGCTTTTATTTCAATTCTCTCTCTTCACAGCTGACCTGATTTCAAAGCCCAAATAAATACACGCTGTAAAGCAAGATGGAAGTCCTTGGGATGGGCAACATCACTTTGAACTATGGAAACCCAAGAGGTACATTGGTGAATTTTCTTTTCTATATTCCAAAAATTAAATCTTCATAAATAGAAACAATCAATGAATTGGTATAAATTGCCCAGCCCTAGCCGCTGTACTACAGAGATGATACACGGGCACAGAAACCATATATAATTGAGCCCTTGGAACAATTAGATTGTTACCTTCAGTTTTTATTTCATTTTTAACGGGGGACCATTGAAGGGATCTAAAACCTGAGTTTTTAGGCTTTTTTAGCAACCATGCTTTCAAGAATTTAAGATAAGGAAGATAATTTATTATGGCGTGTTGGGTAGTAAAGTGTTGCACTTTTAGCTTTATAGCGCTTTAGTCCTTGAGGACCCTAAAGCGCTTCACACTACATTCAGACATTCACACTCTGGTGATGGCAAGCTACATTGTACCCACAGCTGCCCTACTGACCACCACCAGGGTGGAGTGTCTTGCCCAAGGACACAATGGACGGAGCAGGGGCTTGAACTGGCAGCCCTCTGGTTACAAGACGACCTTCTCACTCCTGAGCCGCAGTCGCCCCATTGTAGAATCACAGTTCTTATCTGATAGATCAGGGATCTGCAAGTGTCTCTTTTGCTCAGTTAATATATTAAATGATGAAATAGTATTTTTTTTCTTCTTTTGTTTCTTTCTATGCACTCCGATCTGTCTATAGATTTTCTGTTGGATACTGAATGACTTCCTGGGTCATTCTAGCTGTTTTATTGATTTTTTTTTGGCTGTGTGTTTGGGACTGCCATCATGCTTGAAACTCCAGATTCCTACCAAGAATGTCCCGGAACTTTTCTCCACAGCATGATGTTCTCAAACCTCAGGGTGTTTTTGTTCAGACTTTATTCTTTAGCCAGGGAAACTCAGTGAGTCTCTGTAGAGGCTGTTGACTGCTTTACTTCTGGCTTTCAGTAGAAACACTCAACCTTTTTCCAGATCTTTCTGAAACTCTTGGACAACTTGTTTGATTCCACCTCTGGTTTATGGCTCTAATGGCGCTTACTAGAACATTGACAAGTGCTTCACACTACAATGAAGCCATAATATTTGCCATTAGTAAGGCTTTTCCTTGCTTTTACCAAATGGACAAGTCCTGCAATACTTTGACAAGAAGAATCTCTTTTATAGGCTGGTACTGATAGGCGCACAGCAACCAAAATGTTTCCCGAACATCAATTTCAGCTGCTTTCTGTAATAATTTTCTGTATTATTCTACTTTAAACAAAACATGCCTTAATACAGGTCCTTCTCAAAAAAATTAGCATATTGTGATAAAGTTCATTCTTTTACATAATGTAAAGATAAAAATTAACCTTTCATATATTATATAGATTCGTTGCACACCAACAGAAATATTTCAGGTCTTTTATTGTTTTAAAACTGATGATACAGCTCATGAAAACCCCAAATTCCCTATCTCAAAAAATGAGCATATTTCATCCGACCAATAAAAGAAAAGTGTTTTTAATACAAAAAAAGTCAACTTTCAAATAATTATATTCAGTTATGCACTCAATATGTGGTTGGGAATCCTTTTGCAGAAATGACTGCTTCAATGCGGCGTGGCATGGAGGCAATCAGCCTGTGGCACTGCTGAGGTGTTATGGAGGCCCAGGATGATTCGATAGCGGCCTTAAGCTCATCCAGAGTGTTGGGTCTTGCGTCTCTCAACTTCCTCTTCACAATATCCCACAGATTCTCTATGGGGTTCAGGTCAGGAGAGTTGGCAGGCCAATTGAGCACAGTAATACCATGGTCAGTAAACCATTTACCAGTGATTTTGGCACTGTGAGCAGGTGCCAGGTCATCTTCATCTCCATAAAGCTTATCAGCAGATGGAAGCATGAAGTGCTCCAAAATCTCCTCGTGGCTAGCTGCATTGACCCTGCCCTTGATAAAACACAGTGGACCAACACCAGCAGCTAACATGGCACCCCAGACCATCACTGACTGTGGGTACTTGACGCTGGACTTCAGGCATTTTGGCATTTCCTTCTCCACAGTCTATGACGTCGAAAAAAGAACTCAAAACGACATGCTAACCTATGACGTTGAAAATGAGCTCCAAACTACATGCTAACCTATAACGTCGAAAATGAGCTCCAAACGACATGCTAACCTATGACGTCGAAAAAAGAGCTCAACACGACATGCTGACCTATGACGTCGACAATGAACTCCAAACGACATGCTAACCTATGACGTCGAAAAAACAGCTCAACACGACATGCTAACCTATGACGTTGAAAATGAGCTCCAAACTACATGCTAACCTATAACGTCGAAAATAAGCTCAAAACGACATGCTAACCTATGACGTCGAAAATGAGTTAAAAACGACATGCTAACCTATGACGTCGAAAATGAGCTCCAAACGACATGCTAACCTATGACGTCTAAAATCAAGTCAAGACGGCATGCTGACCTATGACGTCGAAAAATGAGCTCAAAACGACATGCTAACCTATGATGTCGAAAATAAGCTCAAAACGACATGCTAACCTATGACGTCGAAAATGAGTTAAAAACGAAATGCTAACCTATGACGTCGAAAATGAGCTCCAAACGACATGCTAACCTATGATGTCTAAAATCAAGTCAAGACGGCATACTGACCTATGACGTCGACAATAAACTCCAAACGACATGCTAACCTATGACGTCGAAAAAACAGCTCAACACGACATGCTAACCTATAACGTCGAAAATGAGCTCAAAATGACATGCTAACCTATGACGTCGAAAAAAGAGCTCAAAACGACATGCTAACCAATGATGTCGAAAATAAGCTCAAAACGACATGCTAACCTATGACGTCGAAAAAACAGCTCAACACGACATGCTAACCTATGACGTTGAAAATGAGCTCCAAACTACATGCTAACCTATAACGTCGAAAATGAGCTCCAAACGACATGCTAACCTATGACGTCGAAAAAAGAGCTCAACACGACATGCTGACCTATGACGTCGACAATGAACTCCAAACGACATGCTAACCTATGACGTCGAAAAAACAGCTCAACACGACATGCTAACCTATGACGTCGAAAAAAGCGCTCAAAACGACATGCTAACCTATGACGTCGAAAAAACAGCTCAACACGACATGCTAACCTATGACGTCGAAAATGAGCTCCAAACGACATGCTAACCTATGACGTCGAAAATGAGCTCCAAACGACATGCTAACCTATGACGTCAAAAATGAGTTAAAAACGACATGCTAACCTATGACGTCGAAAATGAGCTCAACACGACATGCTAACCTATGATGTCTAAAATCAAGTCAAGACGGCATACTGACCTATGACGTCGACAATGAGCTCCAAACGACATGCTAACCTATGACGTCGAAAATGAGCTCAAAATGACATGCTAACCTATGACGTCGAAAATGAGCTCAACACGACATGCTAACCTATGACGTCGAAAATCAAGTCAAGACGGCATACTGACCTATGACGTCGACAAAATAAACTCCAAACGACATGCTAACCTATGACGTCGAAAATGAGCTCCAAACGACATGCTAACCTATGATGTCTAAAATCAAGTCAAGACGGCATGCTGACCTATGACGTCGACAATGAACTCAAAACGACATGCTAACCTATGACGTCGACAATGAACTCCAAACGACATGCTAACCTATGACGTCGAAAAAACAGCTCAACACGACATGCTAACCTATGACGTCGAAAAAAGCGCTCAAAACGACATGCTAACCTATGACGTCGAAAAAACAGCTCAACACGACATGCTAACCTATGACGTCGAAAATGAGCTCCAAACGACATGCTAACCTATGACGTCGAAAATGAGCTCCAAACGACATGCTAACCTATGACGTCGAAAATAAGCTCAAAACAACATGCTAACCTATGACGTCAAAAATGAGTTAAAAACGACATGCTAACCTATGACGTCGAAAATGAGCTCAACACGACATGCTAACCTATGATGTCTAAAATCAAGTCAAGACGGCATACTGACCTATGACGTCGACAATGAGCTCCAAACGACATGCTAACCTATGACGTCGAAAATGAGCTCAAAATGACATGCTAACCTATGACGTCGAAAATGAGCTCAACACGACATGCTAACCTATGACGTCGAAAATCAAGTCAAGACGGCATACTGACCTATGACGTCGACAAAATAAACTCCAAACGACATGCTAACCTATGACGTCGAAAATGAGCTCCAAACGACATGCTAACCTATGATGTCTAAAATCAAGTCAAGACGGCATGCTGACCTATGACGTCGACAATGAACTCAAAACGACATGCTAACCTATGACGTCGAAAAAACAGCTCAACACGACATGCTAACCTATGACGTCGAAAAAAGCGCTCAAAACGACATGCTAACCTATGACGTCGAAAAAACAGCTCAACACGACATGCTAACCTATAACGTCGAAAATGAGCTCAAAATGACATGCTAACCTATGACGTCGAAAAAAGAGCTCAAAACGACATGCTAACCAATGATGTCGAAAATAAGCTCAAAACGACATGCTAACCTATGACGTCGAAAAAAGAGCTCAAAACGACATGCTGACCTATGATGTCGAAAATGAGCTCAAAATGACATGCTAACCTATGACGTCGAAAATGAGTTAAAAACGACATGCTAACCTATGACGTTGAAAATGAGCTCCAAACTACATGCTAACCTATAACGTCGAAAATGAGCTCCAAACGACATGCTAACCTATGACGTCGAAAAAAGAGCTCAACACGACATGCTGACCTATGACGTCGACAATGAACTCCAAACGACATGCTAACCTATGACGTCGAAAAAACAGCTCAACACGACATGCTAACCTATGACGTCGAAAAAAGCGCTCAAAACGACATGCTAACCTATGACGTCGAAAAAACAGCTCAACACGACATGCTAACCTATGACGTCGAAAATGAGCTCCAAACGACATGCTAACCTATGACGTCGAAAATGAGCTCCAAACGACATGCTAACCTATGACGTCGAAAATAAGCTCAAAACAACATGCTAACCTATGACGTCAAAAATGAGTTAAAAACGACATGCTAACCTATGACGTCGAAAATGAGCTCAACACGACATGCTAACCTATGATGTCTAAAATCAAGTCAAGACGGCATACTGACCTATGACGTCGACAATGAGCTCCAAACGACATGCTAACCTATGACGTCGAAAATGAGCTCAAAATGACATGCTAACCTATGACGTCGAAAATGAGCTCAACACGACATGCTAACCTATGACGTCGAAAATCAAGTCAAGACGGCATACTGACCTATGACGTCGACAAAATAAACTCCAAACGACATGCTAACCTATGACGTCGAAAATGAGCTCCAAACGACATGCTAACCTATGATGTCTAAAATCAAGTCAAGACGGCATGCTGACCTATGACGTCGACAATGAACTCAAAACGACATGCTAACCTATGACGTCGACAATGAACTCCAAACGACATGCTAACCTATGACGTCGAAAAAACAGCTCAACACGACATGCTAACCTATGACGTCGAAAAAAGCGCTCAAAACGACATGCTAACCTATGACGTCGAAAAAACAGCTCAACACGACATGCTAACCTATGACGTCGAAAATGAGCTCCAAACGACATGCTAACCTATGACGTCGAAAATGAGCTCCAAACGACATGCTAACCTATGACGTCGAAAATAAGCTCAAAACAACATGCTAACCTATGACGTCAAAAATGAGTTAAAAACGACATGCTAACCTATGACGTCGAAAATGAGCTCAACACGACATGCTAACCTATGATGTCTAAAATCAAGTCAAGACGGCATACTGACCTATGACGTCGACAATGAGCTCCAAACGACATGCTAACCTATGACGTCGAAAATGAGCTCAAAATGACATGCTAACCTATGACGTCGAAAATGAGCTCAACACGACATGCTAACCTATGACGTCGAAAATCAAGTCAAGACGGCATACTGACCTATGACGTCGACAAAATAAACTCCAAACGACATGCTAACCTATGACGTCGAAAATGAGCTCCAAACGACATGCTAACCTATGATGTCTAAAATCAAGTCAAGACGGCATGCTGACCTATGACGTCGACAATGAACTCAAAACGACATGCTAACCTATGACGTCGAAAAAAGAGCTCAACACGACATGCTAACCTATGACGTCGAAAATAAGCTCAAAACGACATGCTAACCTATGACGTCGAAAATGAGTTAAAAACGACATGCTAACCTATGACGTCGAAAATGAGTTAAAAACGACATGCTAACCTATGACGTTGAAAATGAGCTCCAAACGACATGCTAACCTATGACGTCTAAAATCAAGTCAAGACGGCATGCTGACCTATGACGTCGAAAAATGAGCTCAAAACGACATGCTAACCTATGACGTCGAAAATAAGCTCAAAACGACATGCTAACCTATGACGTCGAAAATGAGTTAAAAACGAAATGCTAACCTATGACGTCGAAAATGAGCTCCAAACGACATGCTAACCTATGATGTCTAAAATCAAGTCAAGACGGCATACTGACCTATGACGTCGACAATAAACTCCAAACGACATGCTAACCTATGACGTCGAAAATGAGCTCAAAATGACATGCTAACCTATGACGTCGAAAATGAGCTCAACACGACATGCTAACCTATGATGTCTAAAATCAAGTCAAGACGGCATACTGACCTATGACGTCGACAATGAGCTCCAAACGACATGCTAACCTATGACGTCGAAAATGAGCTCAAAATGACATGCTAACCTATGACGTCGAAAATGAGCTCAACACGACATGCTAACCTATGACGTCGAAAATCAAGTCAAGACGGCATACTGACCTATGACGTCGACAAAATAAACTCCAAACGACATGCTAACCTATGACGTCGAAAATGAGCTCAAAACGACATGCTAACCTATGACGTCGAAAATGAGTTAAAAACGACATGCTAACCTATGACGTCGAAAATGAGCTCCAAACGACATGCTAACCTATGACGTCTAAAATCAAGTCAAGACGGCATGCTGACCTATGACGTCGAAAAATGAGCTCAAAACGACATGCTAACCTATGACGTCGAAAATAAGCTCAAAACGACATGCTAACCTATGACGTCGAAAATGAGTTAAAAACGAAATGCTAACCTATGACGTCGAAAATGAGCTCCAAACGACATGCTAACCTATGATGTCTAAAATCAAGTCAAGACGGCATACTGACCTATGACGTCGACAATAAACTCCAAACGACATGCTAACCTATGACGTCGAAAATGAGCTCAAAATGACATGCTAACCTATGACGTCGAAAATGAGCTCAACACGACATGCTAACCTATGACGTCGAAAATCAAGTCAAGACGGCATACTGACCTATGACGTCGACAAAATAAACTCCAAACGACATGCTAACCTATGACGTCGAAAATGAGCTCCAAACGACATGCTAACCTATGATGTCTAAAATCAAGTCAAGACGGCATGCTGACCTATGACGTCGACAATGAACTCAAAACGACATGCTAACCTATGACGTCGAAAAAAGAGCTCAACACGACATGCTAACCTATGACGTCGAAAATAAGCTCAAAACGACATGCTAACCTATGACGTCGAAAATGAGTTAAAAACGACATGCTAACCTATGACGTCGAAAATGAGCTCCAAACGACATGCTAACCTATGACGTCTAAAATCAAGTCAAGACGGCATGCTGACCTATGACGTCGAAAAATGAGCTCAAAACGACATGCTAACCTATGATGTCGAAAATAAGCTCAAAACGACATGCTAACCTATGACGTCGAAAATGAGTTAAAAACGAAATGCTAACCTATGACGTCGAAAATGAGCTCCAAACGACATGCTAACCTATGATGTCTAAAATCAAGTCAAGACGGCATACTGACCTATGACGTCGACAATAAACTCCAAACGACATGCTAACCTATGACGTCGAAAAAACAGCTCAACACGACATGCTAACCTATAACGTCGAAAATGAGCTCAAAATGACATGCTAACCTATGACGTCGAAAAAAGAGCTCAAAACGACATGCTAACCAATGATGTCGAAAATAAGCTCAAAACGACATGCTAACCTATGACGTCGAAAAAAGAGCTCAAAACGACATGCTGACCTATGATGTCGAAAATGAGCTCAAAATGACATGCTAACCTATGACGTCGAAAAAACTGCTCAACACGACATGCTAACCTATGACGTCGAAAAAAGCGCTCAAAACGACATGCTAACCTATGACGTCGAAAAAACAGCTCAACACGACATGCTAACCTGTGATGTCGAAAATAAGCTCAAAACGACATGCTAACCTATGACGTCGAAAATGAGTTAAAAACGACATGCTAACCTATGACGTCGAAAATGAGCTCAACACGACATGCTAACCTATGATGTCTAAAATCAAGTCAAGACGGCATACTGACCTATGACGTCGACAATGAGCTCCAAACGACATGCTAACCTATGACGTCGAAAATGAGCTCAAAATGACATGCTAACCTATGACGTTGAAAATGAGCTCAACACGACATGCTAACCTATGACGTCGAAAATCAAGTCAAGACGGCATACTGACCTATGACGTCGACAAAATAAACTCCAAACGACATGCTAACCTATGACGTCGAAAATGAGCTCCAAACGACATGCTAACCTATGATGTCTAAAATCAAGTCAAGACGGCATGCTGACCTATGACGTCGACAATGAACTCAAAACGACATGCTAACCTATGACGTCGACAATGAACTCCAAACGACATGCTAACCTATGACGTCGAAAAAACAGCTCAACACGACATGCTAACCTATGACGTCGAAAAAAGCGCTCAAAACGACATGCTAACCTATGACGTCGAAAAAACAGCTCAACACGACATGCTAACCTATGACGTCGAAAATGAGCTCCAAACGACATGCTAACCTATGACGTCGAAAATGAGCTCCAAACGACATGCTAACCTATGACGTCGAAAATAAGCTCAAAACAACATGCTAACCTATGACGTCAAAAATGAGTTAAAAACGACATGCTAACCTATGACGTCGAAAATGAGCTCAACACGACATGCTAACCTATGATGTCTAAAATCAAGTCAAGACGGCATACTGACCTATGACGTCGACAATGAGCTCCAAACGACATGCTAACCTATGACGTCGAAAATGAGCTCAAAATGACATGCTAACCTATGACGTCGAAAATGAGCTCAACACGACATGCTAACCTATGACGTCGAAAATCAAGTCAAGACGGCATACTGACCTATGACGTCGACAAAATAAACTCCAAACGACATGCTAACCTATGACGTCGAAAATGAGCTCCAAACGACATGCTAACCTATGATGTCTAAAATCAAGTCAAGACGGCATGCTGACCTATGACGTCGACAATGAACTCAAAACGACATGCTAACCTATGACGTCGAAAAAAGAGCTCAACACGACATGCTAACCTATGACGTCGAAAATAAGCTCAAAACGACATGCTAACCTATGACGTCGAAAATGAGTTAAAAACGACATGCTAACCTATGACGTCGAAAATGAGTTAAAAACGACATGCTAACCTATGACGTTGAAAATGAGCTCCAAACGACATGCTAACCTATGACGTCTAAAATCAAGTCAAGACGGCATGCTGACCTATGACGTCGAAAAATGAGCTCAAAACGACATGCTAACCTATGACGTCGAAAATAAGCTCAAAACGACATGCTAACCTATGACGTCGAAAATGAGTTAAAAACGAAATGCTAACCTATGACGTCGAAAATGAGCTCCAAACGACATGCTAACCTATGATGTCTAAAATCAAGTCAAGACGGCATACTGACCTATGACGTCGACAATAAACTCCAAACGACATGCTAACCTATGACGTCGAAAATGAGCTCAAAATGACATGCTAACCTATGACGTCGAAAATGAGCTCAACACGACATGCTAACCTATGATGTCTAAAATCAAGTCAAGACGGCATACTGACCTATGACGTCGACAATGAGCTCCAAACGACATGCTAACCTATGACGTCGAAAATGAGCTCAAAATGACATGCTAACCTATGACGTCGAAAATGAGCTCAACACGACATGCTAACCTATGACGTCGAAAATCAAGTCAAGACGGCATACTGACCTATGACGTCGACAAAATAAACTCCAAACGACATGCTAACCTATGACGTCGAAAATGAGCTCCAAACGACATGCTAACCTATGATGTCTAAAATCAAGTCAAGACGGCATGCTGACCTATGACGTCGACAATGAACTCAAAACGACATGCTAACCTATGACGTCGAAAAAAGAGCTCAACACGACATGCTAACCTATGACGTCGAAAATAAGCTCAAAACGACATGCTAACCTATGACGTCGAAAATGAGTTAAAAACGACATGCTAACCTATGACGTCGAAAATGAGTTAAAAACGACATGCTAACCTATGACGTTGAAAATGAGCTCCAAACGACATGCTAACCTATGACGTCTAAAATCAAGTCAAGACGGCATGCTGACCTATGACGTCGAAAAATGAGCTCAAAACGACATGCTAACCTATGACGTCGAAAATAAGCTCAAAACGACATGCTAACCTATGACGTCGAAAATGAGTTAAAAACGAAATGCTAACCTATGACGTCGAAAATGAGCTCCAAACGACATGCTAACCTATGATGTCTAAAATCAAGTCAAGACGGCATACTGACCTATGACGTCGACAATAAACTCCAAACGACATGCTAACCTATGACGTCGAAAATGAGCTCAAAATGACATGCTAACCTATGACGTCGAAAATGAGCTCAACACGACATGCTAACCTATGACGTCGAAAATCAAGTCAAGACGGCATACTGACCTATGACGTCGACAAAATAAACTCCAAACGACATGCTAACCTATGACGTCGAAAATGAGCTCCAAACGACATGCTAACCTATGATGTCTAAAATCAAGTCAAGACGGCATGCTGACCTATGACGTCGACAATGAACTCAAAACGACATGCTAACCTATGACGTCGAAAAAAGAGCTCAACACGACATGCTAACCTATGACGTCGAAAATAAGCTCAAAACGACATGCTAACCTATGACGTCGAAAATGAGTTAAAAACGACATGCTAACCTATGACGTCGAAAATGAGCTCCAAACGACATGCTAACCTATGACGTCTAAAATCAAGTCAAGACGGCATGCTGACCTATGACGTCGAAAAATGAGCTCAAAACGACATGCTAACCTATGATGTCGAAAATAAGCTCAAAACGACATGCTAACCTATGACGTCGAAAATGAGTTAAAAACGAAATGCTAACCTATGACGTCGAAAATGAGCTCCAAACGACATGCTAACCTATGATGTCTAAAATCAAGTCAAGACGGCATACTGACCTATGACGTCGACAATAAACTCCAAACGACATGCTAACCTATGACGTCGAAAAAACAGCTCAACACGACATGCTAACCTATAACGTCGAAAATGAGCTCAAAATGACATGCTAACCTATGACGTCGAAAAAAGAGCTCAAAACGACATGCTAACCAATGATGTCGAAAATAAGCTCAAAACGACATGCTAACCTATGACGTCGAAAAAAGAGCTCAAAACGACATGCTGACCTATGATGTCGAAAATGAGCTCAAAATGACATGCTAACCTATGACGTCGAAAAAACTGCTCAACACGACATGCTAACCTATGACGTCGAAAAAAGCGCTCAAAACGACATGCTAACCTATGACGTCGAAAAAACAGCTCAACACGACATGCTAACCTGTGATGTCGAAAATAAGCTCAAAACGACATGCTAACCTATGACGTCGAAAATGAGTTAAAAACGACATGCTAACCTATGACGTTGAAAATGAGCTCCAAACTACATGCTAACCTATAACGTCGAAAATGAGCTCCAAACGACATGCTAACCTATGACGTCGAAAAAAGAGCTCAAAACGACATGCTAACCAATGATGTCGAAAATAAGCTCAAAACGACATGCTAACCTATGACGTCGAAAATGAGTTAAAAACGACATGCTAACCTATGATGTCTAAAATCAAGTCAAGACGGCATGCTGACCTATGACGTCGACAATGAACTCAAAACGACATGCTAACCTATGACGTCGAAAAAAGAGCTCAAAACGACATGCTGACCTATGACGTGGAAAATGAGCTCAAAATGACATGCTAACCTATGACGTCGAAGATGAGCTCCAAACGACATGCTAACCTATAACGTCGAAAATGAGCTCAAAATGACATGCTAACCTATGACGTTAAAAATGAGCTCCAAACGACATGCTAACCTATAACGTCGAAAATGAGCTCAAAATGACATGCTAACCTATGACGTCGAAAATGAGCTCAACACGACATGCTAACCTATGACGTCGAAAATCAAGTCAAGACGGCATACTGACCTATGACGTCGACAAAATAAACTCCAAACGACATGCTAACCTATGACGTCGAAAAAACAGCTCAACACGACATGCTGACCTATGACGTCGACAATGAACTCCAAACGACATGCTAACCTATGACGTCGAAAAAACAGCTCAACACGACATGCTAACCTATGACGTCGAAAATGAGCTCCAAACGACATGCTAACCTATAACGTCGAAAATGAGCTCAAAATGACATGCTAACCTATGACGTCGAAAAAAGAGCTCAAAACGACATGCTAACCAATGATGTCGAAAATAAGCTCAAAACGACATGCTAACCTATGACGTCGAAAATGAGTTAAAAACGACATACTAACCTATGACGTCGAAAATGAGCTCAACACGACATGCTAACCTATGATGTCTAAAATCAAGTCAAGACGGCATGCTGACCTATGACGTCGAAAATGAGCTCCAAACGACATGCTAACCTATGACGTCGAAAAAAAGAGCTCAAAACGACATGCTAACCTAGGACGTCTAAAATAAACTCCAAACGACATGCTAACCTATGACGTCGAAAATGAGCTCCAAACGACATGCTAACCTATAACGTCGAAAATGAGCTCAAAATGACATGCTAACCTATGACGTCGAAAAAAGAGCTCAAAACAACATGCTAACCAATGATGTCGAAAATAAGCTCAAAACGACATGCTAACCTATGACGTCGAAAATGAGCTCAACACGACATGCTAACCTATGATGTCTAAAATCAAGTCAAGACGGCATGCTGACCTATGACGTCGACAATGAACTCAAAACGACATGCTAACCTATGACGTCGAAAAAAGAGCTCAAAACGACATGCTAACCTATAACGTCGAAAATGAGCTCAAAATGACATGCTAACCTATGACGTCGAAAATGAGCTCAACACGACATGCTAACCTATGACGTCGAAAATGAGCTCCAAACGACATGCTAACCTATGACGTCGAAAAAAGAGCTCAAAACGACATGCTAACCTATGACGTCGAAAATAAGCTCAAAACAACATGCTAACCTATGACGTCGAAAATGAGTTAAAAACGACATGCTAACCTATGACGTCGAAAATGAGCTCAACACGACATGCTAACCTATGATGTCTAAAATCAAGTCAAGACGGCATACTGACCTATGACGTCGACAATGAACTCCAAACGACATGCTAACCTATGACGTCGAAAAAAGAGCTCCAAACGACATGCTAACCTATGATGTCTAAAATCAAGTCAAGACGGCATACTGACCTATGACGTCGAAAATGAACTCAAAACGACATGCTAACCTATGACGTCGAAAAAAGAGCTCAACACGACATGCTAACCTATGACGTCGAAAATAAGCTCAAAACGACATGCTAACCTATGACGTCGAAAATGAGTTAAAAACGACATGCTAACCTATGACGTCGAAAATGAGCTCCAAACGACATGCTAACCTATGACGTCTAAAATCAAGTCAAGACGGCATGCTGACCTATGACGTCGAAAAATGAGCTCAAAACGACATGCTAACCTATGATGTCGAAAATAAGCTCAAAACGACATGCTAACCTATGACGTCGAAAATGAGTTAAAAACGAAATGCTAACCTATGACGTCGAAAATGAGCTCAAAATGACATGCTAACCTATGACGTCGAAAATGAGCTCAACACAACATGCTAACCTATGATGTCTAAAATCAAGTCAAGACGGCATACTGACCTATGACGTCGACAATGAACTCCAAATGACATGCTAACCTATGACGTCGAAAAAACTGCTCAACACGACATGCTAACCTAGGACGTCTAAAATCAATTCAAGACGGCATACTGACCTATGACGTCGAAAAAAGAGCTCAAGACGACATGCTAACCTATGACGTCGAAAATTAGTTAAAAACGACATGCTAACCTATGACGTCGAAAATGAGCTCAAAACGACATGCTAACCTATGACATCAAAAATTTGCTAAAAACTAGCTAAAATTACTGTCATTAATGGTTCCTTTCAAATCCTTAAAAAAAATTTACCTTTTTATTTTGAATATCGATACAATATTGAGAAATAAAATTTCACGGTATATCAGTGTATCGATATTTTCTTACATCCCTAATACTATACTAGGCATCATGTTCAATGTTATGCTATACTATCTCATAATGAATGTTATACGAATGAAACACGAGCCCTTCGAATAATCCGATTTTCTGAAGGTACATATCAGAGCAACAAATTCATCTGATGCAGGTTCAGGACTGATAAAAACTGGCCTCTGACGAGCTCTAAATGAAATTCCACCCACGTTCCTCTGGGGTAGAGAGTCGAGCTTTGATTGGCTCTGGGCCGTCTAGACCCGAGTGACCTTGAGGAAAACGTGTCAGCGTTAATGCGTGTAGGGATGCAGAAAGGGATGTGTGAGGGTGAAGATTAACAGGTGTGAAATGAAACAGCCAGACACTGTCTGAGCCTCAGAAGAAAAAAGAAAAAAAAGGACTAAGGTTAATTTCTACCCTCTGTGCAGGAAACAGAAAACCCAGAGGTAAAGTGTTACCTATGATGTAGAGAAGAGATGGGATGGATGATCATAGAGATTGAAGAAACAACATTGTAAATCTGCAAACTGCATTGCTATCTGATCGATTTGAGTCTCCCTAGGCCTAAAAATGTGACGTTTGAGGTCATCAGTGGAGTAGGAGACAGGACTCTAACAATGCATTCGCCAAACTCAGATCCTGAATCTGTATTTGAAGCTACTCTCAGCTGAAAGGTTTGTGCCCTGCAAGCTGTGTTATCTTCGGCTCATAAAAATAAAGGAATAAAAAAAAAAAAAAAAATATTTGGCATAGTAATGCCACCTTTCTGTCTTGAAATTGGCTGCATTTCCTCTTGAATGATCTTTAGTCAAGAGCTGCAGCAGAAAATTGGCTGGTGACCAGATTTGGTTGATTTCCGGTGAGGCCGGCTCTGATCGGTGACCTGCCGGGGAGAATCTAAAAATATTGCATCTTTCAGATCAGTGAACATAACGCCCAATGACTTCCAGGTCACACTGGCAAATGGTTATTGAGCGAAAGATACCTGGAGTGAGTGAACAGCTGCTGTTTACAGTTAGTAATGCTAATTGTGCTAATGTTTAATAAAGGAATATTAGATTTTAGACAAACTCAACTTCAGGAATGTAAGCAACAGGCATCAAAACAACAAAAATAAATGCCTAAAAGCTGCAGTGTTCTGTGAATCTATTTAATGAGATTCACTGTTTGAATATAGTCTAAATAAATTACCTTTAGAAGCACCTGAACATTTTTGTTTTAATGAAATTAAAGTGACAGCATAATAAATCACCCCCCCCCCCCCCTTAATATGAAACATTTTTAAAGGGAACGTTTCTTTAAAAACGGCAATAACTGGGTTGCATAACTGCACAGCCTTGAGTTGATGGGGGTTGTCTACACTTTTTAATATTCATCGTTACTGCAGATACTCTGGATCGAGAAAATGTCCAGCGTTCTGGATCTCCACAGTCTGCAGGGCTTAAAACGTCAGGCCTAAAGGTCAGGTTGTGGCTCCACTGCTCAGTCTGAGAACCAGACGTTGAGGTAAAATATCTAAAAATTCACCTTCACTCAGTTTGCCGACCTGGCGTTTCAAATGCTACCTCAGCAGAAACTCACCATTTTAAATAAATACCTATGCTCATGGAGGCTTCTTTCCACCACAGACCGCCACATGTGTGTCTCAAGAAAGAAATTCTGTTTCTTAGAGAAGTCAGGGCAGGGCAGCTCAGTCCTTGAGTTGGTGCTTATTCTAAGTCAGACGTTTAACACAAACGAACCCCAGCTGGTCTAAAACAACAAAGAGCACAAAGAACTGTCAAATACTCTCTGATTGAGGCTCCTTGTGCTTTGCCAAACACTTGAACACACGCCTCCATCATCTCTACTCTCCATGGCCTCTTCACTAATAATGAAGCAGCTTCATAACAGCCTGCTGGAGGAAATTAAAGCAGCTGCTTTAGAAAGCAAGCAGGAAGAGCTGCTGCTGATCTGATCCCTGCTGGTGGAGAAATACATGTTTACAGTCTGGGAAGGTTTCTGTAGAGGCTCCAGGGTTCTTAGTCCTTTTAATAAAGCTTTAAGGGGGGGGGGGGGGTATTATGCTTCTTGGACGTCTTGATTTTCCCCTGTGCCTCTCTAAGACCCTCCCACTCTTTCTGACACTCCCCCTTCAGTTCGTCACATACCGTGCATCATCGCAGCACGGAGTCGGGAAAAAAAATCCCACAAAAGACGCGCAGCTGCAGCTGGTATGTTATAATTCAGCCGGAGTTGTGTGAGGTGGGGAGGGGAGGGGTAGGGGAGCTCTGCAGGGGCGAGGCTCTCGGCTGAGTACGTAAGGTCGGAGGAGGAGATGGGTGGAAAAGGCGGGGATAGGTTGGAGCAGGCGTTTCAGCAACCCCGAGAACTACCAGCAGAGACTCAAAGATTACTCTAACATGAGTGTGTTTTTAATGAGGGAAAGACAGGTTCTCAGGATATCAAGCTTCAGAAAGTCCATTTTGCATAATACCCCCCTTTAATAGAAACATTTGGTCCAGAGAAAAGGATGGATGGATGCTCAGAGAAAAGGATGGATGGATGCTAAGAGAAAAGGATGGATGGATGGATGCTAAGAGAAAAGGATGGATGGATGGATGCTCAGAGAAATGGATGGATGGATGGATGGATGGATGGATGGATGGATGGATGGATGGATGGATGGATGGATGGATGGATGGATGGATGGATGGATGGATGGATGGATGGATGGATAGATAGATAGATAGATAGATCAGTAGTAACATAACTATTTTCTAAAACTACAATGAAAATTTCTGTTTATTAAGATAAATTTAGTTAAATATAATTTTTCCTTCTTGCCATCAAATCTGGTAATTTAATCCTATTATATAGAAAAAAGGAGCTCTAATTTGTTGGAATGCCCCTTTAAATGTGGACCCAATTTATCAGCACAGTTCGACTTTTAGCCAATCGCTTCCTGCCGATGACATCACAATGACCCCGTTCAGCTCTGTGAATGGTCGGCTGCTGCTTTCTCCTTTAATTAAAGCCTGGAAGTCCTGCAGAACAGATCGATGCCATTTCCTGCTCAGTTCACCGAAGCTCTTCTCCATCCAGGAGGTCTCACTCTCAACAATTTACATGCTCAGTTTTTTCTCACCCAGAACCAAGGTTCATCCTCTGAAGAGTTGAATTTACAGCCTTGTGAACAGCAGCAGATTCTGCAAACCGCCTGCTGTTATTATCGTGTTTTACAGGCAATAAGGCAGAGATTTATGGAGGCGCCGACCACAGGGTTGTTATGAAGCTGGTTGAGAGGAATGCAGTTGTGGAAACTGACAGGAGGACAGCAGAGGGAGCTGACCGGGTTTAGTTTGTACCTTGTCATATCTGGCGACGATATCGGCCCGCTCCTGGTCCAGTTTCACCGCCGCATTCTGCTCGGCATCAGAAGCTGCAGATGAAAAGAGAAAAAAAGGCGGGACCAATAAGAAAAGTTCAAATACAGCCTGGAAAAACAGAGTTTATACCTTATGGAAACCAAAACCTTCCAGGTCAGTGCAGCTCTTATATATATTCACTGATTTCAAACTATATTGGTTCCAGAAGCTGGGTTCTGGACCCTACTGTGGGGTTGTTGTGGTTTAACATTTTCCTCTTTAATCAGCCTAATTTATAGCAGTAACAGCAGGAATTTCAGGTCACCGGTTGTGCCTGACAGCAATATAAAAATAAAAAGTCATTTTTAACCGGTCCAAAGAACCAAAACAAAGAATTCAACCGCCCATCAAGTGTTAATTTCTGGTAAACTGGATGGATTACGATCCAAATGAAACCCACAATTCAATTCCTCACATTATTAAAATCTACATCAGACCAATAAACAAGCTTTTTAATACAGACATGTTATGGTTGGTCTACATAGTTATGGTGACGACTGCTGCCTGGACAGAGGCCCAGAAGTCAGTCATCCACAAGGGGGCGAAGCCACTAAAGGTCATTGCTAAAGAAGCCGCTTGTTCAGAGTGCTGGGTCCAAGCTTATTCATAGAAAGTTGAGTGGAAGGAAGACGTGTGATATGAAAAGGTGCACCAGGAACAGGGAGAACAGCAGAATCTATCCAAGGATCCGTGGGCTGGAGTCAGAACATCTAGAACCACTACAGATCCAGACCAGGGGCCAGGAACCACTCCTGAACCAGAGATGTCAGTACCGTCCTACCTGAGCTGAGGAGAACAAGAACCAGACTGTTGCTCAGTGGTCCAAAGTCATCTTTTCAGATGAAAGTAATGTTTTCATTCAATCAGGAAATCAAGGTCCCAGAGCCTGGAGGAAGAGTGGAGAGGACCAGAATCCACGTTTCTACAGTTGGTGATGATCTAGGGATGGTTCTGGTTCTGGTCCACTGGGTTTTCTGAAGTCCACAGTCAACGCAGCCGTCTACCAGGACATTTAAAGCTCTTCATGCTTCCTGCTGCTGACGAGGATTATGGAGATGCTGGTTTAGTTTTTCAGCAGGCCTCGGTACCGAGCCACACTGCCCAAGGTACCAGAAGCTGGTCCAGTGACCCTGGTGGAACTTGGCTTCATTGGCTTTCAGAGTAACCAGAACCAACGATGAAGATGACCTAAAGGATAACCTGGGCTTCCAGAACCTCACCAGAACCACAGGCTGAACTCATCCACGCCACTCTGCACTAATGCAGGAATTAATCCAAAAGGAGCCCAGACTGTTCGGTGGGAACACATTTCTGAATCTAAATCCTTATTTCTTGGTTTTATGTAATGTTCTATTTCGGGAGAAATGCATTTTGAGTTTTCATTATCTGTCTACTAAAATCAAATAAATTAACAGAAATAAATGAACGAAGTAAAGTCTCATTTATTGGATTGGATTCTGTCACCTTGTTACTATTCTTGTTTGTTTAAATGTGGATTTCTCCAGACTTACTAAAGTTTTCACAGAACCTTTGGCTGATAACAATTAATATATAATAGAATATGAACTAATGCAAATATCTATTCCATTTTCATTAGCGGAAGCTTTGGAAATTACGAAAAAAACAATGAATTTGACAGACATAACTTGATTTTAGAGAGATATGACCTAAAAACCCAGAAGCACAGCATGTATTGAACTGCTGTTCTGGTTCAGCAATGAGAGCCAGATAAAAACTAGGTGAGAAAACAGAAAATGTATAAAGAAGGAAAAAAAGCAGTGTAGATAAAGACTTGAAGTATCAGAATTCAATTCAGTTTATTTATATAGCGCCAATCAATGGCCGCTGGCTGCTCTGCTTTTTGACTACGACACCGGGGGCCGCCATTGCTGTAGTACCGCCGTATAGCCGCTAGTCCCCCATTGGAATACATTGCACTTTAGACACGTTATAAACAACTTTAATGCCCGGTGCCTATTTTTTAAAAACTCTCTACAGCTACATATTGCTCCTGTGATTACGCTGGGTTAAAAAACCCCAGAGGCACCAGGCTGGTTAACGTAGGATACATTTTCTAAATCTTGCATAATTACTGAGGGCCGGACTTTGATTGACAGGCCGTTTACGTCGCTGCCTGGCCCATCGGCTAGGCTAATAGCTCGCTGCCCAGCCGCATGAAGCTAGCAGAAGCTATCTGGCTGTGGAGCTGAGCTCAACCTAACGCATTCTGTCTGAGTCTTTTCACTTTGATATACTAGACTATTGAATAATGTGTGAGCCTAAGTAAAACATGTTTGTAATTACAAAATGTAAGTTAATTTTTTTTTCCCTTGTCTGTTTGACCACTATAACATTTTACTGCTGATATGCAGTGTGCGATTTGTGAAAAAAGCAGAGGGGGGATATTATTTTTTTTTTTACTTTTTATTCTTGAAAATAACGACAGGTTTGTGTATGCAAGCTGCAGGGCATCTTGCTCATACGTTTACCCTTTAAAAACTGACAGAAAATGTGAAAAACAAAATTATTGTTGACATAAAAAAATTAAGATAAGATCAAATATATTATGATCTTCACTGTAGAAACATATTGCAGATTAGACTAGGCTAATAAACATCATCCACTCGGCTTTACATACATTTTGACAGCAATCTGTCTCGAGACTTTTTTTATCCAATTATCTTCGAAATCACGTTGTGATAATTCAGTTTAAATTGCTGTATTTCATTCGACTGTAATTATAGTAACTCTACATTTTAATAATTATTTTAAGTTATGAGTTCTTACCTTATGAGATTGGGGGGAAAAGAGAGCCGTCGGAGGCGCACAGATGGCTGCAGTAGAAGGAAGCGGGAGCTCTATATATACAGTCAATGAGCGGATTAGCCTTTAGCTTAGCTAGCCAGGTTTAGCATCAGAGCTAAAGGCGCGGGAGCAGAATGGGCGGGATTACGACAGAAATACACCCCCCGCCAGGGCCAAGTGGGGCCGAGTCTACAGTGAAGATCCCGCCCTTATGCCCTTTTTAGGAACATGCTGCGTCAGAACCGGGGAGGAGGAGTCTGTAAATCCGCCATGATTTCCCCCATGAACGCGGTCATTTTGGTAAACAGGGAGGAGTGCGGAAACGCTGTCCATTATATATACACTCAATGGCGCCGATTCACAACAGATGTCATCTCAAGGCTCTTAACAAGAAGTCATTTCAATACATTTACACAAACATTCCAATCAGTTAAAAAGTTTCCTATCTAAGGAATCCCAGCAGATTGCGTCAGTCATTGGCGTGAGGTTGGGCCCCGTTGATGCAGACTTTCCAACCACAGCAATCCTTCAGCAATCCCTCATACTGAGCAAGCATGTAGCGACGGTGGAGAGGAAAAACTCCCCTTTAACAGGAAGAAACCTCCAACAGAACCAGGCTCAGTAGGAGCGGCCATCTGCCACGACCGTCTGGGGGTTTGAGAAGACAGAGCAGAGACACAGATGGAACAGAAGATCTGATATAAGAGAACTTTCTATGTTACAGAAAGTAAAAAGTTGATAACAGGACACAGTGGATGTTCAGTTACTGGGAGCATCATCCCAGTCGATGCCCCCCGTCCAACAGGGCATTACAGCCAAGGAGGATACCAGACCAGGTATATCTTCTATGGAGAGAAAAACACTGAGAGAAAACAAAGTTAACAGTCGAAATAACAGAATGTACTGTAATACAACTGGAGAGTAGTAGGAGAGAAAAGTAGCAGAGTGAAGAAAAGTGGTCAGTCTGTCCTCCAGCAGTCTAAGCCTATAGCAGCGTAACTACAGAGATAGCTCAGGATGACCTTAGCCACTCTAACTATAAGCTTTATCAAAAAGGAAAGTTTTAAGCCTGGCCTTAAAAGTAAACAGAGTGTCTGCCTCACGGACTAAAGCTGGGAGCTGGTTCCACAGGAGAGGAGCCTGATAACTAAAAGATCTGCCTCCCGTTCTACTTTTAGAAATCCTAGGAACTGAAAGTAAACCGGCAGTCTGAGAGCGAAGTGCTCTGTTAGGAACATATGGAACAATTAGATCTCTGATGGATGATGGAGCTGATTATTAAGGGCTTTGTATGTAAGAAGAAGGATCTTAAATTCTATTCTGGATTTAACAGGGAGCCAATGAAGGGAAGCTAAAACAGGAGAAATGTGATCTCTCTTTTTAATATTCATCAGAACTCTTGCTGCCGCATTTTGGATCAACTGAAGGCTTTTAATGGCATTTTGTGGACTTCCTGATGGTAAAGAATTACAGTAGTCCAGCCTTGAGGTAATGAATGCATGGACTAGTTTCTCAGCATCACTTCTGGACAGGATGTTTCTAATTTTAGCAATATTCTGGAGGTGAAAGAAAGAAATCCTAGAAACCTGTTTAATATGGGATTTAAATGTCAAGTCTCGGTCAAAAATAACGCCGAGGTTCTTTACGTTATTACTGGGGGCCAATTTAATGCCATCCAGATGAAGTGATTGACTAATCAGTTTCTTTTTAAGAACTTCTGGTCCAAAGACAGAAACTTCTGTTTTGTCAGAATTTAAAAGCAAAAAGTTTAGGGTCATCCATGTTTTTATTTCTCCCAGACATGCCTGTAATCTACCTAACTGACTGGGTTCATCAGGATTTATGGATAAATATAGTTGTGTATCATCTGCATAGCTTTGGAAATTTATCCCATGGTGTCTAATGATTCTACCAATTGGAAGCAGATAAATGGTGAACCGAATTGGTCCAAGGACAGAACCCTGTGGAACTCCACAAGTAACCCTTGAGAGTGAAGAAGATTTATCATTTAGATGAACAAACTGGAATCTGGCAGACAAATATGATTTAAACCAGCCTAGTGCTGTTCCTTTGATCCCTGCAACATGTTCAAGCCTTTCTAAGAGAATATTATGATCGACTGTGTCAAAAGCAGCACTGAGATCTAACAAAACCAGAACAGACACTAGTCCATTATCTGAGGCCATGAGAATATCATTAGTAACCTTCACCAGTGCTGTTTCAGTGCTATGATGAGCTCTAAAGCCTGACAAAGTAAAGCTGCAGCTTCTCCATATTCGCGACCAGCTCCTGCCTCTGATTCCTCTCAGCCTCGACTCATCCAACTGGTTTGTGTTGTTCCCGCCAGGAACGAACACACACTTGTTCTCCAGGCGTCGAGAGAGTCGGCTCGACCTCGGCCTGGGAGAGGAGCTCCTTTAAATATCCGCGTCCCCCAGCTTCTCCGGGCGGTTTTAACACACACACTTCCTGATGCGGCGCACAGTGAGGAGCGGCGAACGCGGATGTTGTTAAGCGGGGGTCATGTTGTGTTTATGTCGAGCCGTAATGGAGGCGGTTGATAAATCACAGCTGCAACTAAATAAACACCTTCAGAAGCTTCACGGTTTTATCTTTAAATAAACCTGATAGGTAGAGTCAAAGCAGACTGATTGGTTTTAATGTGTCAGCGCATTATTAAGCTTCATGTATTTTTGAGCTTTGGAGATAAAAGATGAATTTCTTCCAACGGGGCGTATTTTGGGTTCTCGTTAAAGCAAACATGTTGACGCCCAGATCCACAGCCGCTTTTCAGAAATAGCACATCGGAAAAAATTTATTTATTGTAGTGATTTGATTCAAAAGGTGGAGCTCATATCATCCATGAATTCATTTGGATAATTTTGATGATTCTGCTTTAAAAGGAAATGAAAACAAAGTTTTCAGTTTCTCAGAAAATGTCATTAGAATTTATTTTTATTTCTTAAATTTGAACCGACTGAAAAGTATTTTGATCAACTGTACAGAGTTTACAGATTAAGTACATCTTTACTTAATACTTGGTGGAGAGAATCCTGTGTGATTTATCAGGAGGAGGGGGAAGAATGTCCCTCAAGGAAGGAAGGAAGGAAGGAGGAGGGGGAAGAATGTCCCTCAAGGAAGGAAGGAAGGAAGGAAGGAAGGAAGGAAGGGGAAGAATGTCCCTCAAGGAAAGAAGGAAGGAAGGAAGGAAGGAAGGAAGGAAGGAAGGAAGGAAGGAAGGAAGGAAGGAAGGAAGGAAGGAAGGAAGGAAGGAAGGAAGGAGGGGGAAGAATGTCCCTCAAGGAAGGAAGGAAGGAAGGAAGGAAGGAAGGAGGGGGAAGAATGTCCCTCAAGGAAAGAAGGAAGGAAGGAAGGAAGGAAGGAAGGAAGGAAGGAAGGAAGGAAGGAAGGAAGGAGGGGGAAGAATGTCCCTCAAGGAAGGAAGGAAGGAAGGAAGGAGGAGGAGGGGGAAGAATGTCTCCTCAAGGAAGGAAGGAAGGAAAGAAGGATGGATGGATGGATCTTTATCTCCACCTTCATCTAAATCTTATTTAACTCCAGAACACGTTGGATTTCTGTTTGGGTTCCAACTCATGGATCTGGTTCTGTGATGTTTCTGCACCCCTTCGTCCAGCAGAACCCGCTGGCTCCTCTAACCGGACTGCCTGAAATATTCCCTGCCTGAACGGAAACAAACTGGTTGGAAATATTCCGCGGATATAAACAAACGTAATCCTGAACTTTCCCTCTTTCCTTCGTCCCCACTGTCGGGTCTGAGTTCTGATTCCTCTGATCTGGCCCGTTTTCCAGCCTTTTATTTGACTCCAGTCGTTCTCCCCCTTCCTCTCCGGGTCTCTGGGGACCAGCGGGAGGAAAGGCTCAACTCACATTCCCAAAACGCTCCCAACAAACATGCATCTTATTGAGCTGGCTGGCATTTTTATGACAGGATGCTGTGTGTGTGTGAAAGGCATGTCGCTGTGGGCTGCCGACAGCACACATAGTGGGAGAGAGGAACGGTCGGGGGGCAAACAAACAAATACAGTAATGTTTTAATCCCTCGTCTCCAGGGGATTCCAGGCGCTGGTTCCCATGGTGAGGAGAGAGGATCATAGTTCCCGTCTCTCGCCTCCAGAGGCCGGATCACAGCCGTCCACGATGAAGATCACATCATTAGCCTTCAACTTTCTGTGGTTTATTGAAGTGTTTCAACAAGTCTTTAGGATGTTTGATCCCAAATAGGAATATTCTAGACTTCCCACACTGACTGCATGAGGGTAACAGCTGTGGGTATTTTATAAGAGGGCTAATAACCACTGAAGCTCGGATTATGAAGCAGAACCAGGGCGGGACTTTCCTGGGACCGGTTCCGACTCTGCAGCCAGAAGCAGACTGGTGTCCCTCGTTAAACTCCAGATCAAATCAGATTATGTTCAATAATAAAAGCAAACGAGAAAATTAAGCTGCAAGCCCCATCACATGAGTCTGCAGGGACTAAACTGATCGCTTGCTACAGTGAAGCAAGGTGGTGGCAGCATCATGCTACGGGGAATCATGACCAGTTCAGTGTTGGCAAAAAAAATAAATTAAAAAAATCCCTCAGGCTTCTGCAGAACCACAGCGAGCCGAACCATGATAAGAAGATTAAAGTTCTGGTAGGACCCGGCCTGAACCCAGAGAGGACAAACCGACTGAGCAGAGGTCATAGATCACATCGCTACCACCAGCCGACATCTGAGCAGCGGTGCGCTAACTGTACTCCGCTGTAGACGGGCGGGCTGGCCATCCCAAACGGCCGCTCTGCTCTGATGGATCCTGTGTTCGCATGAAACACAACACACGAGTGAGACGTCTTCCTTTATAGAAGATCTTTGTGAGCGAGGTAAGTTACAGTCTCAGAGTTGTACCGTCAGTCTGCAGGGCAGCATGAAAACATATTTCAGTACTATTTGGACTCGTGGTTTGATGCAGAATGTGGGTTAAAAGTTTTTCATGCAAGGCAAAAACTCTTTGATATTTTCAGCTAAATTTTCTCTAACATGCTGCAATAAAATAAATAGTTTTCATTTTATTTACCTGGAATGTTGCTATCACCGCTGCCATTTATTTAATCCAGAGATCGTTGTACAAAAACTAAATATGGTCCACAGTGCCTGGTTTAAGAAGTTTCCTCCATCCTTGAATCACAGATTTTTAGCCGCAGAAAAATCTCTCCAACTCCGATGCTCTCAATTACGCGACGTTTGGAAATATTCCGACAGGTTTTTATGTCGCGACCTGAAGTTGGTAGATTACGCAAAAATAGTTCTCAAGTAACCGTAGGATTACTTCAACATATTTTTGTTCGAGTAAAAGTTCAAAGTAGTCGTCCAAGAAATTACTCAAGTAAGAGTGAAATAGTGATATGTAAAAAGGTGCTCAAGTAGCTGATCAGAACATCAGATCAGCTCTATAGGCAATGATTAAAAAATAAAATAAAAATCAGACCGACAAAAATACAAAGTTATGTGTAAATTCTGGCATTTAAAAGAATACAATCAAAGAATGGATACATATAGCCTAAATCTAGGGCTGGGTGATATGGCTTTAAAATAAAATCTACTATTTGTGTGATGCCAAATCCGATTTCCGATTTTTAATTGATTTCATTTTTTTCTCCCTTTCTATTCCTAAAAAAAATTATATTTAAATAACAAAAAATATTTTTTTAACTTGCTTTTATTCTAATCATCCTTTCTGGGAGTTCCCCTGAATTCAAAGTCCAAATAAATGCAAACTGTAAAACATGAATGTAGACCTTGGGCTATCACTTTGAACTACTGAAACCCTTGGAGCGCAATGGAGAATTTTTTTCTCCAGATTTTATCAATTTATCCAAAAATGAAATCTTCATCCCCTCCCTGGGCTGCCACCTTATCGTGGTGGAGGGGTTTGAGTGTCCCAATGATCCTAGGAGCTATGTTGTCAGGGGCTTTTGCTCCTGGTAGGGTCACCCATGGCAATCTGGTTCTAGGTGAGCGATCAGACAAAGTGCAGCCCAAAAGACCCCTATGATGGAAAAGAAAATTGGATTCAGTGTTCCCTCGCCCGGACGCGGGTCACCGGGGGCCCCTCTGGAGCCAGGCCTGGAGGCGGGGCACGTTGGCGAGCGCCTGGTGGCCGGGCCTCTACCCATGGGGCCCGGTCGGGCTTAGCCTGAAGAGCGGGAGATCGATAGACGGATTGGTGGGGCATCTGCAGTTATGCGGGCGCTCTACCGGTCTGTCGTGGTGAAGAGAGAGCTGAGCTGAAAGGCGAAGCTCTCGATTTACCGGTCGATCTACGTTCCTACCCTCATCTATGGTCACGAACTCTGGGTGGTGACCGAAAGAACGAGATCACGGATACAAGCGGCTGAAATGAGTTTCCTTCGCAGAGTGTCTGGGCTCTCCCTTAGAGATGGGGTGAGAAGCTCAGTCATCCAGAGGGGGCTCAGAGTCGAGCCGCTGCTCCTCCACATCGAGAGGAGTCAGTTGAGGTGGCTCGGGCATCTGGTCAGGATGCCTCCTGGACGCCTCCCTGGTGAGGTGTTTCGGGCACGTCTCACCGGGAGGAGGCCCAGGGGAAGGCCCAGGACCCAGGGATCCCTGGGAACGCCTTGGGATTCCTCCCAAGGAGCTGGAACAAGTGGCTGGGGAGAGGGAAGTCTGGGTCTCTATGCTAAAGCTGCTGCCCCTGCGACCCGACCCCGGATAAGCGGAAGAAGATGGAGATGGAAATCTTCATAAACAGAAAATTCGATTAATCGATAAAATCGATTTATCGCCCAGCCCTACCTAAATATAATTAGAAAATAAACTTGAAGCAGTGGAAACTTTTTCAAATCAAAATGTTCATCATAAAACTTATTAAACTAATACAAGTAATGAGCATTAACCTTAGACTTATAAAACTGATACTACTAATTCAGTTTTCAGAACTGAAGAAGCCTCTTGGATGAGACGAAACGTTTTCAAGACGACCAGGAAAGTCCAGTTGCCTTCATTTAAACTCCGTGTCCTGGATGACTGAGAATCTACACCAACGTAAATGTTTCTATGTCCGAACAAGGGAAAGTTCTTCCAGTGACAACATATAGCGTTTACTAAATATTCAGTTAATCTCCAGAGCTCAGCAGCTAGAAGATAACGTCAGAACAACAAAGCTTGTGTAAAACAGGAGGCTTCACTTTAACATAAACTCTAGGTTTGTGTCCTTGTCTGGTGCATTTTTGGATAGAACACGTTTGTTTTGATTCAGTGAAATTACTCGCAGTAGGTAGAGGATCCGGAGATTTTACTCAAGTAAGAGCAGCGATACTTCATAATAATAACTTTGACTTAAGTAAAAGTATGATAAAGTAAAATTACTTAAGTAAATTTAGGCTAATTGAGTAAATGTAACTAGTTACTACCCAGCTGTGGTCATGACAACATAAAAACCTGTTATACTACCAATAAAAGTATATTTGTTAAAATTATGGTTCTACTCGGATCCTTTGAGCGACCAGATAAAAGGCCTCTCTGAACCAAGCTACCGGGCTGAACTTCAACAGAAGCCCACCCCCCGTCTGTAGATCCATGATGAGCAGAACCATCAGAGGTTCTGCTGCAGTTTAAACACAGTCTGTCGGGTTCTGGTTCCTCCTGAACGTCAACCACCAACAGGAACCTCTCAGTCTCAACAACTTCCCCTCAAACATCAGCAGCGCCCTCCATGTTTCAGCGGCAGGAATAAGGAGCCCGTCCCGGTCAGAACCTTCAGTTGCTTTAGTAAGTAAAAGTAAAACCGGACCCAGCTGGTTGCTGCTGCAAACCGAAGCGTTTCGGTTCTTCTTCTGCGTTTCTGGCAGCTTGACATTTTAAATAAAGACGCAGGAAAACAGACAGGTTTCCACTTCTCTAGGTTCCTTTGCATGTTCTTCAACCGGACGTTCAAACAGAACATTCAGAACCCGTACCATGGTTCAGATGCATCAACCTAAACAAAGCTCCAGGGAACTTTTTATTCATAAATAATTAGTTTAGCAATAAAAGCTTAAGATATAGAATTTTTATTTTTATTTTATTTTTTTACAAAAAATCTGATTCTTACGAGGCTTAAATTCCAGCAATCTTTCTAGAAACTGATCAAAGAGGTGGAAAAATATAGTAATAATCTGATTTCTGTTAATCTAATCCCTACAAATGTTGATCCATATTTATTAATAATAAAACATTTTTGTTTTACAGCAACTGGCCCTCCCAACGGGACCAGCTTTTAAAAACTTTTAAAGCTACAGATGGAGAAACCAGGGCTGCAGGATTTGCATGCATGGAACCTGAATTCTAACATGCAACCAAACGCTGCATCCAAGCAGTCCTTTCTTACTGGGATTCTGCACAAATTGATATTGCTAGGACGGTATTTATGCATCTCCTTAAGAAAACATGCATGCAAGGGCATCAGGATAACAGCAGAAAACAATACCTGATCGATGCGTCTATTCCTGCTTTCAGGGGCAAAATATTCCGGTTCAGACTTGCAGAAATGATGATTTAAATAAAATAATTTCTCAATCCTCTACAGATTCCCTCACAGCACATTTTAAGCTGGTTAATCTGATTTAGCGCCACCGTTTTGCCGAAAGTTCAGAGCAAACTAAAAAGGACCAAAACGTTTTACACTAAAATATTAAAACACAGAATAAATTTGACCCGATGCATTAAAACACAGAAGCATCTCTATCAATGCGCCAAAACTGTTGATTAAAATCAGACTGAAGCATCTGTAAGTTCAAACAACGAGCAGCCAATGAGGCGACTGCATCCTGCTGCACGAGTCCCTACAAACACAGTTTCTGGCTCACTGAACCCGTTTGGAACGGGACGCAGCATAAACCAGAATCATTTTTTAAATTTCATTTAGTCCCTTTTTTCCTGAGACCTTGGCTCGTTTCTTAAACAAGTTTCCAGAAATGTAGAACCACTGTTTTTATAAGAGGGAAGCTTTTTATATTTATAATAAATGCCCAAACTGCAAACCAAAACAATAACAATCCACCTACTTTCCTGAAGCCAGCGAACATGAGAGCAGATCCAACCCTTTATATCAGGATAAAAACTATTATTTATGGCTTGAACCAGCGTTAGAGTTTTTCATGGTGTGATGATTTATCTGCATTCTGTCACCAGGGCTTTACATTTGAAGCTGAAGTGTTAGCACATCATCACATCATGGTGTCTGCAGCTCTCAGGGTGACATCAGACTGGCATAACACGGTTATAAAGTAAAAAAAACACACAAAAAAAACTTTATGATTATGATTCATCAATCCAACACGCAGAAGCTGGGATATTTGCAAACGTTTCTAAAATTAAAGGTTGATCTTAGATTCAGCAGGAAGTTGAGGTCAGTTTCAGGAACAAACTTTAATTTATTTATGCTTTAGAAAAGGTCCTTTAACTAACTTTTAAAGTTAAAACCTGCAGCAAAATCTTAAAGCTGCACAATGAGCCTCATTTAAAAGCAGATCAAGCATCCCGTTAGACACAGATGAACTTTAACACCACAGGAATGCCTCCTCAGGGTTTACCCGTTTTAAAGTTAACCAGCGGCTCCTCCGGGCGGCGAGCCTTGGTCCGCATCGGTCACGGTCGCGCAAGATCCGAATCGTCGGAAGAACACAAGAAGCCGAGCCGTCCGTCCCTCATGCCATCGCCGCACGCAGCTCCGGCACAAAGGGAGGAAGCAGGAGCGCGGCGCAGAGAGAGAAGTGAGATCAGAGGCGCTGGTGTCACAATGCTGCCGTTTGTTGCAGGAATCAGACAGCAGAGAGTCGCTCCCACTCACAGCATTTCTCCCCCAACACCCACCACCACAACGGGCCGCATTCAGCACACCAGAGCCAGACCGGACTCTAAACACGCATCAGATGATAAGAAACACGCAGAAACTTTTCTCTCTCCAGCTGTTTTTTCCCCCTAGAGAAGCTGATGACAGGTCCGTGATGAAGCGCTCCCCGTTAAAACCTCATTAGGAAACAGACGTGATGAGGCGTTTCAGAGACGAGCAACAGGAGATGAGATCCGTCTGCTGCATCAGGGCAGCAAATCTCTCACCAGATATTTCTGTTCCTGTTACTATAAAGTGATCGTTTCTGGGAGGAAAACGGCTTGGAAACGTTCATTTTCACTACAGAATGAAAAGCTTTGCATCACCTTGGAGACTGCTTGGTTATGGGGTGCCGTTTGTATAGTTACCAGCAATAATTTGGGTTATTTAGCCTGTCACCAGAGAAAAAAATGGGGGCTCATTTTTATAAATGTCACAGTTTCAAGTTAAATATTCAGTTTGAAGCTACATATTTAGCTAGCAAGCTAAACTGGCTAGCTGAATATTTAGCTTCCTAGCTAAAAATTTAGTTTCAAACTGAATATTTAGTTAACATGACTCGATGCAATCTGCTGGGATTACTTACACAGAAAACTAACTAAACCTTTAAACTGATTGGAATGATTGTATTGAAATGACAACTAAATATGTAGCATGTTAACTAAATGTTTAGCTTGAGGCTAAACACTTGGCTAGCAAGCTAAACTGGCTAGCTAAATATGTAGCTTTGAAGAACATATTTAACTCGGAGCTAAATATTTAGCTAATAAGTAAATTCACTTGATGAGAAGCGGAAGTGGACTATCCAAAAAAAATAGGTCCCGCCAACCCTTGTATAAACTGCTGCTGTTGCAGACGTCTGTATTGCCGTTAAAATGGCTCATTCTAAGCTAAAATGTTGGATGTGTGGAAAATAAACGATGAAGAGATGACATTCAGTCTCGCCAGACCCAGCTTTTATTTTAATTTTGTATATTAGCAAAACATTAGCTGTACATTGAATACAGCTTAATATTTAGCTTGCTAGCTAAATATAGCCTGCTAACTAAGAATGTAGTTCGAAGCTAAATATTTAACTTCTAACTAAATATTTAGCCTGCTAACTAAGTATGTAGTTCGAAGTTAAATATTTAGCTTGCTAACTAAGTATGTAGTTCGAAGTTAAATATTTGGTTTGTAAACTAAATATTTAGTTGACAAGCTAAATGTTTAGTTTTGAGTTAAATATTTATTTTGTAAACTAAATATTTCATTTACAAATGAAATTTAGTTTGTTACTTGAATATTTAGTTTGGAGCTTAATATTTAATTTAGAAAAGAATATATTTGGCTTGCAAGCTAAATATGTAGTTTGTGAACTACATATTTAGCTTGCTAACTAAATATTTAGTTTTGAGCTAAAGATTTAATTTAGAAAATAATATATTTACCTCCAAACTAAATGTTTAGTTAGAAGCTAAATATTTAATTTGTAAACTAAATATTTAGTTTGAAACTGTGACATTTATAAATTAATAAATAACATGGACGCAAACATGACAGTGAAAAATGAACCCCCATTTATTTATCTTACAACAGGCTAAATAACCCAAATTATTGCTGTTAACTTTTGACTGTAACTTCACAAACTGCGCCCTGTACTTGGTCTTGTGTGGCTGCAGGTCATCATTTCACTGATTTTACTCTGGAAGTTAAAGCTTACAGTCAAAAAATTGTTGTGTGAAATATTAAAGGGAATCTTGTACCAGATATTTCCAATATAAATAAAGCTTGTAGGGTTTTTTTTTAATTCCAAATGCTCTGAAAACAATGCAAAAATTGATTATTTCATATTCTTTTTTTTCATATTCTTATACCCTTTAAAAGGTTGAATTTTTGCGCTTTATGCATGACGTTTAGTAAAGTAGCACCAGTAAAGGAGGCAGGAGGAGAAGAGTAGCGCCGTCCACCTGGCAGGGATGTTTAGATGTGCAGTCAGCTTGAAACGGTCAGTCGACGGTGACGCATCACACGCATAGACTGTATATATATGATGGGCGGAGCCTCCGTGACATCAGCCGTACAGTAGGTTTCTGAAGAGAGGAATAGAAGCCCAGTGGGCGGTGCCTACCACCGCCATCTTGGCCGCGTCACGCGTCTCGTCACACATCTCGTCACGCGTCTCGCCACGCCCGGAAAACACAAAAAATGAGCAGAGGTGGAGGTGAGAGTGGGGACGGATGAGCTAACCCGGAGCTAGCTACCAGCGCTAGCGGCTCATCTGAGACCTGTCAATCAAAAGAACATGCCCCTTATTATTCAGAATTTCAAGCTTAAGTTAGATCTAAACTAGGCACGGGCCGGTTTGAGATTCTGACGGTATGATAACCGTAGGCAGAAATATCACGGTTTCACGGTATTATGATTACAGCTCTAAAATGTGTTTTTTGAATGTCTGTATTTTTTTTTTAAAGGAAAAAACACTTTTTAGTGAGGCACATATGGTAACTAACTAGCATGCTAAGATAAATCATCATTAGCATGCTAGTTACCATTATCTGCCTCAGTTAAAAAAAAAGTTACTAAGGATAGAGATGAAGAAAAGATAAGATAAGGTAGTTACCATATCTGCCAAGGTAACAAGCTCACTTCACTAATGTCAGACACTAATAAGCTCGTTCATTCCAAGACAGCATTAACTTTACCTTGAATTTAGCATACAACGATGGGTGCTGCTCCCGAACATGCGCAATCATATTCGATGTGTTGTCTCCTCGGGCTGCCACTGTTCTCAAGCACGTTTTGAACGTCGGGCGAACTTCTTCTTCCAAGCTGTGAACGTCGGGCTTTTTACGGTAGCCGAAGTATTCCCAAACATCCGCTTAGAGACGGTGGAAAAAGTTCAGTCATCACACAGCCTGCAGCGCTGGCCGCTTGTCACTCACAACAAATGCAGGTAGGAGGGGGGGCTTTATGCTGCAGCTTCATGACGGATGACTTTTTCATACCGCGGTATACCTTGAAACCGGTAACCGGCCCATGCCTAATCTAAACTGATGACTTATAAAAACATTCACCCCCTCAGAGTTGTCATGACGATTAACCAGGCCTAATAAACCTAAAATGGTTTCATTGACCCAGGCTGTAAACATGTTTATTTCTGCTGTGAAGTTGGCATTTTTAACATGAGAGTCAATGGGAACTTGCTCCTTTCTGGACCCAGCCTCTAGTGGATGAGGGGGAAACTGCAGTTTTTGTCACTTCATTGGCAGCAGCAGCGTTTAGTAAACAGCTGATTCCTCCTCTAAAACACGATTTAACAGTCGGTAGCGGCTAACAGCAACGCACAACGCTGGTAGCCTGTTAGAAGACTCTGACACAGGTAGAACGTTTTACAATGTGGCTGCTGTTCGACTCAGAAATGCCAACGTGGCTAAATATGCTATATGGCAGTAAAAATGGTTATAAAAATGCCACCCTGACATCCTTTGACTTTGCTGTACTGAAATCGTCTTCACAACTGAGAGAAACTACCCAGAGCTGAGGGCCATGGCGTTTTAAATCTGCAGCATTCTAATGAACAACATGCATAAAATGTGACGGACATTAAAAGGCTGTGAGCGACCGTCCTGCAGGATGTTCTCATCATCCATCAGGAACAACATGACTGAACAGCTGCAGATCCTGTGCTGCGAATTAGACGACTCACATTGGATTCCAGTCATGTGGCCTAATCAAAGTCATGTGCTCTGTCAGCTTTTAAACGAACTGCTGCAACAACTGCAGGGATGCTGTTCCATCATCCGGACACGGACTCGAGTTGCATCAGGTCCCACCGCTGGTAGTCATGGTTACAAAGTGGAAGCTAAAAGTTCATTAACTTTGCAAACATTTTTTCATTCCTGATCTGTAAATGAGTCTCGACTTAGACATGCAAAACTCCACACATTATACATAAAAAGCCAACATAAAATAATGCAGAGGAAAGGCTTGAATTTATGATGTGTCTAGAAAATACGGTTTATGTAAATATGTAAAACAAAAGGCTTAAAAATTTTTCTGAATTTAAAAAGTTTTTAAAATCTATTTACTGAACCAACAAATTTATCCATAAATACATGTATTATTTTCACTTTTATTTTTCCCTATTAACATTTTTAATATAGTTGGCAAATGCTTGAAAATTTATTTATTAGGTTATTTATGCTCAGATTTAAACATGTAAGCATAGATTTTATTTGCCTGCACACAACTTTCTTTGATTAGTATGAATTTTTATACATTTATTTAACAGCCAGATTATTCCACTTCAGCATTTGTTTTCTGCAATTTATTTCATTGTCTTACCCACTATGATTCCTTGATTTACCTGAACTATTATGTTTTTTTTAAACAAATAAATAAAAAAAACTGAATCAATGAGTTAAATATCTGCCATATACATAATTCTGTTTTAAGAAAATCTTTTTTGTATTTATGAATTTATTTAACAACCATATTTATCCACTTGAGCTTATATATTTTGTTAGTTTACTCCTAATTTTTCTTACCCAGTATATTCCTTGATTTGCCCCTACGATCATTTTTTGTTTTTATGCCTTAAAACTAATTAATATTTATCTGTCAAATTTATATATTTAAAATGTTATATTAATTCCTATTTCCAATAAAAAAATTCTATTTAGTATTTTTAAATGATCTCTACTCGATTGCTTACGATTTTTACAATTCATTTTTGTGCGCATTTATGAACTGATTTATTCAAAATGTATCTCAACAATTAGTGAAACGGTGATCCATATAAATACTGAAAAAGCAGAAAAAGATTGTGGAAAACAGAGGAGATTTATTCAGTAATTTGTTATTGAAGACGCTAAATGCTGAGAAATATGAACCAAATCAGCCTTTAGGAGAAAAATCATAATTGACTCTTTAAATGTTTGTTTTCTTCTTATGTTCATTGAAAGTAACTTTGAGCTCCATTTATTGCAGGACAGAAATAAATAACCTGATAAACAGCAACGTTGAACAGACTCTTAGTTCCTCTGCAACAAACAGATCAACTTCCTCTCAGGTTTTTGTTGTTTCTGGCAGGAAAACCCGACATATTCTCCTGTACAACAAAAGGAGCCAAACCTGCTCCTCCAGACCAGAAATGGTTCTGATGGCTACAAATCAAAACCGATCCTTCACAGTAAATGGGAAGTTAAAGCAGGTCCAGATTTTCTGCCTAAAAAACAACATCGAACCACTTTCTGCAAAGAATACATTTGATTTAACTTCTTTTAACACATGAACAGGTGAGGGAGGAGATCAGAAGCTTCACTGATCTGTTTCTTTCTTTCTGGTTGGCTCATTACCTTTTACCAAATTTATTAAACTTGCATTAAGACGCTTCGAGCGGCTAAAGCCCAGTAAAACACATGAAATCAGTATTTCACCAATGTTTCATTTAGAAAAAAACTATTTGTTGCATTTTATACTTTAAATTAGCTTGCAGGTACCAATTTAGGTCAGCAGGTGACAGATTGGATTATTCAACACGATTAATTTTAAAACTTCATAATATAACAGTAAAATTATAATACTAAATTTACAATTTACTAAGTATACACTAGGAATGCAAGAAAATATCGATACACCGATATATCGCGATTTTCTGTCATGATATTGAATGAATATTCAAAAGCAATGTATCTATTTTTAGTTTAGTTTTTAGAATTTGAACAGAGCCGTTAATGATGACAGTAATTTTTGGAGTAAAATTAAAAGTATAACTGGATGTGTTAAAGTATGAAGCAGGTTGGGTTGTTTAGAATGCTGTGACAGTTTTTTGTGGTTAAATTCAGTTTTAAAAATCAATCTTATCGCCCCCCACCGTATCGTGATTCTTCCCAATACACATCCCTAATATATACAGGATGTCTTATGAAGCGAGTGAAATCATCGGTTCGTAGAAATATTTCCAGAGTTGGTTGGGCCAGTTGCTCGCTTAGTTTTTGGGCCCGTTTTGAACACAAAGTGTGAACATATAGAGTTATATTTGTTATTACCCAGAGTTTGTGCTCCATTTGTATGTTCTAAAAACCAAAGGAAACCCAAAACAGTTTGGAAAAACTCAAAACGGTCTCTAAAAACGATGACATGCAGGAAAAGGCCTGAAACGTGGCTATAAAAGATGCTTCGGGATCAAACATGTCACCTCTCTGCACATTCTCATTTGGATTCAGGTCTGGACTTTGACTAGGCCACTCAAACCCACCAATCTGCTTTGATTTAAAACATCCCATAATATATCTGGCTGTGTGTTTAGGGGGAGGTTGTCCTGCTGGAAGGTGAACCTACATCCCAGTCTTCTCTGGATTTAGCTCCGTCATCTTCCTGCTTTACTGTCCCACAGCATGATGCTGCCACCACCATGTTTTCCAGGGTGATAAGCAGTCTTTGCTGTCCACCCCACTGAGTTTTGTATGAGTGAGTCTCTTATTGCTGCAACAGTACCTCTTATGGACAAAGACCAGATTCCTCTGGTTGGGATGGAAACAAGATGGAGGTACGTTTGCATGGCTGTGTAGGATCTGTTTTGCCCTGAAGGTTGATGATGATGATGGGGCTCTTCACCTTCAGCTCTCAGGTTTAGTCCTGGCATTGATGCAGATCTGACTAAATGTGGGAGCTCTCTGCGGAAAGAGACCCCCATCTCCTCGTGGGGGGAGAGGACGTCGCTTTGTTCACCGGAGGCATCAGACGGGTTGCAGCCACGTTTCGGTGGCCATCGCTGCCACAGGGTCACAAGCTGTTGTTGCAGCACCAAGGTCACCTAAACAAGTCCAGACTTCTCCGGGTTAGCTGTTGCATTATTCTGAGAAGCAAAATATCGACGTAGGCTGTGTGTAATGTTTGATGATCTGCAGTCATTTGATGCATAATTTAATAAGTCGGGAGAAAATGGATCAATATAAATATAAGAGTCCTTGGAGAGTGAACAGCAGCTGGACGAGGAGAGCAGCAGCTTCAGCCTCAAGGATCAAAGGACAATCACAGCGGAGATGTCAGCGGGCGGCTTCGCCACAACGCCTGCAGGGTTTTTCCCAGCTGCGTTCCTAATGTTTCTACCCAGAGATGGTTCACAAGTTGGTGCACAACATGCCCTGAAGAGCGGTCGCTTCGAGCCGCTGGTGCGATCATTAAATATGCGAAGCTCGGTTCTGTCCGAGGGCTGCAGATAAACACAGCGAGGTTCTGCAGAGACCGGAAGAATGCATCTGTTCACACTGCAGCGTCGAGGGTGGCGTTTGACAAATCATCCAAAAACTATTCAAATATTGGTTCCTTTTATCCAGGAGGAGGACTTTAGACTCCCGGAAACACAACCGCTTTATCTCTTGAATTAACATCTCAGCAGTTTGGGAGATTTTGGGGGGGGGGTCGTTTAAAGTCATTTCCTGTTTATTTAAGGTTAGGACACAAAAAAATGCTGCAACAACATTATTTATTAGAGATTAAAGACATGTTTTGAGCTACCAGCTTTTTGGTAAGCTAACTGCGAATCATAGTTTTGTAGGAAAAGTGTGACATAATAACAGGACAGAAAGCAAAAGCTGCAGCAACACATCAAGTGGGACTTTAGAGTCTGGATCAGAGCGTCTCTGTCGCTGATTAAACTTCAGACACCAGAGACAGCCACAAGCCCCCCCACAACTGGGGTTGTGGTGACCGAGACCTTCCCAGTCTCCAATGAGCCAAAGCCTGAAGTGTCTCTACTGTATCTGTCTTTCCTGTCAATGCAGGAAAAGTTGAATAGCCTGTTTTCAGGCAGCTGGCTGGCAGTGCCAAGGAAAAGCAATGCATCAGAAAAGTCATTACAATAATTTTTAGAGGTGCAACCATACACAAAATTCACAGTTCGCTAAGTATTTTGGGCTTTTAAGTCAATGCTCTGTACGTTTTTGGTCAACGTTAATCAGGAAAAATAAATACAAATGTGCATATGATTTTATTTTTACACTTATCAGGATTAAACAAAGAACCTTTTTTTTCCTGAAATTAATCTGATTTTATTATGTTCTATAACTTCAAAAAGTTTAAAGTATAGAACTGACTGGAGATTTGATTTTTAAATAAATAAAATAGTACAAGTAGACATAGCCAGAGTAGAAAACAATAGAACCAGTTGAAAACAGTCAGTGTTAATGTTTAGAGATGCTTAAATACTAATTTTTGCCCATATTTGAGAATAAAACATGCTTAAATCACTTTGGAGTTGTTTAGATATTTCAACAGCCTAGTCTCCCAGCTGTACCTGAATGCAGCATAGAAAATCCCTTCTCATCGACGGGGATTCCTCCAACGAGTTTGGTCTGATTGGATGCTACTGGTAGCCATGTTGGACGTCAGCTGGTTTTTCTCTAGTATCAGTGATGTTTCCATTCAGCTTGACATTGTTTCATGTGAGTCATTCATTTCAGTGCAGAGCGTCTTATGGACCTTATTGCTATTGAAAGATGCGTTCACTGACAAAGTTCTGGTTCGGTCCATCTTCCTTTTTCTGCTGTAGCTGCATAAGAAACCATTAATGTTCCCAAATAGAAGAGTTTAGTGATAGCTGGGAGTCCTTCCTGTTTTGTTCTGCTGTCACTTTTTAAAGTTGCCCTGTGGAAACGTTGCTCTGCGCTCCGAGTTCTGCACATAAACTTTCTGCATGTGTTCAGGTAGAAAACAGCTGGATACGTTGGGTACGAATACAGCTGTGCCTGCAGTGTATTTCACTGCATTTTAAGCACCTTAATGGTGTCGTTTTTATTAAAGCTAAACCAAAACGTTCACATCAGGACGTTCCTACAACTGCAACAGGCTGCTGGTAAAGTAAACAACTCTAACTTTAAGAGCATTTAATGTTTAAAATCTGGCTTCTGAGAAACCAAACATGCAGAGCAGAAACACGGCGCTTTATGACAAACAGCTAAGTTTGTGCCCTGCAGCCTGATCCTCTGCTCGGGTCTCTCCTTGATCCTAAGTCCAGGTGGAGTTAATGATGGCTTAGCTCCACTAAGCAGCAGTAAGCCACCAACAGGGATTGTTTAGAGACGAGGGGTTCACCCAAGCGGCCATGCTGTGGTTTCTCTCTCTGACAGTTCACTAGCTAGCGGGAGAATCTTTATGGGAGAGCGGCGACAAGAAAACTGTTCTTTTTCCACCATTCTTTAGGTCTCCAGAAGGGATGAATGCGCTATTGGAAAACACAAACCTTAACGAAAGTAACGAAAGCTGCTACGCTGAAGCACAGAGGACAGACCTGTGAGGTACATCTCAGTACATCAGGATGTCATTAAACCCTTCATTTATTTCAGTAATTCAGTTCTAAAAGTAGAATTCAAATATTCCTAAAATCCTGCTTCTCCAAATGTTGGATTACATCATACCTAATAAGCCCAGTGATACCTGTGCCAGTGTGGACCCGGAACCAAGTTCTCTTGGAAAATCTGAGCTCTTAAAATCCTCACAACTGTGGATTCTGTTCCTCAACACCGTTTTTCCTTCCACTAAACATTCTGTGAATATGTTTGCTTACAGCAGTCCGAGCTTCTTTAGAAAGGATTTTTTCTGGCATTTCGATGGAGTCAGTGACTGTGTAGACCATAGCGTTACATTTCTGTAGTAAAATAATTTGTTATTAGACAAATTTTATTTTATTAGAGAAGAAACAAAATTTTTTAATTTTCCTTAGCTGTAAAGTCATAACTATCACTATTAACAGAACTAAATGCTTTAAAAACATCACTGTGTGTGAAATTATTCATGCATTTTACTTTTTTTAAGTCAATAATTGAAACTAAAACGAAATTTAGCATGAATTATATGCTGCACAAGTCAGATTCAACTCTCTGAACATTGTTCACAAAGTTTCTGAACTTTGTGAACAATGTGTAAAAGAAAGGGTTCCTTCATTAACCTGCTAATCAATTAGAAGAAGAGATGAAGCGAGATGCGAGCAGATCTTTCCTCCCCCTGCAGCCCACAAGCTTGAGTCAACTTCTGGCTACGGTCAATAAAATCAGACAGAGCTCCAGTCGGGAGGCGAGACGAGGACCTGGAGGTCACAAAGAGTCCCGTTACCTTCAGCACCACGCTCCATTATTTATTGGACACCAGAGAAATGCAGCAGCAGGACACAAAACATCCATAAACCAGAGCACAGACGTAGACGTAGACGCGTCCCGCAGATCACAGGGACGTCTCTGGGGGGGACTTGTCCATTTCATCCAGAAAAACGATGCCTGGAAGAGCTACGAGTTTAACCTCATCAGCACAAAACAATCAGCTTCCTTGGTACAACTGACACAGACGGTTCCTGATCAGGTTCTCAAGTCAAAATCCTGCAGACACTGAAACTGCTCTCCATGTTTCTGATGATTATAGTGCAAAAATAATAAATCATTCGTAAAAAATTAAGAAGGTAAAACAGCTACAAAGGTTTAAAGAGTTCTGCCCAGGAGATTCATGTTCAGACTACAAAGATGGTCAAAGTGAAGTCAGACGTCTCACTACATCTTCAAACTGGCTGCACAGGGTCGCTCAGAAATACATACAGACATACATTGAGTAGACTGGAATTAGAGGACCTGAGTGGTCTGGGGGAGGTTGCTATAGTAACAGTAGATCTTCAACATACTTTGGTGCTAAGCCATTCAGTGATTTATAAACTAGTAAAAGTATTTTAAAGTCTATTCTCTGAGCTACAGGGAGCCAGTGTAAGGACTGTAGAACTGGGGTGATGAGCTCTACTTTCCTGGTTCTAGTGAGGAACACGAGCAGCAGCGTTCTGGATCAGCTGCAGCTGTCTGGTTGACTTTTTAGGCAGACCTGTGAAGACGCTGTTGCAGTAATCAATCCGACTAAAGATAAACGCATGGATGAGTTTTTTCTAGGTCCTGTTGTGACATCAGTCCTTTAATCCTAGAAATGTTCTTCAGGTCATAGAAGGCTGACCTTGTTATTGACCTTTATGTGACCCTGGAGGTTCAGGTCTGAGTCCATTACTACACCTAGATTTAAGGCCTGATCAGTAGTTTCTAGCTGGATTAACTGAAGCTGTGTGCTGACTCTTGATCCTCTTTGGGTCCAAAAGGAATTACTTCAGTTTTGCTACTGTGGTACTGTGTTTCTGATTTCAGCGTCTCTTTTCTGGAAAGCTTTAAAGTAGCAACTAACAGTCTGAACTGTAATGTGATATTTATTGCTAATAAAAGTGGTTTGAGGTCATGAAATATATATATTTTTTTCTTTTTTGCAAAGAAAATGTTCTGCCATGAGGTTTGGACAGGCCTTCTGCTCAGAAAAATATAGTAAACCAACAGAAATTACCAGCAAAGTATTAAGAATCATCAAAATTATTAGAAAGTATCTTAAAACACCGCAAAACATCAGAAAATAGTCAGAAATATCAAAACATTTGCTCACCTCGCATCTTAACTAGCCCAACGGCACATTCAACGCATTCAACCTAGACCAATCAAACTGCTCGAAAGATTGCGGCAGGCAGCCAATCAGTGACGAAAAAAATGTTGGGGGAAATAATCAACGGAAAATCTGCAGTTTGTGGTTTTAAATCATTTTTCCAAAGCCGAAATATAGAAACTCAACATGTCCGACGTGTTTTCACAAACACCAATTAAAAAATGATAATAGCAATAATACTACTACTACTACTACTACTAATAATAATAATAATGTGTATTTGAGCGTCACTTCTGTTGCTGTACACAGAGTTTCCACACTAAGGAACATGTAACAGATTTTGATCAACAGACCTGTTGATTTGGGCTTAAAATGAATCTGAATCGCAATGTGCCAGTAACAGTAAAAAGAAAAAGAAAACAAAGACTCTCAGCATGATGCTGCCACCACCATGCTTCACCGTATTCTTAGTAATGGTTTTGGAATGGATCAAGCAGCCTAAAATTAATCTTTCTCCATACTCTGACATCAATCCAGGCTGTAGTCCAAAGTCAGGCTTGAACCAGCAAACATGTACCAACATCTAACCAGATATTACTGGGGGTGTACATACTTAATGCTGTATCAAATTTATACTTTCAAATTCTTAAAAGCTGCTTTTTGTTAAGATTTGTACCTTAATGTAAAACATTAAGGTTCAAATCTTAACAACTTTAACAGCTTTCAGTTTCTATGCTCCTCTAATCTGGAACAAACTTCCAGAAAACTGCAAAGCTGCTGAAACACTGAGTTCTTTTAAATCACAACTAAAAACATATCTGTTTAGAGCTGCCTTTGAGTCATGCTTTTATGTATCATATTTTGTGTGCGCTTCTTGCTGTTTTTACTTTATATGCTTTGTCTGCGTTTTACTGCTGTTTTTATTGTAACACAATCATGTAAAGCACCTTGAATCACCTTGTTGTTGAAAGTGTTGCTATACAAATAAAATCATCTCGCCTAATGTGACATCCGTTCTGATGATGGGTGGACAGAAGCTTCTGAGCAGCTCTGTAAGAAGTTCAATTCTGGGTGAAAACTTTTAGGTAAACAAGGAAAACTACTTCTTTTACATCAGAAGAATTATTTATGGATTCAATATTTAATCAATTTAAAATAAAAGTACAATTCAACCAACCTTTTGAGTCATCGAAAACTGTCAGGATTTATCCAAGAAGCACCTACAACTCCTGTCTTTTGTTTGTAGCTCTACAGAGCTGGTATAGAAAGCAGAAAGCTTTTCTTGTTGCCAACAACAAACAATCGCCACTTCCCACAAGACAAATTTATGTCAACTTCTATTAAACCTGAAGTGTCCTTGGATATAGAGAGGTGGCCAGACCGGATTGGACATCAACCATTTTAGCAGCAACATATTGTCTCTGTGGACAGATCATCAAACCGTAGACCAAACATTCAGTACTGTAGAAAACAAAAAACACTTGGTTTCATTCTGGTTTCGTATTTTTAATCACACTAAAAGGTTCCAGATCACCAACCTGCTGTTAATAAGCAGAGTTAGAACCAAAAGCAGTTTGTTAATGATGATTTTTAGTCACCGAGCAAAAACGGCTAACATGATCCTGGTCACAAACCAGTTCCCTGTGGATCAAAAGCCAGTTTCCTGCCTCCTGAAACCAAATAGCTTCCTTTGGAAAGCTCAATAAATCACTAGTAGAACCTGTCTGACACCATGAAGCAGCCTAAAAGATCTCGAATGGTCCCGATCTAAAGAACTTCAAGTACAGATGGGAAACAAAGATGTCTATCGGTATGGAAAGGGTTCCAGAACCATCTCCAAGGTTCTGGTTGTCCAGAGAACCTCAGCGAAAACCGGCCCACCAGAATTACTCCATCTGAAGCTCTGCAGGCCTCACTCCTTCAGTTAAGGTCAGAGGTCATGATTCAGTAATAAGAAAGAGACTTCAAGGCCAGAACCAACATCTTGGTGACCCCCAAGACTTCAGAACCAGAACATGTTACCTACAGCAGAACATTGTGACAATAAGCCCAAACACACAATGAAGGTTTTGAGGTGGCCTAGTCAAAGTAGAGCCTAAGTCTGATTGAGATGCTCTGGTATCAGGATGTTCATGCTTGATGCATCGTTTTTAAAATCAGGTCTAAAAGCAGCTAAAGCGTTCCTGAACATGCTGGACTGGATCCGTCTGCCATACAACGTTACAGAACCAAATCAGAACCAGCAGCATTTCTACATTAAATCCCTCTGAGAATAAAACCCATTGTGCTGCAGCTTACTCAGTGCTGATAAAGCTGGTTCTGATGGAAGCAGCAGCTGGTTCTGAGAAGCAATAAAGTGAGCGGACACACCTCCAAAGCGGGCTGCAGCCCGGTGCCTGGATGGAGACACCAGCTCCTTGACGATCTGAAGGACCTGCATGCTCAACAGGAGCCGGCGGAAGGCGCCACGAGCCGGTGGCGGCTCTCACGCCTGGGCTCCACCTCAGGAGTCATCACCTCATCCTCAGCATGACTCCTCAGGATGTTGGTTTCAGGTAAACAGGCAAAGATCTGGTCCTGGTTTCGGCGTCTGCAGCTGCAGGAGTTCAACGTTTCATCCAGATTTCAGGACAAATTGCTCCTGGAGAAGCTGCAGCCTCAGCAGCTGAAACACAAACAGGCTGTCATGTAGCTTCGGCCGCTCTAACAGGACTACATGAAGCAGCAGCAGAGGGAGGCGGTGGACGCTCGCCGGCGCTCCTGTCGCTCAGAACTGTCCTCTCCTTCCTGGTTCTCCTCCTCTGTGGATCCAGAACACAGAAAACCACCTGGTCGCTGTAAAACTCTCACTTCCACACTGCAGCTCGCTTCCTCTATTCACATCCTCCAGATTCTAATTAACGAGCGCTTCCACTCACCCACAGCATCTCCATCCCTCCCTCCCTCTTCTCTCCCCCTCGCTCTCATTGTACTGCTCTTTCTCACCCCCTCTGTCACTCCTCCAGTTTCTCATGTATATCCACTGTGAAGCTGAAACATGAGCAGAATGTAGAGGGCTGAGCGTGCACCGCCCAGCTTCACTAATTCAGAGGTAACGCCTTCTCGCTCCATCAGCTGGGCCCCTGCCTTCTTGTCTCTTCTCTAAAACATTTTCATCCAACAACCAAGAAATCAAAGCCGTTTATTTTATGTTTAACTTTTTTATTTGTAACTTTTCAACTTTTTAACTTTATATTTTAATTTTATTTTTCTAAAGTAAAAAAGCCGTTTATTTTCTTTGTAACTTTTTTCTTTGTAATTTTTTGACTTTATTTTTTAATGTTATTTTTTTACGTAAGAAAGTCATCAATTTGATTTTTTTGAACTTTTTTGATTTTTTAACTTATTTCTTAGTAACTTTTTTTAACTTTATTTTTTAATTTGATTTTTTAAAGTAAAAAAAGCCGTTTATTTTATTTTTTAACTTTTTTCTTAGTACCTTTTTTAACTTTATTTTTAAATTTGATTTTTTAAAGTAAAAAGTCGTTTATTTTTATTTTTTTTACGTATTTCTTTGTAACTTTTTTTAACTTTATTTTTTGTTTTTTAAAGTAAAAAAAGCCGTTTATTTTATTTTTTTACTTTTTTCTTTGTTACTTTTTTAACTTTATTTTTTCATTTTATTTTCACGTTAAAAAAGGTTGTTATTTTATTTTTTACCTTTTTATTTTTTAACTTTATTCTTTGTTACTTTTATTTAATTTGTTTTTTACATTTATTTTTTAAAGTAGAAAAAAAAGTTTATTTTATTTATTTATTTTACTTTTTTCTGTGCATTTTTTACTTTATTTTTTAGCTTTAAAGTAAAAAAAAGCAGTTTATTTGCTGTTTTTGCTGGAATGAGCCTCAGTAAAAGCTGCCAGCTCTCCATTCTGTCAGAGAGGCAGAAATCAGAGCTTTTATCTCATTATTCCTGCAAAAAATGATTGTTATAACAAATGCATCCTTATGAATTAAGCGATCATAGTTGATTCTCATTCAGCTCAAATCACTTTCTAGCATACAAAAATTACTTTTCCTCACGATCTGGCATTAAATCAGTCTAAATGTTTCATGTTTTAGACCTGAAATTATTTATTAAACGTCAGAATAAAAAGTTTTCTTAATTGCTTTCTATAAAGTCAGAAGTTTACATATACTTATTATGACTTTAAATGGGATGATGCAGAGGGTTAAATGAGGCCCAGATGGTTAAAAAGAATAAATTTATCTACTGGTTTCCTTAAAATTAAAAGTTAATGACATTAAAGTTCGATTAAAACTTGGTGAAAAAGCTTCATAAAGGAAAAGACAATGAGTAAACAAATAGGTTTGTTAGTAACATGGATAAAAATAATAAAAATCTAGACCCAAAACACAAATCATGTCCTCAAAGATTCTGCAGAAATATTTCTGATATTAACAGCCACTATAAAGCGACGTTGAAATGATCCAAACACGAAACACACACACATAGTGAAGCCTTGTGATAAAGTGGCTGTATATTTGTCTCCTCAGGCAGTGCAACAGAAAGCCCAATTACTGCATTGCTGGACTCACTCTGCAGCTGCTGTTGCCATGGTTCCGACCCGGTGTTGCTAGGCTGTGACCCCACTCAGTGAGGTGAAGATATTTACAAAAACAACAGTGAGCAGCTTTTAGTGTCATTTAGAAATGCATTATTTAAACAACCAAAAAATAATAATAATCTGCTACACAGTTTGCTTCCAAAAACTAAATCCATGCTTTAAAAAAGGACAAGCTTAAATGTATTGTGGGTTTTCAGGAACCCACACAGGGTCAAGCTTCTGAAGACATCTGACCAGCACCCTAACAGGACTCTTTGTAAAGTAATCAACAATCTTCTGGTACAATTCTGGAGATAATTGTAAAAAATGGAGCTGTTTGACACAAAGACGAGAAGGTTGTCTAGTGGAGTACACCTGCACGGTGTTGGCATTATCATGCTGTGGGGCTCTTTTACTGTCAGCGCCACTGTGCAAAAAGATGGAATGATGATGAAAAGGGAGAAGTAACTCCAGATTCTCCGGATAGACCGAAGGTGTCCATGTCCAAGAAGCAGTGTCCTGCCGCACTCAGGTCCTCTAATTCCAGTCGACTCAACATCCCTAGAATCAGAACCAAACATGGAGAAGCAGCTTTCAGTTTCTATGCTCCTCTAATCTGGAACAAACTTCCAGAAAACTGCAAAGCTGCTGAAACACGGAGTTCTTTTAAATCAGAACTCAAAACGTATCTGATTAGAGCTGCCTTTGATTAATGCTTTCATGTATCATGTTTTGTTTATGTTTCTTGCTGTTTAATGCCTTGAAGTATCTGTGTGTGCTTCTTCCTTTATTGCCGTTTTTACTTTATATGCTTTGTGTTTTACTGCTGTTTTTATTTTACCTCTAATCATGTAAAGCACCTTGAATCACCTTGTTCTTGAAAGTGTGCTATACAAATAAAATTGCCTTGCCTTGCATGTGTCCACGTTTCTCTGCACCAAAACAGCTGAATTAATGATAGAATTACCTCCTGGCTTTGTCATCATGACTGCTGATGAACCATGGATTTGATTCAGGTGTGCTGAACAAGAGGAACATCTTGAACATGCAGGACATCACGTCTAAAGGGCTGGATTGAACAGATAGAAACTACAGGGTTAAAACTTGGTTACAACTGGGTGCTCCAACAGGACAATGATCTCCAGAACTATAGAGTTACCTTTCTCATACTGTCCCCTTCATAATTGTCTTTGGAAGCTTGTGAACAACTGTATATTTAAGTAGGTCCAACCCAGAAGGCCCCAGCAGAAGCTCTGGTGATTACCTCCATTGATTTGAGGAGCAAAGGTTCCCTACACCGCTGTAGCTGTTTAAGTGGGTAACAGGAAACATGACGTATCTTTGAGGAACAAGCTTATTTCCAACTAAAAAATCTCTCCAGTTCAACCCGAATATAAACAAAATATCTAAAAAACAGCCAACCCACCCACCTACCAAAAAAACAACCTACCAATTAAACTAACCCAACAAACCAAACCAACCGATCAACCAACCCAATCCACCACCCCACCAACCAACCAATTAAACCAACTCAACAAACCAAACAACCACCTGACCAACTCAACCCACATACCAACCAACTAAACACTCAACCTACCAATTAAACCAACCCAACAAACCAAACCAACCGATCAACCAACCCAATCCACCACCCCACCAACCAACCAACCAATTAAACCAACTCAACAAACCAAACAACCACCTGACCAACTCAACCCACATACCAACCAACTAAACACTCAACCTACCAATTAAACCAACCCAACAAACCAAACCAACCGATCAACCAACCCAATCCACCACCCCACCAACCAACCAACCAATTAAACCAACTCAACAAACCAAACAACCAATCGACCAACCAAACCACATACCAACCAACAAACCAACCAAACACCCAACCCACCAATTAAACAAACTTCCAAACAACCAACCAACCCACATACCAACCAACTCACATACCAACCAACCAATGGACATACCAATTACACCAATCCAACAAACCAAACAACCAACCGACAAACCAAACAACCAACCAACCAATTAAACCAACCCAACCCACCTACATACTTATCCCAAAAAATGGTAGGTTAAAAAAAATCTCCTTCTGTTCTCTACCAACTGCTACAGTTTTTGCTGCCATCATAAAGAGAAAATTGCTTTTTGTCATTAAACTTCTTTAAAGACCTGAATAATTTAGGTGTGACCATTAAAATACTTTTCCCCAAGCAGTGAAACACTTCATACTCTTCTGTTGAGGACCCAGAGCTCCAACAGCAGAACCGGAAACTCTGGATTTTAGCGCTACCTCTATTTTTATCCTCCCCTTTCAAGCTTCAACAAGACCAAAACCTTTCACAGAATCAATACGCCACAATCTGCATTTCAAGTGAATCTGCGAAAGATCTCCTCGGAGGTGAGAAAAATGAAAGTAGAGCGAGCTGCAAGCCACCTGAGGTGAAATGGATTGGTCAGCTTTTAAAGAGTGGAAAAAGGGGAGCAGGGACGAAACTGAAGGAGCCCTCCAACAATCGGCAGATCAATAAGCTCTCATCAGATTTTCCTCAGCATCTGCCTGATTGAAAACGGAGAGAAGCTGCCCGTCTCCGACACGTCTCTGCTTTAATCTACAGGCCAGCTGGGAACGAGGAGGAAGGCTTAACGGAAGGAAAACACAACCATAGCAACAACATTTAGAGCAGAGACGATGTCAAACACATCGGGGTAAACATAACTGACAAAGTATAGAGTTTGTTTATAATAAACTCATCCAGGACTCTTACCTTAGAACCAAACCGGTCTGTTGATACGTTAATGAAGAACTTCTGGATTAAACTCTACAAACTTCCAGTTACTTCCATTTATCCTTTTGTTTTTCAACATAAAACAATAAAAAATATTTAGTTTATTTTTCTCTCATTTATCAAGCAAATGTAGTTTTATTTCTAACATGTTAGGGTCATCAGGGTCATCTTAAAGCAGTGACGTGTGGTGAGGTTGATCACTGGTCAGGCACTGACTTCACTTGAGTCCAATATAGAAACCCAAAATAGAAGCTTATATGTTAGTTTTGACTTTAATTGAAATAATTAGCTGTTTTAACAGGTTTTAATTATGTTTTAATCTATTACATACATCGGTAGGTAGCTTTAGTAGCTGTAATAGATCAGATTCAGCCTTATTGACTGGTCTGAGCCATTAGTATAATAAATTCTTATAAGACTTGTAAAAGAAACAAAAATGTATCAAGATGAGGCTACAAGTCAAATAATTAAAATATGTTATAATCAATACCATAATGGTTAATAAGTTGCATCTTTTGTCAGTATTTACTTATGTCACTCAGGTCTCTTAACTTGCTTTCTTTTGGTTTCTTACAAACTTTCAGTTGGGGTAAAAAAAAAAAAAGGTGTTTGAATAAAGGGTTGAATTTAATTCAGTTTTTTTCTTTGTACTTTATTAAAAGTACTTCATTGGAAAAATAGTATAAAATGGCCAGGACTGCACTTAAAATATATTTTCTACCTGTTTTGATAGTAATCAATATTTATTGCTATCAAATAATTACTTTTCTGTTTATCAATCTGCTTTTTTTCTATATCATCCAGCCCTTAAGCCTAGTTTATGCTTCTCCGTCAGCAAGTTTGCACTCACACCCACACGTTTCCTTTTAATATTTCTCCGTTGTTGCGAAGCAATTCCCCTCCAGGACAGCAGGGGGTGTAGACCTTTTCTGGCGGGACTGCCTACCACTGCAGTGACGTCTCTGGTCGATGACAGTTTATGTACTTCTAGTTATTTTACTAGTTTTGATTGGACTGGAAAGCTTTTTACTAGAAGTGCAGCTCATAGAATCCTCTAAAAAACGCATGGAAACAAACAAACACGGCGTCTGTTGTGTTGTTCTCTACACCTCCTGGTGTTCAAAATCACCAAAAGATTATAAAGCCGCGTTCACACCGGTCAGCGCGTCCAGGCGTCAAATCGCTCAAACGGACGAAAGTCGACGCTTTAAAATTAAAACCCAGCTGCTTGCACACTTGTGGTCTGCGTCGGCGCGTCGGGGCATCAGCGCGTCACGTCATTACGTCAGCGTGCGGGCGTGGATTTGTCTGTTGCTAGTTGTTTACAACATGGCGGATCTTGTCGGATCAGCAGCGCGTCTTCAACTACCGGCTCTCCCGGGCCCGGCTGGTGGTGGAAGATGCATTCGGGATCTGGTCTGCACAGTGGAGAATGTTTCACCGCAGACTGGAAGTCAACCCCGAAGTTGTGGAGAAGTGTGTGATGTGTGCGTTAGCTAGCGTAGCGTTAGCTAACATAACAAGAAAGTTAAAAGAAAAAATTTTTTTTTCTATGTTTAACTGCTTACCTGGCACTCCAATATCCTCCGATATCTTCCTCCAAATCAGATCCGATCTCTTCCTGTCTTTGTAAAAAGACGAAGACGGGTCATACAGTTCACGGACATTACATACAGCGACGATCAGTTTGTCCTCCATCTTGAATAAAAAATTTGCCGATTCCCCCATGGAAGGAGTTACTACGTCAGTACAACGAGTCGCTCTGATTGGTTGACGCCGCGCGTCTGCTGCCCGAAAGTTCAATTTTCCCAACTTGAGCAGCAGACGCCCCGACGCGCGCGACTTGCTGCTTGGCAGTTTGACGCCCACTAGATGCGTAGGAACCATAGACTTGCATGTAACCTAGCTGCCCTGCTGCCTGGACGCGCTGACCGGTGTGAACGCGGCTTAAAGCATTATAAAGCATCTAGTGGCCAAAAGCTGCATTGACTACTAATTACATCGACTACAGAGCACCGTTCTGGTGAAATAATATGGGGTTGATTTTGACTGACCAATCACAGATGTGCGCTCTCCATTGCGTTCGACGGATAATTAAAAAAATGGAACTCTACTCCGTCCGTCCTTGCGTGCCAGGTGAGGCCTCACCTGCCTCCCCAGGCTGCAGATCACAGAGAGGTTTTTCCATGCTGCATCTTTCCTCTTCCACACCCAACCAGAATCTCTACAGGTTTCTGTTTCCGGTCAGAGTCGCTGCCACATAAACTAATCCTGCCGTCATTAAAGAGCTGACAACAAACATGCCGGCGTGGCCCTAATGGCAGCCATTTTGGAGGGCTGATTGAATTAGGCTGGGTGCTGATTGCTCGGCGCATTGATTAATGCTGGCTGCTGTATTTTTGAATTTGAATAATAATGGGCAGTCTCGGCCATTTTATTACTCTGAACTTGACCATCAGTTGCGTCCGCAATGTTTATTCGTGTTCGCACGTTAATTGTGCTTCTATTGGACAAAGATGGGTTCCTGTGGTATTGATTGCACTAACAGGCCGTCAAAATAAAATTATATTTCTGCTGGGTATGATAATGGTGGTTGGTCTAAAATGGGTTGAATGGGGTGTCACGTGGCGTAGTGGTTAGAGCGGGCACCCCATGTGCAGAGGCTTTGGTCCTCGACACGGCTGACCCCGGTTCGAGTCCCGTCCTGGGCGACCTTTGCCACATGTCTTCTCCCACCTCTCTCCCCCTTCAAAACTCTGTCCACTGTCAATAAAAGGCCACTCAGGCCCAAAAACCTTAAAAAGGGGTTGAAATGATCACATTTTTTTCTTTACATATTGATTATTAAAACTTGTTTTAATTAAAATTCACAACGTTTTAGTGAAAGTTATGGACCAACAATGCTTCATGATTTTATTGGACAAAATTCTTGAACCAGCCTAGAAGGCGGAGGGGTAGCAGAGTCGCTCAACTGCGGTTTTCTGGCTAAAAGCGCCCGCTAACCTCAGTTAGCTTCGGTTAGCTCCGGGTTAGCTCTGTTAGCTTGTAGCTACATTGGCTCAGAGTTTGATGGGTGTCAATCATCCGCCCCCACCCTCATAGACCCACTCTCAGTTCCAACTCTTTGCCTATTTATTTGTATTTTCCGGGTGTGACGAGACTTATGACGCGGCCAAGATGGCGGTGGTGGGAACCGCCCACTGGGCTTTAATTCAGTTCTTCAGAAACCTTCGGGTGACATCACTGAGGCTCCGCCCATCTAAAATACAGTCTATGGTGTTAGTTGGAGCTTGGCTTCATAGAAACCACTTGGAAAGCAGCTATTTATCTCCTCTTCCTTCACAGAGCCTTGCATCATTGCATTAAATGATTTCACTTGATTGACCACCACAGTGAGGCTGTGTTGAAAGAATAACAAACCTCTCCACACATCCCAACATTCCAGCCGTCCTCCATGGAGTCCAGAACCGCTGAGCCAGCATTCAACAGCTTCAAGTTCATAGGAGGCGGCACAGAGGACCGAGGGGGTTCCCTCCTCATCCCGGCTTTCCCGTTTCCTTTTCCTATCCATTTTACTTCTCTCAGCCTCCATTGCTCTGCCTTGCACACTTCCTGTATGCCTGGCCCCCGGTGTCACTTCCTGCTCTCAAGGCATGCAGCTTTTTGACCAATCAGAGTGGAGCCAGAGCTCCGGTGTCCTTCACCGGTCGGATACTTTAGATTTCCCAGCAGCAACTGACCTGCTTCAGCAAAATCAGAGCAGTAATTGAAAGACGTAACGCATTAAATACAACGGACGGACGGACGGACGGACGGACGGATGGATGGATGGATAATTTTAGAAAATAATATTTTTCAACACCATATTTATGTGGTTTGTGGGAAGGTTTACCATTATTTCAAGGCCAGCATTTCTAAGGTCAGACACTGATGTTGGACGAAGTCGTCCCAAAGGTGTTCAATAATCAGGGATGTGCATTGATATAAATCTGGTATCACGATACATGGATAACGATACGATATAATGCGATACTATGAGTAAGACTATATGTTATGATTTTTAAAACTGAATTTAACCGTAGAAAAACTGTCCCAGCATTATAAACACTCCAACCTATTTCATAATTTAACACATCCGCTTTTATTACTAGATCTAGTTGATCCACTGGAACGAAGAAGGTGAAAAAAGGCCACAAAATTACCAGTTAAACTTTAATTTTACTTTTAAAATGAATGTCATCATTAATGGTTCCATTCAAAATCTAGAAAACAAAACGACGATACATTGCTTTCGAATATCGACACGATATGACAAAACAAAGCGATATATCGGTGCGTCAATATTTTCTTACATCCCTATCAATAATAATAATAATAATACATTTTACTTGGGGCGCCTTTCTAAAACCCAAGGTGACCTTAAAGAGTAGTTTTTTGTGCATTTCTAGCGCTCGTTCTGGCAGCAATACACAGTGATCTTCCTTCCACCTGACTTTACACAATGCGGTCAGGAAAATGCCATTCTCCTGGTAAAAGCCATATCTAGACTCTTTCACTGGACTACCAGGAAAAGAGGCATGAGATGTCCCTCCATGCAGGAAAATTAATTCAGCTTGGTAGTTTTTAAGGACATGTTTGGCATTTCAATAATCAAAGCTACAATTTTCCTTTATATGCAGTCCTTGGCTTCAATCTAATATTGTTTGTATTTAAAATAATAACAAAATCAGCAACAGAACCAAGAGAACATGAAGAGAACATTAAATATTTAAAGTAAAAATGAAAATTTGTCTTTAAAACCGAAGCCGAATCGAAGCCGTTAAGCTTTGTACTAAAAAATAAATCTGTTTTAGAGATAAACTACATACAACCAGCCGTGTGCGTTCAAGAGCTGCAGTGAAACGGGTCCAGAACCACAGAACCCTGAGTCGGCCTGGTTCTGACCTCTCCCAGGCCTGCATGGTCACAGAGTTCAGCATGGAAACACACAATTTTTATGTGTTGCTGCAGAAATAAGAAGATAAATAAACAGTAAATGAGCAGACGAGGGCGGCACAGGAGTCTATAAAATTGACCCACAATGCTCCCCGTCTCCCCCGTCGTCTCCCTCCCTCCCAGTTGGGCGCTCATACATCATGCAGTCGATCAGGTGCATCCCGCCTGGCGGCCGGTCGATAGGTTGGGAGTCGTTTATCACAGACTGGCCGTCAGTGGGAGGTTTGCTCCAGATCGAAGGGATGCAGCCGCTCGGTTTGGGTCTGTGCAGCGTCCCTCAGAATCATACCAGAACTGTCATGTTATCAGCTGATAACGAGCCGGGGTAGTCAAACACACCCGAGGTGAAATCATGTCAGATGATCCTGCGTCATGACAATCCTCTCTAATACATCTTCTCTACATCCTCCAGAGACTTCAGCTCCGCTCACAGGTTTCATGCAGGACTTGAGGTCTGAGATGTCCATGAATGAAGACTGATTCAGTGTCTGCTGAATCCTTTCTGTGTGGATTGAGTCCTATGTTTTGGATCGTTATACTGCTGTCGACCCATTCTTAGTGTTCTAGCCGAGGCCACTACATTTTTATTTAAAATGTCCTGGTGTTTAAAAGTGTTCGTGACAAGGTTCCCACAAGAATCACAAAGACTTTTTTTTTTTATCCACCAAACTTTCCATTAATATCCTTAGATACACCACTCTGTGAGCCACAAGCTTCTTTTACGTGTAAGCCATTAAATCACCATTAAAGAGCATTTCTTAATTGGACTGACGTAATATTTCAAGTAGGGCTGTCAAACGATTAAAAATGTGAATCTAATTAATCACGGGTAGACGTGAATTAATCACAATTAATTAACATTCCTAAATAAGACTGAAAAATTACAATTTTTGGTCTGAATAAAGCACAAAACCGGATTCTGTTGCTTTTTTTTTTAAAGGAAATCCAGGAGAGATCCATGGAACAGATTTATACACAGCCCTTTTAACCTATTTATCTTTTAGCCAGATGCTAACTGGTTTACCTTTTCCGAACGTAAAACTGGCCGTTTATTAATTTTGGACAACCCTGAGGATCCTCTTAATGGGACTATCCTACAACAACAGTGTCTTCAGTCAGAGGCTTCTACAGTTTAGTAGCATCACAGACTGCTACAGGAGATCATTCTTTCGCACAGCCATCAGGAGCTACAAAAACTCCTTGAAGAATTAAATAGTATGAGCTACAAAAAAAATTTCTCTTAAGTTTTTGAATTTAATTGAATTCTTCTGAACAATAGAGGGATTATTTGTTCATCAAAACACGATGCACGCAAATTGTGTGACACCGGCCCTTTAAATTAGCTCCGGTTCCTTCTGTTGATTGTGGTTATCTTGCAGCTGCAGTGTTGGTTAGCCATGTTAGCTTGTTTGTTAGCCAAGGCTTACCTGATGTGAAGTGATCGCTGCAGATTGTTGCATTTTTAATCATCTGCTCGTTCCAATTGCTTCTTCTGATCGCTTGCAACCAAAGACGTCTTTTGTTTGCCTTGAAAGGGGCGCGAGTCGATGGTCTGTTGTTTTTAATCAAAGCGATTTGTGCAGCCAACAGCACAACGCCTGATCGCGTCTCTACACGAGCAGTAGAGCAGGGAGTGACGTAGAACCATAATCCTTCTGTACGACCTGCGACTGAGAAGAAACGTTCACGTGGAACCGTGGACGCGGTTCGGGTCTGCCATGCTGTTTATGTGAAGAGTCAGCTCTGAAAGCAGCGCGGGTTATATTGTGGGATAAACAGGACTCGCCATCCTGTGCATGCGTTAATGCGTAAAAAAATTAATTTATTGCGTTAATTCTACAAATTAATCGACCTGCCCTACCGCATTCATTTTGACAGCCCTAATTTTAATTTTATTATAAACTGGGCCAGAATCATCAAAATGAAGAACTAAGCAAGCATCTGTGTTATGAATCCATACGAGTTCATGCTTTGATTTAAACTACTGAATTTAATTAACTTTTCAATGATATTTTCCCCTATTAGCATACAGATGCAGAATGTTTTGTTTTTGGTCTGTTCTAAAATAATTAATAAAACATGTTTGCTTTCAAACTGCTTCTTCAGGTCCAGGGAACACTTCCATGGCATTTGTTCTCAAATGTAAATCTCATGACCTAAAATGTCACTTCCGCTTGTGTAATCACACCCCACTTATAAGTGGAGCACCTCAGGGCTGTGAGCTTGGTCCTTTTAGTAATACATTTCATGAAGATGGGTCTGTTTAGTAATGATTGTGCTCAGATCTTTCTAGATATGTGAATTCCTTCCTGCTTTGCTGTGTTTACAGGGTCATTGTTTTCCAGTCAACACTGACCGATACTCGCTCTTACTGCGTGCATCATAAAGCTGTACAAGATGCAGCTCGTCTCCACATTGAGGATGGATTGATCAAACTTTCTGAGCAATGGGAAGACGGCTGATAAAAAACCGGCAGCGCCACTCGGCTCACCATGGCAACTAAATATAGTGAGACCATGAAAGGCTTGTGGCGAGGAAACACATTCTGTATGTGTGAAGGGAAAAGGAAACGGGCTGTAGCTCTAATCTGAGGTCGCATGTTATTTAATATTTACAGCAGTTTCTCCAAAAGGTTTCAGCTTTTCCTTCAAATATTTGCAGCAAAATTACCTTCAGTTTAGTTTAGATCACAACCAATGAACAGCCTGAAGGTTTTATTTACAGCTGCAGAGACTAAATCAGAGTTTCAGCTCCATATACCCTTTATAATAGCTTAATCTTATCCTTTCATAACGTGTTCATTCTGTCTCTCTCCTATCTATGCCTGCCAGTCCACTGAAATTGAGACTGAAGGTCTGCTAAAAATTTCGAGAACACTAAGATTAAAGAGTGAATCCAGGCCACAGAAACCATTTAAACATCCAAACCTGAAGAGTTGCAGGAAAAAACTGCCTGGCAGCAGATAAACAGCTAGGAGGAAACGGTCCTTTCACCCATCTGAGGTGGAACACACTTTCTTTTTGGTGCTTCTTCAAAAACTGCATCAGGTGGTGAATAAATGTAAATAATCAACAGATTCTGACAAAGAAAAATTACAGTTAAACATCTGGAATCCTCTGCTTCAACCCCGAGTCCAAAAGCTTTTAATCATTCCAATTAAAAAGCTTCGAAATCAACGATTCCCAAAGTTCGGGTCATGGATAAACAGATGTGGATCCTCTCCAGAAATCAAACTAATGATAAATGGTGATGAATGTTTACATTAGACTGTTTATGGAGGTAAAAACAGCTGTTTTTGTTATTATTATTATTATACTTCCATGTAATTGATTTCTTAACCTGTTTATATGCTGAATCAATACTCTGTGTCTGTTGGGGATCAGAAGCTGAAAATGTTGGGAATCTTTGTTCTAAACGATAGAAGAAAGCAATCTTCGACACAGAGAAAACATCAACCAGGTCAGATAAGCAGAGCGTCTGCTGCCGTTACCTCCGTTTATCAGAGCTGTTCGCTAAATTATCTCAGACACACGGGATCTTAATATGCAATACCAAGTCAGAGCCTCATGTTTCAAGTTTTACTGCATCCTTCCAAGCCTTCACAGTGGAGATGTGAGGCAGCAGATCATCTCACCACCATGTGGCGGTCAGATCACACCACATTTTAGCTGTTTTGCATCAGAGAAACAGAGAACACTACTCCCACAGTCAAGCACGGAGGTGGAAGCATGATATGTTCTCTACTCAACCAGAACACTGGAACTGGGTCGAGGAGACCAAACGGAGCAGCTGGACAAGAATCACACCCGTTGCAAAACCTGTTTCTGTGGAGGAAGGTGAAGCGTTGAGGTACCAGAACCAAAGAAAACTAAATGTTTCAGGGAGGTTCTGTACAGAAGAGTGGGTCAGGAGTGAGAAGTCTGCAGGCCAGATGTTTCAGTGGTGGAATATATGTGGCTTTAATATCATGTCACTCATGAATCCCTGTTTTGTAGCCCCGGTTCGCACATGGCGATACCCGGGGGTTGGGTTGAACAGTTTTCCTTCTGCTGCTCTGATAGCTCCAGCGAAGCTTCCTTCCTGTAACCCTACCCCCCACCTCCCCCAGACGCACCTTTATCACGGCACACGACATCCGAGCACCACTCGTCATCGCAGCAACAGACAGATAACACAGCAATGGAGGGTGGAAAAACTGCATTCCTAATAAACTGGCATCAGTTCAGACGTTGGGTTGGAACCTGCAGCTTCCTGCCTTTAAACAATAGGAATAGAAATGTTAATAAACATTTCTTCCAATGTTGCATTTTTCCTTTGAATACGTCTGATTAAGCAAATCTCATTATTGACCAAAGATACCCTGAGTATATAAGAGTTAGTGGGGTGCCGATTCATTATTTAATCGATTATTTGCAATGTGAAACGTGTCAAATCGATAGAGATTCATAGGTGTTCAAAACGGATTATGCTTCATAAAAATTAAATGACAGGGACATAAAAGTCTGGAGTGCAGTCTGGACATTTTAGGGGACGGACCGACTGAATCAAGCTAGCGTATCAGCTAGGGCTGTAACGCTACATGTATTCAGATTTTTCGGTGCTGCCCTGTGGGGAACAAATCAAGTTGTTTTCTACCTGAACACATGCAGAATGTTTATGTGAGGAACTCAGAGCGGAGAGCAACGTTCTGCAACGCAACTTTAAAAAGTGACACCAAAACAAAACAGAAAGGACTCCCAGCTATCACTAAACTCTGCTACTTGGGAACATTAATGGTTTCTCACGCAGCTACAGTAGATAAAAAGAAAGATGGATGGAACCAGAACTTTGTCATTGAACGCATCTTCCAACAGCAATAAGGTCCATAAGACGCTCTGCACTGAACTGAATGACTCACCTGAAACAATGTCAAGCTGAATGGAAACATCAGTGATACTAGAGAAAAACCAGCTGATGTCCAACATGGCTACCAGTAGCATCCAATCAGCCCAAACTCCTTATTTTAAATAAAAAGTCGGAAGAATCCCCATTGATGAGAAGGGATTTTCCAAACAGCTGCCCCATGCTGCATTCAAGTACAGCTGGGAGACTAGGCTGTCGAAATATCAAAAAAACTCCAAAGTGATTTAAGCGTGTTTTATTCTCAAACATTTCTAAACATTAGCAGTGACTGTTTAAAAGTGGTCATATTGTTTTCTACTCTGGCTATGTCTGCTTGTACTATTCCATTTGGGTCTTTTTTATCCAATGGAATCTCCAGTCAGTTCTATATTTTCAACCTTTTTAAGTTATAGAGCATAATAATATCCAATTCATTTCAGGAATTGAAAGGAAGGAAGCGGCTTTGAAGGCAAGCGATTTCAAAACGAACAGTTTGGAAATTATGAGTTGGGAAAAAGAATACCCAAATCAACCTGGCAATGTGTTAACTATTTACCCCCTAAGCCTAATAACTGGTTGCTCCACCCTTGGTAGTAACAGCTGCTATCAAACATGAAAACTTTTAAACAAGCGGCAGTTTTCACTCTGTTTTTAGATTGCTGCCATTTGCAGCCGAGTCATGTGGCTTTAAAGACAAACGAGAGGAAAACCCTCAGTGGAGAGATAATCCATCTGATGGTTTATGCTCTGCGGTAACTGAATTACATCTCGGCAGCTTCTGCTTCACTGGAATCTGTGTCACGCTGATGAAACAGCCAGCAAAACAAGGCGGTTTGTGGAAACGTTGACCACAAAAAAGGGAACACTCAGACTGGAGGGCTGGTTTACAGCCGCCGGGGGGGGGAAACACGGCGTTATAATAACGCTGCTGCTGCTGCTGTGAGTTTCGACATGTCATCTGGTTAGAAAATCTGCACCAATCTTCATCGCTAATCCTGGTTCAAGTTCACGTCGGCAGCAGGGAATGCTGGAGGGGATAAAGCGGAGGCCTGGAGGGAGCTAATAAACCCGCCGGACCTGTGCGGCAGCCGTCTTTACCTCAGGTGCTTTTCCTTGAGTCACTCTGTGGGCCGTGTTGAGGCACAGCAGAGACGTGTCATCGCGTCTTCAGGAGCGGAACGGAGGAGGCCTTTAAGTGCAACCGAACAAACAAAAACAAAACAGAAATAGCTGGAAACTCCAGGGAGCTATTTGGACCATAACAACCACTGGTGCTCCTGTTGCACAACTGTAATAGTCGCACTATTAAAGATATTGTCACCACGGATTAGAGCTGGCTATCGATTCAAATTTCAAGAATCCATTCGATTCCGATTCTCAAGAGTTAGAATCAATTATCACGATCCGATTCGGTCCGATCCAATTCAATATTGATACGGGTCAGTGCTATTAAATTTTTTTTTTGAAATTTTACCTTAATTATAAGGCTGTAATACAATTACGCAACAGTGGGTAACAGTTAAAGCCTTAAAATGGCCGTCTGGACTTTTCCTTCCTATTTTAGCTGTAAAAAAGACAAACTATGTTAAACAATTAAACCGATTTTTGGACTTGTGAATCGATTCGATTCATAGAATTTTTCGAAAAATCAATTCAGAATCGATATTTTTTCAACACAGGACTACCAAGGATGTGGATGTATTGGCAAGAATCTAATAATAATAGGGCTGTCAAATTATCGCGTTAAGTGCGATCAATTAATTACAGCCATATATAGTGCGCTATGTTTTTTAATCGTGTTAATCTAATTTTTAATCTTTAATTTTACAGTTTCTGCATGCCAGTTCCCTTTAAATAAAACCCTTTTTATGCACCGGGCATCTTGTGCTTGAGGTATTCGGGGTTAACCCCAAAGTGGACATCGATTGGCTGTAAAGTCATCAGAAGATGACCGGCTTCCATCGTGGTGGGGAGGGCGAGGTGAGGAGGAACAGTGAGTTGCCGACAGTTTTGCCAACTTTGCTATATTTGCTGAGTTTTTAGACCCGTCTAGCAATTCTTCCTAAAAAAAAATTAACTAGTGGCAAATCTAGCAACTTTTTATGGGGCTATTGGAAGCTTTTGGGTGAAGCATGAAACGTTGTTCCTCTTCTCACCGAGCAGCGGGGGGCGCTCTCCCATCTCACCGCACACTGCAGCTCCACCCGGCCGCCCAGGTCCACCGGTATGGCAAGCCATCGGTATCAAAAATAACGCGCATATTACGTGATGGTTTAACCTGTAATACAGCTGGACTCAGAGAAGATATTTACCTCACTGCGTCCAGAACGCTAATGAATCGTGCATGCTAGAAGGAAAAGGTTGCAGGCGCCACCTGGGACTAGTCACAAAAACAGCAGAATGTAAATGGCTGGGACTGAAACTGTTCACGTCTGTTAAATAAATACAATATATGACTTCATAAAGCCAGTTTGTTTTATTACATGTATCAAACTTTTGTTCTACCACAATAATGCAATGAATAAGTGTGTATTCTGTGGTGCTTCTATTGGAAGTACACCTCTGTATTTAGCTGTTCCCCCTTTGTGGAGCTTTTGCATTGCCATTAACTTTGTGCAACCTCTGTTTTTTTTTTATAGAAAGTAGTCCTAGTCCAGTGGTCTATTTCCTGGACTGAGCCACTAAAAGCCTTGTACTGTGTTTTTCTTACCCACAGTAGCCCTGGCTCAATAATCCAGTGTTTAGCCGTGTTTTTTTTTCTAGCCAAATATTTGTTTTCCTCATAGAAAGTGCTCCTGGCCCCACTGCTTTAGTGTTTTTTTCTGTATCCTTTCTTGCATTCAATAAGAAACAAGAAATTGACGATACTTGAATATATATATATATATATATATATATATATATATATATATATATATATATATATATATATATATATATATATATATATATATGTTTGTTTGTTTTTTTTCCTTTTTCCAGCAGTTTTTATTTCCATGGAAGCATCTTTCCCCAGCATGTGGAGCCGTTATATTTTACCTGACTGTGCTTTTTATTGAACACCAATAAAACGTCACATGTGCGTCTCTTCCTCATTTCTCAGGCGTTATCCGCTCTGCTCTTCAAAAAGATTTAGAGATTAAACCTGCGAGACTGCGTAGGTTGTTTCGTTCTGAACCCAGCAGATAATCACCACCTGCTAATTGGCCCCGTTTCCAATTAAACCACCAGTTTGAAGAACCAAGGACACGATTACTGAGACAGACGGAGAGGGGGTTTGAACTAGCAACCCATCAGGACGAGGCCCTACCTCCTGAGCCGAGCTTCAGCACCACAAAGCTAAGGTCACCTCTGATCTCCCAGAATGACAACAAATAGTCTTAAACATTATACTTATTTTATCCATTTAGCCTAGTTTCTCCTTTGGGGTTCCTCAAGGCTCCATTTTCACACAACTTTCATTCAATCTCTACATTTTCCCCACAGCTCAGATTATCAACTACCTTAACGTCTCCTACCATCTCTATGAAGATGCCACAAGCTTATATCTCTGTCACTACACGACCGCATTACCTTAAAGTTTCAGAAAATATTTGTACCGCAACATCAAAGACTGGATGGGTCAGAATTTCCTTCAGTACAGCAAAAATCTTTAGTTCTATGACTAAACATGGAAAGATGAAGGATTTCCTGTCCAAACAAGCCCCCCAAAAACTGGTTTAGAATAGTAGAATGGGGTCTTTAAACAAAATCCATCAGAACCATCAAAGGCTGCTGCCAGAGTCCTGACCGACACCGGGAAAATGGATTATACCCGATTTAGTATTTTTAGCTTGGGACACAATGCGTTTTTTTTGTGTGACACCCCTTCCATGTATATATACATATTATACATGATTGGAAAGGTTAGATTTGTGAGATTCCAATGTCAATCAAGAATACAATCATAACTGGAAACACAGTAAACGCTTTTGTAAAACCAATCAGAAATGTAAAATGTCCAGTTCACCGTTTGAAGCCTCGTATCATTGACAGAACAGAGCCACCTCAGACGAAAACTGTCTGTTTACATCCACAAAGGTCCAATTATTACCCTCTAATAAAATAGCTAGCCCCACAACTAGGGCTGTAATCAACCAAAGAAATTCTTGGTCGACTGAAACCCTGAAAATCCGACCAGATATCGACTAATTTGCGGCTCTGACAGCATTTTGCATTACCTGCATCTGCGCAATATAATATGCCATGATTACTGCAATTGCACTGAAAGGCAAGGCAATTCAGGGACAATGATCTTTGTTAAACATGCCAGATCAAGACAAGTACAAACAGAATAAAGCTGTGCATTGGGCTCAAAACAAAGACTGTGGGCACGGCGCAATTGCGCATTAAGCAATAAAATAAAATAAATAAAAAACCAGACCAAATCCAGCACTGTTCTGCAGGCTGCGCGCGGGGAACTGGTGTGTGTCTGTAAATGGAGCTAGACAGACAACCGGTTTATGTGAGAGTTCTTTTGATTACTGTTTTGTACGGCGTGATTGTGGCGACAGCAGTCAGCATTAAAGCTTTCGATTACAACCATTGTCTGCATCTATCGGAGAACATTACAATATTTTAAAAATTCAGGCCTGTAAGGCCCACATCATGTTTTTACACGTTTTTTCCCCCGTTACCATTTACTTTACTGCGTCTCTGGTCATGCCTGCGCTGTCATGTACTTTGCGTTCCGGCACCTAATGATTTACAAACTAAGCACTGAAGCCACGGCACGTTGAATAACGTGGACGTTCTTCGATCTCCCTGTAGACTGTTAAAGCAACATCACACAGAGGCAGCACTGTTGTATCCAACTCTAACATCAGCACCGATCAGCTCTCATGGAATGTCTCTTGTCCAATCAAATTTCAAAAATTAACACGGCATAAAATCGACCAATCAGAATTTTGGTCGACTGAGAACGCATCGACCAATAAGTCGACCAGTCGACTAGGACTTTACAGCCCTACACACAACAAGTCTTATGTCCACAATCCAACATAATCTGCAGCTAAAAAAAAACCTTCGAAATATCCTGCAAATGCAGCTATTTGTTGGCAAGTTTTCATCGTAACTTCTGTTAGCATGCTCGCGTGTTTTTTAAAGCATTTTTGGGTAAAAACTGCAGGCAATTTAAGAGGTTAAGAATAGCTGGGATATAATCTTCCATTAAACTTATTTTAACCATTTGTAGTTTCTCTGTGAACAAAGATCACAAGTGGAGTTCCTCAAGGCTCCATTTTTGGGCAACTTTCAGTCTATGAATTTCCTTGACTTATCTTTGAGTCCAGAAAGAGTCATCATCACTGCATTAACCCAGCACTGATCTACGTTTTACAACCGAAAACACGAGCTATTTACTGTTTACTGCTAAGCTGACTGAGACGAGTCAACGCGTAATGGATGCTGAGGACCGGGGCGCATTCTCGTAAAACGAACAGCTCTCACTTGTCGATACGCAATTCTATCGGTCAACGCTCTAGGCTCGCGTAAATGATTCGTCTTGCTGTAGAGGCCAGGGGAGGGACTTCTGAAAGTTTACCTACTTCATATCATAGAACATGGTCAGATGGTCAAGTTTAAGCATTTTTTAAGTCACTTTAAAAAAAAATTAACTACGTACCCCAGCTTTAAGTAACCACATGCTTGTTTAGCAGGCGTTTCCAGAACCGGAACCGAAACAAAGGATGACAAACATTTAATTTCTATGCTGCTCAGCTATGGAAGAAACTTTCTAATCCTGCCTTACAGGGTTAGCTGCTGGTACCAGTTATGTCCATCTAAACCCTTCTGTTAATAGTTTTTGTTATTTCATTAATCCAGAACTACAGCGAGGTTTGCTTAAAGAAGAACAGAGCCAAGAAACATGAAAACCAGCTCTAAGAAGAACCTCTAATCTTCTGTTTCTCCTCATAAAAACATAGAATTATCGACCATCCGGAGTGAGTCATCCGTCCTCGTTAAGAGCAGAGCGTGTGTTGCAGGGGGGGGGGGGTAATTAGGGTAATTAGGTCAGGATATCAACATCGTCAACCATCTCCAGGCGAGGGATTGAGTCCATCAAAGGTTGGGATAAATAATGGAAGACATAAAAGACCTTTTCACAGAGCTCCCGCTGCTTACCGAGCTCATCCAGGTCGCATTAAAGCTACACAAACATAAACAGGTTTCCTGAAATACTCATCAATACTTCTAGATTCTTTCAGTTTCAGCGTTCTGCTTTATTTTCCATCTATTGATGTTTTGTAGAAAACACGATTGCGTGTCTTGGAGAATGATGGATAGCTTCTCCTGCGGTTATACAGCTCTGATTTCAGCCATCAAATAAAAAAAAAACACACATGCAGCTGCCGGAAGAGCGTGGAAAGCAGCAGATCCAGGATCAGCTTCCAATCAAAGCCTAATTCGCGCTGGATTTCACCCGGCAACCCGACCCAGCTGGTTCCAGGCACAGATATACAAAAGCAAAAACAAAAACAGGGTGTTTTAACTGGATTTTATGAGCCCAACTATAAAGTGCAATGCATGGTGTGGATTTTGATACAAACCCCTTTACTATGACACCCCTAAACAAAACCTGGTGCTACCACCTGTTTTCTGATATCTTCATTAGTATAAATCCACCTGTAGTAGTCCTGTTTGTTGCTCGGACGAGGATGGATTTATAGGCCCACATTAGGGGGGGTCCAAGTCGAGCCCCTGACTGCACAGTCGAAAATAAAAGTATTCTTACAAAAAGGAAAATGTTTGGAACAACACAACCAGGCTTTTTTGCATTCTTTTTCATTTCATAGTAAACAGGAGCAAGTCCAGTGACTTTAATGCACCCACATTTACTTTAAATTATTATTTATTAAACTTGGTTAAACACAGTTTTCTGTTTTCACAGAAAGAGTGATCCAAATCCTGGTCCTAATGCTGGGAATAAACCCAGTTTATGTTTCATAAAGAAAACAAGCAAAAACCCTTTAAAGTTTTGGATCTAAAATAATTCACACATCACCTCCCATCTGACTACCTCATCTAAAATATTGCATGCTTAGTTTATAGTTTAAAGAAGTTTCACAAAGTAATTGTAGTTTTTAAATGATTGTATTTTTTCCCCCCATTGAGCTCTTTTTACTTGATTGTTTTGGCTCACATGACAAAAAAGTTTGTACACCCCTCTCCTACATGGTGGAGAAATCTCAGCCTGTCCCCATAGTGATCATGCTCCTCGGATGCTTTTCTCCAGCAGGAGAGTGGCCTAGTCAAAGTCGAGACCCGAATCCAACTGAGAATCTGTGGTAAAACTTGAAGTTCATAGATGTTTGGAGCCGTTTTAGCAGAGAAGAATGAGCCAAAATGTCCGTGTGTAGATGTTGAAAGCTGCTGGAGACAAAACGGTACCTGCATGCAACATGGTGGGCAGAGCAGAAATGGACCTTTTTTAGGTTTTCACTTGTAAAACAAATGCATCTTCTTCCGTCAACTTCACAGTTATGCATCACTATGTCTTGGTCGTTCAAATAAAGTCGCAATAAAATAAGTTTTTAGTTGCAAGGTGGCGAAATGCAACAGGTCTGAATAATTATGCAAGGAGAAACACTGGAAGATGCAGCGAGTCGACGCCTCATGGAGGAGGACGTTTCTCCCCATCGTTTATCGTCTTTCATGGGAGGGTCTGCGGCAGGACGCTCGTTACGCACCTGTTGCCCCCCCCCCAGCCTGAATAAATCGCAGCATCAGCAACATTTATGTAAACGATCCGGCTTCACTAACAGCATACCCCAGACTAAACATGTCCAACATTTGCTTTCCATCTTTTTCACCTCATGCAGCTGAATGAATTCATGCAACCGCCGCTGCACTGATCACACCATCAGCGATCCGTCCACTGCATGCTCCGCCCCTCCACCGCCTCCTGTGTGTATGAATGAACATACGGGACGTCACCAGGGTATGCTGCAGCTCGGCCTCACTGGATGACTCACGCGCAGGAAGTCGACGGAGAGTTCGGACTGCTACGGTCGCGCTCCCATCAGGCTTTGCAGGGTGATTGATGAGGGATGAGGCGATGAGGGCTGCAGCACTTTACAGACATTTTGTTTTACCATATGTTCCTACCGTCGAGGGGAGAGGGGGTGGCAGAACCATCTCAGACAGCAGACCCCCCACAGTACCGCCACACTGGAGGGAAAAACTGCACTTAAACACATCCAAACCAACCGACAGCAACATCAACCCGAGAATGGGAATTATTTAGCGTAGTGAGCTAGAAAACGAAGGGAACAACAACATCTGATGGGTTTTTAAAGAGGAGCAACGCAGCGTTGGGTCCAGCTTATTTGAACCTTGTTCAGCATTCTGGGATGTTCTGACCCACATTTCAAAACAACCTGCACACTTTAACGCTCAAGCTTTCAAGAGATCCTGGGTTTGTTCAGGACAAAACAGGAATCAGAATCAGAAAGGGTTTTCTTGCCAAACGTTGGGCGGGTTTACAACGTTAGGAAATTGCCGCGGTACTTTGTGCAAACATACGAGAACAAAAAGACAAATACTTAATAGAAATATAATATGCTAAACAGATTGATATATACATACATGAGTGCAGGTAACGATCGGTGCAAATCAGACAGGTGCAAAAAAACAATATGGGTCATGTGACCTTATTATGGATTTATGGGAGATGGACGGACGGATGATGAACGTCCAAGACCAAAAAGAATTTTTTTTTATCCCCATTATAAAGCTTCATTTTCACTCAAGGCAAGAGAACTGGACATCATCCCAGAACCAGAACACCAGAAACTGGATCCTCCAGTAAAACATTCAGCCTCTCAGCCCGTTTTCAACCAGCCAATTATTCAGCAAGAAAAACAGCCAAGTGAGTCTGAACCATTCTCCATGTTCTCGCCATGCCAATCTGGTACAGGAATAAAGAGAGACGGAACAGTGAAGCCGTCTGCAAGAAGGGACAGAGCAGACTGGACTTCTGGAGGAAGCTTAGGTCCTTCAAGGTTTGCAGCAAGATGCTGCAGATCTTCTACAAGTCTGTTGTGGAGAGTGTAATCTCTTCAGCCGTCATCTGTTGGGGTAGCAGCATCAGAACCAGGGATTTAAAAAGGCTAAACAACCTGATAAAGAAGGTTCTGGTTCTGTTCTTGGGACGACTGTGGAAAATCTGGAGATGATAATGCAAAGAAGGATTCTTCATAAGATCATATAAATGATGGACAACCCTGATCATCCTCTTCATGAGACAGTCATACAACAACAGAGCGTCTTCAGTCGGAGGCTTCTTCAGTTTCGCTGCAACACAGACCGCTACAGGAAATCCTTCCTGCCCACAGCCATCATGATCTACAACAACTCCTTAAAGAATTAATTATATGAGCTACAACAACACTTAATTACCCTCTGGGATCAATAAAGAATTTTTAATTGAATTGAATTGATTAGAATAGAAAAGAATACAATAGAAATCCCTGATTTGTACCAACATTTGGTACCTTTGAAACAGGCAACAGAGTCACAACTTTTCTGTCTTTAACCATAAGTGCTGGAAAAGAGAAGCTGGTCTCCACTTACTCATGGCGGGGGCGTCGGAGTCGGGGGCGGGGCTTCGGACAGGTGAGGTTAATCTCCGCTGGGTATCTCTGAGCGGCACTCATGACCTGAGGAGGAAACAGTCTTTTTTTAACACTACGGGGCAAAAAAAAAAAAAAAAGTGACCGAAACTTTTGATTCCTGCAAACAGTAAAGATCACAACAAAGATTTTAGGGATCAAAGGTGCATTTTACAACAAGGATTATTATGCATACAGCCTCCGCAGCGTCTCCTGCTGCTCTAAAAATGAGATTTTTAACTGAATTATTCAATCTTTTATTTGGATTTTTGTAGATGAATCAAATCAGGAGTTTAATGGGCAAAGCTGTGAAAAGAAACACGGATTTAATACCTTCACATGTGGCTGATTAAAGACGAGAATGTGCTAATTAACATCTCCACTGGGATAGAAATGGCAGCGGGTAAATTACCAGCTCCATGTGTGAGAGAGACCATCCATGCCGGCCCCATACGGCCGGACGAAATTACAGTAATCTGATGGCGGTATGTGGTGATGGTGGTAATTTGATCAGGCTGCAGGAGCTGGAGGGAGGCGGGGGAAAGGATGCAGATGTTTAACATCCTGCAGGGCGACGAGGAGGAGAAGCACACTTACAGGTTTGACTGTAGGGGCAGAGACCGCTTTGAAAATCAATAGGAAATAAATATTTAGGGTTAAGATTTTATTTTATTTATGATAAAGCGAAACATTTCGGCTTCTGTTCAATTTCTTGTGGCCTAAGACTGCTGCTGGTCCTCACAGGATCCCTGAATCCAAGCAAAAATAATGGAAAGTTAAGTGGAGGGAAAAAGGTTGCCAGAAAATGCTTCACAGCCTTGAGAAGATGATTTATGATATCCGTAAGGTCTGGACCAGCCCGGAGATGTTGATCCCCTCCATGCATTGATGTTTTGTTTCAAGCAAAAGGAGCCCTGACCAAGCCCTTTGCATGGATACCATACATTTCAAGGACATGCTGCTGAGGGTGTGCGTAATGAAACTGTTTGTTTCTCTGTTAGGATAAAGTTACTTATAAGTTATAAGCATGCAGCTGGACTTTCCTCTCTTCCTGTCATACTTGACCGTTTTCTCCAAATGTCAGCTCTCACTTCTTTTTTCCAAATGAGTAACAACGTTCCCACCCCCCTAACCACGCATCCTTGTGTTTAAATCATGTTCGGACCCAGTTAATCTCATTTTTAGCCGCCCAGTCTCTGGAGAGGAAGCGAGACCTCAGAGGTTTCCTGGTTGACGACCTGAGATCTGATCCAACACGATGTTCTCCTCTGATCCCAGTTCAGACACCAGAATGTTCTCTGCAGACAACAGATCTGTTCAAAACACCCAAATCTGAGGCCGTCATGTCCGGCGGGACAGCAGGAATGCAGGTAAACTGCTACAATTTCAAAGTTATTGAAGTTTAAAGTGGAACAAAGCTCATTTCCCTTGCGATTCGCTACCAACCCAAACTTCTTCCCACGGGACCTTTCCTCCACATCAGATGTATTTTTACACCCATCTTCAGGTGATTTCTTGACAATTTGTTATTTAAGTCACTTTGTTATTTGGCATTGAAAGGAAAAAAGATGCAGGGTGTCAAATTATCAGTGCAAACGAGCCGTAAACCCCCAGCAGAACCAGTATCATGTCGAAAAGCTTAAAATATGGAGGACCGTCCCTGCCAAAATTTACAATAAATATGGAAATAAATAATTAAATGATATAATACATTTGTAAATAAATAAATGAATAAATATAGGAATAAATAAATATATATAGGAATAAATAAACAAATAAATAAATAAATGTGGAAATAAACAAATATAATAAATAAATATAGGAATAAATCAATCAATGTGGAAATAAATAGAACTGGAAATACATTTGTAAATAAAGAAAAAAAATACATATGAAAACAAAAAGTTTAAAAAACAAATGTAAATAAATAAATATAGCAATAAATAAATAAATGTGGAAATAAATAATTAAATAAATGTGGAAATAAATAAATGAATGTGGAAATAAATAAATAAATACATGTGGAAGGAAATAAATGGGGGGAAAAATAAATGTGCAAATAAATATTTATTTATTTATTCCCACATTTATTAATTCGTTAATTTATTTTTAATTGTTTTTACCCATTTATTAATTTATTTCCACATTTATTTATTGTCAATTTTGGCAGGGACGGTCCTCCATATGAAATTGACTCAAATAATTCCAGCTGAGATAAATTAATACCATTTAAAGCATTTTTTGGCTAATTGAGGATCTCTGCACCGCCTGCCGAACAGTGGCGCCGCGTTCAGTCCCTAAAGCATGTCGCCGTCTCCACTTGTTATTCCTGAACGTCCTCTGCAGGTTAATGATGGAGATGTTCTGTGACAGCGCTCAGAACTCTGCAGAACCACCTTCACCAGGTCCAGCTTGATCTTCTACCGAAACATTGAGAAACTGGACAGAGAGCATCTGTTTTAAAGTCTTCTCGGTTGGGTTTAGGTCTGGACTTTGACTAGGTCATTCTGACCCATGAATCTGCTTTGATCGAAATCATCCCATAATATCTCTGGATGTATGTTCAGGGTGGTCGTCCTGCTGGAAGGAGAACATCCACCCCAGTCTCGGGTCTTCTGCAGCCTCTAACAGGTTTTCCTCCAAGATTCTCCTAATTTAGCTCCATCCATCTTCCAATCAACCCTGACCTGCTTTTCACAGCATGATACTGCCACCACCATCTTTCAATGCTGTGATAATGTGATCAGGGTAATTTGCAGTTTTACATTCCCTCCACAGAAAGTGTTGGTCTCCTCTGAGCAGAGCTCCTCCTTCATGTTTGCTGGATCTCCTACATTACTTCTTCTGGCCGCTCTTCCTTAAAGACCAGATTTATGGATTTGCCCACTAATAGTCATCCAGTCTGAGCTGTAGGTCTCTGCAGCTCCTCCAGAGCTACTACCTGCTGCTTCTCTTAATTAAAGCTCTCCTGTCAGTCCAGGTGGACGTCCATGTCCTGGTAGGTCTGCAGGTGGTCCATCCTCTCTCCATGTCTAAATGATGGATTGAACAGAGTAGAACCTAACCCTGCTTTAAACTGGACCAGAACCTCCTCCCTGACTTGCTTTTGGGTCCCTTGGTCTCCGTGAGGCTGGATGTTCTCTGGAGAACCTCTGAGACCAGAAACAGAACATCTGCAGCTCTACTGGGATCAGCTGGTCTTTTATTTAGGGGCTTAAACACGTTCAGCTAAAGAAATAAATGTGATATTTAATGATTCATAGATCAGACTTAAGCAACTTAAAGGAAAAGTCCAGACCCATCTCTGGAGGACCTAAGAGGACCCAAGGAAGTTTTCATCAGGATATTCTGCAGGAAAAATCTTGATATTTGAAACCAAAGGCAGAAACGAGAACCGTCCGAATATTTTAGTAAAGCGCCTTCGCATCCAGAACGACGACACACTTCCATACTTCGTGTTTAAGACGTCCTCAAGCCGCCGCAGAAACATGGCAATTAAATCTACAACAAGCTCCACCTGCTACTGCTTTAATTAGGAGGAGGGAAATGTCATTAGCAGAGTTTCCAGTGAGGCTGAAAGGTGGCCCAAACCTGCAGAAAACAGAACTTAGCATGTGAGCAGCAGTGAGGGAAGTGGAACAACTGTTCTCACTGTTTGTAGACTAACCGTGCCGGTTGGACCGCTCCGATGTGAATAAACTACCCACCGACCTGAAACCGCTCCAAAGTGACGTGTCGGATCAGAAACAGAGCAGCTGGCCGCCGTTCCACTCACAATTATCCGCATCAGCTTTCATAAAGAGAAACTGGCTGGATGTCAGCGGACGTCAGGTTAGGTCCTCCTCCTCGGAGTCCAGCAGGACCGTCCGCATCTGGTGGAGCGCTGCAGCGAGCCAGAGGGGATCAGCAGCCAATAAAGCTGGCTGCCAAGGCCCGGACGGCGGTGAGGCAATGCGAAGCGCATCTGGTATGTGGGTGAGCTTAAAGCCTTCATCAGACGACGCACTGAGCCGCAGCCGCTCACCTTCACAGGGAAACGGAGAACCTGCGGCAGTCCTGCAGGATCGGCCGACGCCGTTCTGTCCGATACGCTGAGAGAATCTTTCATCTTCACATTCAACCCATGTACAGATTAATTGTGCGCATTTTCTGAGCAGATTCGAAAGCATTTTTCTTTACAGAAGCCCAGTTCTCTTAGCCACTGTTCAAAACGGGGAAGACAAGAGAACATATGAGCCGATTTTAAGAGGTCAGGGAAACCTGAAAACCTCCAGGTCTGACTGCTGGAGAACCGCAGCAGAGAGCAGCATCATGGGGTCGCCAAGTCTCCATGACAACCATTTGAGGGATCTACAGGCCCAAAAAAAGAAAAACAATTCCTACCATCACATACATAACCACTTGGAGCTAGATTAGACTCCAGGTGGGCCTGGGACAAAATAAATAAATAAAATAAGATGCCTACTTTGAAGCACGGTAGAGAATCAGTGATGCTGTGGGCTTGGTTTTCTTCCAAAGACCCCGGGAACCTTGCTACACTGCAGGGAGGTCACGAACTGTTTGGAACACCAGGACGTTCGACACGAACACCTGGAAATGGGTCCAGAATAATGACCCAAAACATCTGGTGACCTCTGACCCAAGACCCACAACCAATAAAATAAGCAGACTGAAGGTAAAACGCTGCTAACGAGAGGCTAAAGTAGAACTCAGACGAGAACTTCTGGGCAAACGGACCCTGAGGGCAGTCCCCATATGTCCGACCAGTCTCTGTTGCCCCTCAGAACCAGGGGGAGGTTACCATACTAAGAACTGGAGTGAATCTGTCTCTATGTGGAAAAGCATTCCCTCCCTAAACCTGATAACTGGTTGTTCCACCTCTGTGGAGGAACGCTGACCCGGTCTTTTGGAGCCACTCGCACGTGGACTTGCTGCCGTTCTTTGGATCATTGCTCTGCTGCAGAACCCAAGTGAGTTTGGGTTTAAGGTTCTGAAATGATGGTCGGATGTTCTCCTGTAACTCCTCCAGTTCCTGAAGCAGCGAATCAACCCCAGACCATCACTCTACCCCCACCATGTTGGATGTTCTGGTTCTGAAATGCTGGGTTAGTTCTACTCCAGATGTAACAGGAACCAGAACCTTCCAGAAAGATCCACGTTGGTCTTCTTCAGGCCACAGAATGTTTTCCCAGAAGTCTTGAGGATCATCGATGTTTTCTGGTAAATGTGAGACGGATCTTTTGTGTTCTTTTGGGTCAGCGGTGGTTCTGGTCTTGGTGGCCATTTTCTCTCTTTCTCATTGTTGAATCATGACCTCTGACCTTAGCTGAGGCAGTGATGATTGCAGACCTCTAGATGTTGTTCTGGGTTATACCGTCGCCAATGAACTCCTGGAGTAATTCTGGCAGGCCGGCCTCTCCTGGGAAGGTTCTCCACTGTCCGCATGAATTCTACAGGTGTGGATCATGGTTCTCTGGAGACCCAGAACCTTAGAGATGGTTCTGGAACCCTTTTCCAGACCAATAGACGTCTTTGTTTCTCATCTGTTCTCGAAGTTCTTTAGATCAGGACATGATCTGCTGCCCTTGTCTTCATGTTGTCCTGGATTCGATTGTGAAACTGAATTTAAAAGTGTTGTTAATCACAGTTAATTCACGATTTAACCGCCGTGGTAATCATTTCTTCACACAGGTCCCGCTTGGTTTGAAAAGCCTTTTCTTCCCTTTTTTTTCCCCACTTGCTACAAATAATAATTCATCTCCATTTCTTCATGTTTTCTTTCCTGTTGTTACAAATGCTGATGAGAGTTTCTATTCATCACAAGTCGACTGTTTTGTATCTGAAAATCCGCTGTAAACATCTTCTTATCTCCAGAAAATGAGATGAGCGCAGAGCAAAGAGGAGGATGTTTCGTTGTGTTTTCAGAGATAAGACTCTGTGATGATCTGGAGCAGGAATGCGGAGATTGATGACAGATTCTGCTCTGTGAAAACACTTTCAGATCCAATCAGCGTCCTGATTTCTAGTCTAACTGAAGAGGCTCTGATATCTGGAGAGGTTAACAATTAAATAACATTTCATGCATGGAGCAATTATAGTTTCGCTGCTCTTCCCCCACAGCACTTTTGATTCACAGTCCAGTACATGACCGGGACCCTTTCAGGCATACGTGTGTGACAACACAACAAAAACGCCACGTCGAGGTTTTATTACCAGCATGCTGTCACAAAGACAGAGAAGAACCTTTCCCTTTCATATTAAACTACTGACCTTCTCCAGAACCACACTCTCCAGATTTCTTGGCCCATTTTAATTTTTACACAGTAGAACCACAGTGCTGGTTCTGTTGGATCTCAATGCAGCATTTGACACTGTTGATCATATTTTATTGGAACGACTGGAGAGCTGGGTCGCACTCTCTGGTACAGTACTTGGCTGGTTCAAGTCTCACCTAAAGAACAGGGTCTTTTCAATAGGAAACTATTCATCAGAACAAACAGAAATCACATGTGGGGTGCCCCAGGGCTCCATCCTGGGGCCCCTCTTATTTAATATCTACATGCTCCCACTAGCCCAGATTACAACAACCAATAAGATTAGCTACCATAATTATGCAGATGATTCTCAGCTCTACATTACGGTGTCACCAGGTGACTCTGAACCAATTCAAACCTTAAATCAATGCATTGACCAAATCAATAGATGGATGTGCCATAACTTTCTAAAGCTGAACAAAAACAAAACAGAAGGAATTATTTTTGGACCCAAAGAGGAACGATCAACAGTCGCCACACAGCTTCAGTTAATCCAGCTAGAAACTACTGATCAGGCCTGAAATCTAGGTGTAGTAATGGACTCAGACCTGAACCTCCAGGGTCACATAAAGGTCAATAACAAGGTCAGCCTTCTATCACCTGAAGAACATTTCTAGGATTAAAGGACTGATGTCACAACATGACCTAGAAAAACTCATCCATGTGTTTATCTTTAGTCGGATCGATTACTGCAACAGCGTCTTCACAGGTCTGCCTAAAAAGTCAATCAGACAGCTGCAGCTGATCCAGAACGCTGCTGCTTGTGTTCCTCACTAGAACCAGGAAATTTCTAAAGTCCTTACACTGGCTCCCTGTAGCTCAGAGAATAGACTTCTAAATACTTTTACTAGTTTATAAATCAGTGAATGGCTTAGCACCAAAGTATGTTGAAGATCTACTGTTACTATAGCTGCTGAAACTCTGAGTTCTTTTAAATCAAAGCTAAAAACTAATTTGTTTAGAGCTGCATTTGAGTAAGTGATTAATAATAGCTGGAATGTCATGTTTTAAATGTGTCATATGTTATGTGTCTTTAATGTTGTGTTTGATGCCTTTATTTTATTCTATCCCATAATCATGTAAAGCACCTTGAATTGCCTCGTTGCAGAAAATGTGCAAAACAAATAAAGTAACTCAGGTCAAAACCGCAGGGGGGGGGGGGGTCCAAAATGCCACATTGTACAAGAGGCAGCAGGATTTCAGTGTGAAAAGGTCAGATGTTGAAAACGTTCAGCGGTGATTCTGAAGACGCAGAGAGAGTCAGAACAGTGGGAGTTTAAGGACAGGTCAACATCAACTGGAGTTTATCTCCTCGTCCTTATCAGCTTCACTGCTGTGTCTGTTTACAACAAAGGCAGAACCGTGACATGCTTAACCCCATCGGAACGCCTTCAGACTGACTTCTTCCTACAACCCGAGCAGATTACTGGAAAACATGATCCTTTAGCTCTTTCTTTTTGTTTTTTTGTTTTCTCTCTCTAGATGTTCCAGGCCTGAAAGTTTCAAATGAAGCCTGACGGTCGTTCAGGCAGGAAGGTTTTAGGAATCTCTGGTAAATCTACTCCTACTGTTGGTTCCCCCCCCCCCAGCCTGACTCGACTTTCCCCGGAGTGATGATCCACTTCTCAGGCATTTTATCTCCATTTTAAAAATCAGAGCAGGGAAGAGGTCGATCCCTGAAAGGAGACGCAGGACAACGACTGAAAAGGTGCAAAGTTAAAGCTGATAAAGCAGAAAGTCTGACCCTGACACATGCATGCGTGTAAGGTGTGCTGATTCTGACTCATCCTAAGGAAGAAAACAATCAGAAGAGGGCAAAGAAACCCTTCTTCCAGGTGCTTTCAGGGGATTATTTACCTTTTATCTAACTGCTCAGCAAACTGAAAGCCATCATATTAAAGCTGTTTGAGCCAACTCGCAACACACACCTTGTGTTTTCAAATTGTAAATCTGCCTTAAGCCGCATTATCCTGAAGTAGGATAGGACAATGTCAAGCCAGCAGCGCTAGGGTTGTTTTTCTCACCGCTGTTTCCACAATAAAACTCATATCCACAAAACCAATCAACAATCTGCTTTAAATTATCTCTAATATCACCAGATTAAATATATGACGTATTTTCTATGCGTTTCAAACCTAAGAAATATAGTTGACGTACATTAAACCCTACTTCTCAGAAATAAACACGCCTCTGGGTTTTATTTTGAAAGAACACCGATCGACGTCGGTTTGCATTTCCGACACCTTCACATACCTTGCTGCCAAAGGTAACTATCCTGTTTCGTGAGGCAAATCACATCCCATAATGACCAACTTCACACAACAGCCTCCCATTAAAAGCCGCATCCAGAAACCGCGGCTTACATCCGTATGAATTATGGCTTTAAAATAAAACAAAGAAAAACACCCGTCCTCGTTTCTTAAAAAAAACAAAAAAACGCTGAAAAGCAGAAGCGGCTCCGGGCTCATCGCTTTGACTGGCACGCCAGCGCAGCCAATCAGAAGCCAGATGGGAGCCAGAGGGAAGCGATCGGTGGCGCTGATTGGTTGAACAGTTCCTATGGAGTCCACTGCAGGAGGCTGAGTGAAATTACAACAACAAGCCAAGTCAGGACGGGAAGTGCTCTTATTTTTATTTAAATTCACAACTATGGCCTGCTGTGGACTCTTACTACTGTAATATAAACTCAGCAAAAAAAGAAACGTCCCTTTTTCAGGACTGTGTATTTCAACAATAATGTTGTAAAAATCCAAATAACTTTACAGATCTTCATTGTAAAGGGTTTAAACAATGTTTTCCATGCATGTTCAATTAACCATAATCAATTAATTAACATGCACCTGTGGAATGGTCGTTAAGACCTTAACAGCTTACAGAAAGTAGGCATTTAAGGTCACAGTTCTAAAAACGCAGGATACTAAAGAGACTTTTCTACCGACTGTAAAAAATAAAATAAAAAACACCCAAAGAAAGATGCCCAGGGTCCCTGCTCATCTGCATGAACGTGCATTAGGCATGCTGCGGGGAGGCATGAGGACTGCTGATGTGGCTAATGTCCGCACTGTGAGACGCCTAAGACAGCGCTACAGGGAGACAGGAAGGACAGCTGATCATCCTCGCAGTGGAAGACCACGTGTAACAACACCTGCACAGGATCGGTACATCCGAATATCACACCTGCGTGACAGGTACAGGATGGCCACAACAACTGCCCAAGTCACACCAGGAACACACAATCCCTCCATCAGTGCTCAGACTGTCCGCAATAGGCTGAGAGAGGCTGGACTGAGGGCTTGTAGGCCTGATGTAAGGCAGGTCCTTACCAGACATCACCAGCAACAACGCCGCCTATGGGCACAAACCCACCTTCGCTGGACCAGACAGGAGTGGCAAAAAGTGCTCTTCACTGATGAGTCACGGTTTTGTCTCACCAGGGGTGATGGACGGATTCGTGTTTAACGTGGAAGGAATGAGCGTTACACCGAGGCCTGTACCCTGGAGCGGGATCGATTTGGAGGTGGGGGTCCGTCATGGTCTGGGGCGGTATATCACATCACCATCGGACTGAGCTTGTTGTCATTGCAGGCAATCTCAATGCCTTGCGGTACAGGGAAGACATCCTCCTCCCTCATGTGGTACCCTTTATGCATGCTCATCCGGACATGATCCTCCAGCAGGACAATGCCACCAGCCATACTGCTCGTTCTGTTTGTGAGTTTCTGCATGACAGCAATGTCAGTGTTCTGCCATGGCCAGTGAAGAGCCCGAAACTCAATCCCATTGAGCACGTCTGGGACCTGTTGGATCGCAGGGTGAGGGCTAGGGCCATTCCCCCCAGAAATGTCCAGGAACTAACAAGTGCCTTGGTGGAAGAGTGGGGTAACATCTCACAGCAAGAACTGACCAATCTGGTCCATGAGGAGGAGATGCACTGCAGTACTTCAAGCAGCTGGTGGCCACACCAGATACTGACTGGTACTTTTGATTTTGAGCCTCCCTTCATTCAAGGACACATTATTCTATTTCTGTTAGTCACATGTCTGTGAAACATTTTTAGTTTATGTCTTATGGTGTTGACTCTTTTAGTGTTGATAGAAATATTTACACACATTAAGTTTACTGAAAGTAAAAACAGTTGAAAGTCAGAGGACGTTTCTTTTTTTGCTGAGTTTATATATATATATATATATATATATATATATATATATATATATACTGCTAAATATTAAAAATGTAATATTTATTTTTCTTCTGTATAAATAAAATGAAAAAATCCTTAACTGATACACTTACATCTGCTTTTCTCTAAATCATTTAATTACATACTTGTTATGTTAAACATTATTTGTATCTATTAATGACTTTTTTCACATTTCAATTAAAAACACTTTGTACTCCACTAAGTCAAGGCAACTTTATTTATATAGCAACACTTTCAACAACATGGTAATTCAAGGTGCTTTACATGATTAAGGGATAAAGTAAAAACAGCAATAAAGCACAAAACACAGACGAAATATGATACATCAAAGCGTTCCTCAAAGGCAGCTGTAAACAGATACGTTTTTAGCCGTGATTTAAAAGAACTCTGTGTTGCTATAACCTGGTATCAAAGCATCTTTCCTTTGTGGTCAATGTTAAATTGTACACTCTCCCTGTATAAATATACTCCTACCATACCTGAACATACTTTGGTTCTAAGCCATTCAATGATGTATAAACTATTTAATGTATTTAGAAGTCTATTCTCTGAGCTACAGGGAGCCAGTGTAAGGACTTTAGAACTGGGGTGATGTGCTCTACTCGAGGGTTTTCAACCACCAACCTCCTCAGGAATTCGGTTGGCAGCTGCTGGCAGGTTTTTCTTCCTGCCAGCAGGTGGCGCAACTACTATTCCTGGGACTTTTGAAGGGAGACTTGAACATCATCTGCAGGAGCTTTCAGGACCTTCCCTGTCCTCCTACAATTCCTCCTTCCTCGGCCTTAAATCTAACAGGCAGTGAAACGTGTCCATCCGTATTCCAGGTGTAGATAACGAAGCTCCTGAAAGGTTCCTTCAACTGATTTCTAATCAGTTGAAGGAACCTTCTAATCTTCTCTGGGTTTTTATGTTCTGGTTGAGTCTGAAACTGCAGTAGACCACTCAGGTCTTCCAACTCTAGTCTACTAATCATCCTTAGAAATAAAACCAAACGTGGATAGAAGCAGTTTTCAGTTTCAAACCTCCCCTTATCTGGAACAAACTTCCAGACCACTGCAAAGTTGCTGAAACACCGAGTTCCTTTAAATCAAAGCTACAAAATCATCTGTTTAGAGCTGCATTTGAGTAAGCAATTAATAATAATTGGAATGTTTTAATGTGTCATATCTTATCTTTAATGTTGTGTTTCATGCTTTTACTCCGGTTTTTATTTCATCCCCTAATCATGTAAAGCACCTTGAATTACCTTGTTGTTAAAAAAGTGCTATACACATAAAGCTGCCTTGACTTCAGATAAAATTTGAGCAATATTAGTTTTATTTCTGGATTTAGATGTTTCTTGGAGAGTTTAGTCTGCAAACACCAAAACAAAATTAAATGATAGGCATATTTAACCGATCTAAATAGGGAGTTACATGTGCGTGCTTTTATTTTGTAGGTCCTAACCGGAAATGTATTCGCTTAACTCCGCTAGCTGGACATTAGGCTAGGTAGGCCTCGGTGAATACAAATAAGTACAAAGTTTAAATAATAAAACATAAAGAACATTTTCTACACTTGAACTAAACGAGCTGAATAAATTCACACAGACGCCCGGCAGAGAGCAGAAACGCCCCCGCGCCGCCTTCATTCAGCCCCGGCGCAGCGCCACCGTCGCCCCCGCTGACTGACTGACTGACAGCCGCGTTTCGTTTCAGGGAACCGGACAAGTTTCCCCCCTCGCCCCGCTCCGACACCTCCACAACCACCGAAGCCGCTCACCTTGCTCTCAACTCGAAGGCTCCGCTTCCTTCACATCGCCGCCGGGAGGAATCCCTTTTTATCCCGGGAGTGTTAGCTGTGGGTATCCATGGTCCCGTACCAGGAAGTCCGGAGCGCTCTCTCAGACTGTGTGTGTGGGGGTTTAACCGTCCAGGATCCCGGTCCAGGTAGCAGAATGCGCCGCCCGCCGGGCTGATCTGATCCCAGCGGCTACAACACCTGTTTACCTGTCCATCAATCCCAATAAAACCAGGTTACCCAACCAAACACTACTGGAATCAGTACAATAAAAAAAAAGCTAACATAAATATAACTGAACAATGCAAACTAACGTTTAAATGTCTCATTTGACTTATTTTAGTTAGTCAAATAAGATTAAATGAACGTAAAATAAAACGATAAAAATCCCTAATATATGAAATATAGATTAGATTTCCACATAAGCAGGTAAACTTACACGCAACAAACATAGAAATTAATACATAAAGTCATAATATATTAGAGATGGACCTGTGATTGGTGGTCGGTGAGTCAAATACTGAATATACTAAGAACTAAGAATGAACTCATCTGATACACAAAGATGATTAAGAGGATTCACTTTGATGCACTTTGTTTTGACTTCAAGAAAAATCTGATAAATTTAGCAGAACATGAGATAATTCTGTAATTCCTTATCTCATCTTTAGCAAGTAAACTAGTATGTTGGAAGTAAACTAGTATGTTGGAAGTAAACTAGTATGTTGGAAGTAAACTAGTATGTTGGAAGTAAACTAGTATGTTGGAAGTTAACTAGTATGTAAACCAGGAAAGTAGAGCACATCACCCCAGTTCTAAAGTCCTTACACTGGCTCCCTGTAGCTCAGAGAATAGACTTCTAAATACTTTTACTAGTTTATAAATCATTACATGGCTTAGCACCAAAGTATGTTAAAGATCTACTGTTACTATAGCAATCCCCCACCAGACCAATCAGGTCCTCTAATTCCAGTCTATTCAACATCCCTAGAATCAGAACCAAACATGGAGAAGCAGCTTTCAGTTTCTATTCTCCTCTAATCTGGAACAAACTTCCAGAAACCTGCAAAGCTGCTGAAACACTGAGTTCTTTTAAATCACGACTAAAATGTATCTGTTTAGAGCTGCCTTGGAGAAATGCTTTCATATATCATGTATTCTTTCTGTGTTTTATGCTGTATTGCTGTTTTTACTTTATCCCCTAATCATGTAAAGCACCTTGAATTATCTTGTTGAAAGTGTTGCTATACAAATAAAATGGCCTTGCCTAATAAATTTAAAGAGAAACAGGACGCAACCAGGGGCTTAAAAACGGCCAACTAGCTGATAAAGAAGCCTGGTTCTGTCCTGGTGGACTTGCATCGATTCAGACAAGCTTGGAGCCAAAAACACGCTAAGGAGAAACTCTTCTGCATTGGTCTCCGGTGCTGATGGGAGGAATCTCCTTGTACTTTAAATCCCACATTAAACATCTTTCATCCCTGCAGGTTATCGTGAGAAGTAAACGGGATGGAGCTGTGATTGTAGGTCCCCTGTGAGCCGTGAGACGCCTCCAGGCGAACGTCTTCCACCAACCTTGTTTCTGCTGCAGCCCTCTTATCTCTGCAGCCGCGAGCAGCCGGGCTCGTTCTGTTTATACATCAACAACGACGACGACCAACGTCTGCTACAGCCGCTCTCCAGTGTCACAGACAGGCTGCAGATTTAAACGCGTGTGAGGGAATATTAAAAGGAGCAGGTGTCAAGATGTAGAGCGGGTGGAAAGGGTCTACACGGTACCAGGACTGGATCGCAGAGAACCGATTGGGACATCCCAGAGAAGAAAAGGTGAACGGAGAGTCCTGTGTCGTGCCGGCGGTGAAGAGCCCTCATGTGCGCCGCTGCATGTCCTCCAACACACTCAGCTCCCTTTAAGAAGAAACAACGTCCCGAAAACATCATCCTGGAGGAATCTGCTACAGATCCTGGACACACTGACTGCATTCAGATGCTTGCTGCATTTCTTGAATAAAGCACAAGGTGTGTTGAAACAACGTTTTTGTTGCTTTCGTTACTTTTAACAGCAGCTGAACGACCAGCAGAGATCAGCAGAGAACACCTGAGGCTTTTAATGAGTTGGTAAAACAGGGTCAGCTGGGAGAGGTCATGTTGGACCTGCATGCTTCCACAGGGCTCTTCCATTTCTCAACTCCTTTTTCATGAAAACTCCTAAAATAACAGAGTTACTTTTTAAACTGAGGTACAAAATTAGTTGTGGTGTGGTCTTAATGTTAACGCTATTAAGAGGTGAAGAAAAAATCTGGCTATTCATTTAAATTCATATTTTCTGATGGTGCAAAGAAAAATCTCATTTTATTCAGATTTTTTGGTGAAAGACCGACACAAAGTGGTATATAATGGTGAAAAGGGATTTTAGCATATTTTATGAAAAATATTTATTTATCTTAAAGCCTAAAGATAGAAATAAAATATCCTGCAGTAGATATTTATCAAAATGTTCCTGTTTTTTTTTTTTTTTTTAAAGATCATGAAACATTTGCGTCTCTAAACAAGTTTTAATTAGCTGGTTTGAGGGTAAAAATGAATTTTTGCATTGTGACAGTTGCAGACCCCTGGCCTAGTCAAAGTCCAGAGAGACACTTCATCCAATCAGATGTTTTTTAAAAGAAAAAGAAAAATGTTAGATGTTGAAAGCTGACTGACAGATAGACGTGCAGATAAAGGAGGCTCTACGCCACACTTTGAAGATTTTTTATAATAAGAACTGTATAATTTTCCTTCCACTACACCACTTCATGCTGGTCTGTCACATAAGATCCAGCTAAATACTCTGAAAACTCGTGGAACATTTTTTTGCAGATATGAACACAGCTGTTATTGTGCAGTGGAAATGCCCGTTGGGTTTCAGTCAATAACTTCCGAAGCAGACTTCCTGCATGCAGACACATAGTTACCTGGAGATGAGTTGTTCATTTTATTATCTTATTTAACAGAATTATTATCTGAAGACGATATAATCTGCAGCTCTTTGTTGAGTCCTTCATTTAATATGTGAGCTTAGCTTCCCTTAACCAACAGGCAGCAGGTTCAAGCTTAAAACAAGAAGATTAATCGCAATCTTTCCTTCAATTTTCCTAACTTTGAAAAGCAAAATCCGTAATTTTCCACACTTTTTCAACTTGGTATCACATTTCAGCTGATGATGACTTATTCAGCTGTTATTAAAACACTCAAAATATGGTCATATATTAGATATGCACATCGCAGGATAGTTATAAAAGATTGGCTCATTTTCAGTTGAAAAAAATATCTAACATTTTTGGAGATTTTATGATGCTGATATTTTTAGTCATTAGGATCTGAGAACATTCATAATATAACCATGAATATATCAGTGACTGATCTTAGGGCCAAATAAGATTTCTTGAAACATTGTATGGAAATTTTTCAATAAAAAAAGTGGAGCTGTGTGAACATACAAGCAATTAACGTGTTAAAATTCCCAAAATATTTTAGTCTAAAGTGACCCCCTCAGACCCTGTGTTTACTGGAATAAAAAGGACATATTTCCAGGTCTAAAGTTGTTATAATCATTATTTATAATACTTGTCACCGACTGGTTCCTAATTATCCAATCAAAATGAAGAATTGACTTCTATTTTCATGTTTGATAACAAGCACAGCTCTACCACAGGGGGAGGAAACATATGCATAAAAACTGCATAACTGTAGTAGAATTTTAACCATCAAAAGTATTTTGAAAATACCTCCTTTCAAAAAATGAGCATAAAGAGTCCAATCAGGTATGACATAAAGCTCTGATGTTCAGGTCATAAAACATCAGTTGGAAACTATTTGTACAGCTTATTGTTTAGGTTTTTCATTCGGGTCTGAAGAGGTAAAGTGGACTTTAAAAAAATATAAAATCTAAAAGCTGTCTGACATAATGATTAAATTTATATTATAATAGTTTAGTATTTTAAGTTTTATTTTTATTAAAACTGTGGTCATTAATGTGTTAGAAAAACTGAAATGTAATTTATATTTATTAGGAATATTTTAGCCTTAAGTCATTTTAATCGACTGATATGTTTAAAGGGGAAACGATATGAATGAATAAAATAAATAAAATGTTCAGTGGTTTTTAAGAAGTGCCCATTTTTTTAGGGTTTTATACGAGCTCTTAGTATTTTAAATTAAACATACTTTTCATTACGCCCACATTTCCATAATAAAGGTGTTTTTTATTGATCTGATGTGATATTCTAATCTTAAATGTCGTGTTTTCATTGGTTGGAAGCAATAAAGTATCAGAATTAAGAGAAATAAATGCTCGAAAACCAATCTTAGTGAAATAATTAACTTTTCAATAATATTCAGATCTTTACAGCAAGCAGAGAATTAATCTGGAGTTTAAATTCAGCTTAGTTCCAATTATTTTAAGCGTTCCAACAACAAACTAATAAAACCAAATAATTTAACACGATCTGTTACTCACCTGGACAGATTCAGAACACCTGAGAACTATTTCAGTTCTTCTTCTTCTTCCATCCGCTGACAGAGATTGAGCGCCACCTACCGTTGGAAACGCTGAGAATCCCTCTGGTTTCCTTAGAGCTCCAGAGTTTAGAAAACATCCTCATCAATGTGATCTAAAGTTGGCTCAGATAACTCAAAATACACGTAGAAAGTATTAAACTGAATTGCATGATGGGTATATTTCGCCATCTTTAGGGCTTCTGTTGTAAATAAACTGAATTATATCCAATTAAATGGATTATTAGAATAAAAAGAGTTCAAATCCCTCATAGGATAGATTTAAACACTGAAAAGTGAGAATAGCTTTAAATCCAGACGAGGTGTTCTCAGGCAGACCATTGATTTTCTCTGATTCAATCTGAGCCTGAATTGATCTGTTCATTCACTTCAGTTGTTCTCACTTATTGGACACGTCCATCAGCTGCTGAGGACACATTCCAGTGAATGAGAAGCCAGATCCCAGAGGACTAATAGCAGGGAGGATATTTTAATGGCTGGATGGTCGGATCAGTCTGACCTTCAGTCTGACGGGAAGCAGAACGATGCTGTTGATAGGAAAGAATTGTGTTTGATATGATAAAGCAGAATCAGAGGCCAGAGGAGGGACAAAGTCATTGTTTTGCAAGTCACAAGTAAGTCTCAAGTCTTTGTCCTCAAGTCCCGAGTCAAGTCGAGTCAAAGCCAACAAGTCTCAAGTTGAGTCAAAAGTCCAACCATTTTAGTTTCGAGTCATTTCAAGTCCTCCTACCACAGAAATACATTTATACAAATCATGTATGTCTGTAAGATTTATATTTAATTAAACCTCTATTTATACAATAACATTAATCAAATACAGTAAAAAACTGAAAATTTAATTTTCACAAAAAATGCTTGTATTTCAACAGCATAATGCACTAGAACAAAGCACAGCAGCTTCAGTCCTGTATTGTATTGACCTCATATTGCAAAACAGTTTAACTTTCAAATAGACATGGGTCCTTTTAACCTAAACTTTTTTAAACATGTCATCAATAAAATCCTCACCCCTCAAAATGATCACTTCGGAAAAACTGGAACAACCTGATAATATAATTGGAAAGCCTCCATGGTGTGTAAAAATGTTTTCCCCCAGTTTTCATGGGAAGTAGCAAGTCTTCTCAAGTCAAAAGGCGCAAGTCCAAGTAAAGTCACGAGTCATTGATGTTAAAGTCCAAGTCGAGTTGCAAGTCTTTGTACGTTTTATCAAGTCGAGTCTGAAGTCGAATTCATGACTCGAGTCTGACTCGAGTCCAAGTCACATGACTCGAGTCCACACCTCTGTCAGAGGCTAATTAGACCTACATGTTTCTACAATCACACTAACAAAGGGATGGATGCCAACCAGACCTCTCAGTTCATTCTTGAAAGTTTAAAACAATGTTATGACATATTTCTGCCGAGGTCAGAATTTAAATACAGAATCTGGAAAAACAAGGAAGAACAGCAACTCTAATGGATGGATAATCAGATGGATGGATGAATAATTAGATGAATGGATAATCAGATGGATGGATGAATAATTGGATGGATGGATGGATTATCAGATGGGTGGATGAATAATCAGATGGATGGATGAATAATTGGATGGATGGATAATCAGATGGATGGATGGATGAATAATTGGATGGATGGATGGATAATCATATGGATGGATGGATGAGTAATCGGATGGATGGATGGATGAATAATTGGATGGATGGATAATCAGATGGATGGATGGATGAGTAATCAGATGGATGGATGGATGGATGAATAATTAGATGAATGGATAATCAGATGGATGGATGAATAATCAGATGGATGGATGAATAATTGGATGGATGGATGAGTAATCAGATGGATGGATGGATGAATAATTAGATGAATGGATAATCAGATGGATGGATGGATAATCAGATGGATGGATGAATAATTGGATGGATGGATAATCAGATGGATGGATGGATGAGTAATCAGATGGATGGATGGATGGATGGATGAATAATTGGATGGATGGATAATCAGATGGATGGATGGATAATCAGATGGATAGATGGATGAATAATTGGATGGATAGATAATCAGATGGATGGATGAATAATTGGATGGATGGATGGATGGATAATCAGATGGATGGATGGATAATCAGATGGATGGATGGATAATCAGATGGATAGATGGATGAATAATTGGATGGATAGATAATCAGATGGATGGATGAATAATTGGATGGATGGATGGATGGATAATCAGATGGATGGATGGATAATCAGATGGATGGATGAATAATTGGATGGATAGATAATCAGATGGATGGATGAATAATTGGATGGATGGATGAGTAATCAGATGGATGGATGGATGGATGGATGAATAATTGGATGGATAATCAGATGGATGGATGGATGAGTAATCAGATGGATGGATGGATGGATGGATGAATAATTGGATGGATGGATGAATAATTGGATGGATAGATAATCAGATGGATGGATGAATAATTGGATGGATGGATGAATAATTGGATGGATGAACTTGGTCGATCCTGACTCAGAGCATTTGACACCATCTGGAGGATGATTGTCCTCCATCTTCATCATCAGATCAGTCCAGACCTTCAGTGAATCATAAACTTTTCATCTCAGCTGGATCAGAATAATCTGATCCGTTTCGGGCCAGAGAGAAGAAACATTTCATCTCTGAGGATCCAACAAGCTTAATGAAGCTTAATGAAGGCCACACACCTGATCTCAGCACACCGTCCCCTTCAATATCACAGAGCCACCACTAGATGGAAGCATTGCATCATTTGTGTCCAGGGTCCCTGCTCTGCTATCTGCTTTATATTTATATTTACTGTGTTCTGCCAGCAAGCTAGCTGAAGCATTACATAAGCATAACAATCAGAGAATATTTGGTCGAACAAAGGCAGTGAGTCACTTCAGCTCTTCAGAGCAGAGACGGAAATATATAGAAAAAAAGGAGGAGAAACAGCCTCCCTTTGATCATCACTATAATTTAATTACCTGCATCCTAAAGAGAGGCTTTATTTGGAGTTTCCGTCTTATTTCCAGCCTGGCACGCTGAATTCAGACAGCAGCTTTTAAACGGGACGGAAAAAATTTTCTTTGTTGCTTCTGCAAGCAAAAATGCCTCAGATTATGAACTTTACTCCATTAAGCCGCAAAAACAGTTGGTGAATCATATTTTGAGATCACTTAAACATGAAATTAGTTGTATAAAAAACGTTTTTTGGTTCAGTTCCTGCAGCTTTCACATAAAAAAACAATTTCAAAACTCCAGGCTTTTCCAGTCCAAGGATGAAGAATATGCTTTTAAAATCTTATAGTTAACATTTACTTGATGGTAAAGATTTCCCAACATTTTCCAGAAGATTGAGGTTCTGTAGCTCTGCTCTCTGTCCAGATAATTTCTTGTGATGCATTGAAAAACATCCTGCAGCACCTTTTGCATCAGTTTGAGCCTTCAGTCGGATCGACCGTAAATAAAGACCGAGGTTTTTACCCAAAACCTTCAGGATGGTTCATTGGTTTGCATCAATCGTTGTTTCCACGTCCATAATACCAAACACTGACATTTTCAGATATATCTTTGTGCAAATATTGGATGTTTTTAAAGTGTGCTGAGATTATATTATGAACTGGTACGTGAACATGAGCTCAGTCAGGATGTTCCTCCTCCTGCCGCTTTGGACCTTTACCAAAGTGTCTGTTTAAGTTGTTTTGTTTCTACCAGAGTAAAGGAAGACATGAAGTCTGTAGTTTTCCTTTCATTAGTAGCTTCATTTCTACCTGCTTTGTTCTACTGATGTCCAGATTGAACTGTTTGCTGAGTCAACCTGATCAAAAGACAGCAAAGACCAGATTAAATAAAGCTCCATTTGATTTTACCTTTGGAAGTTTTATGCTTATACATTTGTGATTGTTTCCTCTATATTTCTTCCTCTATTTATTCAGTCTTGACATTACAGATTCACAGACACACGTTGATGCATGTTATCTATGGTGGCATATCCCATTTTGGGCCGTCACAAATTAAATTTTCTTCACAAATGCCAAGTACCGGTATACACTGAAGACTGTTTTACCTTTCTGAATGAACAGATTTGGGCTTGGCCGTCCTCGGTTGTTGCTGCTGAACCCTGTTTTTCAAAGATCCAGGGAGTGAAGAAGAAACTTCCTCAACCTTTAACCCTCCAGCTGAAATAATCGGACCTCCTGCCGGTTCTATTCTGGCTCGGCGTCGGCCTCTGCTGGCACTTGACCTCCATTAGCTCAAATCCAACATCCTCTTCCTCTGCATTACCGCTGATGGCAGAGCCTCTTTCAGGTTTTGCTAACAAATAATTTTCTCATCGGATGAATATACATTATTCCATTTCGTCTTACCTGCAGAAATATGACCCCAGTCGGCCCGTCGCCGAACTCCTCTGTGTTTTCATTTGCAAACAATTTCTTTTTGTTTGGTGCATCGATTCAGCTTCAATGTTTTCTCCTCACCACAAACAGCCGTGCATTGATTGTGGGAATTATTCATGTGCTATTCACTGAATGCAGCGAAGAGGCTTTATGATGGCTGTTTTAAAGGCTTTTGGGGAACGAGGAAAGGCGGTGAAAGGACAAGTCTAGTGTTTTTCCGTCCGGTCAGCTGAATAAAAGATTCACTTTCAGTCAGAAAACAGCAGTTGTTGAAATATTCCTGCTTTGATGTACAGAACCTTGTAAAAGTATTCATGCACCTTTCTTTTTTTTCTCATTTTGTAAGTGTATTTTTTTGTATCAGACCAACACGAAGTAATCGTAAAGAGGAAGAAGTCAGAACCTCCCCCCTGACCTGTCTGCTGGGTTCCTTGGTCTCCATGATGCTGGTTGGCCTCAGAGTATCTCTAAAGAACCTCCGAGGCCAAAAGCAGAACAGTTTTTGCAGTCAGACTAAATTACACACTCATCGACTCCGTTCACTCATTAGGTCCCCCCTGGGCTGGATTTCTTTTAGGGGTATGGAAGTATAGGGGAAGAATGCACACCCTTATTTAGAGAATGTCATTCATCCACAACTTTGTGTTGGTCTGTCACAAAAAATCCCTATAAAATATACTGCAATCTGTGGCTGCCATTTAAGAAAACGTGAGACAGACCTCTACTTTACACTGTTTTTGTTTGTCTGCTGTGGTTTTACTTATTTATTCAAATAGGTTTTTTTCATCAAGAATTTAAACTGATAAGTTGGCATTTAAATGCAAAAATATTTAAAACGTGGACGACATTTTGGATAGTCGATGTCATCTTGAATCATCGACTGGTTGAACCCACCTTAAATCTCCAGGCAGACACTCACCATCCTGAATGAAGACCCAGAGGTTGAAGCAGAGCCTGTCTATAGGCTGCTTTTTAAAGTTTTACTTAAAAAGGAAGAACTGGACATTCTGGGCTGCACACGTCTCACATTAAGGGTCTGTAAAGACGAGCTATATCTATTTGCCCATATGCACACAACATGCTTTGCCTTTATGTGTGTATTTGTCAGCTTAAATACATAATTTAAAGCTACTTAGAACTATTTTTGTTTTGAAAAGCAAGCCAGTTCTCCTCACATGAGGACTTCTGCACTAAAGTCCCTCTGAGGTCAGTAAACAGCAAAAGCAACATTTTTCTTATTTATTTCAGCACACGTGTGTTCAGTATCTGCGAGTGAAAGGTGAAAACCCTTGACCTTTGACTTCTCTTTCCTCTTTCTTCTCTACTGGGGATGCAGTTGCGACGGTGAGACAGCACGGGAGTTGACTGGACACAGATTGAACAAACAGTGGACAGGTCTCGCCCAGGACAGCGGACAGCACAGGAAGAGGACAGTATGGGCCAATTCCTCATAAGGCGATACACAGAGGCCAGTAAATAGTTAGATCCTCTCCTTTGATCAATTACCAATCTGGTGTAAAGCAGACAAATATGAGTCCTCAGCTGGATGGAAGTAAGAATGCTTTTTGGTTTTATTTATATCTAAAACTTGAACAATTTTAAGGTATATTTAAAAATTTTGGGAAATGCACTAGCTTTTGTAAGAATTAATGGATAGAAATCTAATAAATGTTCATTTAAAGATGTACAGCGCAATTTTTCATTAACGTAAAATTTACTACGATAAAAAAAAAGATGAGAAAACTAGGCAAAAAATATTTTTCAAGCAGTAATTTTTTTGTAAAAAAGTTTGAAATGTTTTAACTGACTATCTTAAACTACAAGTGTGCAACAAGAATAAAAACGATTGGGAAAGTTTCTTTTGACAAAAAAAAAGCATAGAAATCTGCTTCTGATCCTATATTTATCTTCCTTTTAAAATAAAGACTTTGGTGGCAGAGCTGCAGCACAGCAGAGAGGGACAAATCTGCAAACTGTATCTGTTTAAAATTTAAATTAGTTTCTTTAGAAGATAAAGAAATGCATGGATCTTTTTTTAAATTTAAGTCTTGGTTTAACTTTGTTAAACCATATTTTATTAGCATTCAGGAACCTGGTTTCTGATATGGGTTATTTCTCTGCATTACAATATGTAAAAACAAAGGCTGAGACAAAGTAGATCACTGTACTTCTGCCACATTGTCCTGAAAATTGTGGATTTAACATTTCAATGCAGCAAATGCTTTGACATAAGAAAAACAATATATAAAAATAGTGACAAAAATATGTTATCCACAGATATGAATAGCGTTTTTGCAAGTAATAAATCTTATAAAGTTATGTTTAATTAGCTTAAAAGTTAACTTTCTTTGTAATGAAGAAATATTCTCTCATCTACAGAAAATCTACAAAGAAGCTTGGATTTATCTACAGACTTAATAAACAGCTGATTTAATCACGCAAAAGGCGAGCTTTGAAGTGTCTTTAATACCAACATCATTTTTTGGCAATCAGAGCAAGGCTAAAATAAATTTAGCAGTCATTTTCTACATAAAATGTAAAGCTAATTTTTTCCTGAAATTTGGCTTAAAAATAACTCGTAGATATATTGGTGATTGTTACATCACTGCGGTTTATACAGAGGTTTTAGCTAGTGTTTGCATGTTAGCTATTGTAAGCATCTTGAAAGGTTTTTCAAAGACGAATACAATTATTTTTTTCTGTCCTATGCAGAATTTGTGGCTTTAAAACAACCTTCCTTAAACTGTAAATTTCTTTTTATTACATCACAGTAGCTTTAAAAATAATCCAAAGTTCCAAGTTGGCACTAGCTTCTATTAGCTAACATTTTACCCACCATTGACACGTTAGCTGCTTGGCTGGAATATATTTACTCATCGATTTAAATATTATTCAGTCAAATGCCGAATTTGTGGCTTTAAAACTGCTCTTCTTAAACTAGTAACTGAATTTAAGGTTGTTACATCATGTTGACTTATAGAAGATTCCCCAAATTCTGACAGACTAGACTAGCTAACATTAGCATGTTAGCTACTTGGCTAAACTATATTCAACATTAAATAATGAATTCATTTTTTTTCCAGTAAAATGCAGCATTGGTAGCTTTTAGAACAACACTTTCTAAACCATAGGGGAATTAGTGTTTGTACTGGTTTAAATAATTTCAGTTTAAGATAGACTCATACTAACCTGTCTAAGCTAATGTTAGCTTGTGGCGCTAACAGTAGATGGTAACCTTGTAGCCCAGGTTAGCAAACGTTAGCTGTTCAGATAACATTCAAATATTCTTCCACCTAACCGTGTGTGTTTAAGAGTTTTTAATGAGTTTTAGTGATGATGAACAAACCTAGAAAATATTCAACAGTTCATAATGTTTTAAAGTGTATTTCCCAAAATGACAACGTATACCTTTATGCTAAGAAAATCAGCTGTTTGTTACACCCATCTTAAGTTTTTTTTCCCCCCATATAGATACCGGATACAAGATATAAGATTAATTTTTTTCCGACTGTCGCGCAGCAGCTTGGGCTACACAGTAATATACATACAAACGGTTCGATGTATATTTACTATGTTCAGTGAGAACAGCATAGTGAGTTGTCATTAAGGATGGAGTCAACTTTACTATGTGGTCCAAACAGAAAACACAAAAACAAGTGGGAGGAAAGACAGAATGAGCGAGAGGAAGGAAGAGAGAAAGAAAGAAAACGGAAGATGGCAAGGAGAGGTCTTGAAACGGTACAACATCAGACGGCCACTGGAACATAACAACACAGAGAGAGACGAGTATTAGGAAAAATGGTTTAATATAGGAGACAGAAGCAAAAAACTGCATCACACAAGAACATACGTTTACAAAAATAATTCTGACTGCTTCAGCTACACAGTTAGTTCACAGAGAAGGACAGAGAAACCGGAAAAACTCCAAACAGCTAAAAGCAAAATGTTTCTAATTAGTTGATCTCTTTATTAAACTAATACATTAATCCACTGAAGGTGACTAAATACTTCTATTCTTTCTTTTTCTATAATTGTCTTATCGTGTAGACGACACAATACAGAAGTCAAATGAAACTTACCGCTGTTGTATAGACAAACTTGCTAGAACTATTAAGTAAAAACGAAACGTCTGACACTCACCTACCCTCTTTTTTTTTTTAAAAACAAAAAACAAAACAAAAAACAAACAAACAAACAAACAAAACAATAAAGAAAATAAACATTAAAGTGAGGAAAAAGAAGTGAAAGAAATAAAGCCAAAGATCTTTTAGAAAATCTTATATCAAAAGCCAACTTTCTTGATGCCAGCTAGAAATCATACTCGGGGACCAGTCAGGGTCAGGCCACATCACCAGGCCAGACAGCATTTTTTCTAAGTTTTTTTTTGTTTTTGTTGTTGTATCCTTTAATCTCCAGTATAAAAAATTCCACTGGTACAAAATGCATAAGTACAATCAGTTGTAGAAATAGGAAAGCCTGCATTTTTTGTACTTTTTAAATCCCATCCAGTGACAGATTTCCAAGTGTTGTCAAACAAACATACATCACGCTTACAGGATCCACTGAAATGCATTGACTTTGGCTTCTCTCAAGACAATAACTCTGAAACTACTGAAAACCATTTTGAGTCAAAATTAACAAAAGCAACAACAGCAACAACGGAAATCAGATTTTTTTTGTGCGTTTTTGTAGTTTTTTTTCTTTCCTTTACAGACAAGCTCTTTTTTTTACGCCACAGAAAGAGAACACACAAAACATTTTTCTCCTCAAAAAACTTGACATAAGCCATTATGCAAAGAAACAACAAGTTAGATTTTTTTGTCCTTTCAGATTTCAGTATTTGATAAATAGCACTTAAGATAATCAAGAAAGAAGGAGAACAGAGAAGTGAACAGTGACAAGATAGAAAGATTACAACGATGACAGCCCCTGAGGTGAGCCGCTCCACAGAAACTCTGCTTGTGCTTCGACACTGACACAAAGACGAGATGCTAATTCATGCTAAGACTGCTTAACGTCGGGCTGTGTGCAAGTCGGTGCGATTTGGCAGCGCAAAAATCTAGTTTTTGGACTTTTACAAAGTCGAAATTCAAATAAAAACACTGTGCAAGAGAGAAGGGAAGGTGAGAAATATGCAGTTTTACGGCTGATATAAAACATCTACACACCGTGTTAAAATGGTTCGTTTTGCTGATTAAGAAAGTGAGACCATACAAATTATTTTATTACTTCTTTCCAGCATGGGGTTATAACATTAGCCAACTTTTTTTTGCTAAATTTCTCCAAATCTGTCAGATTGTAAAGGCATCAGCTTCAGGTCTGGGTTCTACTCATTTCCTCTGGTGAAGAGATTGTTTTGTTGATTCAGACATAATCTTGGAGCTTGTTGTCATCTTCAGCTTTTCAGCAGAAGTCTGCAGGTTCTGTCCCCTGATTGGTTGGTATTCGGTAGGGGGTGCAACGGTACACACACAAAAAAATGGCGGACCGGTACGTATTTGGGGTTTCACAGTCACGGTTTGGTACATTTTCAATCTACTTTAATCCAGAAAAATTTATACAAATGTGCATATGACTTTAAGAACCCTCTTTCTTTCCCTTCTATTCCTGAAATAAATTTGATTTATTATGATTAAGTTGAAAGTATAAAACTGACTGGATATTTGATTGCATTTTTTAATAAATAAAATAGTACAAGCAGACAAAGCCAGAGTAGAAAACAATATAGCCACTTTAAAACCGTCAGCGTTAATGTTTAGAAATTTTTAAATAATACTTTGCCCATATTTGAGAGAAAAACATGCTCAAATCACTTTGGAGTCGTTCTGATATTTTGACAGCCTAGTCTCCCAGCTGTACTTGAATGCAGCATGGGGCAGCTGTTGGAAAAAACCCTTCTCATCAACAGGGATTCCTCCGACTTGCGTTTGATACAAAATAAGGAGTTTGGGCTGATTGGATGCTACTGGTAGCCATGATGGACGTCAGCTGGTTTTTCTCTAGTATCAGTGATGTTTCCATTCAGCTTCACATAGTTTCATGTGAGTCATTCAGTTCAGTGCAGAGCGTCTTATGGACCTTATTGCTGTTGGAAGATGCGTTCGCTGACAAAGTTCTGGTTCGGTCCGTCTTTCCTTTTCTACTGTGGGAATCATTTTAATCTGTAAAGCACTTTGAGATGCTATTTTGTATGAAAAGCGCTTTATAAATAAAGTTTGATTTGATACTGTATCTGCATGAGAAACTATTAATCTTCCCAAATAGCAGAGTTCTGTAATAGCTGGGAGTCCTTTCTGTTTTGTTTTGGTGTCACTTTTTTAAGTTGCCCCGTGGAAACGTTTCCCACATAAACATTCTGCATGTGTTCAGGTAGAAAACAGCTGGATTCGTTACTGATGAAATACGAATACATGTACCGTTACACCTCTCCCTACTACTACAACTAACTTTATTTGGGGTCAGTCAGAAGCACGTTAAACAATGGCAGGTGAGGAATGGCTCCTATTCAATGTGGAGCTTAAATAGCATGGTGGAAGCACCTACGAAACCATGTAATTTATCCCCTCAATAGATTTTCATTTCATTCTGGAAATATTTTTTGTGATGTCCTTTTCTACAACACAGACACCTGCATTTTAACGTGGTGTGTAGACTTTTTAGGTCCCCTGTACGCAAAGATTCCTCAATGGTGGTTCCTCTTGATTCCACTTTTTCAGCTGTTTAAAGCGTAGTTCGTGGCTGTTCACAGCATTTCCACACAGTCGGGTTTGGTTTTTTTGAGAGTATCTAATGAAAGCTGCACTGCCTTCATCTCAGCTCCGGCCGTTGTTTTTTGTTTTTTCCTGCAGACAGTGACCTCTTCCTCTTAAGCCAACAAGCTCTTTATTTCCCCCGTCCCTATTCCAATTAGATGCTTCTCCACACGGCCCCCCAGCGTTTCTAATAACCTCGGTTAGCCTGGAAGAAAACAAGCGGCATCCCTCAAACCTTCGATTTTTACATCTCTCTGCTCTGGCAGAGCTGACGAAATGGGCGAGGAGTGAAACCCAAACAGATGGAAGGTTACCGGCACACAGAACTGAACCTGGACTTGGCACATTCCACTGACTTGACAACATCTTCTACTCTTATAATACTGAAACGACTCTCCCTGGTTAAGGCGACTGGTGAGCTTCTGTAGAAAATAATGCTGCCTTTTTTTTTTTTTTGTGTGTGTCTATCTTGCAGACCGTAAACAAGGCTTTCAGGGAGGGGGAGCGGGGGGGCAGTTGAACAGACTGACAACACTGTGCCATGTAAACGGCTTGACTATGTGAATGTCAATAACACACTTTGGCATCTATACATGATTTTGGCCCATTACGCGACAAGACTCACAACTATTTATCTTTTAAAAAGAAAATAAAAAAAAAGGATTAAAATAAAGAGTTCAGCAGCAGATCCGGAGCGTCCCGCCTGCATCCCACCCGCCGGACGGCGACGTGTGCTTTTTCCTACACAGATTGAGGCTGAATGAGCCCAGTCTTGCCCTGTGCTTACATCATCCTCAGAGGCGATAAACAGCAACGATTCTCGCCATCAGATACAAACGACTCAGAAAGGTTTTTTTTTTTTTTTTTGAACTTAACAATAAGGGATAAGATGGGAGTTCAGAGAAATAAGGCTTTGCGTACGACTCTCGCTTTAATATTTTCAGCTGGGATGGAGTGGGAGGAAGGGAAAACATGCCGAAGCCTGACGTTTGCGTCGGAGCGTGCGAGACACCGATAAAAACGAGAGAGAACAGGAGTGCAAAGATTCGTGGTAAGGCTTTGATGATTGAAACGGCTGTACAGTGGCTAAAAATATTAAAGTGATTACTGTGTGTGTGTGTGTGTGTGTGCTGTAGGAGTTGCTGAAGAGGCTTTCACGCTCAGGGGCTCTCATGCACATTTAAAAAGTAAACTGTGAGGTCTGCACGAGAGTGTTTGTGTGTCCATGTGTGCATATGTGTGTATAGATATATTTATATATATATATTTATATGACACATGGGCACTTTTTTTTTTGCTTTTTGTTATTTTTTTACATCTTTACAAAGAAGGAAAAAAAGCAAACATGACATTGTCAGGCAACAAGACCACAGAATTAGCAAGTTAACAAACTCTTTTTTTTAAATTTATACTTTAAATATGAGGGATCCATACAAAACACTTATAATAAAATACCCATGTTATCAAATTATTTCACAAGAAATACACTGACGCGCTAGGCAGGAAGTACCTTCAGAATTTGGCACTAAACTCCACTGATCTGGTCTTTTTTTCTCTTTATAAGACATTTTGCTGAACAATAAAACACATCTAAATATTGTTTCCCACGAGAGAAATAAAATAATAATGACATTGATGCGTTACAAGCTGACATTTTCTATATATATATATATATATATATATATTTATAGATATATTCATATTTATATATATTTTTAGGAATTTTATATAGCTAATTAACCAACAACAGATTTTAGCAAATAGGGACTCCTTAAAAAAACAAAAAAAAAACAAAAAAAAAACTATTAAAGTAATATGAAAGGCTTTGTCTATTGTTCAAGTAAACTGTTTTTTTTGTCTTCATTTGAGAAAACATGAGACATTTAAGACCGTTAGACTTGTGATGAAACCACAACTAAACTCACAAGAAGCACCGACGTTAACGTGGGTTACAGGTATCGTAGTTTTTTTTTTTCCTCTATACATTTAAACAGTAGAAAATATAGGTAATTTCATCATGTGCATTTAAAACCACGGATTGTCTATCTGTGAGTCAGTTCAGCAAAAGGTGACACAAGTAGGTAGCATTTCTCCCCCCCAAACAGGGCAAATGTCCTTTTTTATTTTTATTTTTTTACCTTTAAACTACTCTAGAAAAAAGTGGTTCTATATATAGACTTTGAATGAGAAACAGAGCCACTTAAAATGGCCTTATCAAAAAACTTTACACTGCCTGAAAAATGTAAAAACCATTAGAGAGCTCTGAGAGAGAGTCTAATATTGATCAGACAGTTTTTATTCAAAACTGTGTGGAAGTAGTCTTATTTCTCAGAGAAACTGGCACCAGCTGCTTCTGGTGCCGTTTTTCCATCTGCAACCAGAAGCAAGATGACGTGCCAATTCCTGTGGTGAACTTTCAAGTTTATGTTAAAATGAAGAGAGAGAAAAAAAAAAACACAAAGAAGGGAAAAAAATGCAGAGAAAGAAACCGAATGGAAATCACTTTACCACAGGTTGTCATTTTTTACTTAAAAACAAAACAAAAAAACATCTGTTCAATAAAAATCTCAGTCTTTTTAGTAAAATTTTATATGAATGCAGCTTAATATCTTTTTCACATTAATTTATTTTCTTATTTCCCACACCTCCCTTGTTCGGCTCCCTCCCTGAAACCCTCCAGGAAAACAGATACAAATGAAGGTCGCATGCAAAAAAAAAAAAAAAAAAAGACTCATATTTAAAAGTCCAAAAAGCTAAAAGCTTAAAAGATCAGTAGGCAGCGGTGGAGGAGAAGGAGAACCAGGTTATGATCAGGTGAGCTCGGAAAAGACATCAGAGAAAACAATGATGGGGAAGGAGGAAGAGGACGATGACACTTTTTTTTTTTTCATTGTTTTTTGTTTTGTTTGTTTAAAGTTTTGTTTTGTTTTTTTTTTGTTTTTGGGGACGCCACGAAGACATGCTAGGCAAACGATGAACTAACAGGCATGGAGATGGGTTGTTCTAAAAGGGGGAAAGAAAAAACGGGAGAGGAGATAGTTACACACAGAGAGCCAGAGCAACACACCAACACAACAGCTTCATCATCTTCAAAATATGGGAGAAAAAAAAGGAAAAACTAAATCAGGAGAACATCAACAAACAACAACAACAACAACAAACAGTAATGCAAACTGGTAGAACAGCAACACAACACACTGGTTTCATTAGCAGTAATTTTGCATTTCTTTAAATACTATAAAACTGACATTAAAGTTATAGATCTATAGTTACGAGCAACGACGCACATTCACTCGTTCACATGTACACAAGAAACACCCAAAGCCTTATCCATCCCATTAAAGATGGATGCCGTCGTTTGGGGAATTATACTTTTTTTTGGGGGGGGGTGTTTTAATTTCCGTCTGTTTTAAAAATCTATCTAAAGTTTTACAGACGGGAGGAAGGGGGGGGTTTACAAACAAAAACACTTAAAACATTAAGAGTTTAAAACCACCCTAACAAAACCGAAGGACAAGTGAAGAAGTACAGGTGGGCGAAGAGTTGTAAAAAAATAAGGATGGATGAACATCACAGAGACCGACACAGGTGGGTTTGTGGGAGGGGGTTATGGTTATTCGCATGATTGAATGGCGGCAGAATTAGTTATGATGTGGTTTCTGCACAAAAAAAAAAAAAAAAAAAAAAAACACCAGGATGAAAGGATTAAAAAAGAAAAGAAAAGGAAAACGCTGGAGAACCTGATTCCGAGAGGTTTCTCCACAGGGGTCTAGTTGAGCAATGCTGTTTACTTTATAGGAGTCCAATAACTTAACGATAGGCAATAAATAAAATCATTTTTTTCTTCATCTGAGGCAGTAAAAATGTTGTATAAAAATAGAACTGCTTTTTTACAAATAAAATTTACAGGCCTGTGGCTTCACTGTACTTTGAATTATTATTTTTTTTAAATCTGTCAACAAACCTCAAGTATTTTCAGTTACATCAACCTCTCTCTTTTTTGTGTGTAATACTATTATTTCCTTCCACAAATTCTCGATTTAGTTGATTTTTTTCAAATCTACATGCTGTTATATTCTTTTCACATAAAAGACCAATGTGATCTGACCCAGAAAAGTAAGAACACATTTTTTTTCAACTTTAAACTGTATTTGTACATAAATTATGACGTTTAGCTGGAATTTGTGTGGGTTAGTTTTTGTTTTTTGTCTTCTTGCAGTGGTAGAGTGTAAGTGTACGGCAGGCAAACTTTACAGTTAAGAGGCCACGAATGTTTTGCAGCCTTTGCTCCCGGGTTGCCAGCAGGCATCAAGGGTTTTTTTTTTTTTTCTGAGAAGCAGCGGCGGCCTGCAACCAACACCGTGGAGGTCAAAGGGCGAATGTGCATATTGGTGAGCGCATTAAAAATAAAAGAGAAAAATGAACCCATCATAGCCTTTGGGTTCAAAACAAGACACTACAGAACCCTAATTTAAAAAAATTAAAATGGTACCATGGCTCCGTTTGTCTACATCTTGACTTCGACTCTAACTACTCTTTTAAAAATGTATAAATAATCACTGTAAAAGAAAAAAGTGAACGTTTAAACAAACTATTTTTTTTTTTAAAGAAGCAACTTTCTTTCATCGTAAAAAACAAATAGATTTCACAAAGTAATGGTGGAAATGGAAGTGTTCATGTGTGTCAAAAGCTGTAATAAATAATATTAGTTGAAGGCTTACATAAAAATCTTCAAAAAACAAGAAAAAAAAAGTACGTCTCCCTCAGGTGGTTGTAGGTCATCTCCCCCTACCTCCCACAGTACCTCTTTTTCAACCCCAACCCTCCCCGTTCCCCGTGTCAAGAGGTCATGGCTCGGTTTAACTCTAATTATTCACTTTTAGTTGTTTTTTACCATCACTTTAGTTCTTTTTAAATGGGGGGAGGGGGACTTACCCTAGCAGTGCTAACTGGGGGAGCAGATAGACCTAGAGCTAAGATCAGTAAGGTTTGCTGTCGTTCTTGGAGCGCTTCAGCTGCACCTTCAGCCGCTTCATGCCGATCTGGAAGCCGTTCATGGCCTGAATGGCTGCCTGTGCCGACACTGGATTGTCGTAGCTGACGAAGCCTGTGGGGTGGGGGGAGAGAAAAAAGGCGACATTTGCTTGACTAACTCACAACAGGTTGAGGTAGAAAGAAGCGAACGCTGAACGTGTTTTGGTGCTAACGCTCTATGCTCCACAAGAGACAGCAAAACTTGTTCTTTCTCCTTGCAAGAACAACATAATCAATAAGTTTGAAAAAGTTCATCTTTATTTATGCAGAATCCCTCAGTGTAATGACTCCAACAGTTTAATGATGTTAAAAAGATGCTCAATCAAAAATACTTTCAAAGGATGTATATTTTAGGTTTTGATTCTGCCATTCTGCTAAAACAGTTTTCTAGAGTTGTGCTTTGGAAGTGAGGCAAACTGTCTAGTATACTGGAACTAATCTGTTCCAGACCCAGCTCCTCAAAAACATTAAGCGGTATGACTAAATATAACATTGTCAAAAATAGCTTTTAAATATATCTGCACATTTTACACTCTGTAGGTAAATGCTTATTTAGCAACATTTCAGTTTATTTAGCAAGTTTCATCAATGGCAACAGGAAAACCTGAGGGATTTGCTAGTTGTTTTGCCAACTCCTCTTAGCCATTCAAGTTGATAATGTCAATACTTTTTGCATTGAAACACTGAATGAACAAATTCCTGAACATATTTTTGTGCAGTACTGTATTTATAACTGATTAAATATGTATGAAAAGCCAGTTCTTCACTGCTGCTATCGCTAAGCGCTCGGTGACTATTATAGAAATTGGAGAGAAAACTTTTAAGTTTCCGAATTGGAATCTCGAATTTCAAAATCAAACGTATCGTAAAGCTACACGATATAGTCACTTAAAAACAAAAATAATAAAGCAGGATTGTTAATTTTTGAAATTTGTTAAATGGACAAGCTAGCATAGCTGGTTTAAATAGCTAAAACTATATTGTGTGCTAGCTAATTAGTTTACATGTTGCAAGCTTACAGGTCCTTCTCAAAAAATGTGCATATTGTGATAAAGTTAATTATTTTCCATAATGTAATGATAACAATTAAACTTTCATATATTTTAGATTCATTGCACACCAACTGAAATATTTCAGGTCTTTTATTGTTTTAAAAATGATGATTTTGGCATACAGCTCATGAAAACCCAAAATTCCTATCTCAAAAAATTAGCATATCATGAAAAGGTTCTCTAAACGAGCTATTAACCTAATCATCTGAATCAACTAATTAACTCTAAACACCTGCAAAAGATTCCTGAGGCTTTTAAAAACTCCCAGCCTGGTTCATTACTCAAAACCGCAATCATGGGTAAGACTGCCGACCTGACTGCTGCCCAGAAGGCCATCATTGACACCCTCAAGCAAGAGGGTAAGACACAGAAAGACATTTCTGAACGAATAGGCTGTTCCCAGAGTGCTGTATCAAGGCACCTCAGTGGGAAGTCTGTGGGAAGGAAAAAGTGTGGCACAAAATGCTGCACAACGAGAAGAGGTGACCGGACCCTGAGGAAGATTGTGGAGAAGGACCGATTCCAGACCTTGGGGGACCTGCGGAAGCAGTGGACTGAGTCTGGAGTAGAAACATCCAGAGCCACCGTGCACAGGCGTGTGCAGGAAATGGGCTACAGGTGCCGCATTCCCCAGGTCAAGCCACTTTTGAACCAGAAACAGCGGCAGAAGCGCCTGACCTGGGCTACAGAGAAGCAGCACTGGACTGTTGCTCAGTGGTCCAAACTACTTTTTTCGGATTAAAGCAAATTTTGCATGTCATTCGGAAATCAAGGTGCCAGAGTCTGGAGGAAGACTGGGGAGAAGGAAATGCCAAAATGCGTGAAGTCCAGTGTCAAGTACCCACAGTCAGTGATGGTCTGGGGTGTCATAGCAGCTGCTGGTGTTGGTCCACTGTGTTTTATCAAGGGCAGGGTCAATGCAGCTAGCTATCAGGAGATTTTGGAGAACTTCATGCTTCCATCTGCTGAAAAGCTTTATGGAGATGAAGACGACCTGGCACCTGCTCACAGTGCCAAAACCACTGGTAAATGGTTTACTGACCATGGTATTACTGTGCTCAATTGGCCTGCCAACTCTCCTGACCTGAACCCCATAGAGAATCTGTGGGATATTGTGAAGAGGAAGTTGAGAGACGCAAGACCCAACACTCTGGATGAGCTTCAGGCCGCTATCGAAGCATCCTGGGCCTCCATAACACGTCAGCAGTGCCACAGGCTGATTGCCTCCATGCCACGCCGCATTGAAGCAAAAGGATTCCCGACCAAGTATTGAGTGCATAACTGAACATCATTATTTGAAGGTTGACTTTTTTTGTATTAAAAACACTTTTCTTTTATTGGTCGGATGAAATATGCTAATTTTTTGAGATAGGAATTTTGGGTTTTCATGAGCTGTATGCCAAAATCACCAGTTTTAAAACAATAAAAGACCTGAAATATTTCAGTTGGTGTGCAATGAATCTAAAATATATGAAAGTTAAATTTTTATCATTACATTATGGAAAATAATGAACTTTATCACAATATGCTAATTTTTTGAGAAGGACCTGTATTTTCATCACATCTATTGCACTGAGATCGTTTAGAAAGGGTCAACATATAAGATATGAGTTCATTGACTAATGCTGGCAAATACATTAATTATAATGAAAAACTGTTTAGATTTCTGATCAGGAAACAGGAATAATAACTTATTGTTCTTCGATGACCGATTTATTTGGATAACCTTAACATCTGCATTACAATACTCAACACTCCTATAAAAGCACTGGTATGCAACACTAAATTCACTAAATACGAAGTTGTGTTTTCTGTGTGAAGCATTATTTAGCGTTGATTAACATTTAATCCGACAGCAAGTCTTGTTTTGTTTAACTTGTCTGACACGCTATAAGTCAGAATCCATTTCTCACAAATTTGTGAGCTACTTCTATCCATGCTTGGCTTATTTCTATTAACTATTAGCTGTTACATGGTGGCTAAGCGTGATATTTAAATCTTTCATAAGTGAAATGGTTACTTAGATGCATTTCTAAATAGATCGGGCATTTAAAGCATTTTTTCTCTACTTAACAGTCTTCCAGAAAGTGTAAACTAAACTGGACCGTTAAGTGCTACTTTTCTCGTCATTTTTGATTTCATGAGTGCTTTATATATAGATATATATATATGTAAACATTTAGAGAGATAGGTATCTGTATATGTATAAATATATATTTTAGGGGCGTAACAGTACGTTTTTGATACACTTTATTCAAGAAAAATCTATACAAGTGCGCACATGAGTTTTTTTAAAACTTTGATCAGCACTAAACAAAGAACCTTTTTTACCTTCCTTTCAAATCATGAAATTAATTTGATTGGATTACTTTAAAATAAATAAAATAGTACAAGCATACAGAGGCAGAGTAGAAAACAATATAACCACTTTAAAACAGTCATCGTTAATGTTTAGAAATATTTAAATAATACTTTCCCCATAGCTGAGAATTTAAAACATGCTTAAATCACTTTGGAATTTTTTTGATATTTTGACAGCCTAGTCTCCCAGCTGACTTGAATGCAGCACGGGCAGCAATTGGGAAAATCCCTTCTCATCAACATGGATTCCCCCGACTTGCGTTTTCTCCAAAATAAGGAGTTTGGGCTGACTGGATGCTACTGGTAGCCATGTTGGACGTCAGCTGGTTTTTCTCTAGTATCAGTGATGTTTCCATTCAGCTTGACATTGTTTCAGGTGAGTCATTCATTTCAGTGCAGAGCGTCTTATGGACCTTATTGCTATTGGAAGGTGCGTTCGCTGACAAAGTTCTGGTTCAGTCAATCTTTCTTTTTCTACTGTAGCTGCATAAGAAACCATTAATGTTCCCAAACAGCAGAGTTTAGTGATAGCTGGGAGTCCTTTCTGTTTTGTTTTGGCGTCACTTTTTAAAGTTGCCCTGTGGAAACGTTTCTCTGCACTCTGAGTTCTGCACATAAACTTTCTGCATGTGTTCAGGTAGAAAACAGTCGGACTTGTTCAGTACCAAACAGGGCCGTACTGTAAAATTGCATGTGCTGTTACACCCCTAATATAGTTATAAAAACAAATTAAAGGAACTAATAAATGTACCGAAGCACTTGCTAAGGTTTGTCTGTTTGTCGATGAAGACTTTGGCCGAGACCACATTTCCAAAAGGCATGAACATCTGCAGTAAGTCCTGGTCTCCAAACTCCTGGGGCAGGTGGTAGATGAAGAGGTTGGCACCTTCAGGACCTGGTGGGAACGAAGGCACAACAGATGAGGTCAGAATGGGTTTTATGTTGTACACATTGAACTTTGTGGTTCCGTCGTTATAGGAACGGAGCTCAAGCACACCGCTTAGAACAATGTCTGCTGGCCTTGGGTTTGCTGCCGCTTCCAAACAACACAAAAATCCAGAAATGTTGAAAGCTTTTCCTTTTTTAATAATTCTATTTTGCCTCGTTACAATCAAAAGGACAGTGCTTTTAATTCATTCTTTCAGCTGCATGTTGTTTCTCTTGAGAGGGGTCACAGGTCCCCCCCCCAGCCTCTTCGTCTATGCCATCCTAATAATTGAAGTAGGTCAGATCTCTCAGAAGCATTTCATATGCTCTCCACAGCTAAATGAAGCTGCAATATTCGGCACGTCTTTGTTTCCCTGGAGGGTTTTGAACTCCAGGATGGACAGGTAAATACAGACAACATCTTTACAGAAGACAAGAGGGGTGCACAACAAACGGTGTCCAGGCCGCTGTTTGCTTTTACTAGACATTTCATCATCTGATTTGTATTCAGGTCTGTTGTCTAAGGCTTTTGGGTAAATGTAATTCCAGTTGCAAGGTTGTATTTACAGGTGGCACAACATGGCAATACAATTTGATAGTCTCCCCCCCCCCAGTTTTAAAGACTTTTCAATGGTGTGATTAAACATTTATGTCACAAATTGGCAATTAGAAGTAACTGCAAAAGATATTAACTGGTTACACTGAAAATATATTTCCTCCAAAATATTTCTCTTTAAAATTGGTCGTGAAGTCTTGGCATACAATCACATTTTATATGTTTTGAACCAAAAACCATCTAAATGTTGTATTCTTTTTGCATAATACTGGAAAAACATTTGTCAAAGTTGAATTTTTCTTAGCAGGAAAAAAAGCTCAAATTTTGGCTTTGTTGAATGAATTCAAATCCAAATAACCTCGAGCAAAGTTTACCACATGTCAGAGCCAGAAATGAAACATAAATCACAATCTGCCTTTTGAAGCACAAGTCATTTTTAAACATACTTTTTGACACAAAATACAAGCCATTGGAGGCACATCCTCTAAAACAGAAAGACACCATCTGGATGGTAATGTGGTGGCCGCTTATTGTCAACAGAAAACAGGTTGTTTCCTTGATTCACGGATTGCATTATTAATTTAATGACAGCTCTTTTCCTGCATAATTACCCACAATAATCAACTGGAGTAACAACCTGTTTTTTTTCTTCAGTGTCTGAGCCAAATGAATGACAGGTTTAGCTTAAAGGGTACAGCTGCAACAACATATTGACAGTAAATCCTATAAATGATCTCTTTCTTTAGTGGGGGGGTTTTGCATATATTTTTACTCCTGACATAAATGGATCTAACTTTTCTTCTATACAAACTGAAAAAGGAAAGTTGTAAAAATGATGATATACGCCCTCTAAACCAGGCGACGTTCTCAAAACTTTTTGTTCAAATGTCCAAATCTGATTTCTCCATAAGGTTGAAGGTCAGGAAGACGTATTGATGCGCAGATCCTGTTGACTACATTTGCTAACGACTTAGAAGCAAAGGTTCAATGTAACCTAAATTGACTCTAAGCTGGTCTAAATTCATACGAAATGTTCACTTAAAAAATATAAGTACCTTACATTACACACAACAAAGCACACACATTCTTTAACCTTAAAAAGCATTTCATCAAATGGTTCTTGTAATCTGTATGAACAGTTTAATAGACAAAATAATCACATTTTGGAGAGAATCTGATGTTTTCAGAAAACTATATACTGTGTTCAAACTCATGCACCGATAATGATTATCAGGATGCTTTTAGACATTTTACATTTACTTTTACATTGACCAATCTATGGTAGCTCTCTGTTTCTCTACAGTGTTCTGTGCTCCATCATCGGGGGTTGCATTGATTTTACAAAACGCTGCGTTAATGTTGCAACGAAGCTGAAACTGAAACACGTGTAGCTCCATCATTAATTCCTAAATCCCGACGCGACGCCTACAGCTGAAAAAGGTCAGGATCTCTGCTGTGGGAGGAGCTTACAGAACCTGCAGGCTAATGCTAGCTTGTTTTCTCTCTGTAAAAACGGGCCCTGGTTGTTCATTCGGATCAGAACCTGTTCTCTTTGCAGTTCAAATACATCATGTTCAGACTAAACTTACAAACAGAGCTCTTTTCCTGCTTTGTAAATGAAGTACTTTGCTTTGCAACTCGTAGTTATTAGTGATTCTACAGTCAGGTCTCTATCAGAAGGTTGTGGGTCTGAAGGAGAACTGAACTTCAGCTCATATATGAACATGTGTGTAAAAGGGTACAGTAATGCAACTATGACCTTTTGTTCCATCAAATGCAAAAATGACCGAATTCTGTGATAATCCACATTTATATTCATCAACTTCTGTGGTTGAGCCCACATTTTCCGCACCAAGGCACATGACCGGATTGTTGTTCCTTAAGGAACATTTGAGAAATGTTGCTGTAAAATGTGAGGTTTACAAAAGTACTGTTTAAAGAGAACAATTTTTTCTCACTGTCCAACACTTCAAGATAAGATGGCCAAAATTGTTTCCATAATTTTCTACCAAGTTTATCATAAAATATGCCTTAAAAACTTTGGGAAGGTGCAGATGATGTCCTGGCTCCTGAAAAAAACAGCTTCCTTCTCTGACATCATGGACAAATCCAAAGACATGGTGGATTGTCCTTAGATCAGTTCATCTCTTCAAACTGTTACACACAAGCATAAACAAGAAGGAGACGGACTCTGTGTCCCAGAGTAGAACAAAAACAAAAGATCTTTTGAAGTGCTGCTGAAGTTGAAACGAGTTCTGCACCAATGTGGGCTGAAAGACCAATCAGTGAGGGAGAAGCCATTACGCCAGAAGCAACAAGAAGCCACATTTTTGCAGGCATGTCCTATAAAATATAAGTACTTTTACATAATGGCCATTGTTACGTCGTCTCAAGCCTAAGAATATTATTCCAACTGTGAAGTTTGAGAGTTGCAGCATTGTGTTGTGGTGGTGCTTTGCTACAGGAGGGACTGGTGCACTTCACTAAATAGATGGCATCATGAGAAGAGAACATTGTGTAGAAATATTGAAGCAACATCTGCCAGAAAGTTGAAGCTTGGATACAAATAGGTCTTCCAAATGGACGACGTCCCTCAGCAGACCACCAGATTAGCTAGAAAGTGGCTTAAGGAAAATAAAGCCAGTGTTTTAGATCGACCATCACAAAGCGCTGATCTGAGTCCCAGAAGATAAGTTATAATCAGAGTAAAGGAGGTGTGTGTGTGCGTGTGTGTGTGTGTGTGTGTAAGGCGGCCTACAAACCTGACCCAGTTACAGCAGTTCTCAAGGTTCTGGCAAACTATTTTAAGAAGTTTGTGGCAGAAAACCACAAAGAGCCAAGTCATTAAAGGCATTTCTAACAAATATGGATGATGGTGTATAAAAAATATCAAAAATCTCTCATTTTGCCATTTAGCAAATAGAAATAGTTTGGGGTAAACCTAACTGACCTAAAGCGGGAGAAATTAAGCGTGAAAAAATGTGACGTCGAGCCACGTCATTCTGACTCTTAATTGGGGGTGTTGAGGAAAGCTGCAGCCCCGACGTGCCGACATGCGACCCCAGACTACTGACCCTCTTTCTGGCTGCCGGCGGCCCCTTGCTGCTGCAGCAGGGACTGGCTGTAGAGGGTGGGCAGCGCTGCGGCGGCGTACTGCTGGATCCCTGAGTAGGCCTGCGTCAGCGCGTCCATGGTGCCTGCCGTGCCGTTGGTGAGCCCTGCGCCGCCCAAGCCTCCGTTTAGAGCCGCCATACCTGAGAGCATTTGAGCAACTTTACATAAAACCCAACAATAAAGAAAGGAGAATGCACTTACTCATTAGCGCTCCCACTGAAGGTTGTGTTTTAACCACACAAACAAACAAACAAAAACACACACACACACAGACAGTCACAAACTGTACTGTAAGTTACACACACAGTAAAGACACATCAATACTGCGTCCAAACACACTGAGGACGACGCATTACAGGACGGGACGTACAGAGGTTCAGTTTTCAAACGGCAGAATTAAGTATGAGTGTAGCTGATGCCAGCCAGAGCTGCACAGGTGTCAGCATGCAGCGAAACTCAGAAACGTCACAAATCAGACAGCTATCATCAGCCGACGCATCCACAAAATAATAAAACACATACATATAAAACTATGCTACTGCATTTAGGACAGAACATAGAAACGCAAACTGATTTGTTATCAATATCCAACAATTACCTCATACCATACATCCATAAAAAGACTAACATTCTGAAACAAATTTAGAAATATATTAGTTCTTTAAATGATGAATTACTAATTAATGTATATTCAACTTTTTGAATTGAAACCAGAAAGGTTTTAGTTTTTTTAAGGATAGTTTTATTTTGATTTCTAAAAATATAAAAGTGCTTTGAAATAAAAACAAATAAGCATTTTAATTATATTAAAAAGTGAATAAATGTCGCATTTACCTAGTTTATTAGTTTAATAACCAATAATCTATATTTGGTGATTACAGTGGCTTTAAAGTCCCAACTCAGTTTGTTTAACAATATTTTTTTTTTTTACTTTACTCAACCATAAACAAATAATTTCTCAAATCAAAATATTTCGATTCTGTTATATTTTAGAGCTTTAGAAGTGGCTAGACAAGAACTGACTGGAGATTTGGGATATATTATTTTTAATTAATTAATAATCAGGTTATAGCTGATAGTTGGATAAATTATACAACAATAAAACCACCTAAAAATGGTCAAAGTTGTTATTTGTGAATTTTAACATAATTCTGCTCAGATATTTGTGAATTTAAAAAAACCCATTAACATAACTTTTGGAGTTTTTTTGATATATAGACGATCCAGCGTACGAGCGGTCCCTGAATGCACCTTAAAAGTTCAGCTGCTGAGAAATCCCCCCTCCTCAGAGGACGTCTCACCCACATGTTCACTGCTGAGCATTATTTTAGGCTGAATGATTCTACAGGCAGCTGGATTTGGATTATTTACAGTAATTTTTCTGGCTGACGCTTGAAGAAAAATGTCTTGTCATTTGAGGATATTAATTCTCATCGTTAAACATCTTAAATTCCTCTCAAAATAAAAAAAATCACATTTGAAAAAAGTTGCTTTTATTTAATTGCTGTTTAAACATTGTATAATTCTAATTAGATCAATTATTTAACATATTTATTTAAGTTTTAGTTCGGTGTTAATATGGATTAAACTTACATTCAACAAAAAATAGAAGTTGATAATACACATTTATACATGTACTAAAGGAATTAAATTCGCCAAACGTGTTGAAAAATACTGATAAATATTTTCATAAGTTTATTTCTCCATCTGGTCACAAAAAACTATTTGGTTTTAAAACAACCTCTGAATGCAAATACATAGAGCTTGAAGCTTGCAAAAGGCTATAATATACTATCGGGAAAATGTAATCTGACAGTTAATTTAGCAATTTTCAGATTTTTTCTCAAACAATTTATATATAATTTAATCAATAAATCTTTGCAAGTAATGTCTTGAATGTGTAAAATAGTATTCCATTAAAAAGCTAAAATTAATATTTTTATATGCAAATTTTAAAATTTGTATAAAATTAGCCAGATTTGTCGAAAAATACTGATTAATATCTTAGTTTATTTGCCCATCTTATAAAGAGACTATATGGTTTAAAAAAAGACATCTGAATGCAAATATACAGATGTGTTCATTTATAGTACTTATAGTACTTATAACCAAAAAAGTTATCCATAATTACAGGAGTAAAAAAAAAAATTGGAAAAAATTAATTTAGCAATTGATATATTTGGGGTAATTTAATCAGCATATTTTTGCATGTAATATTTTTGGATTTAATACTGAGTAAAATAGCATTTAATTGGTAAAGCTAAAAATGTTATTGAAAAAATAGAAAATAAATTTTTACAGGTCATTTTGTTATTTTAAATTGCCCTACAGTAAGTAATTAAATTCATATGATCATTTAATAATTATTATATGTCCAAAAAATATTTCCAAAGCAAATCTAAAAAAAAAAACACAATTTAACTTAAATACTTGAATAAGTGTTTTCAAAATAAAAAAAACTAATCATTATACTTTTATTTAGGTAACTATAATAATAAATTGGCCTGAAAACGGATTAAAAGTCAAACAGTCTGAATGATTTCACTCTTTAATTTACCATTATTTCTGCTTTCAGGAACTTTCCAGCTGATATAAGGGAAACTCAGGGTTGAAGCGATGATTATCTGCTTTCCCAGCCGGTGACGTCTTACTCGCGGGTTGCAGGGAGCGGGGTGGCGAGTTTAAAAAAGTGAACGAACGCAGCGGTAACACTCATTAGCTGCTTGTAACGGCTTAATATCACGGTGGAGGGAAACTCGTCTGAGGAGGTCTGACACCGGCTCGGCGTCCTGTCGCCTCGCCGTCAGACACAGTGAGATAAATTATCACTGCGGCGTTCTGGATTATAGGTCACTCATTTATTCAGGAATAATTGCACCGGTGACCTTTGCAATTCAATTAAGGTCTAGATGTGTTTAAATGAGGGCGGTTGTTGGCGGTGGGTGGATGGAAGAGGAAAAGGGGGCACCGAAAGGAGCGGGTTAGCGGTGGACAAAATGGGGAAGCAAAATGGAAGCGACCCATTCGGTTTGAAAGGACAGACGTGTGTGTGTGTGTGTGTGTGCTGGAGTATGATTTACGCAGCGGAAACAGCTACTCCAGCCGAGGAGCGGGAAAGGTCAGAGGAGAATAATGTGGTGGAAGAGGCCGGTAGTACGGGATCTCTGCTGTCATAACAGCTCTGATTAAGATCCCAGCGCCGTCTCCTCAGAGGTCGAAGGCATGACACACGGCGCACAGCTCAGTAGGCGCTGGCAGACTCTGGATGGAAACATCTATTTTCTCCAGATACATCCAACGTCATCAAACTTGAAAAACGTAAAAAAAAAAAAAAAAAAAGCTGCTCTTGGTATGACAGACTGTTGGTATCTGCCCCTTTTTAAAGCGTTGGTCTAGAAGTCCTGCTGGTACGGAGCAGCGTAGGGGTGAGTAGTAACACAACGCCAGAGCGGAAAGACATCACCGGTATCCTTAAAAACGCAGTCACGGCAATCAATCTGGGAAGGGTCAAAAGGTCATCTCCAGACCATCTGAAGTCCATTGTCCTCCAGAGAGGAGAACATCTCAGCAGCTGAGAGGACGTCCCAGCAGATTCAGCCCAAGGTCAGAGCGGGAAGCACAGAGAAATGAGCAGAACCCCCAAGAGCTCCACATCAGACTCTACAGGCTTCAGTTAGCAGGTCAAAGGTCATGACCCTGAACCTGCATGGCTGCTTGGAAAGGTTGAAGGAGAAACGAGATGGGAGCAAGACTGAGGTTAGCAGAGCTGCATCTGGATGAAGGACAAGACTTCTGGGACAAGCCTCTTCTCGCTAGAAACAAGATGGCAGCAGGACTGAGGTTAGCAGGTTAAAGGTTAAAGGAGAAAGCCTCTTCTCTCTAGAAACAAGATGGCAGCAGGACTGAGGTTAGCAGGTTAAAGGAGAAAGCCTCTTCTCGCTAGAAACAAGATGGCAGCAGGACTGAGGTTAGCAGGTTAAAGGTTAAAGGAGAAAGCCTCTTCTCTCTAGAAACAAGATGGCAGCAGGACTGAGGTTAGCAGAGCTTCTGATGCGCGGAACCATGTTGGATAAAGAAAAACAGCGCGGTAGTGGAGGGATGATGGTTGGGGCCTTTAATTAAATCAATTTATGAACCTTTAATGCTTTTCAAGATCCTGTGATTACCTTGCAAGATGCAGTGAATTAAAGTTTACTTTCGTACTTTAAAGGTTTTATGGGAGTTTTTAATGTAAAAATTGGTAACAGATCTGGTAATTGACATACAGTGGAGTCCACAACCACCCGCGAATACTTGAGACCTCCTCCAGAAACACTTAAAACTGCCCATTTTAATAGTTCAAACACCAAATATACCAAAATATGCATTAATACACACAGTGGTAAGTGTTTTAGCACTTCTGTAGAAGCTGACATCTACAGTCTTCTTCGCCTTGGGGGTTCAGCTAATCAACACCAAACAACAAATGCTGCTTCTGGATTGGCTGCTTTGCAAACACCGTCCAATAGCGTGTCAACTAGCGTGAGGTCTACGTATTTTAGCTTCCCAAACTGCCTTTTCTTTAGAATTTTTTTTGATATTATCAACAAAAAATCTTAATAGTCAAATTTTTTGCGACTGCCGAGTAGTGTTGCTTTCGCCAACGAAAACTATGACTAAATATGGTCGTCACCGAACCTTTATCACGTGACTAAAACGAGACGTAACGTAAAAGCTGGTCATGCGACAATGACTATAATTAAATGTATAATGCAATATTGTTGACGAACAAAAACGAGACTAAATGTGGTTTACGAAATAAAAACTATGCTAAAATGTCTTTCCATTTTCGTTCACCAAAACGAGACGAGAGACGAAATGTTACAACGCTATCTCGTTTAGTCGCGTTATTATTTTGTAGTTTTTCCTGTTTCCTGTGTCCAGAGCCCGTTTCCCACACAGGCGACGTCACTTCCTCAAGCTCCACTCGCGGCATCATTTAGAAGATGCACTGTTCCAGTGAGTAGCGAGAGAACTTAGTACTGAGTAGCGTGACAGAGAAAGGGAGCGATGGCCGGCAAGCCGGGGGTTTTTGGTAGAAGAAGAAGAAGAGAGGACATTTGGAAAAACTTGGTACACTGTATTGGGCACCAGAGAGAACAGACCTTGTTTCTCTTTATGTTAAACTATTTTATGTATTTTTTTGTGGGTGTACTTCTAACATGTTTGGTCAGTAAAATAAATATGTTGTAAATTCAAATCAGCGTCTTCCGTGTCTTGAATGGATGTATTCTTGAGTCTATAAGGTAACAATAATATAATAAGAACCTTGTTTGAAATAGGTTTGGCTAAAAGAAAATTTTGGTTTTGTCTATACTACAAGGTACTTATACTATATTGACAGGGTTAAATAGAATTGCATTACTAAAAAGAGACTGAAGTACAATTTTCATTGACTAAAACTAGACTAAATGTCATCAGTTTCCGTCGACTAAAACTAGACAAAAATAGTCATGGATAATTCTGACTAAAATAAGACTAAAATGCTCAAAGTTTTAGTTGACTGAAACTTGACTAGACTAAAAAGAGTATGAACATGACGAAAACCAATAATAAAAACTAGACTAGAACTAAAATTAAAACAGGCCGCCATAAACAACACTACTGCCGAGCCGCTAACACACGACGGTCCACTGGATCTTTTTTTATAAGAGAGAAATTTGATCCCTTTTTCGACTGAAAACAGCTAAAATTATTTTTCTTTTAAAAACAAGATATAACAGTGAACAGGAGACAAAACACAACAGAGACGGACAACAGCGTCCCGGCTGGTTTTCTGCTGGGACGGCACTTCTTCAGCACGCTTACAGCAAGCACAACCCAGGACACAACCAGGAAGCAGATGGAGCGATGGAGGGATGGATTAATGAGTGGGATGGCTGGGGATAGATCCATGGAGGAGGAAGCTGTTGCTGGAGAAAAGGTTTTAAATAAACACAGAGACACAGAGAGACAGTAGGAGGAAACCAAACCTCTTCTTCTTATAGGAGCTACCAGAAGAAGAGTGGGACACCGTTTGTTCGGTCCAAATATGTTACCTCGAATTCTTCTCATCACAAATGAGTTCATTGGAATTTTTTTTTTCCCAAATAAAGCATCTATAATCAGATTTGTCTTGTCAAAATGAAGAAATATGAGCAGTTTAAGTAAAACTAATACAGGTCATTAAATATGAGTCAAACCCCCGTCTCTCTGCTCAGCTGTGGCGTTGCTGTGGATGGTTGAAGGTCGGGGGTGGAGTGGCTGATGGCAGGGTGAATACTCACTGTTGATGCTACCTGCTAGTGCATTAATGTTGTTCAGGCCCACAGTGGCGCCTGCCAGGCCCTGCAGGGTGCCCAGAGAGGTCAGAGAGTTCATGGCACTGGCGTTGGAGCTGGCTGTTGTGCCTGCTGCAGGGAAAAGAAAAGGGAGGATGAGGAGGGAGAGAGAGAGAGAGAGGAAAAGAGGAGGGGAAGGAGGATGAGGAGAACAGGAGACAAAGAAGTGGATGTGTTATATCCAACGTTCAGCTATTCACGACTTACGCAGATCGATGATTTCATGCAGCTTCAGATTGTAATTATTTATGGTGCTACATGTAGCATTTAACGTTTTTTTTTTTTTTTTTTTTTTTAAGTTTTGTTGATGCTTAGTACTTCTGGGGAAGTCTTTGACTTCATGACACAATATCCCCCAAAAAATCTATTTATGTATTAATTTAGAGGGATATTTCTCCATGATGTGCTGCACCCACATATGCAGCTCGTGACTGAATATGACAACAAACACCCATGAACCTTTGCAGGACTCAGGCGGGACCTAAAGGGTCTCATGTTAGCTTACAGTCAAAGTGTTTGTGTTGTTGTCGTGATTGTGTTTAACTGGCTTATTAGCGACATCTGAACAAGTCCTATGCAGGTTAGCTGATGCGGAAAAATGCTACTAGTAGCACCTTTGGTAGAAAGACTTTTTGAACGAACTTTAACATTAGGACCATATTCAAAAAATTAGATGAAGATAAAAGCCCCTTTCTAAAAAAAAAAAAAAAAAAGCAGACATACAGCCATCGTATAAAGAAAGTACACCCCTTTCCAATTCTAACATTTTACACATATGGACTTAAGAACAAATGATCTGGTTATAATGGATTCGAAAACTGTTTTAAGTCTAACTGTATGGGTAGAAGATGACAGATTCTATATTTAATAAATTCAGTAGAGCCTAAATGGAAAACCCTGCCTCTGGAAAACTAAGTACACCCCCTGATCCAACAGCTTGGAGAACCACCTTAAGCAGGAGTTTTGACCAAGCTTGAGTCGTCAGTCGGACGGACTCACATTTCACTCTGAAGTACTTCGATCTACAGAGGAGATCATGGTCCATTCAATGGCTGCAAGGAGCCCAAACCATCAGCCCTCCACCACCGTGCTTCACAGTTCTCATGAGGTGTTTGTCCTGATTTGCTGGGTTTGGTTCTGTCCATCCTGGTCCAACATCTCCTCTCTGCTCTCCTCTGTCCCAGAGGACATTGTCCCAGAAGTGTTGTCCTTCATCCAGATGCAGCTCTGCTAACCTCAGTCTTGCTCCCATCTCGTTTCTCCTTCAACCTTTCCAAGCAGCCATGCAGGTTCAGGGTCATGACCTTTGACCTGCTAACTGAAGCCTGTAGAGTCTGATGTGGAGCTCTGGGGTTTCTGCTCATTTCTCTGAGCTTGCCGCTCTGACCTTGGGCTGGGACGTCCACTCAGCTGTTTGAGATGTTCTCCTCAGAGGATGATTGGATGGTTTGGAGGCGACCTTTGAACCCTTCTCAGATTGATGGGCAGCAACAGTTGCTTCTCTGAGCTAATTGCTGATTTCCTTCTGCCCTGGTGTTGTGTTGGCACACACCTGATGACGATCAGCACTTTAACGAGGGTGTACTTAGTTTCTCCACAATCCAATGGTGGGTGTTTACAGTTATAGGTACATTAAAAATAATTTTAGAATCTGTTACAGACCAGGGGTGTACTTTCTTTTTTCTGTAATTGCATCTGGAAACCAGCCAGAGAACAGTGTGCACACAGAAACTGTTCCTTGTTTCGTTGCCTAATAAGTTGCATGACTTAATTATTTTTTTGACATATTTTTGGATTTAAATGAGTTGGTAAAAAAAAAAGATGAATCACAGATAGAAATGAAGTCAACAGAGGAAAAATAAATAAATAAAGAAAAAGTCCTCCACACACACGAACACCTGAGGATGTGACAGCGGGGGGAGAGTGAGATGGAGGGAAATGTGTGGTGCACAAAGCTCGCAACCTCGCTCCTTTTTAGACAAAAACAAAAAACAAAACAGAGATTTAATCTATTCATTTACCCTTCATCTCATCAAAGCGTTGCCAGCAAAGCAGGATTGCCGCTGAATGTATTAGGAGATGGTGTGGCAGAGGGAGCATTATGTCAGCACACGTTGCAAAACAAAGACGCAGGCTGGCCTGTCTCCATGCAGAACGGTCTATATTTATCAAACTACGAGTGACGTTTTCTGTTTCATTGACACATGCAGTATAGCGGCACTCATTCACACCGAGCAGCTCAACCTGAGTGTGTAATATTCAAGGTTGGAGTGACATTTGGCACCAGAGAGAGAGAGAGCAAGAGAGAGAGGCGAGAAGTATGGAGAGAAGGAGCGAGGCGAGGAGGAGAGATGAGACAAGAAAGGGCAGCGTGAGCGTCGAGGAGGAGGAGGCTGGTTTTTCATATTCATGCTCTGCTGAGAGGGTGCTGCTGGAGGGAGGCCGAGCTGACATGAGAGGGTGGGGTGACGGAGCAGAAACAGGGAGCTTGTCAAAGAGAGGGCAGGAGCGGGAGATGAGGGCAACAAGGAGAGACGGAGGAGGAAGGAGGAGATCTGAAGATGGTGGTGTTTAACCCGAGACAAGCTTAGACATCGACCTGGTGCTTCTAAAGCCACGTCTGCGACGAGAACATTATCGAGAGGTGCCCGTCTGTCAGAGGAAGAGTTCACTGAAAACACAACATGGAGGTGGAAACCACCTGAGCCTGATGGACATTTAGGCAAAACGTTCATGCACACACATCTGCATGGCGTGACGGTATGGGGCCCGAGCAGGATCGGCTCAGAGTGAAAAAGAAAATAACAAGATTGCAAACTCGAGAAATAGACGTTGCAAATTTGAAGAAACCAAAAAAAGCAATTCCAACAATATATATTTATAGAACACTCGCAACCTAGGCTGTATTCATGTAATAATTTGTTCTTTGTTTGCTCGTTAAAACCGCTGCTTTGTATTTTCAGATCGTTTGACAGTTTTTCTTCGTTTTTTTCTTTCCCATCAGCTTACACTTTGAATTTAGCCTTTTCGTTTAAGAAAAGCTTCAGAGTTTCTTTTACTATTTCTACTAGGACCTGATTGACCGAAATTCGGTCCATGCTAGTAGCGCTGCTGTTCTTGGAGCTGGAGAGTAACATGATCCTCCCTTTCCTGATGTAGCTGAAAAAAACAAAACAAATGCTGGGATGGCGGATGATGCTTCATCTGTGGTAATGTTTAGTTTTGTGATCATGTATCGTTTCTGTTTTGGTTTCAGAAGCACTTCCTGGACTCTCGTTCGTCAACCTAACCTCTGAGCCCCGGAAAAGCGTCGGAAACGAAAACGTAACCTGTAGAGCTGCACAAACGGCTGTAAGCCCCGCCCCCCACGTGTTCAACGCAGAAAGCGAAAAGGCTGAATTGAAATTGTAGCTGAAGACTGAAAGCTAAGAGAGAAACGTAAAAAAAAACCGGTCAAAACGACCTGAAAATACAAAACAGCAATTTTACCAATGATTACATGAATACAGCTTAAGTTGCAAGTTTCATAAAAATATTTATTTTTCGAATCTGAATTTCATTTTTGGAATGTAACTTTTTTGGTTACGTTTTATGTTTACAGTATTTTTCTCATTCAAATTCACAATGTCTATTTTTCGAGTGTGCATTCTGTGTTTTCATTCACGCTGAGCGGATCCTGATTCTGACGCCACGCCGTTTAGAGACAGGAGGACGCGGGGACAACATCGACATGGTGGACACACACACACCACGGATGAAGACCGGAGCAATGGCAATGGGTGGAGCGGATGGGTCGGCTGGCGTGCCGCGGTTGTGAAGTGACAACACTGGAAATGGTGACAGTGGAGAGCGGAGGCCGGCGTGGGGCGGCCCGCCCGAGCCGAGCGGCTGCGCCGTTACCTGGGCTGGCCAACGCTCCCAGGGAGGCGGCGCTGGAGGACAGGGGGTTTGCGGTGGAGGGGCTGGCTGAGTTTTGGGCCGCCGCCGCCGCTGCCGCTAAAGTGGCCAGGTTCTGCAACTGCAGAGCGCTCATACCTGGAGAGAGGAGCCAGAGAGGGTGGTGTCAGAGCCTGGGGGAGGGGGGGTTCGCCTGGGTGGGACCGGAACAGAACTGAAGCTCCAAGGTCCGGAGGTGAACCGGAGAACCACCGGAGGGTGTCTATTCCAAGCCTTCAGGCGGCTTTCTGCTTCCCCTTCAAACAAACTAGAAAGTCTTTTGCTTCAGAGCGTGAAGGTAAACACTCCAGCAGCTGAATTCACTAATAAGTCTCCAATGGGCCTGAATCAGTAAAAGCAGCTGCTGTAGCGTTTAGTCCTGGTGTGTTTCTCCCAGGCAGAGATGCTCTGGAGGCAGAAATAATCAGAGTGATTTAGTTCAACTTATGTTTCTCCCTTTCAACAGCACTCCATTAAAACCCTGCGGAGGGGCCTCAGAAACTGCGAGAGGAAACTAACCTTTTCTAAACAAGTTCTGCAGGCGTTGGTCTATTATGTCACTTTAAAAGTGCAACTCCTGGAGCTCGTCTTTGCTCCAGTATTTTCTGCAAAAACCGATTAAAATACACGGCGCACAAAAACACCTATTTGGATAAGGCTCCAGGCAGATTAATACGACTTGTTGGGATAAATTGGAGACTCGCTCTTCAGAGTTGCAGGCGTCTGAGTTCCTTAAACAACTATCAACCTTTCTGGTTGAATATTATTTATACTTGGATTGTTGGATGTTCAAAGGGGTTTCAGAGAAAGGATGTTTTATTCAAAATCCCTTAAATACACAAGAAGTATCAAAAGAAACTAGGAAAAATACCTGGAAGGTACTGGTTCTTTTGTTGGCACTGCAATTTATAATTCAGCCACTAGATGGTGTTAAAACCTTTACTGAGGTTCCTTAATTTTTTAAGTTTTATCTAAATAATCTGTTTAACGATGAGTCAGAGAAAATGGCCATAAGATGAACTAGCAGAACAGGACTTTAACGTTTTACTTTAAATCTTTATAATGTGGTGACATCTAGTGGCGAAGCTGTGAGCTGCAACAAAGTCCAAGTTTGGTTCTTGAATCTGGACTAATGAACTTGGCTTGATTTAAGAGTACTGTCAAATACTACAAATGAAAGTAAAAGGATTAATATAACCTTTTCCAACAACTCTGTTGCTAATATGCCTTTTTCCAGCATATTTAAAGAGGATTTACATAATCCACTACAACTAAGACTACAGTGGCCGTGAACCCCCTGGTACTTGCGGGGGTTGGGGAACACAGTCGCCCGCAAATAGCTAAAATCCGTGAACAATTGAGTTCCCCTCTAAAAACCTTTCAGCCTATTTTAATAGTTCCAACAGCAAATATACTATAATGTGCATTAATAGGCACAATGAAAACCATCTTAGCACTACCGTAGCAGCTAATAGACAGCCTTCTTCATCTCCGCTTTTGGGGGTTCAGCCAATCAACGGCAAGAAAAATGAATGGTCCTCCTGCATAGGCTGCTTTACAAACGCCATTCAATAGTGCATTTTCCGTAAATAATTTGTTGTGTTATGTTCTACAGAAAAATCTGCGACTAGGTGGGCGTCCGCTGTAAATACCTTTTGTAACTTCAAAAGGACCAATTTACATCAACAGAAATGACGAGTCATACAGTGGCATGCTTCTACGGTAACCCAGATAGTACTGGTGATTTGCTTTTAGTTGCAATCTAAAAACCAGCCACTAAATGGTACTAAAACCTGCACCCAGCTTCTTTAAAGTGCATGAATTCATCTGTTTTAACTGTTTCAGAGGGGCTGATTTACAAAAATGTATGATCATAAATTGATTTGATCATATCTAGGGGCAAAGCTGGGAACTGCATAAATTAAATCCACATCCTAGTTGACTTCTCCATTCAAAGCTAGGAAAATATTGGCTTGTGATTATATTCAAATACTTTAAAAAATTACTTTTCCTCAGCCAGTTTTCTCTTCGGATCTTCTTTCAAAGTGTCTTGGGGTTAAGCATAAGGATAAACCCACACTGTGTTTGTCCCTCTAGAATATATTGAATGTCCTATTCAAAGTTGGATAAATACACCCAGTGACAGGCGTGGCAGTATTCTGGTTTTGAAGGAGCTGGCACATCTAGAAAAGGCACCACAGGGTGGGAATACGAGGCGGCTGCAGGAGCATCTCAAGGTCCAGTGTGGCATGACATTGGGTTGAACATTGGGTCTTTATATCACCTGTACGCCTCATACAAAACTCAGGAACACTCAGGGCGACTGTGGCTCAGTAGGTAGTTGCCTTGCAATTGGAGGTTCAATTCCAGCTTCCTCCTGTCCCCTGTCCCCTGTCGATGTGCCCCTGGGCAATTCACCCCAAGTTGCCGAACGTGCTCTGTATCGGTGTATGAATATGTAAAGCGCTTTGACTGGTCAGTATGACTGGAAAAGCACTATATAGGTTCTGTCCATTTACCATTTAACACCCAAGAAGCTCTGGTTCTGGTAAAGCTGTCCAATGCATCTACGACACACAACACCACTAGATCGCTGATCTAGATGCGCCAGCTTCTTGGAAACTGAATCATGTGCATACCCGTCAATGGGTTGGCATGTGGACTAAATGTTCTCCAAACTGGACCACAACCTGCTGGTTGCTTCAACCTTTTTTTTTCTCCATAGTGTATCCATTCCAGCACTGCTGAAGCTACTCTGGCATTAGCATCTGGGCCTGCAGTTAAGTATAATTAATGACTACATGCTAAAGCCTAAATGATACTGAAGAAAGGGGCCATAAAACATCAGAATCCCCGCCCTCTCTGAACATCTTCATCTCTGACACCTCATGAAGCAGAACTTTTCACAGAGAGGATGTCTCCAACACATGAGCTTGTTAAAGTTAGGTAAGGGTGGTACAAATGAGGTGTATGTGTTGTATATACAGTCTGGGTGTATATACAGTCCTATGGGAGTACGCACATGTAGAGAGACACACACAAACGAGACGGCACGAAGAAAACCCATCTTGTTAGACAGAGATATCCTTCACCCAGACAACCAAACTGAACGATGACAACAGATGGCTGGATTCATCACTTGGATTCACACTTCTGATTGGTAAATTAAAAGGATTAAAAAAGAGAAGGAACGACAGAAAGAAAGAGGCCTTCAGCTTTCAGATTCCTCGTCTTGCTTTTTGACTCCAAGTCGCTGCAGCCGAGTGCGAGAGCTGCGAGTTTCAGGGCGGGTAAAGCATACGTGTTTACACGATGTGTGCGACTCCGTCACTCGTCTCCGCTGCTCAGGAACACCGCCGCCGCAGCCAAAACAAATTGTGTTTTCAGGGCGATTTTCTCCAATTTTCTGTCATACACCCAAAGCTGAAATGGATTTCTATTTTCAGGCGAGGCAGGAATAAAAACAGCCGTCACTCATTCTATCAAAATCTAACAAAAACACACGCTCACAGCCGTGCTAATTCTGGCCGTGTCTTACATGTAGGAGGCAGACAAAGGAGCAAATGAGCAAGAAGACGTGCAACTTTAGGGAGGCGAATGGTATTGATCTCGCTTTGAAAAGTGCCACACAGACCTGACTTGTTTGTAAAATGTAGCGGGGAGCAGTAGGGGTTCCTTTCTTTGTATTTATTGCTGTAACCTTTTATCTTCCAGTCTGGTACTTTCTTTCCCTCACTTCTCGTCTTTACTGTTCTTTATTCCAATTCATCTTTCCTTGACCTGCCTTTTTCATTGTCCTTCTGAGCTGTTTTCTTCTCTTTGACCTTTCCATTTAGCTTAATAGCCTTCTTGTTCTTCTTCTTCGTGGTTTCTATTGGTCTCTACTTTTAATTACGAGTTTATTTCCCCTGTTCATTCACTTTCTTAAAAGAAGCTCAATAATCGTCACAACATCGTCTTCTTCCATGGAAATCTTTTTAAGGCCTTATTTCAGGACAGCCAATTATGGTGCTTATTAAGCTCAGGAAAAAGTGATTTTATAGTAATTGTGTCCAAATTTAGCATAAAGGAAGAAGCTCAGGCTTGGTTAATCCATCTGGTGGCTTCCAAATTTGGCAAAAACATTCAAAGTCAGGCTATGTTCAGTCAGATTAGTTTTATTCTTCAATTATCTAAGTTTGGTCTACACAAAGAAACTACAGTTTTTACCTTATTGAATGGACTGTCAGGGTTAATGTTTAGCCCATTGAGGCACTTCATAATAAAAGAAATATTACCAGGTTTAGTCATTACATTTTCTAAAGAAAAATCAAAGTTTTAATGCTTTTTTGTTGAAATATCCGATAATATCAGTCGATATTGGCATTAAAATGTAAGATCAGAAATTTTCGGTATCGGTCTTCACTTTTTGAAGGACACACACGACTTTTATACCTTACTTTATTACCATTCATATATTATACATCAAACTCTTCAGCTACTTCTCCTCTCATTCAAAATGTCAAAATATGAAAGATCAAAGGTGTAGTTTTTGAGATATTTTTGTTTGGCAAAACTTGCAACATATCCTGTGGCGTCTCCATATCTGACCCAACCTTGAATGTTTAGTCAGACGTCTATCGACGGTATCGGTATATATAAGAAATTAAGATTTCTAGGTCTACCCCCTTCAAAGCCCATATTTCTTTACAGTTTTAGCATAGGAAGTACTAACGGGTCAGTGCCTCTGTTTCTTGTTGTGTCTCTGCTCTGTCCTCTCAAATCACCAGTCGGTCGTGGCAGATGGCCGTTTGCACAGAGCCAGGTTCTGGTTCTGCTGGAGGTTTCTTCTTGTTTAAGGTGAGTTTTCCCTCTCTACTGTCGCTACATGCTTGCTTCGTATGAGGAATTCCTGTGAGGAGGAGTGAATGCTAACTCGATGGAATCTGCTGGGATTCCTTAGATAGAAAACTTTGAAACTGATTGAAATAATGAACTAAACTCAAATCTCAAAGTTGTTGGTTCGATTATAGCTACCTCCTTTCACGTCAGTCTATTTACTAGGGCTTGGATATGGATTAAAACTAAAATACCAAATTATTATTATTTTCTCCCTTTCTATTCTTAAGAAGAATTTACAACTCACAGAAAATCAATTTTTAAACTTGCTTTTATTTCTATTATCCCTTCCTGGAGTTGACCTGAATTCAAAGTCTGAGTAAATATATGCTGTAAAACAAGATGCTAGGCCTTGGGCGGGCTGACATCACTATAGAAACCCAAGAGATGCATTGCTGAATTATTTTCCGATTTTTCCAAAAATTCAATATTCACAAACAGAAAAGTGGGTAAATCGATATGATCGATATATTCCCCAGCCCTACTATTTACCATTTATATTTCAATGTCTCCTTGTGCAGGGCTTTTCCACGTTTTGAGCTGAAGGTTATCTCCAAGTTGTGACAGAGGACATTTTGATCAAATGTGAACATCATAAGACGAGACATTTTCTATCCATAGCTTTTTGAACACATTTAGACACCAGCAGACATTTTATGGTATATTTTTCAGTTTTCAGTCACATTCCACGGCTTCATGGAGACATTGGGACCAGGATGGAGTTTAAAAACGATCTCTCTATATTTCATAGCTATGCAGATGATACTCAGGTTTACACGCAGCTAAAACGCACCTTATATTTATTTTTATATATACGTTATAATATATTTCTGCTGCTGTTATTTCCACATCTCTATTTGCACAGTTTGTATTTTTCCAATAAAGACTTTTGTATGGTAAGATTAATTTTGTCCATAGATGTTACGTCAAAGATCTCAATCAGAATACTCTAAGCAGATAAGAGACCGGCATGGAAAAGAAAAGCAACATAAACTTATGGGTTAGATATAAACCAAAAATAATTTGACTATTTTATTTATATATTTTATGTAACATTATTATTGACTATTATTCCACGTCTCCCTTTCTCCTCTAGGATTGACACAAAAGGTGAAAGGACATTTTCAATATTCCAGAAGATTTTAATTTGCATGTTAAAAACGCTCCCCGAGACTTTCTCAGTCAAATGAAGTATTTAGATTAATTATTGTGGCTAAACTCATACCTCTACACCTTGTAATAACCCACTGACTGCAAACAGAAAGCAAGCATGTATTATGCAGGTTCCAGGTAGTAGTATCAATATATATCAAGAGTTTTAAAGAGAAAGCATATCATTCCTGGGGAGAAGTTCTACTATTACGAGTGGTGAGAGTTTTCTCTCACTGTTGGGTGCATAAAGTAATATTATTTCAGATAAAAAGAAATTCCATCATGTAATAAAATGTCTTAAAGCTTTCCATAAATAAAGTAAAACCATGGTATTTTTAATCATGGTTACCGTACCGTAGAGAATCCCTTTCTGGCTCAATCCCAATGTTGCCATGTTTGACCTAAAGAAAGCCTTTATGTGTTATAGAAATTACTTCCCAAAAGAGAAAATTGTAAAGTAAAAGTTCAAACTTGATCACATTTTTAATTCTCTTCCTAATGTTATCTTACATCGGCCGGGGGGGGGGGGGGTTATTCCTGGTGGGAGGTCTGAAGTCTGGCTTTAAATATTTTTAAAAAGATCCTGCTTAGTTGCACGATCCTCAAATCGGAAAATGGCACTTCGTTTTCAAAGTTGCTCTGCGGATTTTTGCGGAGAGTGCTGCCACCACGTGACCGTTAGAGGAACTGCAGTACGCAAAAACTCCGTGAGATTAAAGCCGGATGCAGCAGCGAAACGCTTCACTACTCGCTTCTCTTCTGTCAAGGACAACATGTGTACAGACGAGGTAATAAATGTACGTTTCCAGCCACTAGCCTAGTGGCTAGCTGACGGAAAACATCGCCCCTGTCATTACGTCACGGCACGCGCTCCCTGACCAGCGCCCCCTGGCTGTTCTGTTTGGAATCGTTTCACGTCAAAATACAATAACAGTACTTTAGTTTTGTAATTTTTGTCCGTACTATACATATATTATTCTTAATTCTGTCTATCTTTCTTGCGTGAATCTAAATGCTTCCACTTAGCTGCTGTTACAGCTGAATTTCCCCTCTGTGGGACAATAAAGAATGATTCTATTCTATTCTTTTTGTCCTTTAGAGATTTCATGTTGGATGGATGTAAACGTCAGTTTTATCAAGGACTAAATTAAATATTGGTCTGGTGGGAACTGCACACCTCTCAGGTTTCTAGGAGTTCTTATTTATTCTAAGGTGAAGAAGATTTTATTATATTAAAATGTTTTAAGTGTGCTCTATGTTGCTTGACTACTGCACCACTTTATGTTAACCTCACCTTTCTTTTCAGATTTAAACCCTGCTTCCTCTTTTTATCTTTAGTCATCCCTCCCAGACTCTATTTTCTCATTTTCTCTTGCTTGATGCAGAACAGCAGGAACTACAAAGCAGCTCTTCTTCTGTTTCTGTCTTTTTCTCTCCCTCCACGCAACCTTTTCTCACCCCGCTTTTCCGCAGCAGCTCTACACCAGTTCTTGCTTGCATTTGTCAAAGGCTATCTCCCTCACTGAACATGCATTTTCCAGACAGTCATGAGGAGAAGAGAAGCAGGCAGGAGAATAAAATAACCCTGTTGGAGAGGAATAAAGAGCAGACAACAGAGGACAGAGAGGAGACTCTGAGACAAACGGATCAGAGTCGCTGGATCTGGGTTGTGCAGATGGTGCGTGAGCGGCTCCATTGTGTGCGAGTACATATGCGTGGAAGGATGCGGGAGCTCCTCGCCGCTCCAGCTCGCCGTTGGCTGCGTCTAATTGAAAGCTCATTGGTGTAATTGAAGCCTCTCAGCTCTGCAGCTCCTCGTGTTAAAGACTGGGACCAGATGTCACTCAGCTGTCTCACATCTCCTGCCAATCACTAATGCTCCGTGTCTCTTCCTCAGCAGCGCAGATGGAGCGCCGACAGATCCCTCGAACGACACGTCCTTCGCTCCCTGCTTGTTCCAAATCCTCCCAGAGGCGATTTGTCAGCGTAATATTTAAGGAATACGAGATGCCGAAATACTGTGAGCTGTGTGTAGCTTTTGGAGAGCATGACAGAAAACTGGGGGTTAAAATCTGCCAACACACTCCGGTTCTTCATGCTGGTGGTTCATTTTATCCTGTTTTAGATTAGAAAAAACCCCAAATAAAAGCTCAGACCTCACTGGGGCGAGCAGGTGAGGAAGGTGGGATGAAGAAATTCAGGGTAACATCACATTTTATATGTAAAAAAACCTCCAGACTTTTTTCAGACTCGACTTCCCAGAGAGCTTAGTCCTTAAAATTTATTTTAACATAAAAAAACAAGAATTTAAAACAAATTTCTGGCAAATATGTTTATGGTGGGGAGGATTTATGTATAAGAAAAACAAGGAAAGACGAAGGCCAAAACAAAGGAATGGAGGAAACGGGAAAGGAAGACAAGGACTAAATGCAGCTAGGACAGAAAAAAGGATTGATTGATAGAGGAAGGAAAGGAGGACAAGAATAAAAGAAGGAAGAAAGGGAAGAAAGAAAGACACAAGGAAGGAATCAAGAAAGGAAGAGATGAAGATGGGGAAAAAATACACGAAGAAGGAAGCCAGGAAGGATACAAGGAAGAGAAAAAGGAATGACAAATAAAGGACACGATGTTCAGATTATGAAATGGGGAATAAAGTCTGGAAACATCAATATTTTTCCATAATTTCCCAAACTATCCAGACCTGGAAAATACTGAGATCAAACCTATATTGTTCCAGATGTTTCCGGATCGTGTAGGAACTCTGGAAAGCGTTCTGGAAGAGGGCAGAAAATCTGCATAAAGAGGCTTTAAAGTTAAAGAGTTAAGAGGAGATGATGAGCGCCAGTCTCTGCGACTATCTCAGCGTCTTAAGGAGCCGAAACTCAACGCTTAAAAAATTAGTGCTCTCAAAAGGTTCTGATCGGATCTTTCTGGGAAGCGTAGGGATTATTACAATATGCAGTTTTTCCTCTGACTAAATTCACTGCAAAACACTTGGCTGCTTTGAATTGCCAATCACTTCCTCCTAAACAGCAACGAAAGCCTTCATCTTTTGCTTTGAACGTGCAGATGCCCGCACACAGCCTCCAGTAGATGGCGCCAGCCCGCAACGCTGCGCACAGACAACCTTTAACCGTTCTTCTGCGCTCCCTTTTTCCCCTTTTCTTTTCTCCTTTCTTGTGATTCATCTATCCCTGACAAAGCCTCGCCGCTGCCGCTACACGCCCTGGGCACAACTCTTTGCCTGGCCTCATTAAAAGATCAAGACAAATCTTAGCAACGGTTAATAAATCTTCAGAGCAACGAGCTCTCTTTACTCCGCCACGCGAGTTCATCTGTTATGCTCTTTGGTCCTCTTTTAGAAGTCTGTGGAAATAAATATATTACAGAGAGGCGCAACAAAGAGTCCAAGGCTGTGGTAGATTATGGTTTCAAACAGGCCTGTTGACGGACGACTCACCGGCCATCTGCTGGATCCCGCTGAAGGCTCCCAGGTTGCCGGAGGAGGCGGCCTGCTGCAGCAGCTGAAGGAGACACAGAAGGAAAGTGAGCTGGGCGGACGCAGCAAGTAAAAGCAACCATCGGAACGCTGAGAAGCGGAGAAGTGGTTAAGCTTCTCGGCTCAGCGCTCGATGGGTAAATGAGCTGCTAATATAGTCTGATCTCTCCTCTAAGCGAGCGCCGTTTGCATTCCTGCACGGTTCTCCCAGACAACTTGTGCATGAAAGCTCTTATCTCGCTGACTAATTAGATTCCAAAACAAATCAGGAATACTGATGCTGTCAAAAACTCAGCCTTCGAAGACTCAAATTAACAGCAAATTAACATCTTGTTTCTATTGTGGGAATTTCTTTTCGACACCAACCGAGAGAAGATTCAAGGAGCAGGAAAACCTCTCAAATAAATCAATATCCAGTAAGGGAGCGACTGTACTCCCTGCAGCAAATCCAGAAACTAGAGGAGGTTCAATTAAAAACTGAAGCAGAATGGAACCAGATCTCACTAAAAATTGGAGAAAGAGGAAGAGGTGCATGAAAAGTAGAAGCGTCCCAACCAGACGCTGAGCTCAAATTCAACTCACATTGGGAATCAGGAAAAACTCCAGGGGCTCAAAACCATCCCAGATCCTGTTTCCCTGCATTGATTCAAGGGAAATGAAATTAACTGTTTCAGATCAAAAAGGTTGATGCAAACAAATATAAAAGCCGTTTTCAAATGAGGATTTTAATGTATAATGGAAAAACAATGATTCATCTGGCCTTGATGTTAAAGCAACGGTGAATGACCAGTTTTTTGGGTTTTTGAGACCAGTTTCACGATCTAAGCCCAGGCTTTGTTACAGCCAAGAAATAGATTGAATAGATCCTGTTTAACAACATGAAGCAGGGCTAAAAGGTCCCAGAAAGCAACACTTAATGCCTCAATCTAAAGAAAGAACCCAGAACAACATCTGAAGCTCTGCAGTTAAGGTCGGAAGTCAGGATTCTACAATAGACTGGCCTCCATGGGAGAGGTGGTAGTATGATGGTCTGGGTCAGCTTTACTGCATGGATTCTACTCTCTTAGCAACATCTGACCATCAGACATGATCTTAAGGTAAAGCAACATGGGTTCTGCAGCAGGAATATGATCCTAAACACTCCAGAAAGACCTCTAAATGGCTTTAAAAAGTGGCCTAGTTAAAGTCCGGCCTTAAATCCAATTAAGATGCTGAAACAGGCAGAGACAAAGTCCTCTGCTGGGATGTTTTAGACCAACTAAACTGAACTGACTGACTCATTTGTAAACTGCTCAGATTATCCTTGATATTAAATTTCGTTTGATCATCAGAAGCATTTAATTCTGAGAAAAAGCAAACAACAGAACGAATGTGTGTGGAGCTAAGTACTGTATGTTTTAAATTCTGACTTCTGGGGTTGGTTTGTTTTTGTCCTTGTAGAGGAAACGTCTTACTGCAGACGAATGCGGTGCACTAAAGGGACTCATTTACGGCTCAAAAAACTCTCAAACTAAGATCAGAAAAACATTTTCAGGTGACATTTGACTATATTTAAGTAATTAAGAGTCCAAATCCTCCCTAAACATGTCCTTTGTGCTTCAAGGGGGCTGGAAAGAACCAGAACATGCTGTTGGTGGATAAAAGAATAAAGCATCTGTGTTTGTAAGGAAGCCCTGTAAGCCTACTGTTAATCGCTGAATTGGTTGGATTAGATTAGGTTAAGAGATTTGAGCTTCTTCATTCTGAAATTTAAGATTTTAATATTTTTATCCTGTTGGAGGCGGAAATCTGTTAAATTCTGATGAGTCCAACAGTAATCGCCTGAAGTCTTTTGTTCCTTCAGAAACAGCAACAGGTAACAATACCTGTCTAAAAAAGAAAGGAACCTCTTGTCATGTTACATAAATGATTTATGAACTCTCTCATGTTTTCTTTTTTAATCATTGAAATTAAATCTTTTCCTAACTCCAGTTTAGCTTTGATGATTTAAATGATCACCGTTTATTTTTTTAAGAACTTAAATCTGAGTAATTATGATCATTTCTGCACACAATATTAAGGTTTATCATTTTTTTGCTAATATATCTTGATTGCAAATACATTGAATAGTTTTGCAGGAGAAGAGCAACCATCAGGTCAGATCTCCAATAACTGATTCAACGCAGCGGTTAACATGGATTTGTGGTGCACGTGTTGGGGAGGTCTCTGCTTGGCTCACCTATAATATCAAAACCTAAATGTAACCTAACAGGTCTACCTTTAAAACAAAAACCTTTGAACAGCAGACTTGCTTGTGTGACGTTCTGTGATGCAGCTTCATGTATATATAGGAGCAAAGCATTGATGGATGCAGAGACCTGACATTAGACCAGATGAAACTTTTATTATTATTATTGACTTAAAGTAATTGGGGTAGTTGAGATGATGTGTGCATTTTAAAGGTCTCATTCACCTGTTAAAAAATGAATAAATCTTCTGTTGTCTCCAGTATGAATGAATACCCTGTGAGCCATTTTACATGGAATAAATGCTCTGGCGCTCCTGTTTCAGGAGGTCGCAGTTTGTCGGAGGAGTGGGCGGGGGGAACACGTCAAGATCACGAGTCTAACTCATTATTATTCATGATATACAAACATCTCGTCTCTGATTGGCTAACAGAGCTCTTATGCTGCCTTAGATCAAATAATTAACTTTGTTGGCGCTGCTCTAAGACAAATTCCAACAGTTTCTTCCTCAGCTCCTCTTTCTTGGGTAAAAAATTAACAAAGCCGACCCTGTACTGCCATGCTGTGGTGTTGCTAACAGTTAGCTTCAGCTTCTAGCTCCTACTAGCAGAGACGTGGTAGATGTAGAAGGGACCGGCTTTTTCTGACTCGCTCGTTTTGCCGTCCGTTTCCTTTCTGCGGCTAAAGCAGGCGATGGGGGTCGGAGAAAATGTTCAGGTGCAGCTCAGAGTGACCCATTGTACTTCACAAAGAACAAGGATTACACGGTTTCTCAGTGAAAGAGAACTTTAAGGCAACACCTCAAACACTTTGCCTTCTTCATCAGGAAGAGCATTGTGGACCTCAACCGGTCTGGTTCATCAGTCCAACTTTCAGATACCTGAAGGTTCCACGTTCACGTATAAATGGCATGGGATTGTCCAGAAATCATACAGTTCAGGAGAGGGGCAAGTCCTGTGTCCCAGAGATAGACGCACCAATCAACCCAGGAACAAAAGCTAAAGACGTTGTGAAGAGGCTGCTGAAGTCCTGTGCCAACATGGGCTGAAGGGCCACGCAGAGAGGAAGAAGCTACAACTCCAAAAGTCTCCAACCAGATGATATTTCGGAAATGCATTCAGGAACTTAATGTCTGGAGACATGTCCTGGGGTCTCACGAAAATAATTTTGAATTCTTTGAACTTTTACTGCAGGGGGGACTGGTGAACTTCACAAAATAGATGGGATCATAAAGAAAGAAGATTATTAGGAAATATTGAAGGAACATCTGAAGAAGTTAAAGGTGACATATAAAGCAAGTTGACATTTTTTTCATCCGTTTGGTGTTGCCATTTGGGTCACACTTTGGTCATGAATAAAATCCATCCATCCATGTTTTTTAGAGCAAACTTTTGCCGTCAGAAATGTTAAGCTAGTATGAGCGGTTTAAATGAAGTGCCTTATTGTGACTAGAATTCACATATAACCGCCCCTCACCTGTCAAACTCCGCCCACCTCTTCCGATACCATGCCGTTCTCATGTGTGGCAAACCCATAGCCTAGTAACAAGAAAAGTGGGCGTGGTCTGCAGTCGCTAATTTGCCTCAAAGTGACAGACTCCTCTAAACAGCTCATTCTGAAAGGGACTGAAATGGTCAAGAACTGACCTGGTGAGATCGCTTTGTGTGAGATGTGGGATTTTGTGCAAAGAACTTCATTAACATGTTTTGTACAGACCATAAACCTGTTATAACTAGTTTAAAAAAAGGCAGAAAATGACCCCTTTAGAGATGGGGTCCAAATGGGTCTTCCAGGTGGATGATGACCCTCAGCATCCAGCCAGAGAGGTTCCAGAGAGGGAGAGGAACAAAGTCAATGTTTAGGAGCGACCATCACAAAGTCCTGATCTCAGTCCAAGAGAGAATTTGTGAGCGGGGCTAAAAATGTGTTAGCAAGGTGGTCTGACGAGTTCTGACAGGAGGAATGGGCCAAAACTCCAGCAAGCGAATGTGAGAAACTTGCAGAAGGAAACTCATAACAGTTTTAAAGCATTTCTGCCAAATGTTAAAGAAATATATGAAATGTATAAATATCTGAATTATTCAAGCAATTAGCAAACTAAAAATATTGTTTTATAAACCCACTGAGCTACACTGGAAGCAGTTTAGTCTTTTTTAAGGTCAGAGGATGTAAATCTTTCTAATATATTTCTGAAATGTTTTAGTTTGATATTAGTTGGGTGTTGCATCACGTCTATATTAATTAATCTGGTTAGTTTTCCTTCTTGTTCTACTTTCTGAAACCTTTGTATTAATTTTCCTGGTTTATGTCCTTATTGGTTGCATTTTCTCTGCGTTGGTTTGTTTCTGTTGTTCCTTTAAACGTGCCTCTGCAGGGCTAACTAGTTAGCTTCAGTTGGTTTTCACAGGCCGAAATTCAAAGAGGATGAAGATGACTGACAGCTGCAGAGAATTATATGGGGGGAAAAAGAAGAAGAGGAAAATAGAGGACAAAAGGAGGCAGGGAGCATGGGTCGCCATTTGTAAAGTTACAGTTAAAATGTAATAATAATTCGGGTTATTTTGCCTGTCAGAAGAAAAAAGTTGGGGTCCATTTAATTTTACTAAAACATATTTGCATCCATGTTATATATTCACTTATAAAGTTTACAACTAAATATTTAGTTAGGAAGCTGAATATCTAGTTGGCACACTAAATATTTAGCTTCCAAACTAAATATTTAGATTGTGAACTAAATATTTAGTTAAGATAAATATTCAAATATTCAAAGCTTGCTAATTTAATATTTATCTTAACTAAATATTTATCTTCTTTACCAATTACTTCTTTTTTGAGCTAAATATTTAATTAGCAAGCTAAATATTTAGTGTGCCAACTAAATATTTAGCTTGCTAATATTTATCTTGACCAAATATTTATCTTCTTAACCAATTATTTCATTTGTGAACTAAATATTTAGTTAAGATAAATATTAGCAAGTTAAATATTTCGTGTGCACACTAAATATAAAAGCTTGCTAATTAAATATTTATCTTAACTAAATATTTATCTTCTTTACCAATTACTTCTATTTTAACTAAATATTTAGTTAAGATAAATATTTTATTAGCAAGCTAAATATTTAGTGTGCCCACTAAATATTTAGCTTGCTAATGAAATATTCAGGTATAAACTGTGACATTTATAAATAAATGTATAACATGGGGAAGATATGACTGATTTTCTTTCTCCTCTGACAGGCTAAATAACTCAAATGATTTTTGGGTTTTATTTTTGACTGTGTAACTCTCCAAGCAGCGCCCCATAAGGGAGGATCTTGGGATAATCTTTCTGATCGGGGCACTGACTGTGGCTGCGTTGGCCACAGGGCTGCAGTAGGGGGTGATGGAGGAGGTGATGATGGAGGTGGGCGACGTGGCGGCGGCGGCGACTCTTACAGCCAGATACTGTGGAGTGAGGCCGCCTAGGCCCGTCAGGCTCCCCCAGGTGGTCGCGCTGTTGAGCTGCTGCATCTGCTGCGCCAGCTGCTGCTGCAGACGCCGCTGCTCCTTGTCCTTCTGCGTGTCGGCGAACTTCACCACGATGGGAGATGAGCAGCCCTGAAGGAGGAGGAGGAGCAGACAGAACAGAGAGGTGGAGGCGAGCACAGAAAGATTATTGTTGTTGCAAAAAAATTAATAAAAAACAGGAGAAATATTTGAAGTACTGCATGTAATAAAGGTTAAAACGTGCAGAAACATCATAATGTTAGCAAAGAGATCATAGGAGGAGGCTCCTCCGCGCTCAGCGACACAGGACACGCACACAGTCGCTCAGGAAACTCTCCTCTAAAGCCAGCGGGGCTTTCTTCTTCTCTTCCCCCCACAAGGGCTCAGTTATCTCTAAGTCCAAAACGGTTTCACCAGACACTGATTTCCCGACTTCTCCAACTATTTCATCATCTTTTATGAAGTGAGACTAGATGTGTGTGTGTGTGTGTGTGAGTGAGAAGAAAGTGAGAGTGATTTGGATAACCATCAGGAGAGAGCGACAGGGCAAGAGGGAGATTCAGAAATGTGGACAATCACACGAGTAATTGTCTGGATTTCTCCTCCACCAACCTGCCGCTGCCGGGGTTGGAGAGACACTATCGGGCACACAAAGGGACCAACGAATCGGACATGAGACGGAAACACGGCGCGTTCCCTGATGAAAGTTACAGTAAAGCTCAAAGTGATAATCTGCTGCAACACACCATTCCTCGCGCGGTGCAATCAAAGCCTAACTAGGGGCAAATCCGTCGGAAAACAAAGGCAATCTGCCACGGGAGAATGGAAACCTTTTGATTGAAACATTTAGTTGGAGGCAGGGAGCTGCGCTCGGCGAAGGAGGGAAGGGATTTGGCTACTTTGCAGATGGTGGCGTGCACATTCACGGCTGAGAGCCGCAGAATGTCAAGTGTCTGGGACTGAGGGAGTGCAGTTTCCTCACTTTTTGGGCCCAAATAGTCACAGCTGTCTGAGCTTTTAGTTTAAACACAACATCTTAAGTCTCATCCTTCATTTCTTCATGTTTTGCTTCTAAACACCCCAAATTTATTTAATCTTTTAGAAAGTTTTTGATGTCCATACTAGGGATGTAAGAAAATATTGATACACCAATTTATCGCTATATTTTATTTCCCGATATTGTATCGATATTCAAAAGTAAAATATCGTTTTTTTAAGGATTTGAAGGGAACCATTAATGATGACAGTAATTTTTGTAGTAAATTTAAAAGTATAACTGGTAGTTTGTGGATGTTTTCACCTTCTTTGTTCCAGTGGATCAACTAGATCTAGTAATAAAACTGAATGTGTTAAAGTATTAAAGTATTTAGAATGATGGGACAGTTTTCCTACTGTTATATTGAGTTTTAAAAACCACAATATATAGTCTTAATCAGAGTATCGCGATATATTGACATATCGTATCGCCAGACTTTTGCCAATACACATCCATAGTCCAGACCATCTTTAGAGGAATATTCTTTCCAAGCCTCTAGATGATCCATGCAGGATCATGATGACCCATAACAGACAACTTCACACAGGATCAGATCTTTATAAACTACTAGCTTCCTCCCACAAAGACACAGTTTGGTACCATTTCATGAGCTGATCTATCACTTGTTTATCATTTATAGACGACTGGTCCAGGAGGGAAAACCTTGGACACCCCTGTCTCCCAGCGACTCTGTCGGGTTGTGGTGAATAGAGCCGAGCGAGAAGAAATCTCTGGATTCCAGCTATGGTGGTCAGCAGACAGGTAACTGTGTTGTAGAAGAACACCTCTAAATGCTTCGCCCTTCAAAATGAGAACGCCTGACAGACGTTGGCCTTGTTGCGTTCCAGTCGATGCCTCCCGTGGTTCTGACAAGCGAGCTCTATTTATGAGAACCCACATCTCAATGGGACATCACCAAATCGACTGGTGATCTATGGACCGCCAGAGGTAGCTCGAGGAAGAGTTTTGTAGGAAAATGATGGACGAACACAGATTAAGCCTAAGATTAAAGGAGCAAACAGAGAATGCAAAATTCTTCCAGAAAATCTGTGACTAAATTTCATATCTGTCTCATATAGGCAAGGCAATTTTATTTGTATAGCACACTTTCAACAGCAGGGCAATTAAAGGTGCTTTACATGATTTGGTTATTTAAAAAAAAAACATAAAAGAAACACACATTACACATGATACACAATAAAGCAAGAGAAAGATCAATAAAGCAAGAGAGCATGAACACATTTCATACATATGACATCAAGCATTTACTCGAAGGCAATTCTAAACAGATGGTTTTTAGTCTCGATTTAAAGCGGTTCAGAGTTTCAGCAGCTCTACACTCGTCAGGAAGTTTGTTCCAGATAAGGGGAGCATAAAAACTGAAAGCTGCTTCTCCATGTTTAGTTCTGAGTCTAGGGATGTTTAGTAGGCTAGAGTTGGAGGACCTGAGTGGTCTTGGTGGTTGGTACCATGACAACAGGTCTTCAACATATTTTGATAAGCCATGTAATGATTTATAAACTACTAGGAGTATTTTGAAGTCTGTTCTCTGAGCTACAGGGAGCCAGTGTAAGGACTTTAGAACTGGGGTGATGTGCTCTACTTTCCTGGTTCTAGTGAGGAACAAGAGCAGCAGCGTTCTGGATCAGCTGCAGCTGTCTGATTGACTTTTTAGGCAGACCTGTGAAGACGCTGTTGCAGTAATCAATCCGACTAAAGATAAACGCATGGATGAGTTTTTCTAGGTCCTGTTGTGACATCAGTCCTTTAATCCTAGAAATGTTCTTCAGGTGATAGAACGCTGACCTTGTTATTGACCTTTATGTGACCCTGGAGGTTCAGGTCTGAGTCCATTACTACACCTAGATTTCAGGCCTGATCAGTAGTTTCTGGCTGTATTAATTGAAGCTGTGTGCTGACTGTTGGTCGTTCCTCCTTGGGTCCAAAAATAATTACTTCAGTTTTGTTTCTATTCAGCTGGAGGAAGTTATGGCACATCCATCCATTTATTTGGTCAATGCATTGATTTAGGGTTTGAATGGGTTCTGAGTCACCTGGTGACATTGTAATGTAGAGCTGAGTGTCATCCACATAGTTATGGTTGCTAATGTTATTGGTTGCTATAATCTTGCCTAGTGGGAGCATGTAGATATTAAATAAGAGGGGCCCCAGGATGGAGCCCTGGGGCACCCCACATGTGATTTCTGTTCGTTCTGATGAAAAGATTCCTATTGAAACATAGAAGTCCCTGTTCTAATAATAATATAGTCATTATAATTATTATGGAAGTAGGACCGCTGGTTCAAACTCCGGACAAAAAAACTCTTTTCACAGTTCCTTAGAGCCCAGCTGCAAAGATCTGATTTCTTCTGAGTTTTACGGCCTGATAGTTTTTTTTGTCCTCCACTTTTCAGCGTTCATCTTTTCCTCAATGACTCGACTGAAAATAGATGTCAAAGGAACCAACTTTAAAAGAGGTTTCTGGAAGTCTGAACAACTTTTGATCAAGACTTACAAACGATACCAAGAAACTCTGGTTCCTGGAAGGAAAATCTAAGAAAATTAGAACTAGTTTAGATCTAAATATACTTTAAATCTAGACAAATTAAAAACTAAACTTTAGAACAATAAACAAGTTATAAAACACAAGGTTTAACGTTTTAAACTGATAAACAAAAACAGCTATTCAAGGGATCTTTCTCATTTTATTTTATCGATAACTGATATAAAATATTGAATAAGAAACAATAATTAAACAGATTTTTCTGGAAGTTGCTGCAGTTTTCTCTTAAATTAATGAGGTAGCTGACGCAGCAGCAGATCTCTCGTCTTCACAGCCGAAGAGTCGCTCATGGAACTCAACAGGAAGAAGAAAAAAAGAAGCATAATTACAAAGCAAAGCTCGCTATCATCTCGTTCCAACATGACATCAAAACTGCAGGCTGTCTTCGCTCCGAGCCCCAAAAAATGGCACCTTTCTTCTCCGTGCAACATGGGAACTGTTAATTAACATGGCAGGATGCTGGAGAGAAGTCTGACAATATTTAGCTACTGTAATCTGCATCATTATAGGATTTTTTTATTTTTAAGTTACAACTTCAATTTTATTCTAAAAGCAAAACTACAGGGAAATTATTTTACGTTAGCCAAAACAATCAACCAAAACGTAGTCTGATTCAAATGTAGACAATTGAAACAACATTTCTGAGAAAGCCACTCCTTATTTAATCGTTTTCACACAAACTGTGCATTAAAGAATCTCTGATGGTCCAAAAAACCAGAAATCCCAATGTTTAACGTAGTTTGGACCCTGGTGGTCGTGGAGGATAGGGACCACAACCCCCTGCGAAGAGCTAAAATCTGTTAATACTTGAGACCCCATCTAAAAACGCTTATAACTGCCTATTTTTATAGTTCAAACACCAAATATACCTTAATACTAGGGGTTTAATGCTACATGTACTTTTCGGTACTGCTCTGTCTGTTTGGTACGCAAGTGTACCGAACAGATCCAGCTGTTTTCTATCTGAACACATGCAGAATTTTTATGAGCAGAACTCAGAGCACAGTGCAATGTTTCCGCAGGGCAACTTTAAAAAGTGGCACCAAAAACAAAACAGAAGTGACTCCCAGCTATTACTGAACTCTGCTATTTGGGAAGGGAATTTCCCAACAGCTGCCCATGCTGGGCACATGCTGGGCAGCTGTTGGGGCGGCTGTAGCTCGGTGGTAGAGATGTCGGCCTGAGATCCACAAATCGTGGGTTCAATTCCAGCTTCCACCTGTTACTTGTTGTTGTGTCTTGGGCAAGACACTTCACCTACCCGCCTACTGGTGTTGGCCAGAGGGGCGCAATTTGGCAGCCTCGCTTCTGTCAGCCTTCCCCAGGGCAGCTGTGGCTATAATCATAGCTTGCTAGTATGAATGTGAGAGTGAATGAATAATTGGAGTTGTAAGCGCTTTGGGTCTCTCGAAAAAAGCACTATATAAATGCAAGCCATTATTATTATTATGCTGCATTCAAGTACAGCTGGTAAACTAGGCTCTCGAAATATCAAAACAACTCCAAAGCATGTTTTATTCTCAAATACGGACAAAGTATTAACTAAACATTTCCAAACATTAATACTGACTGTTTTCAACTGGTTACATTGTTTTCTACTCTGGCTATGTCTGCTTGTACAAATTTATTTATTTTAAAAAATCCAATCAAATCTCCAATCAGTTCTAATCTTTTAAACTTTTTAAGTTATAGAACATAAAGCCAAATTAATTTCAGGAATTGAAAGGAAAGAATTCAAAAAAACTTTTCTTTTTTTAATGCCGATCAAAGTAAAATAAAAGGCATATGTACATATGAATTTTTCTTGATTAAAGTGTACCGAGCCGTGTTTTTTTTTTATTGTTACACCCCTACTAAATATGCATTAAACCATTTTAGCACAACAGCTGAAGCTAACATCTATATTCTTCCTTATGGTCAGGCTTCGGGGTACAGCCAATCATGACCAAGGAAAATGAATGGTGCCCCAGGATTGGCTGCTTTGGAATTACATTCTGCAAAAAAAATCCACAGCTAGGTGGGGGTAGACAGTGTTTTAGACTTTCAACTAAATATAATCAAATGCAGCTCAGATTGGTTAAAAACACCAGTCATCACCAAGGGGCTCCGCCGGTCAAATGTAAAGCCAATGCGGAAGTGACAAAAAAGCAGTTCCCCCCTCATCCACTAGGGGCTAGTTGCTCCAGAAAGGAGCACGTTCCCATTGACTCCTATTTTAAAAATGCCAACTTAACAGCAGAAATAAACATGTTTACAGCCTGGTTATAAAAACCATTTTAGGTTTAATAGGTCAAGTTTACCATCATGATAACTCTGAGGGGGGTGAATTTTTTACAACTCATCCGTTTAGGTCTAATTTTAGCTTGAAATTATGAATAATAAGGGGCGTGTCCTTTTGATTGATAGGTCTCAGATGAGCCGTCAGCGCTAGCGGCTAGCAGCTTGATTGCACTAACAGACTGTCCAAGTAAAAATTATATTCCTGCTGTGCATTTAAGATAATGCTGATTAGTCAAAAATAGGTGTAAGTGATCACATTTCTTCTTTACTTTATGCATTGATTATTAAAACTAATTAAAATTTAAATTCAGAGTTTTAGTGAAAGTTATGGACCAAAAAGGCTTCATGATTTTATTTGACAAAATTCTTGAATCAGCCTAGAAGGCAAGAGGGCTAGCAGAGTCGCTCAGCCGCGGTTTTCTGACTAAAAGCGCCCGCTAACCTCTGTTAGCTTCAAGTTAGCTCAGTTAGCTCGTAGCTACATCAGCTCAGAGTTTGATGGGTGTCAATCGTCCGCCCCCACCCTCACAGCCCCACTCTCAGCTCTACCTCTTTAACCATTTCTTGTATTTTCCAGGCGTGACGCGGCCAAGATGGCGGTGGTGGAAACTGCCCAGTTGGCTTCAATTCAGCTCTTCAGAAACCTACGGGTGACGTCACGGAGGCTCCGCGCATCTGATACATAGTCTATGGCAGTGTTTCTCAAACTATGGGGCGAGCCCCACTACTGGGGCGCAGAGGTATTGCAGGTGGGGCGTGACATCAATGGGATTTAAATAGTTTTCCCCCCCTAGATTCTGTCGTTGTGAATGTTTCACTGCACTGTAAATTAAATCAACCAGCTCCCCCCTCTCACAAAATTAAACACACTCAAATAAATGAGCAATTGTGATCATCATTGTAAACAGAACCGGGACCTGGAACATCGGGCTGGGAGTTTGACGTTGGAATATATCAGAGATTCCATCTACAAAATGGACAAATATCTAAAAAGATCAGGGAACGTTTCAGACTCAGAGAAGTCACACGGTCAACCACGGAGGAAATACAGGGATGAGTATCTTGCTCTTTATTTAATTTTTTTTATTTTGTACTTTTGAAAGCTTTGTAAATTTGATAAAACTACAACTTTTATTTTCTCCAACTGTGAGCTGAAGTTCTACATGTAGCAACTACTGACAGCATATATTTCTGAGCCGGTTTTATACCAGTGCACAACCCCTTTTTCCAACTAATTTATACCCTTAAAAACCTGTAGACTAACTCGGCTATTTAAATACATAAAACACTTTAAAATCAGGCGTGGTCACCATTCTGTGGGGGCGATAAAAGCATGGGGGGCTTGTGTATGCTCCTTTGTCTAAAGTGGGGAATGATAAAAAAAGTTTGAGAAACACTGGTCTATGGTCATCACTAATCACATGCCAACTTCAGGCGTGTGCCTACAAGCCAAAAAAGCTTTGAAACGCTTCATTTTTGTGTTTCCTCAAATAGAATAAAGCTTTTAACAATACACCAGAATAAACTGCTAACTACATGTCGACAACAGTGCTTTCAGCTAGCTGCCACCTTTAGAAGACATTTTTCTCTTTTCTACTTTAATACAGTGGAAGTTTATGCATTCATTTATTCAGTGTTAGTATTTATTTCAATACATTTGTTTTTACGCAGGTACATTTGGCTTAAGATTGAACTTCTCGGCAGTGTTTCAGACAGTCTTATGTATGTTTAGATGACTATCCATATTTATCAATTTATTTTTCCTGAGATGTAAAGAATTGCCCTGGCGAGGGGACTTAAAAGGACGCAACACCAGGATTTAGCAGAACTTGGCTTTGGGAAAACGACCAAACATCTGATCAATACTGGAAACATCTTCATGATTAGCTAATTTTCTTTTATTAACATTGTGCTGTAGAGCTAGTGGCCGTGACCCCGCAGTGGGTTCATGCTGGTCTCTACACACATCCCACCCTGGCAAAAACAGCGTTGGGGATGTTAGTTTGAAAGTGAAATTATTTCACTATCCGTAAAGTAATGCAACTAACAGCTTTCAGCCTCTTTTTGGCTGAATATGACCCACTGTGAACTATTTGGACCCAATCCCTTCAGCTGGCCCTTTCTCCTCCTGATTCTGAGCACCGAGAGATAAAGACGAGTTGACAAGAGGAATGCAATTGGAGGTGGAGGGCTATTCTGCTCCTCTTGAGACGAGGGGCCCGCCTTTTCCTCCACCAGCTAAATATCTCATCACACCAGCTGACACCGAGGGAGTGTTGTGGAGGGGGGCTGCTTATCACTAAAAGCTGGGCTATGTTCTGCATTGCTGACCTGAAAAGCTTCATTCAAAGTTATTTCCTTTAAAAAAAAAAGCACAACAAAACATTTTTTTCAACTATATTTAGGAATGTTAATTAATCAACATTAATTCACAGCTACCCTGAGATTAATTAGATTAAGCTCTTTAAAGCTTGACAGCCCTACTTTTTATTAATATTTTTTAATCAGATCAAGGTGAAGGTTTGCTGTATATTAAACATTTAAGTTCAAATAAACATTAATTATTGTTATTTTTAAGGCTACATGTCCCATCTACCAGCTCTAAGCTGGAAGCACCTGCAGATGTTTGATATTTTGTTTTAACTCTAGGAATGCATCAGTACAATATGACCAGGCTGTCGGTTTGTTGCCTGGTATTGGAGGTGGCCCCCATGGGTGAATTTGCTATAAAGCTGGAGACACGGAAAGGATTCTCAGGGATTACAACTTTCATTAGCAGGAAAACAAAAAAACAGAGGTGAATCCTTCCTGTAATTTTCTGGGTTTCACGTTTTAAACAGAATAGAACAACAATATTGACTTTCAAATGAAGTTTCTGAATTATAAACCACAGCAAGTCACTTAAGCCATCGTTTTCCTTTGTTGTCTGTTTCTGAGATTTTGTTGAGGCTGCAACTGATTTCAGCTCTGAATGGAGCTTTACAAATTGCCGGTAGTTATAATTACATTTCATGTTGTGCATTTAACTAAAACAATCTGATGTGTTTCAAATTGGCCACTTTCAGATGAATATTCACTTCATCTTTGTCCTCTGAAGATTGTGATTAAAATTCCCTAAAATCTTATTTTCTTAAATAGTTCCAGGATTTAGATAAGATTGTACTATCTTCACATCCCACAGTAATCTTTCTCACCATGAGATGATTTTACGCATTTATACGGCCGATGTGGAAACTTTTAGCTGGATGTTTGAATCGTGTCAGAAGTTAAGTGTGGATTCTTTCAAAAGTCCCTGAAACACAGAAAGCTGACATGCTTCATGTTTGAAGGACTAATGGCACGCTGTAGCAGTGACTGACGGGAGGGTCGGGGTGGGCGAACGGTGCGACAGCCTGTCCTTTTCTAATCTTACTGCAGCCACAGAAATAAGCACCTTCATGGTGGTGGCCTCCAGGTTTAGAATTGTGTAACTCCTGCATGGATCACAGAAACTTCTCCAGGGCCCAAACTTTTAAAGGCATTTTGTAGTGGGAACGTGGGCTGATGGGGTCATTTTTCATGAGTATTCAGTGTCAAAACCGGTCTACACTCTCGGCACAAAGCAAGACTTATTCCCGTCCCGTCTGCCCCTCATCTCTTATCCTGTTTGCGATATGTACTGAACCTCGGGATCTCATGTTTTGCAGATGACATTGTTCTTTTGGCATTTTTAACTTGTGAGCGTTGATGTCTGCTAGAATGGTCTAACATTATAATGATGGTAATGTAGCCAACCTTAATTGCCAACATGCCTCCACTGCATAGGAAAAAGTAATAGCTCCATAAGGAGTATATACTGTGAGTCCAATACTCATTATGACATTTGTGGAGCACTTCTAGCCTTGGAAAATCTATGTGGATGTGCAGAGTGTTGCTGTGGAGAGGGTTGCCATCTTTCACATTCTGGTGCAAACTGTAAGGTATGGTATGTTTACACTGAAATTTTATCCCTCATCCCATCCATGAGAGATTACGGTATGTACTCTGAACCTTCTCCATCCCATTTATTTACCGCTCACACAGTCTTTAAATGTCAAACCAACTCAGCGTCCTCTGCTGACAGGAACGCCGGTGGCTCAGAAGTTTACATGGGAAGCATGTAAGTTATATACAAACATGATGAAAATATTCCTTGCTGAGTCTGATAATTGTATGGTTCCTTGCAGACATTTTGTCACAGTACAGCTACAAACTTTAAAGCATTTTATTGCTGTTTTATTTGACAGAGTAACACAAAATAGTAAATAATTGTAAAGTGGAAGGAAAATTATACATGGTTTACAAATCTTTCAAAAATAAAAATCTGTAAAGATTAACATGCATTTGTATTTAGTCCCACTTTCTACACAGGTAGCAGAGTAAAGGGGGATTGCACTTGTGTGTAATTTAATCTGACCCAGCAGCAGGTCAGGGAGAATGTTGTGGAGAGGTTTAAAGCAGGATTAGGTTCTCCAACAACATCCCAAGCTTTGAAAGTCTCACAAGACAAGGAGGTTCACCTAAACTGAAGCAGAGAAGAAGCCAAGAGGTTCATAGTAACTCTGGAGGAACAGCAGAGCTCTGCAGCTCATGTGGCTGGATCTCTCCACAGGACTGTTAGCCATGCAATCCACAAATCTGGTCTTAAGGGAAGTGGTAAGAAGGAAGCGATTATTCAAGTAAGCCTTTAGAAGCCTGTTCGCTGTTCGTCAATAGCCAGGTAGAAGACACAGCAAACATGTGGAAGAAGGTGCAAAAATCAAGGTTTTTGGTCTACATGCAGATCCCAATATGCGGTGGAAAGCTTAAACTACTCATCGCCTTGAACGCACCATCCCCACTGTGAAACATGGAGTAGGCAGCGACATGCTGTGGCAAAAATGTCAGTCTCTGCAGTTTGAGTGTTTTCTAAAGAACAGGGACTTCTTTGTGTCAATAGGCAACTTTTCATCAGAACAGACAGAAATCCCATGTGGGGTCCCCCAGTGCTCCATCATGGGGCCCCTTTTATTTACCATCTACATGCTCCCACTAACCTAGATTATAGCAACCAATATGATTAGTTACTATAACTATGTCCTCACTAGAACCAGGAAAGTAGAGCTAGTAGTGCTAAGCCATTCAATGATTTATAAACTAGTAAAAGTATTTAGCTGCAGCTGTCTGATTGACTTTTGAGGCAGACCTGTGAAGACGCTGTTGCAGTAATCAATCCGACTAAAGATAAACGCATGGATGAGTTTTTCTAGGTCCTGTTGCGACATCAGTCCTTTAATCCTAGAAATGTTCTTCAGGTGATAGAAGGCTGACCTTGTTATTGACCTTTATGTGACCCTGGAGGTTCAGGTCTGAGTCCATTACTACACCTAGATTTCAGGCCTGATCAGTAGTTTCTATCTGGATTAACTGAAGCTGTGTGCTGACTCTTGATCGTTCCTCTTTGGGTCCAAAAATAATTACTTCAGTTGTGTTTCTATTAGCTTTAGGTAAGACTCAAACCAGCCAAGTACTTTACCAGAGTCCGCCCCAGCTCTCCAGTCGTCCCAATAGTACATCATGATCAATAGTGTCAAATGCTGCACTGAGGTCCAAAAAGATTCAGGTGTTGGAGAAGGGATGCATATAAGATCTGGGCTCCTGTGACCTTGATCCTAAATTTGGGGTAATTCATGCTTTAAGTGAAAACATTTTCATCAATTTGACAACACGCGTGCAGCATTTAGAAAAATGACAACACATTACAAAAATGCGCTGCAAATCGACCAGAACACAACGGAAGCGAAGTGTTTCCAGGGGACACTTAAATGTGATGCACATGGCTGGACATGCTTGTTGTTGACACGGATTTCGGGTCACAGCTCAGTCACAGTCTCTGTCCGTCAGTGGGGTTGGAAAACGAGATCAAAAGTCATTGTTTTTTATTTATTTTAACATCGTGATCGCATGATTCAGCCTATTGCAGTGATCTGCTGCTAAACTATCGTTAGCTTTTAGCCGTGTCAACAATCAGCATGTCCGGCCGTTTGCGTCACATTTAAGTGTCCCCTGGAAACACTTCACTTCCGTTGTGTTGTGGTCTATTTGCACCGCATTTTTTTTAATGTGTTGTGGTCTTTGCAGTGCATTTTTGTAATGTGTCGTTGTTCTAAATGCTGCACACGTGTTGTCAAATTGATGAAAATGTTTTCTCAATTTGATTTTATTTTGTCTTTTTGCATGTGTTTTCTTAAGTTGCATGCTGTGACCTTTCAGTGCCACTGTAATATTTTCCAAAAGAGGTCTGCACTGATGTTAGGGCGTTGCACTCCCAGGGTTTAAAAACAATGTTTTGTCCCCCCTTCCCCCCGTGATGCCGCCCTGGGCAACCGTCCAGATCAGGAACCGCTACTGGTGGAACATGTATCCACAGAGGCGTACCGGGTTTCCACACGGGAACGTAACTATGTTGCACTTCAGCCAGCAACACCTGCGACTCTGGAAGATAATTCAGTGCAGCCCAGCCTCCTGCTAGCAGACGTTATTGGCCAGAGACTCTTCTAAGGCAGGAACTTGAACGCCCGCTTCTGTTGATAAAGCTTCCTGTTTGGGAACACTTCAGCTTCCCGATGTTACGGAACAACGCGTTTTCATGTTAACGGGTTAGCAACTTCTGTTAGCATCAGTGGTTGCTGCTCGTTGGTGCCGTTGTATAAGCAAGTTGGACATCTGACTGTAAAGCCGTTTTCAGACAGAAGTTCTGGAATATTTGCGGACAATTCCATCCGGTCTTTAACCGGAGTGGTGTTTTCAAACACGCCACTTTTTCCCCCGAACATTGCCTTTCGGCTGCTTTCACACAGCAAGAAATGTACCCGAGGATCCTGATGAATGTCTGGATATTACGTAAACTTAGTGCGGCAGGCGTACGTCATTTCTCCAAACAAAGGGATTATTGCAAAGATGGTCGACGAAACAGCAGATCTACTCGCAGCGCTCGTCTTTGTGATGTGTGCAATTTTGCGCACATAGAAACGCTTTAGAGACATCAACGAAGAAGCTGAAAGCAAAATAGTGACATTTAGACGTCATCAACGTGTGCGCTCACAGCGTTCCCTGCCCCCCTCCCCTTTTCCCCACCGCCCCACACTCCTCCAGCTTTTCCGGAACATTACCTGATGATCTGAAGGCAAACACCATACCGCGAAAAGTCCGCTCTCGTTACTAGGTCTTCATCCGAAAAATTACCGGTCAAGGGTATCCGGACAAAGTCCGGAAGATTGCTTTCAGACTCAAAAGAAAAACAGACTAAGTCTGGAAAATCACCGTTTTTCATGGCCTGTTTGAAAGGGGCTTAATAATGTGTCAAAAATGTTTCTTCCAGGAATTAGTCAGCGACGTTTGCGTTGTTTTGCAGAAGCAGAACCAGGATTTTTGGTGAAAGGGTTATAATTTAAGGTTTATGAAGGGGGGGGAGAACCATTTTTCTCACTTGGCCAGGTTGGTTTGGATCATCCTCTTAGAACAGTTTGCATTTAGTTGGGTTTCCCTTTTGTCGGATATGATCTGAAACATTTAAGTGCAACAAAACCATTAAAGCAGAAGTCATGTTTTTGCAGCGCTGCGCTCAGAGTGAACGATGCAAATCAAAACAAACACAATGAAGTCTTCTCTTCTCTGTGTTTCTTTAGATGTGCCTCAGTGAATTACCCGTCTCGGCCCTATCCACTTTCATTACCGCCTGACATTTAGTGCGTGCACCCCGGTGTACCTGAATGCAATGGTAATGAAGATTGATACGACGGTGACAGAGCCGTCAATGAAGGTGGAACTCGGTGCCACGCGGCACATACGTGCTCGCAAACATCACAATCCCGCTCCGTGTAAGGAGCGTGGGGCTGCAGCAGAGCCAAGACAATATCCAAACTCTATTTACCAGACCTCATTCGGACCCAAAGTAATTACTTTTAAATTACAAAAACTGGGGAACATTAACAAACGGATGCAGCAATTTAGCCCCGCCTGAGGCGAGGCAGCTTGTTTTCAAATGGAAATGAAGGTATTTTGCCATTGTCCACTGCAATATTGTCGTGTTATGGTTTGAGGCTTTATTTTTCCCTCTTCCCCCCCGTGTGCATGATAAAAGCGGCGGTGTTTACCAGGCCCATTGTTGCGGACGACTGCTCAGAGCGAGGATAATTCTGGCTTAATACAAACGCTGTCAGAGGAGTGTGTCGCTCCATCTGCTCAGAAAGACAGACACGTCGCCGCCGCAAACACTTCAGCGATATCTGAGGTGTGACGGCACAAACAGAGCAGAAAAAGGGAAAAAAAACGGGAGCGAGCATCTTTTCCCCCCCATGTCGGGGTCAAAACACTTCAATAGCAGCCGTGATTATCATGATCAGCTCTAATGAGGGGGCTTCAGGGGTGAACGCCACTCGCTCCTTTTCCTTTAACACAGCCTGTTATTACCACTTTTTGTTCCTTCTCTCTGACTCACTCTCCAGGCTCCAGTCTTGTAACGTGTAATTCTGTCCCCAATAGCGGCCCTGTCATCCTGCCCCTGTCACCGACCTGACAAGCCCGACAAAGGCTGCCCCCAAACGTCGCGCGGCGCAAAAAAGGAACAGCGGCCGGGGTCTCTATTACGGCCTCGCCGGGGTCGCTGCACGGCTGATGAGGTCTGGAAGAATCGCGGCTGCCGTGTCGAGGGGCGCCGGCTCGTTGTCACAGCGTGCTTCGGTCTTTTTTGGCCGGAGAAAATAAGAAATACAGTACGGAGCCGATATTTGATCAGGGTTCTCCTGTTGGAGCGTGAAAATGTAACATTTCACATCCCTTTTCAACAAAACGTTGCAACCATTAAATAATAAAGTTTCTAATAATCTGATTACAAGTGAGTGTTAAAAAAACAAAACAAAAAGAAATATGTATGCATAGAAGCATTTTTTTTTACAAATAAAATAGAACAAAGATAGCGTTGTTGCAGGTATCCCTGTTGCTCGTGCACTTTTTGCCACCACACGTTTTCCTACCACTCAACTTTCCAGTAATATTTACAACCAGCTTAACGGGTTTTCTTCCAGGACTGTCCTGATTTAGCTCCATTCATATTCCCAGTCCCTACTGAAGAAAAGCCTCCCCACAGCATGATGCTGTCGCCTCTATGTTTCAACATGGCAACAAGGTGTTCAACTTGGTGTGCAGTGTTGTTTTCACTCCAGTCTCTTGTGCGTAGGTCAAAAAGCTTTTTTTGAGCTCAGCTGAGCAGAGCTCCTTCATTCACTTGTTTGCTGCCTCTTGATTGATGAAGAACGGCAAACGGGACATATTCTTTTAAAACTCTGGCTTTATTCTGTCCCATCTTCCTTAAATGCCAGATTTGTAGTGTGCGAGATTGATGTCTGTTAGGATCAGATTGAGCTCATACTGTGGCACTGTAAAACTTTTATTACTCTGGCTGTAAAAAATCTGCCGGAGCTGATATTTTCCTCTTTAGCTTCCCGAACCATCCTTTCATCTCATACCATGTCCCCAAATCTATTTTTTTTCCATTTTCCGTCCTTCACAACTGGATTGTCAGCATTTATCACATTTCTGTTGAGTTCCTTCAAACGTTAGTTGCTTGTACACTATTTGCCACCACACTTTTTCCTTCCACTCAACTTTCTAATAATACGATCCCTCTTAAAAACCAGCTTCTTAAGCCCTGTCTTCAGTCACATCACATTTCTGTATTGTTGGTTTATTTAATATTTATTATTTTTTTCTGAAAAGCAAGATTTGGGATTTAAAGTTTCCTTTTTTACTTGAATTACTGAAAAAAAATATTTTAACAATTAGCCATTTTTTTCAAAAGTAAAACAAGAGACGTTTTAGATATTATACCTTGCATTTAACAGTAAATATAAAAAAAAATAGATGTTCAGCAATAAGTAAAAACATTAAATACCCTATGGAGTATTGAGGGTTTCTACTGCTGCATCCAGTAAATTACTTGAATAAATGATGTTTTTGGTGAAGTGGGTTAGTCCCAAAACTTTAATTCAGAAACATTTCTCATGTTTACTGCATGAAAGAAGACTACAGATGTTTTTCTACCTCAGCAGGTGGCAGAAAAGCCAAACTTTTGGATCATTTTGTCGTTTTAGGCTTCAGATTCAGATTCAGATTCATTTTTATTAACATTAAAATGATTTAATGACTGAAATTAGATACATCCACCATATCTTATAATAATTTGTCTGATGAATTTAGTTATAAATCCCCATATTATATTATTGTGAGTTTCTGATGAATAAAAGATGTTTGGTAAATCCAGCCCTGCCCTGTTGTCTAGTTAGCTATCATTAAAATACTATCATGGACATTTTTTAAATAGAAAGTATCACAATTCACTATATCTTGGCAGGTTTTACTCTCCAAACACAGTCAATAATTTAGTCAAACACATTTTAGCTTCCCTGTTAGACGTTATGAAAATAAAGGACCTTCTGATAGATGAATAAACAAAAAGCCAATACAACTGACACTGAGGGGGGAATTCACAAAGCAGAGCATTGGCTCAATTTTTTTGCACACCTTTAGGGCGCTTTATGTGCTTGCTTTCTGGCCGGTACAATGTAACTACAGCTGATGATCAAACAGATAGCTCCAGGTTCAAATCACTAGTTAAAACTTTTAGGAACAGCCTCTGACTGTCGGGGAGAAACGGTGTTCGGATCTGTGTTTTTACATCAGGTTGTAGTTCGGAAGGGTTTAATGCACAGCCGCAAATTGTAAGAGACAATCTGACTCACAAAAAAAAAAAAATCAAAAGCACTGAACGGATTTTAAAATGCGTCACAAATTATATGGCAATCACATAAAGCATGCACAAAAAGCTTTGTGAATTTGCCCCGCTTTTGCATGTAGAAGGAGGGGGGGATTGACATGATGCATGTTGAGTTCAAGACAGAGAGCTGAAGAAGAGTACTGTACCTCCATGGTCTGAGACTGGTGCATGGCTTTGATTGCATTCTGTGCCATGGCTCGGGTGGAAAACGTGACAAACGCACAACCTGTAAGGAGGGAGGGAGGGAGGGAAGGAAGGAAGGATGGAAGGACAGTGGAAGGGAGGAGGGGGAAGGCAGAGGGGCAGGAGGAAGACAAGAAAGAACAAAAACAAGACAAAAGGGTTGGACACGTCGTTGTTATAAAAAGAAAAACAGATTGATACAGAGAACATCTCACAAGGTGGACAACATTGTTTTCAGTGGCTGGAAAAACGAGCGTCATGACATCACATCCTGCCCCCAACACCCCCCCCCCCACCAGGTCCCACCTCCCCGCTCCACCCACACTGACCACGGGACACATCAGAGCGGCAGGCTGGCGTCACGGCGCCCTCCTCGTCTCCTTCCTCCTGAAGCCGCCCCAATTAGTCAAACCTGAATTCTCCGCGCTCTCAACAATGACAATTCGCATTAAAAGACATTCAAATTTATTTTGGGCCATTGTGCGTTTGATTGGATGCCCACATTTTCTCTTTTGTTCGAGGGAAGAAAAAAAACAAAAAAAAACAGATGTCAGAGCGGCGGGGCGCCGACGATAATAACTGCAGGGAATCAGAAGGAGAAGCATATTAATTCAATCCCCATAGAGAGGAGAGGAGAAAGAGGGAGACGGGAGGAGGCGTGGTCGTCCTCCTCCGTGACGGTCGCAGACTTTCAGCCAATCAACACGGCCGGTTTTAGGGCGGTGTGTTATTTGTGGGGAACAAGGGAAGCGCGGTTGTGTTTGTCTGCCTGCGTAGGGAGCGATTAAAGGAGATAATGTGAGGAGTGCTTCAGCAACACCCCAGGCTAATAATATGCTAACACACTCAGCGAGCCGTGTTAGCGCAGCCGGGCCTAAACCGATTAAACACACACACTGTGTTCAGCCGGCCCACCTGGCTTCGCAGGAACAACCCAGAGCCCGGGTCATCAGACGGACGGAATGGAAAGGCAACAGGCGGGGGAACTGTGAGGATGGATAAGAACTGCTATCATCGTCTTCCTTCTCCTCCACCTCTCCATCAGAACCGGGCCGGTGCCACGACAAAACCTTTCCTGCTTTCTCTCTTTCTTTTTCCTTACAAGTGCCTCCAACTCTCTCTGTGACCTTCTGCATCTTCTTTCTCAGCTATCTACTGCTCCAAAAATCTAAACCAGAACTTCTTTCGGGCTGGTCCCAGTTTTTTTTTAAAGAATTCTCACCGCTTAAAGTTTTTGCTTGTTTTTGTCCTGTTACAACTACAAAGTATTTTTTGGGGGGGATTCTATGTGACGCATGGCTGTGCCTGACGGAGGTTGAAGGAAAATATTTTGTGCTTTTCAACACATTTTACAAATAAAAATCTGTGAAGTGTGGCGGGCGTTTATATTCAGCCTCTTAACTCTGTAGAACCAGCTCCAGCTGCAGGTCTGATTGTCTACAGACGGAAAGGTTTGGTGATTCTTTGATCATTTTTCAAGTCTAGCCACCCGTTCTCAGTTTGAATCAGGTCTGGACTTTGACTAGGCCATTCTAACCCATGAATCTGCATCCCATAACACCTATGGCTGTATGCTCAGGGTGATATTTCTGCTGGAAGCTGAACCTCTAGTCTCAGGCTTTCTTCCAAGGATTGTCCTGGATTTAGCTCCACCCAGCCTCCCTTATCCCACAGCATGATGCTGCCACCTCCATGTTTCACCATGGCAACAAGGTGTTCAGGTCGGAGCGCGGTGTCGTTTCTACACCACAGTGTCTTGTGTGTAGGTCAAGCCTTCCTCCACATGTTTGCTGCCTCCTGATTGGTGGAGAACTGCAGAACGGCAGATTTGTAGCGTGCACGATTGATGTCTTTCTTGCTGGCAGATTGTCAGGATCAGATTGAGCTCAAGGGCTGTAAACTTATATTTTTATACAGTATGTTTAAGAAAAACGGGTAATTCTTAGAAATGAAAAGTGCCACTTGGTTAAAACTCTAAACCTAGAATTACAGGATATTTGTAGGTCTCTTTGAATTAAAGGGGCCAGTCAGCGGACCTTGGTCTCTTTTTTAAGCTACATTTTATAACCTTTATTACTCTGGGTGTAAATATATTGTCCTATTTAGCTTCCCGAACAATCCTTTCATCTCATACCATGTCCCCAAATCTTTTTTTCTTCCACTTTCTGTCCTTCACAACTGGATTGTCAGAGTTGATCACATTTCTGTTGAGCTGCTTTAAATGTTATCCTGCAACAAAAGCAACACGAGAGGCCTGAAGGTTATTTGATTCTGCAGCTCTGACCCACTAAAATCTCAGCTGTCCTTTTTTTTGTGCTGAAAGGTTGTTTGAAAAGGGGGTCGTCCTATCAAATGCTTCAGAGCACCGCCTATTTTAGACAAGCATCATTTAACTGCTTCTTTTCCAGGAGGATCCCACAGAAGTAGATCAGTTCTGGAGATTTGGGTTAGGTCTCCAGACTGGTCCTGAGGGGTCACGATGATGTCACAGCAGGGGTGGTGGGGGTGGTGGGGTGGGGGGGTGCGCACATTTATTCTGTTTGTCCTACTTCAATGTTTCAGATCATTAAATTATGAGTCACACATAACCTAACTTCATGTAATTATCAATTTACAAAACATCTAATTTATGATAAAAGCTGAAACCAACCTGATCTAAGTGAAATCCTTTGTTAAATCATGAATGATTAATAATCAACCTCATTGTTTGGATATCACACCAGGCCTTATTTCTGCCTGATCTGTAGAAATAAAAGAAATAACTTCAACTGGACCGGTCTGACAGCATGAAGTAGGCCACAAGATCTCAAATTAAGTCATTGATCTCCATCCGTCTCCACACATGGAGAACCCGTGGAACAGTAAAGAACCTTGCCAAAAGCTCATCAACGACTCAGTTAAGGTCAGAGGTCATGATTCAACACATAAGAAAAGTGATACTGGGCAGAATTGGCCTCCATAGGAGAACCAGAACCACTGCTAACAGAACACAAAGACCTGCCTCTCGATTACCAGGAAATACATTGATGATTCTCTGGACTTCTGTGGACCGATGAGATAAAACTGGACCTTTCTGGAAGGTTCTGGCAGTGTTCTAGTCCAAGTCACATTGGATTAGTCCCAAGTCAAGTCGCTAGGTCCTATAGGCCAAGTCCAAGTCCCAAAAAGAATCTTCCAGTCCAAGTCATGTGATTATCAGCTGAGAGCAGGGTGTAGATTTTAGGACTAGAATAATGGCAGCCATACAATTTGTCTTTATTTAAAAAGAAACATTTTACTCAATGCCCCCATCCTATCACCAAGCTAACACATTAGCATCTGCAAAATAATGAAACATGTTTTAAATAAAATTTAAACCAATAAATATTTGACATGTCACCAGTACACTTACAAATAATTTGACCTAATATAAAAAGCCAACATTAGCATCAGCTACATGCTACATCCAACCGGGACTTCTGAGGGACAAGCTGGAGCTGTCAGGAGTGGACCACCACATGTCCCAGTAGATACTGGACTAGCTCACAGGACGCCCCACAGTATGTGAGGACACAGGGCCGCGTCTCTGACACGCTGGTCTGCAGTACGGGGGTCCCACAGGGAACTGTGCTCGCACCGTTCCTATTCACCCTCTACACTGCAGACTTCTCCATCAACTCTCCACGCTGCCACCTTCAGAAGTTCTCTGATGACTCTGCTATTGTCTGCGTCATCATCACAGGTGAGGACGACTCATAGTACAAACGGAGGACTCTGGACATTGTGAACTGGAGCCACAACATTGATGCTCTCTACAGGAAGGGTCAGAGGTATTTTGGAGTCTTCTTTGACTCTGTGCTGGCATCAGCCATCTTTTATGGCGTCGTATGTTGAGCAGCGGTTTATCTACAGCTGAGGGGAAGAGGCCAGCTCTGCTCTAGGGCGCCCCCTTGTTTCAGTGAGGTGCAATAATGTTTACATCTCTGCTATAATTTGCACTGTTTAACTCACCTCAAAAAAAAATGTTGTTCCCGTTATTTGCACATCTCTGCTTGCACAGTTTATTTTTTCACGTCTGGTAAATAATATGTTGTGTTAATTAATGCACAAACGCAGATGGACATCCTGTAAAATTATTAAATTATCCTGCTCAGTTACACATTACTAAAATCTAAGTATGCGATTTTAAGTTTAATAACTGCACATTAATTTTGTTTTGCAATTTTTGTCCTTAATATTCATATGTTTTTCTTAATTCTGTTTTTTTATATTTTTCTTGTGTGAATCTAAATGCTTCTATGATCTGTCAATTTGCTGCTGTTACAGCTGAATCTCCCCTCTGTGGGACGATAAAGGATTATTCTATTCTATGCTAATTCCAACAATAGGAATTTGACAGTTCGGAGCTTAAGTCCAAGTTTACATGCTAACGTTGCATGTCCAAGTCCAAGTGCAAATCATCAGCGTGCCGCTCGAGTCCCTCAAACGTGACTCGAGTCCTGAGTGCTGGTCCCGTTACATCTGGAGTAAAACTACAGTCAAACATGGTGGTGGCAGAGTGATGTTCTGGGGTTGAGTTGATGCTTTGGAACCAGCAGAACGACTTGCTGTAAATGATGGAACCATAAATTCTGTTTAGTGGGTTTGTGTAGCAGGAGAATGATCCAGAACACCACCAGCAAGACCACGTCTAAATGTCAAAAAAAACAAAAACTGAACAAGGTAAAGGTTCTGTAGCAGCCTAATTCTGTGCTGTGACCTTAAACAGGTTGTCCACCCAGGAAAAAACCCCAATCCGTCTGAATTAAAACAATTCTCTAAAGCAGAGTGGGTCAGCATTCATCCACAGTGATGGAACAACCAGTTATTAGGTTTTTTTCTCTTATTAACAGAAAATCGTCATTTGGAAACTGCTCAGTTTAAAGATCTGAAACATTTAAGTGGGATAAAAAAAAAAGGACAGAGTTCCAGCTCCATATTGGACAGAGTGGTTTTCTACGACAGGAACTGAATATTGAGGCTGGTTCTGGATAAAAGCAGAAGGCAACTTCCCGACTGCTTGGTGCGCGTCTTGTTTTTCCAGAGTGCAGAGATTGGGACGTAGCTCGATCGCTAAAAATACCTCGTGGGCCGCATTCTGTCGTCAGCGGAGAACCGCACAGTCCTTTAATGAAAGTAGGGTAGCTCCCCAGGCCCAGCCATCCACTGGTGGTGTGATCCATATTTTATTAATAGCGAAGCGCTCGTTCTGATTGATACTGTGGGTTTAAAGAGAGTTCTGCAGAACAGCTAGGTGGGGCCGTGGGCCGCTGAGAGTTGCCAGCACACAAATCCTTGAAGACCTATTTATTTCCAACCTGATTAGAGGTGTTTATTGACCGGCCAAGTTGGCCTGCGAGCGTTTCGTCTTTGACTTGTGTCAGCCGCTAAGTGGCTTATATCGGCTCTACAGAAACCGGGATTTGGCCATCAGATTTGAAATATTCATGAGGACAAAAGAGAGGAGCTGAAAAGGGATGGAAGACAGAAAGAGGGTAAGGGAGGGAAGGAAGCCAATGAGGGATGTCTGAGAAAAAGAGGACAAATTAACTCAAGAGTGAATTCTGGGACAACCAGGGTGAATTTATAGGCAGGCAAGGTAGTGCCGTTTGATAAACACAGTTAAGTTTGTGGACTAAAACAACCTTGAGGAGACAGACAAAAAAAGCCACATTAAGGAAAACAACTTGTCAATAAATATTCTTAACGTTTAACGAGCACAGAAGAAAATGTGTGATCGACAGATCGACAGGGATCCTGTGTGACGGTAACAGTGACAGCTCATAAGGACGAGAGGAGGAGGAAGAGATCTCCATCTCCTCAGGACACAGAGACCACAGAGCGGGAGAAAGGACGGGAGGGGAGGGAGGATGGCTGAGATCAGGTGAGAGGGAAGGCAGGTATGTGTGGAGTGATCGGTGAAGTTCCTACAACTGTTCGTTTCCCTTTAAATGATGCCAGATTGGTCATGAAAATGCAGACTATGCATTTGGGGGGCAACCGTGACAATCTTTCCAAAACCTTGCTACCATTGACAAACCAGTTTTGGTGGCGGTGGTATGATGGTTCGGTGAGATTCTCCAACCAAACACAATTTTATATCTCCACTCTTAGGGAGCAAATTCTATCGTCCAAAGTGTCAACGGTTTCCTCAAACTTCAATCATCCAATCCAGGAAACGTCACCAAACCAGGGTTAATAGCAGAATCAGCTGATTGGCGTCAGCAGAGAGGATCTGAGAAGTTTTACATGGTCTCACCCACAAACTAATCATTTTCCTTAAAATGTGGCACTTTAAACTCTACGTTCCGGATTTGAGGCATGTCATCAAACTTGATTTTTTTTCACCCCGGCAACCACTAACTGGTGTCCTAATGAAGACATGGTCAGTGTTATTTAGTTCAGCAGACATAATAAAACCAAATATGCTTGAAGGAGTCCGAATCTTAGAACACTGTACCAATGGTAAAGCAGAGTGGTGGCCGCATCATGTTGTGTGACTTTCACTACCAGTGGTACTTACTCATTGTAAAAGTAAATGGAGCACTACGTCCAACTTCAACCAAGACCAGGAACTAGATGGTTGAAACTTGGACCCAGTTGGGAGATCCAAACAGGTCTGGGAACGAAACCAAGCTTCTTGACCTTCAACCTTCTTTAAAATGAGCAGCCTCAACGCCGGAGACTGATGAATTTAGGACGAACGCCATCAGTTCTGTCAATTAGAATGCTTAAAAATCCAGACAGAACGATGATGGCTACAAAACGATCTGCTTTATCTGCAATATTTAAACAAACCTTATTAAGGGTGTAACGGTACATGTATTCGCATTTTACGCTACGGCCCTGTTGGTTCGATACGCACATGTTCCGAACAAATCCAGCTGTTTTCTACCTGAACACATACAGAATGTTTATTGTAGGAACTCAGAGCGCAGTGCAACGTTCTGCAGGAAAACTTTAAAAAGTGACACCAAAACAACAAAACCAAACAGGAAGGACTCCCAGGTCCCACTAAACTCTGCTATTTGGGAACATTAATAGTTTCTCATCCAGCTACAGTAGAAAAAGAAAGATGGACCGAACCAGAACTTTGTCATTGAACGCATCTTTCAATATCAATAAAGGTCCATAACACGCTCTGCACTGAACTGAATGACTCACCTGAAACAATGTCAAGCTGAATGGAAACATCACTGATACTAGAGAAAAACCAGCTGACGTCCAACATGGCTACCAGTAGCATCCAATCAGACCAAACTACTAATTCTGGATAAAACGCAAGTCGGAGGAATCCCTGTTGATGAAAAGGGATTTTTCCCAACATTGGCTTATGCTGCATTCAAGTACAGCTGGGAGACTAGGCTGTCGAAATATCAGAACAACTCCAAAGAGATTTAAGCATGTTTTATTCTCAAATATAGGCAAAGTATTATTTAAACATTTCTAAACATTAACACTGACCGTTTTAAAGTGGTTATATTGTTTTCTACTCTGGTTATGTCTGCTTGTACTATTTTTTTATTTTAAAAAATCCAATCAAATATCCAGTCATTCTATACTTTAAACTTTTTTAAGTGATAGATAATAAAATCAGAATCATTTCAGGAATTGAGAGGAAGGAATTCAGAAAACAAAGTTATTTGTTTAATGCTGATCAAAGTAAAAAATAATCATATGGATATTTCTATTAACTTTTTCTTGATTAAAGTGTACCGAAAACAGCGATTTTTAACACCTAAATATGTCCCGAACCGTCATTTTTGTGTACCATTACAGCTCTAATATGCATATTTTTCAAAATCTACACAGACAAAATCCCATTTACTTATCAAAGATCAACTCTAAGAGTCAGAAAACAAAGCCATTAGAACGTTTAGATCTGATGGAGGGTGGTGAACGTCAGCTGGTCTCAGAACATCTGGTACTGCCTGATCCGACAGCTTGTTAATGAGACAGTTGGTGTTTTTTAGACTCTTCTCTTAAAGCACCACATGGTCCAACTGAAAGAATTGAGCAATTCAGGTGTCTTTCTGGGCTCTTTATGGCCTGAGATGGAAGTTTTGATCCAATTTCCTTATGCAGTCAAATCATTTGGTTTTATTGCTCTGCAGCTTTGGAAAAACCTCCCGGTTTTGGGTCTGATTCTGATACTCCACTGGAAGCTTTTAAAAGCCCCGAATTAATAAACCACATACTGTAAGCAGCATCTTGTTTTTTAAATCAAATAAAAATGTGTATTTCTTTAGATTTCTTTTTATTTCAAATGCAAAAAACTACTCTAAGAATTTAACATAGTTTGACACCAGAAGAGGTCAGAGTAGTGTGTCTGCATTGCAAAAAACGATTTTCAAGAGAGCAAAAATCCCTTGTTTGTGGACATTTTTTGTATTTTTTAAATATATTGTCTTATTTCAAGAAATATTTTTAAGAAAATATTCACTTGTGCCATTGGCAGATTTTTTTTTTTAGCTTATTACAAGCAAAAGATATCTTGTATAATTTATTTTTAACTTTAACTTGTTTCTGGAGGGTTTAAGCCACAAAAGCCACATCATAGGACTTACACTGGAAAAAAGGCTACTCCAGAAACAAGTTAAAAATAAATTATACAAAACATTTTTGCTTGTAATAAGCTAAGAAAAATCTGCCAATGGAACAAGTGAATATTTTCTTGAAAATATTTCTTCAAATAAGACAATATATTTAAAAAATATTTAAAAAATGTCCACAAACAAGGGATTTTTGCTCTCTTGAAAATCGTTTTTTGCAGTGTGCTTCTTTGCAGATTTTATTTAACTTTAAAAAAGCAAAAACAAAAAATCTGTTTTCCTTGAATAAACAACAAAGGTATGTAAAATGTTCATGAGACATATCAGAAAGTGAAGGATGATTTGGACAACATGTCTCTAGATGGAAGTGGAGAGCTTTCCTACCGGCTTCCAGCGGGGCTAGACTGGAAGGGGAAGGATGGGAATGACAGTCGGTAGGTCAGAGGAGGAGAGGAGGGGGGAGGGAAGGGGTGAGCAGGGGAGACAAGGCCGAGAAAGCAAGGAGAGAGAGAGAGAGAAAAAAAGAAAGTGGTGGGGAAAAGAGATATACAGCGAAAAAAGGAAGCAGCATGTCTTCAGAGCGAGCAGAAGAGCCCCCAGACGCCGCTCCGGTTCTGCTCCCAAGGTTGAAAGCAGGATCTGAGACAATGTGGTGGCCATGTTACAACGCTAAATCAGACTGCACGTATATTAACCTGTCCAGAAAACAATCAGCAACTCTAACTGTAATACCTATGTCTAACCAGCAGGAGGCAGCAGCATGAACACTAATAAAACACAAAAAGAGGAGAAAAATAGAGAAAACGCTAAAAGGGGCGTAGATGTTGTTTCTGTTGGTTGTTACTAGGCTAGGCCATGGGCGGTTCTAGACAGGGGCCAATGGGGGCCAGTGCCCCTGTAGAAGTGATCCTGGCCCCTCTTATGGCCCCTGTACTGCAGAAAATACTAAATCAGTTATTTAAGATGATTTTGGACAGCAACCATAACTAAATTATCTCTTGGACCAATTTCATTTCTTACCTTTAAAGTTTTATTTTAACAATGAGGTGAAAATTAATGTGTTTAACTTTTATCTTCAGCCATATTGAGTTTCATTTGCTGGATCAGGAGGCACAAGAGTCCCTTTGGCTCATTTAATATATTAAACGTTGACATATTGAAATATTGTTTCATTCTTTTGTTTTGTGTCACCATGAACAAACTGTGGTCCAACCCTGGCCCCCCCGGTACATTTGGGCTAGGTCCTCATTTAATGGAGCTGGTTGGGTTGTGCTAACTGAAATTTACCAGCAGCTACATATTTAAAGTTAAATGGTCAGAAAGTTGCTTAGTAATCACATGTCATAGACTGACATGTCAGTCCATGTCCTGGTAGGTCTGCAGGTGCTCCATCCTCTCTCCAGGTCCAGATGAAGGATTAAACAGAACTCTGGGAGACGTTGAAGAACCTTAACCTGCTTTAAACTGGAACGGAACCTCCTCCTGGACCTGCTGCTGGGTTCCTTGGTCTCCATGATGCTGATCGTCACATAATTAGGCGACTTCTAAAGGGAATTGATTGCGCTACGATTTTATTCAGGTGTATTAGATGAAAAGGGACCAAATACATAAACAAGCCATGATTTTTAGATTTTTGTTGTAAGAAACATTGAAGTCCATGTTTGAATTTCTTCCACTTCACAGCTGTGCCCTACGTTTAGTTGATCTGTCACAAAATCCAGAGAAGATGTATATATTTGATGTTTGTTGCTGTATTGTGACATAAATCAAACTTTATGTGTTTACATGTCAGACAAAACAGCCAATTAGGATTTTTAAAGACCAACAAAGGTTTTGTGATTGGACTGGTGGAGTTTCTGCTCTCCCTCCTGATCTCAGTCAGTAGACACCTACATCTTCTCTCCTCAGGGAGTCCAGAAAGCAAAGCAGTTCAGAAAATCATGCAGTGGAGTTCCTGAATTTACTTAAGGAAAGCAATCTCACAGTGTTCTTCAGATTATGAAACACATTTATCTTAAGATTTCTAACGTTTCACACAAAATAAAACAACGTCTAATTCGAAGAACGGCTTCAAGGCATTGTGCAGAATGTATTACCGTGCACAAGCCTGTGTTTGTTGGTAAAACTTCACATTCTAGTCATTCACATCAGGATAGTTGCAGGAGATTTTGAGGATTATAAAGCCATATCATGCAGACTCAGCGCCAGAGTAATCTAGCTGTGGGGCCCTGGTCAGGGAGTCGCTGTAACGGAATATTTTCCGTATTGGATGGGTTTTTTAGAACGGTGATGGAAACATCTGAAGGCCATCTGTATTTTTGACAGATTAAAATTCAAACTCCTGATCAGTTGGTGTTGACATATTGAACTTTACGGATGGAGTTCAGGTAACTTAATCCCCCCAAAAAAAAAGATTCCAATGAGAGCATCTGAGCATCATCATGGACAACGTACTCAATGCATCTCGCTAACCAGATACCTGGATGGGCGGGCCCGGCCCCCCAAGCCAGCCAACCGGTGCAGGGCCTGCTGTCATGTAATTTGCACTATTTTTCTCAGGTCAAATAAGATTTCTGCTGCTGTTATTTGCACACATCTCTTTACATTTTTCACTTTTTGTAAATATGTTTTTTAATGCACAAACAAATGTACATTCTGTAGGGTTGGGCATCGAGAATTGAGTATCGATTGGACTCGTATGTCGATACTCCCGGAATCCTTAAATTTTTAAAATTACGATTCCTAGTTTCGATTCCCAGTCCGCCGACCAGAAGAAGAACCCACCGAATACCAACGAAGAAGAATCCGCCAGAAGTGTTAGCATTACTGCGCAATCATGGAAGGTGTGTGGAGACACTGTAAGATTTGTCTTCACTTTAGCAAACAAAAAAACAGGGCTCAGTGCTATACCTGTAAAGCCCGCCGCACAGCTAAGCAGATAGCTCGCCGTGTGCGGTTAATTTTCGGTGAGTTCTCAGCCTCATGAGGCGTTGAGGTGAAAACCAAACAGGTTTGATATTTTTCGCCTCGCGAGGCGAAAAACTCACTGTGTGTGCTCTACTTGAGCTGAGGGCAAATATTCAAGCGACCAATCAAAACGCATCCTCCGCTCACATGATTCCAAGATGGCAGCCCCCGGTTTTCAGTGAAAACAATGAATGAAACATAGACAGAGATGGATTTGGAGGAAATGCTGCTTCTCATTTTGTTTATGAGTCGCCGCCCCCGCCACCGTTTGAAGGTTAGGAAAATATGGCTTACGCTCGAGTACCCACGAGTTTATCTTCAAAAATATAATCTTCTCTGTGGGCTGCCATCTTGGAATCATGTGAGCGGAGACCGCGTTTTGATTGGTCGCTTGAATATTTGCCCTCAGCACTCAGCTCAAGTAGAGCGCACACTGAGTTTTTCGCCTCGCGTTAGCTCATGTATTTGTTTTCATAGACAAACGGTCTGAGATTGCTAGGCTAACGTTAGCTCATGTATTTGTTTTCATAGACAAACGGTCTGAGATTGCTAGGCTAACGTTAGCTCATGTATTTGTTTTCATAGACAAACGGTCTGAGATTGCTAGGCTAACGTTAGCTCATGTATTTGTTTTCATATACAAACGGTCTGAGATTGCTAGGCTAACGTTAGCTCATGTATTTGTTTTCATAGACAAACGGTCTGAGATTGCTAGGCTAACGTTAGCTCATGCATTTGTTTTCATAGACAAACGGTCTGAGATTGCTAGGCTAACGTTAGCTCATGTATTTGTTTTCATAGACAAACGGTCTGAGATTGCTAGGCTAACATTAGCTCATGCATTTGATTTCATTGACAAACGGTCTGAGATTGCTAGGCTAACATTAGCTCATGCATTTGTTTTCATTGACAAACGGTCTGAGATTGCTAGGCTAACATTAGCTCATGCATTTGTTTTCATTGACAAACGGTCTGAGATTGCTAGGCTAACATTAGCTCATGCATTTGTTTTCATTGACAAACGCAACCGAGGGAAACGCAACAACTAGATTTTATAATGTACCTCCAGCTAATATGAATGGGATTGTTTAAGTTGTTTCTTATTTTTAATTCAATATTCTGCAGACAGACATGCAGGATGTTTGGAAATCGGTTTTCATGACATTTTCAAAAATAAAGTTCTCCTGTAGAAATGTTACCACTGTGAAAAAAAACAATTGTAATATTTATCCCCAAGTCCATAGATAACAGCCCTGTGAGAAATTCATTGAAAGTAAAAAGTTAATAGAATTAATATCCATGTTCCAATTCCATAGTTCAATTCAAATTCCATTCAAAAATACTTAATTGATCCCAGAAGTAAATTAAGTAAATTAAATTAAGTAATTAAATTAAGTAAAGTAAAGTTTAGACTATTTCATCGAGTAAAACTACCTATGGGTGGGTGGGTAGGTAGATAGAAATACTTTATTAATCCCATAAGGGAAATTTCCTTGTTGCAGCAGCAGCACTAAAAAACAAATGAAAACAAGACACACATAACAAAAAAAGAAACTGTGCTAGTAAATAAATAAGCTTAATATACACGCATGTATGACCAACACACAATGATTAACAAGAAATAGCAGTGTAAACAAGTAGTGTATTTTAAAGTAGGTCATTTAAAATATGCAGAAAAGACCCCGTCCCTCCAAAGAATCGGAAACTAGAATCGTTTGGAACCGGAATCGAAACAAGGAATCGGAATCGTCCAAATTCAAACGATGCCCAACCCTGACATTCTGTAAATATTTTAAAATTATCCTGCTCAGCTGCACATTCCTCAAATCTGAGTATGCCATTTTTAATAACTACGCAGTACTTTAGTTTTGTAGTATTGTCCTTGCTGTACATACAGGTCCTTCTAAAAAAATTAGCATATTGTGATAAAGTTCATTCTTTTCCATAATGTAATGATACAAATTTAACTTTCATATATTTTAGATTCATTGCACACCAACTGAAATATTTCAGGTCTTTTATTGTTTTAAAACTGATGATTTTGGCATACAGCTCATGAAAACCCAAAATTCCTATCTCAAAAAATTAGCATATTTCATCCGACCAATAAAAGAAAAGTGTTTTTAATACAAAAAAAGTCAACCTTCAAATAATTATGTTCAGTTATGCACTCAATACTTGGTCAGGAATCCTTTTGCAGGAATAACTGCTTCAATGCGGCGTGGCATGGAGGCAATCAGCCTGTGGCACTGCTGAGGTGTTATGGAGGCCCAGGATGCTTCGATAGCGGCCTGAAGCTCATCCAGAGTGTTGGGTCTTGCGTCTCTCAACTTCCTCTTCACAATATCCCACAGATTCTCTATGGGGTTCAGGTCAGGAGAGTTGGCAGGCCAAATGAGCACAGTAATACCATGGTCAGTAAACCATTTACCAGTGGTTTTGGCACTGAGAGCAGGTGCCAGGTCGTGCTGAAAAATGAAATCTTCAATCTCCATAAAGTTTTTCAGCAGATGGAAGCGTGAAGTGCTCCAAAATCTCCTGATAGCTAACTGCATTGACCCTGCCCTTGATAAAACACAGTGGACCAACACCAGCAGCTGCTATGACACCCCAGACCATCACTGACTGTGGGTACTTGACACTGGACTTCTGGCATTTTGGCATTTCCTTCTCCCCAGTCTTCCTCCAGACTCTGGCACCTTGATTTCCGAATGACATGCAAAATTTGCTTTAATCCGAAAAAAGTAGTTTGGACCACTGAGCAACAGTCCAGTGCTGCTTCTCTGTAGCCCAGGTCAGGCGCTTCTGCCGCTGTTTCTGGTTCAAAAGTGGCTTGACCTGGGGAATGCGGCACCTGTAGCCCATTTCCTGCACACGCCTGTGCACGGTGGCTCTGGATGTTTCTACTCCAGACTCAGTCCACTGCTTCCGCAGGTCCCCCAAGGTCTGGAATCGGTCGTTCTCCACAATCTTCCTCAGGGTCCGGTCACCTCTTCTCGTTTTCCTTCCCACAGACTTCCCACTGAGGTGCCTTGATACAGCACTCTGGGAACAGCCTATTCGTTCAGAAATGTCTTTCTGTGTCTTACCCTCTTGCTTGAGGGTGTCAATGATGGCCTTCTGGGCAGCAGTCAGGTTGGCAGTCTTACCCATGACTGCGGTTTTGAGTAATGAACCAGGCTGGGAGTTTTTAAAAGCCTCAGGAATCTTTTGCAGGTGTTTAGAGTTAATTAGTTGATTCAGATGATTAGGTTAATAGCTCGTTTAGAGAACCGTTTCATGATATGCTAATTTTTTGAGATAGGAATTTTGGGTTTTCATGAGCTGTATGCCAAAATCATCAGTTTTAAAACAATAAAAGACCTGAAATATTTCAGTTAGTGTGCAATTAATCTAAAATATATGAAAGTTTAATTTTTATCATTACATTATGGAAAAGAATGAACTTTATCACAATATGCTAATTTTTTGAGAAGGACCTGTATATTATTCTTAATTCTGTCTTTATATTTCTTCTTGTACGAATCTAAATGCTTCTATTACCTGTCTGTTTGCTGCTTTTACAGCTGAATTTCCTCCCCTGTGGGACAATAACGGATGATTCTATTCTATTCTTTGTCTCTGAAGCAGATCCACCAACTCTGATACACTCCTGCGTTTATATGGAGCTCACTTAGGAGAAGTTCACAGTGTTCTGCTGCGTCATGACCAGGGGTGACACTTTCGTTTTATTTATTATTTCCCAATACAGTTTCAATTAAACACCAGGGATCAGAATCTTGGTGCTGTATGAGTGGTTCAAGTGATAGTTGGCCTAATTAATCAGAAATAAGCAATGCCCCGAGATTCACTTTCAGTTTGAACCTTCAGTATAGCCTAGCATGAGAATAGGCCATGTTTAGTTGTTTTCTGTTTGAGTGGCAGTCGGGGTAATCCTGCAGGAGTGGTGCACACCTGGGTGTAATAAGACTGCATTCTTTAGTTTCAAATGAAAATATATTTGATTTGCAAATATGGCTTTTAAACTATCTAAATTATGGTTAAATGTCCCTCAATATGGCTGCAGGGCAGCTTTGGTATTTAGGACTGTTGCTTGTCTGGTGATTTGCAGGTTCTTCCTGGGGATTTTCTGTGGGTAAAAACTGCCCTCAGGTGTTATTTAGTGTCCATGAATCATTTCATTAAACAACCTGCCAGGATAAACCTCTGAAAGACTAAGTGGTAAAAAGGAATGGGTAGATGGATTATTTATCACGCAATATAGAGGAAACAAACCAAGTGTCAGGAATGACAGGATTTGCACTCACCAGTATAAATGTATCAATTTAGCTAATACTAGTTTTTAAGTAATTTGTCTAATTAACTTTAGATGACACAAAGCCATTGTCTCAGAGCCGGTTTTCCTTCGTTGAGGAGAACATATTGACAGGCTGCAGCTGCTGGAGGCCCTTCAGCCAGTTTCTATTAGCATGAGGAGCATCAAGTGTGGATGGAAGGCGGGTCGAAGCGACGGGTACCTCTGCTGAGCCCGTCGGGCCCCCGGAGGATCCGGCACTCCTCGATCTGTCCGAACGCGGAGAACATGACCCGGATGTCGTTCTCGTTGCACTTCTTCGACACCATGCCGATGAACAGCTTCCTGTCTTCAACAGCTGGAGGGACAGGACACAGAAAGACACGGTTAGACTTCATCTGGTTTATTGATTTTCTCTTTAAAAGCTCCAGATGACTGCTGGGTTAAAGTAAGTACGCCTTGTTTTAGTCCAGGACATGATAATGAGCCGGTACAATCAAATCAACCGTACAAAAACACACAAAAGATGAAATACTTTAGTTTATTTTGGAAACACTGTGTGGAAGAACGAAGTACACCCATGATCCAACAGACTATAGGAGCTCTAAATCATTTTCAGACTTTATGGAGGACTTTGAGTCCAAGTCTTTTCTCCAACATCGCTTTAGTTCCTTGAGGTTCTGCTCAGCTCTCTGAAGGTCCCATCATTTCAATCAGGTTGAGATCATGACTTTGACTAGGCTATAACATCATTTTCTAACTCTCCTCTCATGAGCCTTCTTATTTAACATTCTAACTGAGGCTCATGGAGTCTGACTTAAATGTTGTTGTTTTTTTAAGTTTCTTGGTTTGAAACCAAGACTGATCAGGATAAAATCAGGTTATTATGGGGATGTAGGCTGAATAAAACAAAGATAAAGCTGGGAAGTAAATCAGTAAAAAGAGAAAATCAAGATGAATGTGTCATAAAACCAGGGTTGAATTTTGAAATTTGTAAAATCTAAATAAAATTTGGATAAAATCAGGATCAAAATCAAGATAGTTACAGGATTTTACCAGAATAAATTAGAATAGAACCGGGTTATTAAAACCATAATAACACTAAGATCACTGCTAGCTGAGACGTGACGAGTCTGAGATGAAGTTCTTGGGTTTCTGCTAATTTCTCTGAGCTTCATGCTCTGACATAGGGCTGAATCCAGTCCTGGGAAGAGGAGACAACAGATCAGCCGTCATATTGGTGCTTCTCGATCTTTCAGCTGCATTCGATACAATTGACCACTCAATGGTAATCTCTCGACTGGAAGCCTAGGGGTGCATTCAGGGTACTGCACTTGATTGGTTCAGATCCTAGATCCTATAACGAACCACTGATCACTATATTTGAGATTCCAGACTCTTTGCTGCCTTTAAACACTACGCAAAATGACATTATAGGTTTCACATCTGTAGTGGCAAGATGTTCCTTATTGTTACACTGGAACTGCTAGACATCCCTCTATCTCCCGGTGGCTTGTTATGTTTTTATTCTTTCTAAAAATTGAGAAAATCAAGTGTACACTGAAAGGATGCACAAGCACGTTTTTCTACAAATAGAAATGCTTTATTAATGACTTCTTTAATTTGGAGCTATTATTAAAGTGAATTTGTGCCTGCTGTTTGACTGACATGCCTTTTTTTTTGGTTTGCTATGGTCATGCTGAGCAGAGTTCGGGTTGTGTTTATTGTTCTTTAGCTTGTGTTTCTTAATAGATTTGGAATCGATTCTACCTTCATTTCAACTCTGTATGTTTATGCGCCGGTGTGTTTGCATTCATGCATAATCGCGTGTGTTTTTATACCTGCGTGTGTATGTCAACATCCCTAGAATCAGAACCAAACATGGAGAAGCAGCTTTCAGTTTCTATGCTCCTCTAATCTGGAACAAACTTCCAGAAAACTGCAAAGCTGCTGAAACACTGAGTTCTTTTAAATCACAACTAAAAACGTATCTGTTTAGAGCTGCCTTTGAGTTATGCTTTGTTGTATCATGTTGTGTATGCTTCTTGTTTTACTGCTATTTTTATTTTACCCCTTAATCATGTAAGGCGCCTTGAATTACCCTGTTGTCGAAAGTGTTGCTATATAAATAAAATTGCCTTGCCTTACTGATATGTGAAAATGTGAACCGTATTTCTCACTGACATTTTGAATGATTTTTGGTCAATAAAAATAATTGGAAAACAAAAGTGTATGGTTAATCATATTTTAACGACTTATTTATGGCTATTTGTGTCTTCTAGTGAGTCTGTGATTTTTGCACTTTGGTCTCCCTCTGGGCTGTGTAAATAAACTTTGTTTTGATTTGGGAAGGTTGGCAGCTGTCTGGGATGTTTTCCTCTCCTCTCTGGAGGATGATGGACTTTCAGATGGTTTGGACCCTTCCTCTTTGCTGATGGCTTTCCACAGAGTTGATTGTTGAGGTTGAGCCTGAACCCGCGACACGTTTGTTCTGCCTGACTGTAAATAATTAAAGACGGGGAAGAACTCTGTGCTCGGAACGAAGGAAAAGATTGAATCAGATGAAAAGTTAAAAGAAAAGACAGACTACACGGGTTTCATCATGATTATCACTGCAACACAGACTCATGATTCCCCCCCTCCGCTCTCCAGCGCGCCCCGGTGGAAGGCGGGAGAGCCGGCCGCCTGCGGGCCGACGTCGCAGACGCCTTCACACCCCATTCAGCGTAAGGTTAATCCAATTCATTTTTAATGAGGAAACTGTCAGCTCTTTCTGCGAGGCCAAGCAGATAAGCGCTCGGTTGCTCTCTGGGAAATCAATAGTGCACTTGTTTATTTTGCCGTTTGACTCGTTTGTGTGTTTATGGAGGGAAAAAAAAGAAAAAGAAGAAACAACAAACCGACGGGATTCGCTGTCAAGATAAGAGGCGCTTCAAAAAGCTTTAACCGCTTTGTAGGCGAGGTATTGGTGTGTGCTCATCACTCCAGAGGATGATTAGCACAAGTCTAACAGCAATGTAATTAATTTACTCTGCGTCGATAGAGAGCAAGGAGAGCAGATATCGTTACAATTGGCTGTTTCTGTTTTCCGTTCGAGGCGCGCCGGCGGGCGGCAAGGCGATAAGGACTCATGGAGACTAAGTCAGCGTTGCATTGTGGGATAAGGCAGAGGAGCGGGCTTCATCACAAGAACCCCAGAACCTTCAGGGGAGGAAAAACCTGCACCTCTCTGCTTTTCCAGCTCCTCTGCTGACTAAACGGATAAAGCTTGTCACCGCCGTTCGTCACTGTTAAAGCAGATCTAACAGCCAGTTTATTAAAGGTCGTTACCGTTAAATGAATGGATATGTATCCCTCGTCAGGCTCCATATTTCACCCTTCCAGCTGTGAGTCCAAGCTCCTTTATTGAGTTCCACCCTCCTCGCCCGACAGTTATGTCTTATAAAGTCACATTTTGCCATATTTCAGTGGAGCGGATGATGGCTTTTCTAAGGATTTCCTTTTTTTGGGGGGTCCGCCCTGCAGAACGCCGGTGTGCAGCCGCAAGAAAAAACTCAGCCGTGTTGTTAGGTCCGAGCCCTTTATTTCCAGTTCTGGTTTCATAGCATCCATTATCATGTTCTGCTCAATTACTCAGCTTTAAGGGTCATTTCATCAAAATTACACTTACTCCACTCAGCCTTGCAGATTAATACAAAATCTCTGCCAATGATATCTATTATTTTTGCACAATAAAGTTCATAAAAGCCCAACTTGGGGTCGGCTGTTTATCCAACCAAAGTAATCACCCATCTGTTGGTGTGAAGTTGGTCAATACTTATCTTTTTTTAAACTATTAAAATAAACTATTTTCTGTAATGTCTGAGCGGCAGCAGGATGTTTAACAGCACAGAAAGTAAAACTATGTTCTACAACTGCAGCATCTCCAAACCGTATCTCTGCAGACGACACTAACATCTCCATGCACTGCATGACTCTAGTTCACTACAGCTACATACCGCTTCCATAAAATCAACGAGTCAGAAAATATTGTTTCTGATCACACAAATTTGAAGATGTAGATCAGCACTCAACTGGACTCAGTGGTTCCAAAAAAACCAGAGAACAGGAAAGAAACCTGGGGGTCGTTTTGGATTTGGATCTAAATTTCAACAACCACATAAAGTTTTATTGAATCAGCGTCCTTCGCCAGAATTATGTGGTTTACTGTCTAAACAAAAAAACTGCTGCATGCAGGTTAGATTACTGCTGGTCTACTGGAGCTCATCCATGATGCTGCTGCCAGAGTCCTGAACAACACAGGGAAAATTGATCAAATCAGAACCAAAGCTCTGGCTCCTTGTTCATCAAAGAATAGATTCATAAATTCTGCGACTGGTCCATAAAGAGATCCGCTTTTGTGAAGTTCACAGAACCGGAACTAAACAAGGACAGGCGGGGTTCAGCTGAAACAAATTCATGTGAAAACCTGAGATGTGCAGAAACTGTTGGTTCCTGTAAATCAGGACTAAAAAACATTTTTGTTTACTGCAGCCTATCATCAAACATCCTGACTAAGAAACAGTTTGAAACAAATTTTTCTTAGCAGCAATGCTGCGTTATTTTATTGCCTTGTGTGGGAACGGTGCTGTGTTAAATGAACATCCTCTAAACACGACTCCTTATGCTACATACCAAACCAGAAGGCCCCTCGTGTGTAAAATCTGGACTTTAGGTCTGTTACATGAAAGAGTCATGAAAAAACTTTGAAGTTTACATTAATAAAAGATGTTATAACAGGTTTAAGGTGACTTATAGGTTTACCCCAAGTCTCATACCAATAACAGCAGTTTAGGCTTTTAATCTGCAACAGAAACATTAAAATGGAGATACGGTCATTTTATCTGAGCAGGCTCTAGAAGTGGGTCCACTTTTCGAGCAGAAACAACAAGAACCAGTCCGAATTTCACACCTGACATGTGGGGTACCACAGAGTTGGGTTCTGGGATCCTTCCCAAATTCCCTAATATTTCTTAGAATCTTTATGCTGATGACAGTTCGGTTTATGGTTCGGTAAAGTCGGCTCAATACCATAAAATGTTATTTGTGGTAAAATGCATAGAGATGACTTGTAGGTTTAGCTCAGGTTTGGTACTAAAGATGGGCAACATGGGCTTCAAATCTACAGGAGAATATGAATAAAATAAAAAATATATTCTTTCCGTTTCCAAATATCTGCTTTAGTGAAAGTTTCAGGTGCTTTTTGGTTGGGACTTTTCATCTGTGGAGTATTCGTGTGTGACCATGACAGAATACTGAACATTTATTAGAAACTAGGAGCAGAAAAGATTGCGGGACAATTAACCAACTCTGGACCAAACTCAGCAACGTTGGGTTGAAGCCTCAAACAATCCTGCCATGGGATTGAAATGTCCCCCCTCCTATTTCCAGTTCTGGTTTCATAGCATCCATTACCGCGTTCTGCTCAATTACTCAGCTTTAAGGGTCATTTCATCGAAATTACAGAAACTCACATTTACTCCACTTAGCCATGCAGATAAATTGGCTTTAATTTGCCAAAATTTCTGCTATCTGCCAATGATATCTATTATTGTGCCCAATAAGTTCATAAAAGTCCAAATTGAGGTCTGCTGTTCATCCAAGCAAAGTAATCACACATCTGTTCTTGTAAAGTTGGTCATTAATTAAATTTTTTTAACCTTTCAAACATTAAAATGAAATATTTTGTTATGTCAGTACAGCAGCAGGATGTTTGGTGAGAATGTGTAAATTAATAATTATTCGGCTTTATTATAAACACCTCTTCATATGTTCAAGCGTTGCCCCCCCACATGGAACGGCTAAAGTTAGGAAAGCAGACTTTAGGTTTTTCCTAAATAAGATGAAAGGGTTTCTAAATTAACTTGTGCTCAAGCAGTGTGTTAAATGCAGACGTTAGTTTCAGATTTGCATTTTCTTTGTGTAAGAATCTGCATCTGTCAATGGTTTTTAATTAGACAAATATTAAACCCCCATTAATTTCTCTATGCTTTCTTTCCAAGCAGCCAGACCTCCTTTTAATCTTTCAAGGAGGTCCTTCAAAACTCTAAATTTTTCAGCAGTGCAACGTTTCCACAGAGCAACTTTAAAAAGTGACATCAGAACCAAACAGGAAGGACTCCCAGCTATCACTAAACTCTGCTATATGGGAACATTAATGGTTTCTTATGCAGCTATACTGAAAAAAGAGAATGCAGCTCCAACTTAAATAAATTGCGTTAATTGGTCACATTTAATTGAATTAGGTTTATCTAACTTAATTTATTCACATTTGCTTAACTTGACAACTTAATGAACGTAATAAATTTACTTGGATACATTTAATTCAATCACATGTGACCAATTAACGCAATGTAGTTAAGTTGGATCACAGATTTTCTTTTTTTCCAGTGTACAGTAGAAAAAGAAAGATGGACCAAACCAGAACTTTGTCAGTGAATGCATCTTCCAACAGCAATAAGGTCCATAACACGCTCTGCACTGAGCTGAATGATTCACCTGAAACAATGTCAAGCTGAATGGAAACATCACTGATACTAGAGAAAAACCAGCTGACGTCAACATGGCTACCAGTAGCATCCAATCAGCCCAAACTCCTGATTCTGGATAGAACACAAGTCGGAGGAATCCCTGTTGATGAGAAGGGATTTTCCCAACAGCTGCCCATGCTGCATTCAAGTACATCTGGTAGAATAGGCTGTCGAAATATCAAAACAACTCAGAAGTGAGTTCAATTCAGTTTTAATCCAATTCAATTCAGTTTATTTACACTCAACAAAAATATAAACGCAACACCTTTGTTTCTGCTCCCATTTTTCATGAGATGGACTTAAAGATCTAAAATTCATTCCAGATACACAATATTACCATTTCACTCAAACATTGTTCACAAATCAGTCTAAATGTGTGATAGTGAGCACTTCTGCTTTGCTGAGATAATCCATCTCACCTCACAGGTGTGCCACATCAAGATGCTGATCTGACATCATGATTAGTGCACAGGTGTACCGTATACTGCCCACAATAAAAGGCCACCCTGGAATGTGCAGTTTTGTCTCACAGCAAAATGCCACAGATGCCACAAGCATTGAGGGAGCGTGCAATTGGCATGCTGACAGCAGGAATGTCAACCAGATCTGTTGCTCGTGCATTGAATGTTCATTTCTCCACCATAAGCCGTCTCCAAAGGCGTTTCAGAGAATATGGCAGTACATCCAACCGGCCTCACAACCGCAGACCACGTGTAACCACACCAGCCCAGGACCTCCACATCCAGCAGGTTCACCTCCAAGATCGTCTGAGACCAGCCACTCAGACAGCTGCTGAAACAATTGGTTTGCATAACCAAACAATTTCTGCACAAACTGTCAGAAACCGTCTCAGGGAAGCTCAACTGCATGCTCGTCGTCCTCATCGGGGTCTTGACCTGACTCCAGCTCGTCGCTGCAACAGACTTGAGTGGGCAAATGCTCACATTCGATGGGGTCTGGCACGTTGGAGAGGTGTTCTCTTCACGGATGAATCTCGGTTTACATTGTTCAGGGCAGATGGCAGACAGCGTGTGTGGCGTCGTGTGGGTGAGCGCTTTGCTGATGTCAATGTTGTGGATCGAGTGGCCCATGGTGGTGGTGGGGTTATGGTATGGGCAGGCATCTGTTATGGACGAAGAACACAGGTGCATTTTATTGATGGCATTTTGAATGCACAGAGATACCGTGATGAGATCCTGAGGCCCATTGTTGTGCCATACATCCATTAACATCACCTCATGTTTCAGCAAGATAATGCACGGCCCCATGTTGCAAGGATCTGTACACAATTCTTGGAAGCTGAAAATATCCCAGTTCTTGCATGGCCAGCATACTCACCGGACATGTCACCCATTGAGCATGTTTGGGATGTGCTTGACCGGCATACACGACAGCGTGTACCAGTTCCCACTAATATCCAACAACTTCGCACAGCCATTGAAGACCAACATTCCACAGGCCACAATTGACAATCTGATAAACTCTATGCGAAGAAGATGTGTTGCACTGCATGAGGCAAATGGTGGTCACACCAGATACTGACCGGTTCTGAGTCCCCAGACCCCCAATAAAGCAAAAAACTGCACATTCCAGGGTGGCCTTTTATTGTGGGCAGTATAAGGTACACCAGTGCACTAATCATGATTTCAGATCAGCATCTTGATCAAGGGAAGGTTTCTTGAGTAAAGGTTTAATTACAGCTATTTTAAATTCCTGTGGTACGTATCCGTTTACTAAGGATAGATTCATCATATCTAAAATGGGGCCAGGAACCAAATGGAACACTTCACACAGTCAAGCATGTTTTAGTCTCAGATATGAGCAAAGTATTATTTAAAATTTTCTAAACATGAACACTGATTGTTTTCAAGCGGTTATATTGTTTTCCACTCTGGTTATGTCTGCTTGTACTATTTTATTTATGTAACAAAACGGTGGAAAAAAATCCATTCAAATATCCAGTCAGTTCTATACTTTCAAATTTGTGAAGTTATGGAACATCATAAATTTACGTTAATTTCAGGAATTGAAAGGGAGGAATTCAGGAAAAAAGGTTATTTGTTAAATTCTGTTGAAAGTGAAAAAATATGCACATTTGTATTTAATTTTCTCTTGATTAAAGTGTACCGAGAATGCACCGAACGTAATGAAGGGTGTACCGTTACACTCTTAATAACAGCATTTCTACAGGTCTAAATAAGATGAAGCTTGTTTATCTCCAGGCAGTCCAGAATGCAGCTGAAATGAAGAACGTCTAGTTGTTCAGAGAACAGTGGTTCTACAAAGTATTCCTCCAAAGCCTGGGATATTGTTCTAAAACCTCCGGAGAGGAAATCAGTTCAGGTCTGCATGTGTCTGTTTGGGATCGTTTGATGTGAGCACCGGCTGCTTGTGTTTGTCCAAAAGAGAAGCATTATTTGTGTGCATGGTTTGTATGAGAGAGCAGCCACAGGGGAGCGACACCAGTTCATGACGAGGCTAAAACCATTCCACTTGCACTGACCTCCTTCCTAAGCACCTCAATAATTTATTGCACGTATAAGAGAAAAAAAATATATATATATTTACAGAAATATCAGCATTTCCCACTCTATATCTCTCTTTTCAACATCTGCTTCAATCTTTTCTCTTCCCCGTCTTCTCTGCGAGTCAAGTGAAGCAGCTATTAACAAGTAAATTCAAAAACAGTTACTGATGCACGTGTGTGTGTGTGTGATGCTGGTGTCCTTGTGGCCACTCACCATTAGATTTCTCACTGTCTGCAGGTTTCATCTGAATAGGGTGATGCATCTGTGGAAACAAAAGAAGGGCAAACAGAAGAAAAGCATTAAATATCACCTTGACAAATGCATAAATACAGAGCTGCAAAATGCTTCAGCTCCCTCATGTGCAAATTAAATCTGAATATCATTCAGAGGCAAATGTCAATGCAAGCAAACGCTTTGGTTTCTCATAAACACTTGAGTCCGGAGGGCGGAAGGCGTTGGAATCAAACGGGGTCCGCCGAAGGAGTCATGAAAGCAGCTGAGAGACGATAAAAAGCAAGTGGAACAGGAAGAAAACGGTCAAGGACGAGAAGATGAAGGGCAAAAAGACAAAGCAGAAAATAAAAATGACACAGACAGACGAGGGCCTATATAACCAACTTAGAGTTACAGCAAAAAGAGGATTTCAGGGAGTAAAGTTTAGCCAAGGACATCAATATTCTGCTGCTGGATTTATAAAATTAACCTGATAATGATTCCAAACTTTTGTGCCATTATTTTTCATATTTTATTCAGAGAAGGAACACGTAGTGTTCATCTAAACGGGAACAAAATGTTTTAATTCAGCTGATGGTTTATTCTGGTTTTCCTTAAGCAAATAAAACCTCCAGCTGACATTCAGCTTTTTATGAACGTTTTTGTCATCATATCTTAAACACAAAAAATTCCAACTTAACTTGTTCCAACATTTATTTAGGAACAGATCGGTTTCAGAATGAATCTCATGTTTATTCTAGTTATTGGAAATTGTTACAGTTCCTCTGAGCTAAAAACAAAAAGCATGTTGTACTATTTGAACTTGATGTTTCCACTTCCTGGACTCTTTATCCCACAATGCAACATGCTAGAAACTACAACCCGTCTCTGGTGCAGGGTAAACTGTTGCACTTCATCGATTGTAAATGAATACTTTATTCTGTGCAAGTTTGCGGGTTACAGGACAAAGTAATTTGAAGCTCTTCTTAAAAGAACTGTGTCTGAAGCCCCTCCTCTTATGGGAGGAGCTTAAAGTAGCTGAGCTAAAGCACAGCAGAGAGGGAGGAAGGAAAGAACAGCCTAAAAGCTACAGGATTTCATGGTTAAACTCTTAAGTTAAAAGCTTCTATGAACAAGAAAATTGATAAACTTATCTTTAAGCAGTTTCACAAAAAATAATTATCTTTGTAGTAAATCAACACGGTTTTGTGCAAAAGTTTTAAACCGCCACCAGTTTGCTTTGTTTCCAGACCGTGTTGTAATGTTTTTATAAGTGATTCTGATCAACAGCTTCTCAGAAATGCACAGAAATGATCTTGCTAGAATGTGTTTTTTTTCACATTTCAGTTATGGCACAGATAAACTGTTTACTAACAGTAACGGTGCTTTGCAAATGCACCTCCATCAACCTGACATGTTTCACCACAGCAAGACGAATGTAGACTGGATTCCTTAAAAGAATAAAAGCACGGGGTGGATGAATGTATGGACATTTATGTCACAGTGCTTACAGGGAGGTGGCCTGTCCCTCCTGACTGGACCTGCAAGAAGAAATATCTGGTGCAACCAGGGGTCGAATTAACCGAATATTGTCCCTGTTTTACCTTTTTTACGATGTAACTTTACACACAGAGTACAGGTAACTAAATCAATCGACAAACACATTCTCATGAGAGCATCATCTCAGCCCTGCACACAATACTCAATGCATCTTGACCGTGTCATTCAAAATGACAAAAAACAAAACATTTCTAGCACAACCTCTAGGTGCAACTTTTACCCGCTGTCCCTTATTGAATGGCGCCCTGGGCGGTGAGCCATATCACCCATGACTTAAAGCATCCACCGCTCCAGCTGTAGTCAGATCTGAACCGTAAAGCTACAGTTACCGACACTGACTGTGTAAATATGCTTTAAAGCCAACATTTTCTCTCCTTATCTGCCAGACATCAGAATGAAGACGTCTCTAATAACCAGCGTAAATGGTGTCTAATGTACACTTTTAGACTCCCATTTATCTCTCTGATGTGCACAAAGAAGCAGTTTAATAGAGCTGCGCGATGGATGTGTTTTCAGCGCGTGGATCGTCTCTTATGAAAAAACAAGAAAACACTCGAAGCGATGGGAAGGCTTTGTCACCCCGCTCGCCCTCCTGAACCCTCTCCCTCTTATGTCCCCGTTTTTATTCCCTCCATCTCTCTTTCCTTTATGGGAGATTATGTGGCTGTTTGATCTGCGGAGAGACGAATGACAGTGATTCTCCAAATCTAGCCCGGTATCAATCACACTCAGAGTCAAATACCAGCCGTGAGGGAGTGTGTGTGCAGGTGTGTGTGTGTGCCCCGTCTCAGCCATTACGCCCCTGGGCTCAGTCACGCTGTGACAGAGGGCTTTGATCTTCCAATTCTATCACACACCTTTATCCCAACTCTCCCCCGTCTTGCTCTCTTCCTTATCATCCTCACTCTGGCATTTTTTTTCCACTTCTCACTGGCCTGTTTCACACACACAGACACACGCGCACACACACCAGATCCATTGATCAGTTCCACGCACCGCCTCAAGGGGGCAGTGAACAGAGAAACAGAATGAAACAAACGACTGAAAGAACAAAGAAAGCTGGTGACATGAGAAAAAAAAAGTATTTGCCCCCCTTACAGATTTCTTCTGTTTTTGTTTAATGATAAGTTTTTTATTGTTTCTCAAACCCAGATAAATCACCCGTTCTTGGTACATTTGTTGAACTGAATTGAATGTATTTATTTCTGCAGGGAGAATTATGAACAAATGCCATAAAGTGTCGCATTTATAGCCTAAGCTCATCTGCAGTCTGTCCCTACCTGGACGTTGGGCTACATAAAACAAATAAAAAACACAAAGCTCATTAAATCCAGTCAGAACAAGAATAGCTTACAATACCATCAAGAAGAGACAGCAGAGTTCAATTTCACAAGCCTCATCCAGGCCTGATCCCTGCCTGACGGAAAAAATAGGATCTGTATGACAACACGAAGGTGAAAGATCGAAACCTGCGACACACTGAAGAAATCCAACAACAGATGGAGAAACAAAACCATCTCTAAGGTATTGGGACTCCAGAAAACCTCTGAAGGAACCATGATTAGGGCTGGACGGTATAAAAAAGGAGCATATCAATAAAAAGAAGTCATATTATTCGATATCAATAATTGTTGATTAGTATCACAAAATGTAGAAAATATATTTTAAGGGTAGCCCTGACCATTTTATTATTTAATTAATTTTAATAAAGTACACCCAAAAGTTACATTCAATTCAACCTTTTATTCAAACGCCTTTTTTTTTGTAACCATAACTGAAAGTTTGTAAGAAACAAAGAAATCAAGTTAAGAGACCTGAGAGACATGAGTAAATACTGACAGGAAAGATTAATGCTATTAACCATCATGTTATTGATTAAATATTTTAATCATTTCATTAATTTTAAATTGTAGGCTTATCCTGATACGTTATTTCTTTATCAAAACACTATTATAATATTGGCTCAGACCATTGCTTTAGTTTGTGTGCAAAAACGGACAGGATTTCAGAACCAGAACATCAGACTTACAGTCAGGCACGGTGGTGGTAGAGTGATAGTCTGGGGGAACTTTGCTGCTTCTCCACCTGGAGAGCCATATGTTATAACTGATGGAACCATAACTTCAGTTCTGTAGAAGAAAATCTTGAAAGGAGAAAATCCGACCATCGGATTGGACCTTAAAGCCAAGCTCGCTTTGGTTCTGCAGCAGGACAAGTCAGTCTCTGAATGGCCTAGTCAAAGTATGGACTGAGATGCAGTGCCATGACCTTAATCAGGATGTTAATGTTGGAAAACCTCCTGTGTCTCTGAATTTAAAAGCACAGTGGGTCAACATCCTCCACATTGACCTAAAATACCAGGTAATTAATTATTAGGATTAGACGGTGATTATTTTTTTCACCATCATTATTTGTCCGACCTCTGTTCTTTTGGCCCTTATGTGGCTCCATACTTTGCAGAAAGAAAGAAATCAGACAGCAGCAGTGAGACGAAACCACAGAGACACGAAGCTCCTGCATCAAAGGAGAGACAAAGCGACCAAGGGTCATAAATGCTGGACAGACAGAAATAGTGAGCAGCCCCCGAGGCTGGAGTCTCACTGCAGTATCAGTAACACGAGGACAGATGCAGGGATGAGGATGGGGCTTTTGTGTGCTTGCTGTGGCTTGGTGCCACATCAAAAGGAGGAATGTCGTGTCAAAGCGAACCTGGAAGTCACATCAAGTCACTTTTCGTTAATCCATTTCAAAGTCTGTCCTCTGAAGGCAAAAAGAAAAACAACAAACAAACTAAAGAACAAAAGGCGTGACAGCCTCCGTCGTGCTGCCGTCATTCACTCCTGAACAACACTGCCAAAAGCTGAAATGTGCACAAATCCTCCCACACAAACAAACAAACACGAGCGGCGCTCACTCCTGCAGCTCCAGGTACAAAAAAAAAGGAAAACGGCGTCTGGCTTTCAGGTGTCTCCTCCTCAGGCCTGTGTACCCAGAAGGCCCGGCGGGCGGCGGCGCTGTCGACGTGTTTGATCTTGGCGAGCTCCCGCCGAGACCAACAAAGCTAGGCTCTCCTCCGCTATCCCACAATTCCACAGTGCCGTTTCTTCTTGCCTGACAGGCCCACAGCCGCAGCCTGCCATTCATTATGCGCTCAGCAGGAACCCGGCAGAACTACTGAAGTCCTCGCTGTGCACGGGCTCATGGAGGACCCAGAACTTCCCTACGCAGAGCCACGTGTGTTGACTGGATGCTGTAAAAATATAGACGCGTCTCTGCGGCGGGGGGTAAATCTACTTCCCGTTTACCTGCAGCATCCTGGATTCGCCCTAAAAACTCTTTTTCCTGCCTAAACATTTCCTGAGAAAATCTGTAATTGAAATGATTATAAGCACTCATAGCCGCTGCATGATAATTAATTACGTGATTTTCAAAATAGGAGCAGCTGTAGACTTATAACACAAAGCGAAGCTGGATGTTTGATTATAATGAAGTTAAAGTTTCTGTGAGCTTTAAGGGGCTTATTATCGGCTCGTGATGCATCTGCGGTGCACTTCAGCTAAACGGTCACCATTTGTTTTCAATCATCTCCTGGAGCACTCGGATTGGCTCCTGACGCGCCGTGGCAAGCAGCGAGCGCTGCGGGAAAACACGCGTTAAATGCATACCATCAAAAAAAAAAAGAAAAAAAAAATTGATTAGGATTTAATTTACATAATAATGTGCAGCCTGAGTCCTCCGCTCACACTGGTAATAAGGAGCTGCTGAGCAGCCGTGTTGTTACTGTTTAAGAACTACACGGCTGAGAATAATGGCTGCTATAAATAGCTTCATTTATCTGGATTTCTGCTGCTCTGACTCGAGTTCTTGTCTTCAAAGACTCGAATCTGCTCTGATGTGAAGGCTGGGATGGAATCTGACTGTTGTGGAAACATAACGCTTCTGATTTTTTTATAAAACTGACCACATGCAACCTCTTTGGACCTTTTAATCATCTACAGGCTGAAGGGTTTCAGCTTTTCAAAATCAGAAACATCTGACAATCAGTTTTCAAGTCTTGCCACAGATTCTCAGCTGGATTTAGGTCTGGACTTTGACTAGGTCATTCTAACAGGAATCTGCCTTGATCTTAACTATCCAATAATATCTTTAGCTGGATGTTCAGGGTGGTCGTCCAGCTGGAAGGTGATCCACTCCCGTCTCAGTCTTCTTCCAGGTTTGTCCTGGATTTATGTTGGGGTCCTCAAAACGGACGGAGCAAAAATTTCCCAGTATTCATAGTATTTGCATCAACTGATCACGAAAATTTCTAAAAATGAGCGACGCATGACACCCATTCTCTTTCCATAGAAGCGCCGCTTGTAGTCGGAGTCTCACGTCGATCCGTTTTCTCCTAACCTGCAGGACAGGGAAGAAGACTTAAAACCTTCGAAACTGAAGCTGAAATAGCTTTTAAACGTCCCGTGCGTGTATCCGGGAGACTTCTGTTAACGGTCCAACTGCGATCAGTACAATTATTAAAGAAGACGGCAGAAGCCGATCACTGAAGCTATCGCGGAATGCCCTATGCATGCCAGCCTGCCCGTTTGGACACAATCTTTTCTTTTTATCTTTTTCCTTGGCCCTGACTTTGATTGATGCTTTGGGACTGAGTATGCAGCGAACCGCCTCAAAGTAGGGCCGAACCTCTTTATTCTATTTTTCTCTTTATGTCTCTGGGCAGAGATATTAAAGTTAGAACGATTTAGATATCTTTTTATATAGTTGGTTTGATGTGTGTTTAACGCTGTTTTCACTTAAGCGTCTGATAGCATGCTGTTAGTTTTGCTGTGTTGTTGAATCCAAGCAGAGTTGACTATTAATTTGTACAGCTAAACAAATTAATAGCTATTTTTCTCTCCCCATCTTCTTTTCCTTTTTCCTTCTCTCGTCTCCTTTTTGCACACACAATATTTGGACTCATACACCCCCTGGTGCTCCTTTTGTGTAGCTCAACCATAACCTTTAACCTAGGCTAAACTTTAGCCCTTTGTTAGACCCCATGGCTGGAGAATCCCTCCTCATTTAGCCACACAAACACACACGCTTCTTCCCTTTTTCCTTCCTGTAATCATTACATCCTAAACTTGGATTGTTATGTTGTCTTTTGATGCTTGCCATTGTTCAATTTTTGTTTCATTAGAGTAACTTCATTGTTAGCTGATTTAAGTTTGCATACTTTCAAATTTTCTGTGATCAGCTTAGTAGTTTAGTTTGCATGTAGATAGGGTAGGTATAGAATTTATTGATTAAATACCTTGGCTGTAAGGTAGATCCATTTTATTATTAAATTCTCATACTTTGGAAGGAAGTTTGTGCTTATTATGCAATTATGTCCTCCCACGGAGTCAAATTTATTCCTTCATAAGAGACAGTGTTTGGTTCAAGATTCCTTCTCAAGACGAAGGTGGTGGTCACGAATTGTTTAACAAAATGAACTCAAACTTCATTAATAACCAAACTATTACATTATGGATCATAATTATTATTGGTTATGTGAGCCAAACATTATTGCACTTCCTGTTGCACAACATTTTGCTCCATTTACTGCCATTTTTATTTTACCCCTTAATCATGTAAAGCACATTGAATTACCTTGTTGTTGAAAGTGTGTTATACAATAAAATTGCCTTGCCATTATTTAATAATTGAATAATTTTGTCAAATAAAATCATGAAGCCTTGTTGGTTCATAACTTTCACTAAATCCCTGTGAATTTTAATTTAAAAAAGTTTTAATAATCAATATGTAAAGTAAAAATATGTTATCTTAAATACACAGCAGAAACAATTTTACTTACTGGAAAAAATGCCGCTTGCCACCAGCGCTAGCGCTGACGGCTCTTCTGAGAACTGTCAATCAAAAGGACACGCCACTTATTATTCATAATTTCAAGCTTTAATTACATCTAAACGGATGAGTTATGAAACCCCCCCTCAGAGTTGTCATGACGATAAACTTGACCTATTAAACCAAAAGTGGTGTTTTGAACCAGGCTGTAAACATGTCTGTTTCTGCTGTGAATTTGCCGTTTTAACATGGGAGTCAATGGGAACTTGCTTCTTCCTGGAGCCAGCCCCTAGTGGATGAGGGGGGAACTACAATATTTGTACCTTCCGCATTGGCTTCAAATTTGGCCGGTGGAGTTCTTCCCTTGGACCCACAGCATGATGCAGCCACCACCGGGCGTGAAGACCATGACCAATGTTTGTCCTGTGGACAGGTTCTCCCAGCTGAGTTTTGAATCTCCCCAGAGTTACCTTGGACGTCCTGGCTATTTCACATCAAGGAATCCATTAAAGGTAAAACTCTTTTCACTGACAAAACACGATAAGCTGAAGTACTTCTGAGCAGTATGAAGCATGACCCGTTGCTAACTTGTCCAGCCACCTGAAGACATTTCTGTGGGAGTGAAACCATGAGGTCTACCATCGAGAGGAGCCAGGATGGATTTCATGACCTTCCTGTTATAAGACAGCTTCTTTAATCACCTTTCGGTTCCCAGCTGAGGTGACGTGTCTGTCGGACCAGCTGACGAAATGACAGCCACCAGCAGCTCCTCCACCCTCGGCTCCATCCAGATTTTTATCATCTTGTTCAGAGAGTCCCAGAAACCTGACCTGCATCCAGGCTCTCCATGGCCCTCCATCCCTCCTCCAGGCTCACCGTTAAGTAGTTCCTCTGAGTTTTCGGGGAACTCTACACCTCCTAATGTTAACTGCTACTTCTGGACTAATGTTCAGAGACTTCCTGCAAGACCCTGGTGCTTGGAATGGTCAAAGGTCCTGTGGTCCTGGAGCTGGAGGACTTGCTCTCAATCAGTAAGGATGCAGCATCTGTGCACCCTGCGCCAGCCACTGCCACCCTCCAAGCGACGGTTACGCTCAGGAGAAAGCTTTCGCCAGAAATCTTATTGCAGACTTCCTCAAACACACGCCGTTTGCACAGAAGGCAAACACACATACACACAAGCTCTCCTCCATCTGCGATGAAGGTGTGACGGAGCGCCGCTGGGTCAAAGTCAGACAGATGGCCGTCGCAGTCGGAGCTCAATATCGATGACCGAGACCGTACGACCACACACACACAGACTCAGCTCGAAGGGAAAAGAAAAACCACCCACCAAGGCGTGTAAAACCACACGTATGACCTCCAGACAGTCAAAACACTCCGATACTTTGGTTTGACTTGGTCACGTCTTCTTCAGGAGGAACAATAATTTTATTACATTTCATCAGCCAGCACATGCTTCATTTCTTGTTTACACAATTTATGCAGAAATATCTCCAGCAGGGAGCTTTAATGATGACATTTAATATAGAACTACAGTATAAAGTATATCTCAAATCTAATCAGAGCACAATCTAAAGGGTTGTTTTTAATCCTGCTTTATACACATTTACAATTGTTTAATGGACCCGTTTTATTGTATAAAGAAGTCTGGTGATGTATGACATAAAACCGAGCAGTTCAGTTGAAAAACATGAAAAGAAGGTCCTTATCAAGGTTTATTAATTATGCTAAAATGCTCAAAAGAAATCACTGCAACTAAAATGGTCGTATACATTTTCTTTCTTTCTCCATCTAGAACTATATTGCTCCCTTTTTTTGCGTTACATGTATCCGAAATTGGATTCTTCCGACCGGAACCTTCCAAATGGCACAGAATTTCCACAAGGAAGCATGACTCTGTAAAGAAATCCAGCCCAGCCTCCTGCTAGCAGACGTTATGACCAGAGACTTGTTTGGGAACAATTCAGGTCCCTGGTGTTTTGCAACAACGCGTTCTCATGTTAACTGGTCACTAACTAAGGTTAGCGTCGGTTGCTATTAGCCAACACAGCCTTACCAGCCCTAGTTGTTGCCATTCGCTTAAGTGTAATTAAGTGTAAGCAGACTGGACATTTGACTTTAATGTGTTAAAAATGTTTTTTCTTCTTCCAGGAATTAGTCAGTGACGTCTGCGGCAAGGCGGCCATGTTGGATTTTGAGAACAGGCTTAGTTGGAGAAACTTTCCAGCTTAAACAATAGAGATAAAACATATAATGAAACAGCGTTTTTCAACCAGTCAGTGAATCTTAATGTTTTCATTGGCATAACTCTCCAAAAACTACAGTTCCTATCAAATTAAACGTCCGTCTGAGAGTTTCTGCTCGGAGACGTTTGAGAGGAATTAGTCTACAGAACCTAAACCAAAAAAAAGCTCCCTGGGAGAAGATGGTGAGATGGGTTTGGAGTAGGATTGTCTCAGAGTTTGGTTTTAAATTTGAAAAGAACTGTGGAAGCTTTCCAAACTACTCCGTTACAGACGTCGTGCATCGAGTCATCAACATCTGCAACATTTCCTCTCGTCCATCTGGAGAAAGTAGACGAAGGTTTTTGACAAAGATGCGTTCTTCTGCATGTTTCTTTTCCCTGCACACGTGATCATTCCAGGACTCACTCCTGCTTCTTCATGTGGAGAAATGAGGGTTTTTCTGATTCACAGGAATTTCAAATTAGATTATAAATACCCTGTGAATGTGTGTCTTCTTGGATTAAAGCGTGCGGCTGTCTTGTGAGCTGATCAAAGCTTCAAAGAGACCCAGATGTTGATGTCAGACCAAATCCTTTTGGATCGACTCCGTGTTTCAGAGGCCTGTTGGCTGCCTGCACAGTTTTGTTTTATAGACGATGAATCTAGAAGCCAAACTCAGGAACACCTTCCGTCCTTGTCCCACTCGTCCAGATGCATGTAAGATGGACGGTTTTAGCTTCTTCACGTTTTACATAAAAATGTGTTAAGACACAGATTGGTAAATTAAAGAAGCTTCTCCCTAAACGTAGAGAAAGAAACTGGTCAAACCAAACTGTTTTTGCCATGATTATTAACCTCACACTGGAAACTGCAGAAAAATCGAACCTTCAATTTGATTTCACTTCATTAATTGAGAGCTGAAAATATTTGTTCCAAAAATAATTATTAAACAACTAAAAAAATACATGTGGCAACTCCTTTAAAATTATTTACAGTGCCTATAAAAAGTATTAACTCCCTTGCATGTTTTACCAATCAATTATGATCAACAGAATTTGGCTTTCTTGACTCCCCCCCCCAATAATGTCAAAGTGGGGCAATACAGTGGGGCAAAAAAAGTATTTGGCAGCCACCGACTGTGGAAGTTGTCCTACTTAAAAGGATGAGAGAGGTCTGACTCGGAAATTTTCATCGACGGAATGTAAAAAAAAAGAATCCAGGAAATCACATTGTATGATTTTTAAAGAATTTATTTGTATAATGGTGCAGAAAATAAGTATTTGGTCAAATAACAAAAGTTCACTCATTCCTTTGTAATGTAACCTTGGTTGGCAATGACAGAGGTCAAAGGTCTCCTGTAGGTCTTCACCAGGTTTGCACACACTGTAGCTGGTATTTTGGCCCATTCCTCCATGCAGATCTTCTCTAGAGCTGGGATGTTTTAGGGCTGTTGCTAGGCAACACGGACCTTCATCTCCCTCCACAGATTCTCTATAGGATGGAGGTCGGGAGACTGGCTAGGCCACTCCAGGACCTTGAAATGCTTTTTACGTGGCCACTCCTTCGTTGCCTAGGCGATGTGTTTGGGATCATTGTCATGCTGGAAGATCCAGCCACGTTTCATCTTCAATGATGGAAGGATGTTTTTGCCCAAAATCTCACCGTACATGGCCCCATTCATCCTTTCCTTAATACAGATCAGTTGTCCTGTGCTCTTTGGCAGAAAAACAGACCCAAAGCATAATGCTTCCACCACCATGCTTCACAGTGGGTATGGTGTTCTTGGGATGTAACTCAGCATGCTTCCCCCTCCAAACACGGCGAGAGGCGTTTATAACCGTATAGTTTTATTTTGGTCTCATCTGATCACATGACATTCTCCCAATCCTCCTCTGGATCATCCAGATGGTCTCTGGCAAACTTTAGACAGTCCTGGACATGTGCTGGCTTAAGCAGGGGGACCTTGAGCACAGCAGAATTTTAATCCATGACAACGTATTGTGTTACTAATAGTGACCTTTGTTACTATGGTCCCAGCTCTCTTCAGGTCATTGACCTGTTCCCCCGTGTAGTTCTGGGCCGTTTCCTCACCGTTCTCTATATCATGTGTTCCCCACCAGGTGAGATCTAGCATGGAGCCCCAGGTAGAGGGAGATTGTCAGTGATGTTGTATTTATTCCATTTTCTAATAATTGCTCCAACAGTGGATCTCTTCTCACCAAGCTGCTTGCCTATTGTAGATCGGCTCATCCCAGTCTGGTGCAGGTGAACGATCTTGTCCCTGGAGTCCTTGGACATCTCTCTGGTCTTGGCTATGGTGGAGGTTGGAGTCTGACTGTTTGAAGGTGTGGACAGGTGTCTTTTATACAGATAACGAGTTCAAACAGGTGCCATTAATACAGGTAACGAGTGGAGGATAGAAGAGCTTAGTAACGGGTCTGTGAGGACCAGAATTCCTGCTTGTTTGTAGGTGATAAAAATTATTATTTTCTGCATCATTATATAAATAAATTCTTTAAAAATATACAATGTGATTTCCTGGATATTTTTTAATTCTGTCAATCACAGTTGAAGTGTAACTATGGTGAAAATTACAAAACTCATCCTTTTTAGTGGGACAACTTGCACAATCGGTGGTTGCCAAATACTTTTTTGCCCCACTGTATGCAACATACAATTGGTGACTGCATAAATATTCACCCACTTTAAAGTGACTGACCTAATTCAACAGAGGTCCAGCCAACTGGAGCTAGTATTCTTACCTTACAATGAGTGGAATGGAGATCACCTGAGTGCAATGAGTTTGTCTCCAGTGATTCTAGTCTAAAGACACCCACGCCTGGAAGGTTGATTCAGTGGTTCATCAGTATCCCTGGCTACCATTACAGCGTTACGACTTAACAACCCTCCAAGCCAATCTGAGAAAAGGTTATTGCAAAGTATCAGTCAGGGTATGGCTATAAAAAAAATCTCTAAGGAACTGAATATCCCCTGGAGTTCAGTTAAAGCCACCATCAAGACATGGAAGGAATGTGTAAATCTGCCTAGCGACCGTCCAAGAAGGAGACTAGTAAGAGAGGCCACCAAGACAACTCTGACTACGCTAAAGGAGCTACAAGCTTCAGTAGCTGAGATGGGAGAGACTCTGCAGACAACAACTGTTGCCTGGGTTCTTCACCAGTCAAAGGTTGATGGTAGAGCAGCAATGAGAAAGCCACTGTTAAAGAAAACTCAGATCGAGACTGGACTAGAGTTCCCATGGTCAAGAAGAAGAAAGTTCTTTCGTCTAACGAGACCAACATGGAGCTTTTTGGTTATAGACAAGACCATCACCACAAACACACCATCCCCACTGTGAAGCATGGTGGTGGCAGCATCATTCTGTGGGGATGCTTCTCAGCAGCAGGTCCTGGAAGGCTTGTAAAGGTGAATGCAGCAGAATCTAGAGAAATCCTGGAGAACACATTTATTAAGGACCCAAAGCATCCAGCTAAAAGCTACTCAGAAATAGTCCGAAGACAGCGAGGTGGATGTTCTAGAGTGGCCTAGTCAAAGCCCAGACCTCCATCACAGCTGATCGCCACCAACCTGACTGAGCTGGATCAGCTTAGCAGGAAGAATGGAGGATAACTGCAGCATCCATATGAGCAGCCTGACTGAGACTCCCTGCTGGGATCTACTGAATACTGACCGGAAGGAGGTGAATATTTATGCCATTCCTTATTTTATAGTAAATACGTTTGTTTATTTGTCATCTTGTAGAAATCTGTTTTCAGTTTGACATTTTAAGAAAAAGCCACATTTTGTTGATCAAATTCAATTGAATTCAAATTCAAAAGTACTTTATTGATCCCAGAGGGAAATTAAGTGTTGGTATAGCTCATATAATTAATTCTTTCACGACCGATCTGTAGAAGCAATTAGAGGGTAAAACATCTAAGGGGGGTAAATACTTTGTATGATTTATAACGGGAGTGTCTGGAAGATTTGAACCAGTAAGGAAGGACTTCCCCGCTTCCTCTGAGCAGAAATATAAGGTGACAGAGAGGCCCATTTCTCTGATTCGCTTACTCAAAACAGGAAAGACAGGCTGCAACTTTCTAAAACTTTCACAGTAAAATTCTGCTACTGCACTAGAAGATGAATATATCCTGAGGCTTTTTCACCAGGCCTGATTATAACGGTGGAGAAAATGCAACCCACCAGCACCAGAACCCGACACCTTTACCCAGATGAAGAGCTTCTTCTTCTTCTCCTGCTGCTTTCAGCAGACATGCAGAAATCAAGCTGTCCTGTACTACGGCCCTCGCCTTAGCAGCAGACTTACTCTTAATTATCCCCACTTCATTGAGCTCAGTAAACAATTAACCCAACATGACTGTGTGAGCAGCCTGATTGAGGGATCTGGTATTAGCTATGACGTGTCTCCTCCACCTCGACTCCTCTAAGTGTTTAACACGGTTAGCCTCCATTTACAGTCTCCTCCATCCTCTTCCTCCCGCTAATCAATACCCTTAAACGGCGCCACCGACATGCAGAGAAAAGATGGGACGTTCGTTTAAAAACAGCTTAATATTTCTTTTGTTAAATAAAAGCAGGCACACGCGTGACGTGGACGGGCTTTGCCTTCCTTCAGCTCTGTTTGCGATAGCATTTGGGTTTTACTACGCCAATTACAGCCTTTAATTGAATTGATTTCGATAATGAGCCACTGTAATGACACCGCTGTGGGAATGTGTGTGTGTGATGAATGAGCCGCTGCTTTTTTTTATGGACCAAAATGATTTGTATAAAGGCGGACAGCATTTACAGATGAGGACACACACACGCGAGAACACAAAGCGCGCCGCCGGCCTTTCTAGAAACCATTTGTCCGAGTTCCAACCCCTTTAGCCTGTTGGATAATATCCTCCCGGCTATAACCCATGAATGTTGAACGACATTCAGCTCGCTACATGATACGTTGAATATTCTCTGCTGCCTCGTCGGTGGGTCAGACTCGTCCGCGGCGCCCTGCGTTATCAGTCTGAGTTCGCCTCATCTCTTCTTGTAGCTCGTTGACTAAGTGTTGAGAGGAGGGGAGCTGTGCTGATGGAGCAGATATGTGTAATAGGCTTGCACCTGAACAAACAAACCCAAATCGACTTACAAGCCAGCATAAAACCCTCCCTCTCCTCCTGGCTGCAACGATAAAACACATCTCCAGCTCACCAGAGGGAGCTGATGGAAACTGATCACGTTCTTGGCATCTATATATTCATCGTTGACCCCTTTCTGTTTTTTTTTTCCTCTTTATTTGGTCCAAATGTTCCAAAATATTTCAGTTCATCAAATTATAATATCAGACAGACAAAGATAACCTGGCCAAGTCGGCTTCTTAAATCATTAATCAACTATAATTAAGTTCAACTTTACAGGCCAATCCCCGGCCTGATTACTACCTAATAGGGATGTAGAAAATATCGATACACCGATATATCACGATATTTTATTTCCCGATATTGAATCGATTTTCAAAAGTTAAATATCGATTTTTTTAAAGGATTTGAATGGAACCATTAATGACAGTAATTTTTGTAGTAAATATAAAAGTGTAACTGGTAGTTTGTGGCTGTTCTCACCTTCTTCGTTCCAGTGGATCAACTAGATCTAGTAATAAAACTGGATGTGTTAAAGTATGAAACCGGTTGTAGTGTTTAGGATGCTGTGACAGTTTTTCTACAGTTAAATTCAGTTTTAAAAATCACAATATATCGTCTTACTCATAGTATTGGGATATATCGAGATATATCGTATCGTCTCCCCTGTATTGCGATTCATATCGTATGGCCAGATTTTTGCCAATACACATCCCTACTGCCTAATCGGGATTTAAAGATTAACTGAAACAGAACCCGTCTGTCGCCACAAAGTAGGCTAAAAGATCTCAAAAACAGTCAGATGCTCCACTTATAGACAAACACAGTGGTGGTGAACCTGCCCTACCAAAAACACTCCAAGAGTTCATCATCGACTCATCCAGGAGGTCCCAGAATAACATCTAGAGCTTTGCAGCCCTCACTGCCTCAGTAAAGGTCAGAGGTTATGATTCAACAATAAGAAAGAGAGACTCCGAGGTCAAAACTGCTGCTGGCCCATAAGAACTAGAAAGACCCGGCTCAGATTTACCAGAAAACATTTTTATGATCCCTAAGACTTCTAGCAAAGCAAGACAGTCAAACAAGGTGGTGGTAGTGTGATGGTCTGTGGCTGCTGTGCTGCTTGAGGACCTAGAGAACTAGCTAGCTAGGCAAGGCAAATGTATTTGTACAGAACACGTTCAGCAACGAAGGCAATTCAATGTGCTTTACATGATTTAGGGGAAGAGAAGCAACAATAAAACGGCAATAAAGACAGAAAACACAACATGCTATAGTAACAGTAGATCTTCAACATACTTTGGTTCTAAGCCATTTATAAACTAGTCAAAGTATTTAGAAGTCTATTCTCTGAGCTACAGGGAGCCAGTGTAAGGACTTTAGAGCTGGGGTGATGTGCTCTACTTTCCTGCTTCTACTTTCTACTTTCTCACAGTGAATCTTGAGTCGAGTTTTCTGCCATTTTCTTTTGACTCGTCGTCACGCCCTTTTCTCACTACGTGTCAGTGGATCGCTCGTCCACAGAGACTTCTGTCTACCTAAAACTTCTTTATCAGTCTGGAAATGGTTAGAAGGTCATTTCTACTCAGTTTTGGTCAAATAGTTGAAATCTGGACAAAAGCTGCGGGTTCCAACTGGACCCCAAACACACACCAGAAACAATTCTGCAAAGGAGAGAGGGCCAATATAACACGTCGCTAGTTATCACTGAGGCATTAACATCTGTAACATGTATGTGTGCAAAAAAAAGCAAAGACAGAACAAATCTCTAAGGTGGTAAATATTTTTCATGAGTGCATTCAGAAATGTTAGGTTCTTCAGACTATTTCAGGTCACAAACAAACTGACAGGATCTGCATCTAAACCCAGCAGAGGAAGGGAGCGTTTGTGATCCTGTGTACATTAGACTGTGAAAATCGACGTGGTTCACTGAGAATCTGAAGATATTAACAGTGAAACAGTTTGGCACCTTGTAATCAGTGGGCATGCATGCATGCAGAGCTAGTTACAGTGAATGCCATGAATGCACACAAATTCTTAAGGTCACAAAGTACATGAAGGATTTCTGGCTCTGCAGCTGTTTCTGTGCTGGATGAAAACGGACTTAAAATCACGGTTAGAGTAAAAACATAACTCAGCTTTTATAAGTGATAATGTTAATCCTATTTTGGCTGTTTGCTGCATGAAAACCCAGTAGTCAACCACAATCACCAAATCTTCAGGAGTTTGACGGATAAACATCCAACATAGTATTTTTATTCTTGATGCAAGTGGTTAGGAAAGTGTCTAATATGCACAAATAAAACAGGATTAGTCTGGAATTGGAAGAATAAAACTTAATTATTGTTTTTATTTATGTGTTTAAAGTAAACTTAAAAACAGGATAAATGTTCTAAATGGTTACTTAAAGGAAACATACATTTTTAAAGCATTAGCGTTGCTAATTACATCACTTTTCAGAAACAAAGGCTATGGTGTTTAAAGCTAATATAACAGCCGTGCACTTTGAGAGATTTGACATTAAAAAGATTAATATTCATACAATATTAGTATTTTAGAAAAACTTTAACTTGGGTTAATTTGAAAACTGGGCAAACAAATTGGGAAAAAATTGACTATTTAAAAAAAACAACTGCTTCTATAAATTACCTTGTTAGGATAGTATTGTGAGTTATTATTATGATAGTAACTTTGGCATAAAATAAACTTGTTTAACTTTCAATATTTATTATATTACAATCTGTTACTACCTGGTAATTATGCAGTAGCAACATTTTAATGACTTTATAATAAAACATCAATCTAGCTGTGTAATTAAAGGGTATTACCAGCAGGTAATTACAAGACAATAACTTCAGTTAGCAGTCAGTTTTTACACTTTTACTATCAAACAATGACTCAATTTAAGCAAATTATTACTTATTTTTAATATGAGGCAATTACGTGGTAATAATTTAACGAACCAGCTGATAATATTGACAGACTGCTGTATCCTAGGTCCATAAAGGACAGATCCTTCCTCCCAGCAGCTGTATGACTTTCTAATCAACACTGCTCCCAACAAACTCAATGAGTTTTCTACATCCGTGTTATTTGCAGTTTTTTCATTTCTTGATAGTCTTTTCTTCTGTACGGCCCTGTTGGTTTGGTACACGTGTAGTGGACGAATCCAGCTGTTTTCTACCTGAACACATGTAGAATTCAGAGCGCAGGGACACTTTAAAAGGTGACACCAAAACCAAACAGAAAGGACTCCCAGCTATCACTAAACTCTGCTATTTGAGAACATTAATAGTTTCTCATGCAGCTACAGTAGAAAAAGAAAGATGGACCGAACCAGAACTTTGTCATTGAACGCATCTTCCAACAGCAATAAGGTCCATAAGACGCTCTGCACTGAACTGAATGACTCACCTGAAACAATGTGAAGCTGAATGGAAACATCACTGATACTAGAGAAAAACCAGCTGACGTCAACATGGCTACCAGTAGCATCCAATCAGCCCAAACTCCTTATTCTGGATAGAACACAAGTTGGAGGAATCCCTGTTGATGAGAAGGGGTTTCCCAACAGCTGCCCATGCTGCATTTAAGTACAGCTGGGAGACTAGGCTGTCGAAATATCAAAACAACTCCATTTTGATTTAAGCATGTTTTATTATTTAAATATAAGTATTTTTTTTTTTACATTTCTAAACTTCAACACTGTTTTCACGTGGTTCTATTGTTTTCTACTCTCGCTATGTCAGCTTGTACTATTTTTTATATTTTTTATAAATCCTATCAAATCCCCAGTCAGTTGTATATTTTCAACTTTTTAAGTTATAGAACATAAAATCTATTTAATTTCAGGAATTGAAAGGAAGGAATTCAGGAAAAAAGGTGCTTTGTTTAATGATGATCAAAGTAAAAAAATCAAAAAGCCATATGCACATTTGTATTTATTGTTCTTGATTAAAACGTACCAAAAACATACAGAACCCTGACTTTAAAACCCCAAATATTTACCCAACCGGGATATTTATTGTACCGTTACACCCCTAATATACATACTTGCAGATTTTGTCAAATTTTTTAAAAGAACCTACACAGATTTGCACATGAAGCCTGAAATGGGACATCTGATACCAATAATTAGTATTAATTTGTATTATCAAGAGTATTAAAGGAATAGAGATGTTTACCAGATAGAAATACAACTTCACACACTCCTATTGGGTCAGGAATGTTACAGAAAATACTATCTTTAGCATGAAAACATAGCATGGTGTATTTTTTAGGAAGACTCGGCTTTAACTGAAATCATTTTTCTTTAACCATCATCCTGAATTTTCCTCAGTGGGTTCCAGTTCAGACACACGTGGAAAAGGAGTACGATGATTGCACAAGTCTGCACCTCAGGGCAATTCAGAGACTAAATGAAGGTTAGGGGAAGAAAGACGGTAAAAATTTCTTGCTCAGCAGGTGGGCTCTCCTCTTGGTTTTACAGAATAACCGTTAGACATAGACATAGATTACTGCGAATCTAAAGCAGCATCCTGCATTATTTTCCTCATTTAAATCCCTCCTTTGGAAAGTCATCAGATGGAAAAGCCGGCTGGGGAAAGTGGAGAGCGAGTGGGACCAATAAATATTTAAAGCAGGTAGATTGGGCATTAAATTTATTTGCATTTCAAATGTGTTTGGTAAAACAGGGGGCTTGTTTACAGCTTGTCTGCTTGACTGACCACTTGGGATTCTCTCCTCCAAGACGGCAGATCTAACCGATGAAGTTAGAGAGATGAAATGGGCTTCTAACCAACAGAAATGGTGTTTATTTCAATGCTTAATGAATAATTTAGTGATCCTTTTTAGATTAGTCACAGAATTGCAAAAAAAGGCGGAGCTGCTGGAGTGTGCACACGGCCTACAGAGATATAAATAAATAAAAATGTTGGTGGAGGAGACGTATGGATGTTTGTTCAGGCCGGGATAACATGAATATGACTAAATACAGAATTATAGTACAAACACCTTCTTATTCTTGAGAGCTGTTTTCCTTTCAGCAGATTGAAGGAGTGAGAGATCAGGATGATAGTTATTATCCAGTGTTATAAACATGGACAGCAGACATAGAAACGGAACGAATTGGAAAATAAAATGTGTTTGAGTGAGATTTGTAAAATAATTTATCTTTCAGTTTTATTTTCCATATTTGTTTAGATTTCTTTCTGTATTCTAATTTCATACAAACTGAACTATCATTTTTGTCTAGAATTTTTTTTCTCTTTAATATGTGTAATTGTATTTACTTTGCAAGCATTGTACAGTACATCTGGTGAATAAAAATAGGTCAGATTATTCAAGATTGTCATGATACTAAAATTTAATACTCAATGCAAATACTAAGAAAAGTGGTTTGAGGCAGGTGTGGCGTCACCCGTCATCATGACAAGTAAAATAGGTGCTAAGTATGATCGAGGGAAAAACCAATTATTCCACTTGACTGTTGTATAAATTGTTCTGTATGATTTCAACACATTTATGGTCAAAATCGCTGCATTTACTCATTGCCAGTTCAAATACATGGGAGGAGGATGAGGAGCTAATATTCACGTTTGATTCCACGTGCTGACGCTCCACAGTCTGTCTAATATATTTAATGACCAGATCTTGGACTTTATGGACTGAACTGTTACTCCTTGCCTGCTGAAGGACAGAGACATTCTTGGGCGTAATGGACAATGAACCTGATTCTAGCTCCAAAGACTGAACAGTGCGCATTCTTTGGAACTAAAAGGGGGATGTTGAGGCTATTGCCTTTTACCGAACAAACTGCATCTCCCAGCATCCGCTGCGCCGCCCTCAACCCATTCTCATTGGTCTGTGGCCAGTGATGACATCACAGAGTTGATAAAGGGGGCGCAAAAACTAAAATCGTCTTTTGGTTCCTACCCGCGGAGCTGCAAGGAGACGCTTTACTTCACTGCTGGTCCAGGAAGAACCTCTTTTTAAACTTCGGAGTGAACCGGCCGAGCAAACAGACTTCCCGTCCGTGGAACCAGGGAGTCCGCTGGCCTCTGAGCTCTATTGCAAACAGGCCTGAGTCCCTCAGCGCCTAAAATCGAACGTCCGCTTTCTGACCTCGGTTTTGCGCAACCACTCCTTTAAATCCCCGCGGACGGATTCCGCCCTTTCAGAAAAGACTGACGGTCTGGTTTAATTAAAAGTATCTCGATTCCGAGATTGGTGCCCCGCTGATCTTTACTAAACAGGTTAAACTCGAACGTCATCAATAATTATATTGATATTAATTTATTGATTAGAATTATTGATGCTCAGATAAACCAGACACTTATTTAAATTAAGTTACAACACTTGTGACATATTTAGTCTTTCTGTGCAAATGGACAGGATGAGTCAGAAAGCAGCATGGAGGGTGACAGGTGCTCTTCTTCTACGCTTTGAAAAGACTGAAAACAATCTGAAAGGTACAGAAATGACAGTGAGAATAGAAGCGATCCAGGACGAAGCTCCACGTTGCCGATCATCTCCACAAAAGCAGCAACACTTTTAGAAATGAAGACAAGGGGGATTTTTACAGAGCGACAGCGATGTTCAAGAAGGAGGATAGGAGCATCGGGTTAATATATAAATAAAGGTTTACTCATACGTGATCTTTAAGAAAAATTAGAAAAAAAAGAGGTTGGCTATTCAAATTTGATTAAATCTATTGTTGAACAGTATAGAATTTAAAAGAGCTAAATTAAAAGCTTTTTTAACTAAATGCTTCAATTAGGGTCAAAATTGAAATATAAGCTTCTGTTTTAAGAGTCAGTGCCTCAGTAGTCATAAACGTCACTGAAGCAAAACCTCCATTTTGGTGCAAAAAAAAAAAAATCACTTCCATAAACACTAAATTGTTTAGACACACTTGGCTACCCAACATCAACAGCAACATGACATTATTAAGGTGTATTTGCAGAAATCAGTCAAAGGAGCCATGTTTTGATACCTTAACATAAATTAGTTTGTCAGTTTTTGTTTAGATAAACCTGGTGGACAAAAATAGGTTTCCACAGTTTTCATTGGGACATTTTTCCTTAGGAGCAAATGTGACAGTTTTTGTGTAGCTTAGCTGTTTAATTCAAAAAACTGAGATGAAAATTACAAGTTTAAAAGAAGTTTAACAAATATCCTCTGGCAATAACTGATAAATGTCTCTAGGGTCTGATTTCAATAATCAGAGACTTTCCATCAGCGTTTGCTTGATCGTTTTCTCCAGTGTCTAGCATATCTCACTTCCTCCAGCGTGACTTGGCTCACTCTCAACATTTTATGAACCATTTCCACAGTTTGGCATGAAAGACTCTTATAATATCTAAAATCCCACAGCGTGTGCTGGCTGTGCCATAATTTCGCAACCCATTTATCTGCAATCAAACACGGGAGAAGTGAATCTTTTTTTGCTATTTGTCTTGTTTAATTAAGATAGTTTAAAAAGTTTGCCTTTGATTGCTGAAGTTGACTCGTGTCAGCGTGGTGTTTGTGACAGTAGGAACTGTTCATTTGGACAAATGATGTGTCATTCTGACTTTGTTTGGCCTTCATCTGCTCTGACAGATCTAATAAGCACTCAGACCTGCAGCGTGAGAGCAGCCAGCGTCTCCAAAGCCAAGTGTTCATGTTGGCTTCAAAGACCAGAACGGTGGGGGTCCTGCGACCACGGGGCCTTCTGCATGAAAGGACGGGATTTCTCACATCACTGAAACCGATAATGCACATTATCACTTACAGTCTGTTTGCAGCTCCGTCCACTGACTTGAAATAATAACCGACTGATTAAATGACTTCTGTCTTTGGACTGTAAATTGCTGCTTTTAAACCTTAACCCTGCTTGAGATCCGGCTCGCTTTGAAGGGAGTCTTTGATGTGCCTTTGGTTGGAGGAACACGCACAACCTTCAGGCCTGCGTTCTGCCTGCCGAAGAGTCGCTAATTATCTCAGCAGCAGAAAGGTAAGGCGAGCGGGGACCGGCGTGTGTGTGGTCTCTCTCTCAGCGCCACGGCGGCTTTTAATGAGCCGCCACGCACGCTCTGATCCGCCCACGTGAAGGACGGGATCGCCGTGATCCCGATCCCAACACGTGACCAACCCCCCCCCCGTTCTTTCTGTCAGGATTCAACATCCTTGAAAGCTTTTTCATCGAGGACAAAAAGATGGAGGCAGAGATCCAAAAGAGATGGAGAAGAAAACAAGGATAAAAGCCTGAAACGCTCCAAGCTGGAGGGCGCTCTGGAGGACACATCCTAGATTAGCTCCCCCCCTCCCTTCCATCCTTCCATGTTTCCTCCGACCCAGCTTCAGATGGGGAACAAGCGGCCCCGGGGCCCTCTCTATGGGCGTCTGGAGCTGGGTGGGTGTTTATCACGGGGGGACATGGGGCATTTAGACATCTGTCAGCCACTAATGAAAGAGTTCAATTTAGTGGAAAATCTAAAACAACCTTGTCTGACGGGCAGGCTGACAGCTTTTAACTCGCAGGGTGCAGCATGTGTGTGTGTGTTGGAGTGGTTTAGGAGGGGGAAATTAGAAAAATAAATTTATAAAAAAAAAGGTGAAAGGAAGGGAAAGTAACTGCTGAGGCAGATGAAAGCAGAGGATGTGTGCAGCAGGGGTCGGGTCTTATGGCTTCAAATCCCTCCGGGGGTGCGGCGCATGTTTTCCAACGATAGATGGGTTATGGAAGAGTTCACATGTGTGTGTGGTAAAAAAGGCATATTTAGAACAGCGTAGTGCTATTAAGAGTCGTGGAGATGAACACACCGGGGTCTCCAGGCTACACTCCGTCTCCACCCCCCCTCGACCCTCATTAGCGGGTCATTAGGAGGAAGCTGCTGTTCTCCAGGAAAACAGTCGGCCCGGTTTGTCTTCACAGAAACAACTCGTTATTTTTCCACTTTTTATTTATTTTTATAGATTGAGCTGCATAGTGACGGCGCCGCGATGAAGGGAGGAGTAGTTTCATTGACTCAGAAAGCACAATGACCAATAATTACACCGTCTGGAGGACGAAGGTATTTGGTGAGAGACGTCCAGAAAACTGCTTTATTATCAGTAAACAATAACTTTTCTATAAAACATGTAAACAGACATACAATATTGATTATAAACAAAATATATTCGCCTGTCTGCCTTCATACAAATAAAAACTACATGACGTCCTATTCCTAATCTATTGGTTTTAAATATGCATGATAATTTGGGAATCTTTCACCATTCTGCTAGAAATGCATGTGTGAGGTCAGACACTGATGTTGGACAAGTATGGTGTCACTGGGGACTTGAGGTGGATTCAAAGCACAGTACATGCATGATAATTGTTCTTTGAATGGCATTATATACTTTGAAGTTGTTGTTCTTCTGCAATTTATCTGGAATGTGAGAATGTTCAAAAAGTATATAAAAAATACCTGAACAGAAGAAGAGAATATATCGCAAGAAATATTGTTACCGCACATGCTTCAGATTATATCGCAATATAGATTTGAGGCCATATCGCCCAGCCCTATCTGAGGTCTAAAAGACAGATCTGCACCTAACATAAGTAGATTTGGCATCCATGAATATCATATCTGCACAGATTTGGTGTAAGTGCAGCGACAGAAGTTCTGCTCTCTACCTCCATCCCTTCTGAGGGGCATTGACAGATAAGATTCTTCACATAAACCACACACCCTTACACTTTACTGCTGTCTGTAAAAAAAAAAAAATCTGCAGCCAGTCGAGTGTTTCTGCCTCTAACCAACATGGCTCATGCTCGGCCCTGGCAATACCAAGTGTCCTTTCTGTGCAATTTGGGCCGGGTCCAGCTTTCCACTCTGATTGCATCTCCCCATGTTAGGGCCTTGGGTTTGGAAGAGAGAGAGAGAGAGCAAGGGAAGGGAGGAGTGCCAACTCAAACATTGTTCCACTGGCTTTTTACAAGCTCCCAAAGTGGGGGAGTTAATAAGCAGGTATTGGTTTTTAACGGCTGCGCGTTTATTGCTTTGGCCTCGGGCGTGCGGGAGTGCTCCACTCCACCTTTTTCCCGTTCATCCGTAGATCACCTTTACTAATCTCTGGCTTCATCCTAGCCCCTCTCTGTGTGCTCTCCTTTTGTTTTCACGTGTCTCTCCGAGCAATTAATCCCGACTCCTCATCAACCGTCGGCTTTTAGCCCCGCCCCCCCTAACCTTTTCAGCCTCGTCTGATTCAGAGCGACGGTGAAGCTCTTCTGAAAAGAAGAAATCAGGAACAAAACAGCATCAATTCTGGCGTTATTATGTTCCTATTGATTCTGTCTAGCGCAGGTACATGTTCACTGCTGATCCTCATGCTCGGGTTTATTCAATTTAAAACCATATCTCTAAGTCAATACGGGACAATCTGACATCCACGAGTCGGTGCTGTGAGGCTCCGACATGATGAATGCGATGCAGGTTTAATTACGGACATATTGAGCCGTTGATCAGCGTCATCTGGTCCACAGAGGGCAGCTTTAATACTCGCTGGGATTTAAAGGCTTTTATTCCTGAAACCTGTTTGTTGCTTAGTGGCAAAAACACTCCAATTTTTACAAGCAACAAGAAGAGCCTTGTGGGGCTGTTTTACCCTGGGGTTTGTCTGCCAGGCAGTAAACAAACTGTCCTGACTCACTGTGCAGTCCATTAGCCTTCTTAAATGAAACGACCTTGCAGCCAAAGTGTAAAAGCTGCGGAGCATCTCTGTACAAAGTTTACAGATGATACATAATTACTGTTCCCTTTAACCATCTCCACTTTCTTTGAAATATGAACATGTCACTTCATCATCAATGATTCCTGACTTCTTTTATCTGCTGATTTTCAGTAGAAAAAACGGAAGAATTGGAAGATTAAACACAGATGAAAGGTTTTGGATGTCACTTTAAAGCTGTTAATCTGTTGCCATTTTATCTATAACCATGGATTGCTTTGCAGATTTGGACAAATGGACTTGTAATCCACTTTCTGCAGAGACTGGGTTTCGTTTTTTTACTTTTACAACCCATGCATGAAGCTGTTGCAGAACTGGAGAGCTGCATCCTAGGTGCACTAAGAAGCGTTATCACACATCCTTCCTTTAATTCAATTCAATTCAGTTTATTTATATAGCGCCGATTCACAGCAGATGTCATCTCAAGGCACTTAAGAAGTTATTTCAATACATTTATATAAACATTCCAATCAGTTAGAGAGTTTCCTATTTAAGGAATCCCAGCAGGTTGCGTCAGTCATTGGTTTGAGGTTGGGCCCCGTTGATGCAGACTTTCCAACCACAGCAATCCTTCAGCGATCCCTCATACGTCCTTTAAGCAGCAACAAACAAACTCAATAAGTGTTTAAAATCCTGCTGATATTTCCACAGCCTTAAAAAAACCCTTAACATTCCTGCAATTTCCGCCCTACATTTTTTTTAAACGCATACCCAAAATTTTGAGTAGAGACATGGCTGGGGTCTCTTTGGAAAGCAAACATTCTAAAATGTATCCCAGAACTGTGATAATATCTCTGAGTGCTATTGTTACCAAGCAATATTAATTTTAATACCCCAAAAATTATTTTATTTGTGTCCGAATATTTATTTTATATAAATACATGCTGTAAAAATGGCTTTAAAAAGAGGTGGTGACCTAAAACACACTGTGGGCCTAAAGCCTAAAGTATTACCTTCATCCACACCACATTTGACAGCAATAAACCAAAAAATGAGTTTTCTGCACACATTTTTATAACTACAGGTCAAAGGTGGTCAAAGTGTGCCATATGCGCCATCTCCTGGGTAAATGCCGTAGTCCTCACTGAATTAAAGATGCAGTTATGATTCTGATCATAACTGCATCTTACCATATAAAGCTCCACGGCTTCCTCAATGTTGTATTTTGATCATAAAGGGTGTTTGGACACGGTGCTGAAACAATATGTTACTGGTACACACTGTGCGTAATCTCTTCATGAATAAGACATTTTACGCACGTCATATACGATGGCTGCGAACAAGTCCGCCCGGTCATGTTATACATCTGCGTTTACAGCACTACATTGGCTATTCGATGCGTCAATCAGAGTTCTGGACCGCTATTGGTTCGAGTTACTTACCATAACGTGACTTTCCATCCATGCCATTGGTTGGAGATCTACCCTACGTAAGGAAAACACCGGATTAATCTTTTTCTTTTTTTTCCTTCTGGGCATGCTCAGTGACCTTTGTAGGCAGAAGTGGAAGCGAATGAATCGGAAACAAAGCCGTAAAGACTACAAAAATGGCCAAAGACATTTTGGGAGCGCATTTTCACTGTTTGTTTTACATTTTTTATTGGTTTTGCTGTTGTCCTGGTCTAATAACTTTATCGGAGGACTTTAATCGGACCCTTAATGATGTAAAAAGACCATCTTGTTCGAAATGGATCTGTTTTGTCACGTTTATTGGACCACAAAGTGGTGAGTTCCATATTTTTTATACCTCCACCAGGAGAACGTTTGTGTTGGCAAAAGCGCTCACTGTGTCTTCAGTTATGATTGTATCCTTAAATGCCAGACATAATTAGAATCACAAGACTCTTAGCTTTCCAATGATATAAGACATGTATAGGTTCATAAAAGTTAGAAGTCAGAAAATCGGTGGATTTAAACTAGGAAATGGGCTGGGCCCGCCCGCGGGCCCTCGGAACGCTAACGGGGAAAAAATAAAAATAAAAATTGTAAATCACCTATTGCTGCTTTCTATGCAAAAATATACACATCTTGTACATTTTTTAAAGCAGCCCAACTACGTTGCAAATTTGTTTTAATCTGAATATGCTAATTTGAGCAATTACACGGTATTATCGCTTATATGTTGTAAATTTATACTTTCTGTACGCTCTTAATGCTATTGGTAAAGTTGAACTTCCCCACAATAACAAATGTCTATTCTGTTTCTATTCTAAAACTGGAGAAACAGTCTCCTGGCTTCATTTTTTACAGTCACAAAAATGATGTTAGTATGAGCTGTAGTATGACCTTTGACATCTTTAAGTAGCACCAACATGAGCAAAGGAAATTATTGTCCACCAGGTTGACAAGAAACTGGACAAATGAAGCCTCTACTCTGGTTTTTCTAGAATTTAACTTTAATTTTTTCATCGTCGACCAATAAAACAGCAACGATTTAATGTTGCTGACTTTTCTTTACTCACTGTTTCAAATTATCATTAAATGTATGGATATTTCTTAGATGTTCAACATTATACTGTTGAGAACCTTCCATCAACTCATTATGGGCATAGATATTGTATTAATGTATAGCTTATAGCTTGTAGTTTACCTGGACTATTATTCCTGAATGAATTGGTAGACTTGATGTAAATCAGTTGCTTTTAATGCCACAGACTCGACTTTTAGGGATAGTGCACAAATATTTAACAGGGCTGAAGTTGTGTCTTAGGATAATTGCTCTGCTGGAACACCAAAATGTTTTTTTCCAACCATCTGATCTAAACTGCCCCCTAGAGGTAAAAGAATGTTCAGGAAACAGGCGGGAACCACCAGGACTCAAGCCTGTCGTTAAAACATAAACTGAGAGAGAACCAATCAGCCAAGGTCCAAAATCAACACCTTCAAGCTCGAGTAAATTTGGAGATAATCACAAACATTTCTTCAGTCAGAACAGACAAAGATGGAGCTCTAAGAACACTGTACCAGATGTCAAGCATGGCAGTGGCAGCATCATGCTGAGAGGCTGTTTCACCTCCACTGGTATTGGTGCAGTGTGGGAAATATGAACGCACTGATGTGAAAATTTTGGTTGACAATGATATGGATAACCAATATTTATATTTCTAAAGTCTTTGTCTTTTTTATGAGAAGCTTTCAGTTTCTATGCTCCTCTAATCTGGAACAAACTTCCAGAAAACTGCAAAGCTGCTGAAACACTGAGTTCTTTTAAATCACAACTAAAAACGTTTCTGTTTAAAGCTGCCTTTGAGTCATGCTTTCATATATCATGTTTTGTTTATGCTTCTTGCTGTTTTTACTTTATATGCTTTGTCTGTGTTTTACTGCCGTTTTTATTTGACCTCTAAATCACGTAAAGCACCTTGAATCACCTTGTTGTTGAAAGTGTTGCTATACAAATAAAATTACCTTGCCTTTGTACACGGTGAAAAGAACGGCCGCACCACTGGCATCGCTTCGCTCCCACAATCCGGCGCCCTGCACCACTATCACATGACCAACAATCTCCCCCTCCCGAAACACCATCGACAACAAGATGAAAATAAACATCGGTTGTTAAAACGGGGCCAGCTTTACTTATCGGACCAGTACCGACGTTAGGAGAAGCAGATATATCGTGCAACCTCGGCGTAAAGTGGATGAAACGGTGAAAAACAAAACTCACTTTATTTTTTTCATTTATTTATTTTTTTTACGTGTCCTGTTTGGCAGTGTGGAGCTCAGAATTGGTGTCTGATTACCAAGTAGAAGCCCAACAGATTTACTTTCACAAGCGGAGCAGTACAGCTTTTGCTATAGTCCTCCACTTGATTTATGTGTGAAAAATCTTTATTATGAATTGTTGGGGTTTTTATTTCCTGATGTTATGGACACGGAGACAGAAAATTAAGGAGAAGAAAGAAAGAAGATGAAGAAGAGAGGTAGGAAACAAAATGTCATGAGAGAGGGTGAGTTGAAAATACAAGAGAGGAAGGGGAACAAAGAAAACACAGGAAAAACTTGATGTCTGCCTCCATACCCACAGGACGGCAGAGAGAGGGGAAAAACAAAACACGAAAAAGGAACATCGACAAACCCAACCAAACATTGTGAACTTAAGAATTACACAACCACATCACACAAAAATAGATATAAAAATACAACAACAATGTCACAGAGAAACTCATGGTACCGATTAATCAAGCTCTAGTAATGATAACCTCAGCCCAAGAATATATCCTTAAACATCAGAGACCCCACATCTATGTGTGTGTGTTAGCATGCTGGTGCATATAAGATTTCTCCATCAGAGTGTTCGATAGTTGGTGTGAGCAGACATCAATCCGTCCCCCAGGAATCGATGCAGACATGAAGGAGATCGGAGCAAAGACGTCCAAAGGACCGCCAGAGCCCCAGGCGGACCCGGCCGGGGCCGACCGCATCCCCCAAGAGAGGAGCAAAGGAGAACCCCAGCGGAACATCCAGCGGCCTCTATGCAGGGGCCCGGGGGGCAGCAGTGACGAGCCCACGGGCCCCGCCGGCAACGGACCGGGGGAGCCGGGGCCCAGGGGCACCCCAACCCCCAGCAGGGACCCGACAAGGGACCGGCCGACGAGGGGCCCCTGGCACTGCAGGGGCCGCGGCCGGCCGCCGGCCGCCACGCAGCGCCTCCGCCCTAGGCCAATCCCCATCGCCAACATCCCAGCGCCCCACCAATAGCCGCAGGGGACGGACAGCATCCCCAGGCCGGGCTCAGTCAGCATCTGGACGCCAAGTTGTACCAGCTCCCGGGTCCTGATCCCGCGCAACGCAGGGCGCCGAGACCAGGTCTCAAACGAGGGCCAGGGCCGGTCCAACCCGCCAATGAACCGGCCACGCACGGTGCGCACAGAACAGGTGATCAAACGAGCAGAGACGCCGGATCCGCATCCCGCCGAGCCACCGAGCAGGCACCACCCAACAATCCGAAACCTGGCACCTCTAAAACAGGTGCCCCAACCAACCAAAGGAAGATATCGGCCCAGCGCCTCGCCCGACCGACACACCGGCCCCCCCAGGCCCGGCTAGGCACGCACCAGGTCCGAACCGGATTGACCACCGGCGCACCGGCAGGCAGGGGCCCCCCGTCACCGGCGGGGAGTGACGGAGGGGAAATAGGCCCCCCATTAAGTGTAAGGCCTGAGGTGCGCCAGGCGAGGGGGCAGACCAAGATCCAACCTGACAGGTAGACAAAGACATCCAGACACAGTCATACGTTCCCTCCCTCTTAAACACATACATTCTCACTGACTCACCAAGACACCCAAAAAAATGACGCTGTACCCTCACTCACACACCCCATGCACACTTTATGCTCCCAGGTCCAGGTACCGATGCCCCAGTAGAGCCACCAGCTCCCGGACCCGGGAGGTGGACCTCCTACCTTCTAGGATGGAGACAAGCAGACCGCCAAGGGCCCCACAGTGGCAAAGCAGCCCGACAGCCCAGGACCCCGACCAGACCGCCTGTCCCCCTCCGGAACCCAACCCCTGATGGCCCGTAGCGAACAGGGGTGGGAAAAGACCCCTAGCCTCCATCCTCCCGCTCGTGTATGGTGTTGATGCATGTTGTTATAATGTGCATTTAAAACAGAGGGGTGGGATGTGGGGGAGGCAGCCACACATCCCCCAACCCCCACCCCGAGCCCTCAGTGTCTATGTGGTTTAACAGTGGGCACCGGCACCAGAGGTGAAGCTGATTGTACCGCTCCCCCTCTGGATGCCGAAAAGTGTGCCCACCCCAAAGTCCCTACATATGTGTCGTGTGAAAATGTTATAAGTGGGAGTGTCTAAGTTGTATATTAAAATTGGGACCCAGGACACCACGGGACAGCAAGGAGGGAAGCCCCTCCTCGCACCCCAGTGATGTGCCCATGCCCCAAGACCCTATATGAGTGGTAAAGTGATGGAGCGGGTGGACAGAGGTGTCAAGGGTAGGGGAGGGAAGGACTGGGAGACAAAATGTCTTCCCAGGGAGCCAGCTCCCCCACTGACCCCAATAGGCACCGCTGTTCACCGGGATCCACCAGGGGAGGGAGGCCATGGCACGTCTGACCCGGGGACCACGGCCACAGCACCATCAAGCCCCACGGACCCCAAGGCAGTCCCTCCAGCCCCATCCCAGAAGGGGAACTAAACCCACCCTGACATTCGCTCTACTCTCAAAACACAAAAGACACTAGACACCCAGGTTGAGTTCGCCCCCCCCCCGTCCAAGTGCCCTCGTAGGGGGAGAGCACCTGTTGCCACACAGCAGCAGCCTCCCCACCAGCAAAGGAGGCCCCCAGCGCCACCCGCACACCGGAGGCCCCCGTAGCCCGAACCACGTCGACGTACCTGCCCAGACCAGGAGCAAACCGATGAGCCGGGCGGCCGACCCACCAGGCCGACATCCACCAGCCTCCTTCTTTGTGGAGCGACCACTTTTGCTCAACGGCCCGGCAGGAGACCAAACCCAGCGCCCCACCCACCTGCCCTGCACGCCCACCACCCGGCCAGTCCACCCGCAAGTCCGACCGATCCCGGCCAAATGCCCAACCCCAGCGCCCCACACAAAGACCAAGACCCAGGAGCCAAGTCCAGTGCAAAAAAGGACTGATCCGGCCCAGAAACGCCACCCAGCCGCCGCGACCAGCAGCCAGGCACCCCAACCAGCAAACAAGGCGAGACGCCATACAGGGACTGGCGATGACAATCGGCCCAGAGAAAAAAAAGAGAGGCGGCTGCACATGCCGGCCACCGGCCGGCCACGACCCCCACAGCCAACAGAGACCCCACGCCGGCCGACCCCCAGCCAGGACCACAGCTAGGGGGCGCGGCGCCCCCGAGCCCCGAATCCCCAGGCCCACCCCAGACCCTACCCAGGCGCAGCACGGCCACCAGGCCAGTAACCCATGTCCGCCAGTGCAACCCCCCCAAGGCACCGCATGCAGCCATCAGGAGTCACCACCCAAAGCCCAACCCCAGGCCGGCCGCGACGTCCAGCGCCCCATCCGCCCAGTGATCCCACCCCCCGGGGTCCCCCCCAGACGCCTCCACCCCCAAAACCCCCACATCAGCAACAGTGTCCCAAACGACAAAACCAAGTGCCCCCCACCCCCACTAGGTGATGGAGCCGATCAAAGGAGCCCAGAGAGATTGATCAGATATGGAGCCAGAGGCCGTCTCAAGACCAATATAGTCCAACAAGAGATTTCTATACTGATTAATATTAAGAGCTTTTTTATTTTTCCAGTTCAGGAGGATAGTTTTCTTAGCGATGCATAAGGCAATGTGAACCATTAGAACTGACTTTGTGTCCATGGTGACATCATTTAAATTTCCCAACAGGCAAATTGAGGGAGATGGTGGGATGTTACATTTCAGACACTTTGATAAATCCTCACATATCTGGCACCAAAATTTCTTAACAGGTGGACAGAACCAAAGCGCATGAACATAAGTATCCGGTATATTGCTTGTGCATTGTAAGCAGGTATTAGACGATGTAAAACCCATCCTAAACATTCGTTGACCTGTATAACAAAACTCACTTTAAACCAACAGCTAGATGGTTGAACGTTCCGGCAGGACAACGATCCCAAACACACGTCCAAACTAGCTTTAGACCGGCTGAAGACTGGGATGGCCTTCAGTAAAACCGCAGCCTCAACCCTGTAGAAAATGTGATAATTTAGGTTTAAAGCCAGGAACTTTACTGATTCATCCTCCCAGAACCATGATGAGGGACCCATAGAACACAGCGTTTCTAATAAACCAGTAAAAGCTCCAAGACATACCTGGCCACAATGAGGAATTTCAGACCAGGAGGGCAGCTATGAATAAAAATCAGGGCACTAAACCCTAAAAACTATCAAATATATATATTTTTTATTTCATCATTAAATTATTGATTGATTTTAATGTCTTTATTCAATAAATCCCAGAAATAAATACAGCAAAAACTGATCTGAACTTAAAGGAATACAGAATAACAGCCCAATAACATATTTACACAGTTTGGTGAAACTGAATCCTTATTACAGTATGTTCACAAGAACGCAGAGAAATAATCTAAAAGCTTCAGTTTTGTTGCATCAAGCCGAAGATTTCTCCCGGTGTGAAAGCAAAGCTCAGCAGGTTGTAGGTTTACCCGGCATGAACAACCAGCACCACCGGCTGCAGGAGAGACACGTTTGTGGAGGACGGATGACCAGAGAGGATGGAGGAAGAAAACGGTGTTGGAGCGCAGAAGAAGGCGATTTTAGTTCCTATAATCCTAAACCTGCTGCTGTCTCCGTCCTCGGGGCGGCTTCACTCCTCCAGCCACGGATCACCCGACGGATCAACACACTCACTTTAACCCTCTTATTCCGCTCGCAATTAACACGGTTGCTCCGAGCACAGAAACCCGGAGACAGATTGTGGTTCCAGCGTGCGGCATGTGAAGGATTCCCAGCTTCCATCCTGTCCTGCCCGGGAGGCCCGATGCAATGATCCCAGTGAGGAAAGTGAGGCGGTGCCAACAGCCTGAGCAGAAAGGATCACTAAATATCCTCCCAGGGGTAGAGAGTGGGAGCAGGAAGCAGCTTCCTCCTTCTCTCAACGGATTACACGACATTTTAGCTTAAAATAACAGAACAAACACTCAAAGAATGTTATTTTGACTTTGTTGCCATTAAATAATATTTTAGCTTTAGGTCATTTTGTGCCCGACCTTCTCACCTCCTGAAAGACGTCTTGTGCAGACCATCGTCCGGTGGCCCTGAAAGGTCACAGCACTCAACTTAAGAAAACATGCAAAAAGACAAAACACAAGCAAATTGAGGTTGTTCTAAATGCTGCACACGTGTTGTCAAATTGATGAAAAGGTTTTCTCAATTTGCTTGTGTTTTGTCTTTTTGCATGTGTTTTCTTAAGTTGCGTGCTGTGACCTTTTAGGGCCACCGTACCATCGGTTCCTACCAGCCTCATGAACGTTTCTACATAAACCTTCAGGAAACTGTTTACAATAAAAACCGGAAGGTTTTAATTTTTAGTTTTGAACCGACTGTGTATTTTAGATTTAGAACTACAGATGATAAAATAAAGTTAGGATTCCACCAAATGGGGGCAAAAAAGAAAAACAGCCTTTAAAAGTGGAGAATCAGTGGCTGCTGATCAGATATACATTTAGCTTTGTTAGCTATTGGACAGGCAAATAAGATATAGATATAAGTTTTTTGCTTTGTTTTTGTGTCTTTTGTAAATGTTTGTGGTGATTGCCCCCCAGACTGTGACGCCCTGGGCAGTGAGTCATAGTGGCCATATCTAAAACAACCACGCAATGGAAGCGTTTATCTGCCTGAGCTAGGAGATAAACACATGAGCAGAATGTGGTTTCTTGTTTCATCGAGATACAAACGTGCAAAACGAGATTTTTATCTCGTCAAAACCAAAATATGTTCTCGTTCGAACGACAGAGGTTAAAACTAGAAACGTTGTTATAGCCAGATAGCGTTCTGGTATTTCTTCCGAGGTGCTGTCCTGCTGTTACATCGATCAGGTCTTATGCGACAGAGATCTGTGATTTTAATAGGACAAACCAGAGTAAATAAAGGAAACTGAAATCAAATTAGCATCTTTCAGAGCCTAATAACACTGATTCCTAGGAAGTAGGTCCAGTGCCTGTCCTGGCGGAACCTCTTCGGTTGGTAAAACTTCCTGGACGCAGTGGTAGAAAGTTTATTTTGCATCTTTGCCGGCCCATGTAAGCAATAAAAAAAACAAAAAAAAAAACACATTACATCTGTTTCCTGCAGCTGCACCAAAACACATCCTGGACTTCCTAATGTTATTATCCAACTGGGAGACACCTTCAGGACGGCTTCAAGCTTCATGCGATACACAGCGTGTTTCCCCGGAAGAACAATGGATGCAAACAGGAGTATTTGTTTCCAACAAACTCCCACCGGGTACCTTCAGCGTCCGCTTCCCTGCTTATCAATGCAGAGGCTTCTCACACACACTCCCTGTGACAGTCGGCTGCTCACCTGCTCGCTTTCGGTCACTCACGGTCGCTAAATGCGGCGTGGCGGCATGGAGGCAATCTCACCGACACATGCAGGCTGGGGGGTGCGCTCGCCTCAGGGCGCTGCTGTGAGTGTGTGATTAGAGCAAAAGGTGGGAAGAGGAGAAGCCAAGACACAAATACTCACCCCTGTTAAGGTCTTTATGTTATGCAGTGCATTCTGGGCTTCAAGGGCAGCTTTCCTCGTGTAAAACGTGACAAAACAGCAGCCTGCAGAGAAAGAGAGGAAACAGAGGGAGAAGAGGGATCAGCAGGAGAAGCAACAAAGAGCATCTTCTATATTCATCTGCTTGGAATCACCTGTCGACACCTGCAGACGCTGAGTGAATGTTAACAACACAAACATCCGACGTGGAGACGAGGAGAAGGCTTGTGGATTTGTTTCAAAGTTTGATGACTCGAGTCAAGAGCAAGTGGCACACGGGGGAGGCGCTCGAACACAGACAACAGAATAGGAGCAGTTTTCCCCTCATAAATATACCAGTAATCAGTGAAAAGTTGAACGGAAGCAGCCTTGAATGTATCCATCACTTCTCAATGATTCACTGGTCTCTGTCCTGATTCACAGGTTAATTACATACATGTACAGTCAGAACTTGGAGAACATCTACCAAGCTCAGTTTTATCATCCGTTTGACCCTCAAATCATTAAATAACTCCCTGCTGAGTTTAGCTAGTGATTACTGATCAGCACTCTGCTGTTTCTACATCTTTACCCCCAAAGATCAGCTTTGTTATAGCAGCTAAAGGGCCCCGATTTATTAAATTATACTTTATTCAATGCTCATTAAATCACAGTTTGTGATCTGAGAACTCTTTACATTATTCTGTAATACAGTATTATTATTTATATCATTTTAGACTTCTGAAAACTTTAAATAATTTCACTAGACTGTACCAACAATATATTACCAAAAATGTATAACTTAATATTAGTATTACTAATATATCTAAAAAAAATAATAATTGTTATTATCATTAAAAATAATACTATTATTTTAATGTTATTATCATTTATAATAATATTAAAATATTAGTTATTACACATATATTAGGTTATTATTACAACTATAATAAGGATTGTTATCATTAAAAATTATTATTGTTTTAATAATAAAACAAACGGATTATTATTAAAAGTCTTAAAAAAAGAAAGAAAAGGAAAACAAAAGTCAGAAAATACAGCTTTTTGCCATGGTTAGTGTTTTCCCCCATACTTAGAAAATTGTAAAATTAATTTAAATACTCAAGTCTACAGTTACCTTGTTGTCAGGGTGTTTTAATCAATAAATGTCCTCAGAAGTAAATATAAACAGCCTCATTTGAAGCATCTGTTGGAGGGGATATTCTTGCTCACTTTCTGCTCTGTTTATTTTTCATGTGCCGTCATTTTTTACTTCTGGACTAACGATCCCAAACATTAACAGCCGATAGCATTTCTGCACCCAAATGCCTCCAAAACCGAAGGTAAAAGCAGCAAAAGAGATGCAAAGTGGAGCAGGGTTTTTGCATTTTCATGAATCTGTGTGTCCCTGCTGAGTGGAAGAGAAAAGCTGCAGTAAATGGCTCTGCAGAAATCTGCACATTCATGCAAAAAAAAAGCCAGAAGGAGAACATGTAGGCCAGACGAAGAAGTGTGGCTCCCATTTTTCTTCTGCAAACAGAAGCTGCTGGTTGATCTGGGTCAGGAAAAGTCTGCTTCAGTGGAGATTCGTTTGTCTGAAACCATTAATAAAAAGATTGTATGAGTTCTCTTGAGTCCAGACTGAGCATTTCACATTATGTTGCATGTTTAAAGAAAGCACCAGAGAACACATTACCAGACTGAGGCAACACTTAGGCTTTGAGATTGCATTGCATGAAACATGAGCCGGCTTTATTATTGAGGTAAATATTCCATTATTATGTGGCAGCCACAGGTAAGCCGCTGCTCTGGCCGACTGCTGCAGAATCGCAGGTTTGGAGCCGCTGCCTCCAGTTTTTTTTTTTGCCCATCTGTTAATTTCGCTTTGTATTTATTTGTCCGGCGGTGAGCAGAAAGCACCATTGTTTACATCTGCTTTGTTGTCCTCCCCAATTGTGCTCCTGACACAAATCAAATCAGTGGGACTGAGACGGACCCGTTTGTGGTTTTGTTGCCCGTATCACAGGCGTCGGCCCTCGTGACGCTCGCCCCGTGGTTCATCATAGTGAAATCCAACAGCGAGCATCTGGAGCAGGTTTAGCATCCCAGTCCCAGAGTCCCTTTGATGAGGCTGGGAGCGTAATGGATCTGAATTCCTGCAGAGTCCTCCGGGTGCTGGGGCTGTTGAATAGCTGGCCCCTAGCCTAGCATCGGCGACGTGATTGGTGTTGTGATCTGGATGCCGTGGTGCCTGTGTATTAGCAGGGATAACACTCGGCTTAGTGTCTGCTTCCATGACCCGCAGCGTGAGCGTCGGCTCGCCTTCGATGAACCCTGAGAGCGACGTGTCACCTTAAAACCCAGAGGTTCCCGTCACCTTTTAATGGGTTAAAATCACTAAGATAAAGGAGGAAAAGCTGATATTTCTGTGTAGAAATTAAAGCTGCATTTCAATAAATACCACCATGAGAAAGTTAAGCTTATTTCAGTCAGCTAAACTCATATAGATTTATAACACAGAGTACTTTGTTTCTGTCTTACAAGTAATTAAAAACCCAAATATCAAAGAAACATTCATTGTTTGATGAGGTTTCCGCACAATCCTGAGGAAAACTGCTGATTTGAAAGACACTCACTCCCTCCACAAGGAACTTAAGCCACAAAAGCCATTGCTAAAGAAGCCGATTGTTCCAAAAGTGCTGTATCCAAGCATATTTAAGGCAACGTCTAGTGGAGGGAAAAACTCTGCTGGGAAAAGGTGCACAAGTAGAAGGGATAGTTGGATCCTTGCGAGCTTCAGGTATACATAGCAGACAGAAGAGCCCCCCCATCTGTTGCTGTAAGCCATCAGTCAGCTGTGAATGGAAGCTTAAAGAGCAACTCACCCCCCTACCGGAGTCTAACGCCGCCCACATTTCCTGTTTGAAAAATGCAGCAAAAGGAGGTGTTTCCTGTCGGACCGAGGGACGGCTGGTGTCAACACTTCCTCGCTATTACAACTCCAACTCGCTACGGAGGCGTGGCCGACACTCGGCTAGTTTTAAACCCCACAGCGGGGGTGCAGCTGACATAGTTCAGAGCTCACCGCAGAGCCAATGGGGTTGGCTGATTCAAGTGTAGTGAAGACCTAACCTGAAGAGGGCGCCACACTAACGGTTTTAGGCAGAAAATGTATATTTTCAATAGTAGCCACGATAATAAATACACATGTAGATAGCACTATTTGACACTCGTTTATACAGTTTATCAGAACAAAAAAGTTGATTTGGGGGTGAGTTGCACTTTAATGACAAGATGATTTCCCCATTCGTAAAAGAAACAGATATTTTGTAATAGACAAGCATCAACCATTTAAATTAGATTTAAATTCAAGGTGAAAATTGTTTGCAACAAAAGATACTGTGTCTGTTTTTGGGAAGCTGAGTTCGGCTCCTCTAGCCACACAGCAGAATAAAGAAATCATCTTTTTAAAAATCAAACAGAACCTGTCTGACAATCAGAGGTCGAGCTAGATATTTTTGTTGTCCGTCGTTTTGGGATCAAAATGTCGGGCGGCCTTCATATTTTTTCGTCTCCGTTTAAAAGAAACTGTCAAATAGGGAAAATACTGGATTAACGTGAACCCTGCTGACAACATGAAGATCTCACAAAGCAACATCCTGCTTGATCTGAAGGAATTCAAATGGAGAAAACGCGTGGAGAACCTTCCCAGGAGATATCAGTTTATGACTTATAGCAGGACAATGATCCATCAAGTCCACCTGTGTAGTGAAGGTTCCGTAGTGGCCTAGTCAAAGCCTGGACTTAAATCTGACCAAAATGTGTTTGGCTTAAACTCAAACAGGCTGTTTCTGCTGGAAAAATTGCTTTACATTCTTAGACTGTCCTAATCCTGCATGGATGGTTCAAAGTGAGTGCTATTCAGGGGGGAACCCTTAGCGTTACCTCGGTTCTGTACATTAGAACCATTATTATTCCAATTGCGCCTGTGTTCACTTTTCAGCGCTCCGGTGGGCCATCTGCAATTCCAATAAACAGAGACAGGGTTAGCCGCTAGCCAGAATTTACCATTCCAGTGGCATCATCTGCAGAGCTGTACATGGGAGGTTTAGCTTTTGGTGTTAGCATTAGCGATTCTGACGGCATATAACATACGGGTGGGGTGGGGGAGCCACTGCGTGTTGTGATTCCCGAGGAGTAGCCGGGGCCTGGGAGCCATGCAGCATGTGGCGGATCGTCCCAGGTGGTGGGCTGTCAGGACGAGGATCAAAGAGCAGAGGAGCGGACCTCACACTCACACACACACACACATTTACACACCCACCATACACCCGGGTGTGCCAGCTCCACCTGTTTAACAGTCAGCACACTCGCTGGCAGGAAAAAAAAAACAAAAAAAAAACCCTGCCGTAAGCCGAAGAGTGACACGCTTATCTTAGGAGTCTGTCTACACGAACACTCTTTAAAAAGTGCTAAAAATGTGCCGCCGACTGGCATAAACTCTTCTTCCGGCAGTTTTTTGAGAGTCTTTTCTCGCAGCACAAACATTTACTCTGAGGCAGAGGGGGCTCTGAGCGCCGAGATCCGCTCTGCTTGAGTTGTTGAAGAGGGACTCTCAAAAAATACACACCAGAGACGCACACACAAACTCCAGGAGAGGGTAAGAAATCTATTAGAGGCTGGTGTGTGTGTGTGTGTGTTAGAGAGAGAAAGAACAACAGGGAGAGGAGCTGAGAGGAGAAGAGGAAGACGGGCAGAGGGGATGCAACACAGAAGAAGAAGAAGAAGAAAAGGATGGGGGGAGGAAGAGGTTGTGAACAGAATAAGGAGCAGAGGAGGGAGATGCCGGTTCATAAATGCTTCATGGATGCTGAAAGGAGGCCTTTGACTGAGTACAGACCATGCGCCCCCCCAACCCAACCCTGTATCCGTCTACACATCTAGCCTCTGAAACAACAGGTCGGCTCCAAACAGCCGAGCAGAGGAGGAGAGGATCCTAATGGTTCAACTCTTTCTCACATGTCAGCTTTTATTTTAAATCCCTCTAAACAGTGTCTGTTCCTCCAGAGCTGCTATCCTGCAGCCATGAATGCTGTAAAAGTGTCATAATTCTGAGATTTTGTGTTTAAACTTAGTTCTTTTCCTTATTTGGTTCAATTATCACTTTAATGTATTCTTTGGTATTTATTTTATGGCACTTCCTTGTTTTCATTCTCCCTTCATGCTCTTAGATGGTGTCCACCTTCTTAGGTTTCCTTAGTTTATTTCTCCTTAGAGAGTTTCCTAATTTATTTCTTCTTTCTGTTCTCCAGTGTTTTCTTACGTTTCCCTTTAGATTCCTCCTCAGTCACATCTTTTGTTAGTTTCTAGTTTCATAAGAGTTTTCTGTTTCCCCTGCCTTTCTTGTTGTCTCCTTGCCACTCTCCTTACCCAATTTAACTAATTGCCCTCACCTGCATCTGCTTTCACTAATTAGTCCTTGGTCTTCTCTGTCACTTCCTCATTCTCTTCTCAGTATATATATTCAGCTCTCATTCAGTCACTACTCGCTGGTACGTTGTCAATCTTCCCTGCCTGGTTCCTGCTCTCCTTGTTGTTTCTTTTCCTGGTCTCAGAGTTTCCCTGGTTCCCCTGAAGGTTTTATAAGTTTTTGTTCCTTGTTCATTAAATTCTTATTTCTTCACTTGCTGCATTTGGGTCCTTAAAACCACCGAATATGACAAATAGGTGGTCTCAACCAAGTCATCTGGACGGATGACCTCTTGTTATTTCTGAGCTAGATCCATTGTGAACATGATTAATGTCCGATAATGAAATTATTGTTTGATCATCTTTTTTTTTTCTTGGTCTACCCAACCCTTCAGGTAAATTGTGATAGCTTGAAATATTCCCTCTGTGTATATGTTATTACCGTAGAAAGGTAATGAAAAGCAGGTAATGTTACAGGAATGTTTCTGTGTACTTAGGATTTAATTATTATTCTCAGTCTTAGTAAATGCATCTAGGATAGTAGGTTGTGTTTGAGAAAAACAAAGCCTTCTGTGTGTAACGTTTCGATAGCAACGTTATCAGAGGGCTTAAACAGAGACGGGAGAAACCTAGACGACGTTCTGATCTTGTGAGATTGCTGCTCGCTTCTCACTATCGGAGATTGATGTGGTCCAGTCTTGAAGGGAGAAAAAAGGAGGGCAGAAGGAAACGTACTGGCTCACACTATAATCTGAACAGGTATGGACCGGCTTCCTCATATCGATTAGAGATACAGTGGCTTGCAAAAGTATTCAGCCCCCTTGAACTTTTCCACATTTTGTCACATTACAGCCACAAACATGAATCAATTTTATTGGAATTCCACGTGAAAGACCAAAACAAAGTGATGAACACGTGAGAAGTGGAACGAAAATCATACATGATTCCAAACATTTTTTACAAATAAATAACTTAAAAGTGGGGTGTGCGTAATTATTCAGCCCCCTTTGGTCTGAGTGCAGTATGTTGCCCATAGACATTGCCTGATGAGTGCTAATGACTAAATAGAGTCACCTGTGTGTAATCTAATGTCAGTACAAATACAGCTGCCCTGTGACGGCCTCAGAGGTTGTCTAAGAGAATGTTGGGAGCAACAACACCATGAAGTCCAAAGAACACACCAGACAGGTCAGGGATAAAGTTATTGAGAAATTTAAAGCAGGCTTAGGCTACAAAAAGATTTCCCAAGCCTTGAACATCCCAGGGAGCGCTGTTCAAGCGATCATTCAGAAATGGAAGGAGTATGGCACAACTGTAAACCTACCAAGACAAGGCCGTCCACCTAAACTCACAGGCCGAACAAGGAGAGCGCTGATCAGAAATGCAGCCAAGAGGCCCATGGTGACTCTGGATGAGCTGCAGAGATCTACAGCTCAGGTGGGGGAATCTATCCATAGGACAACTATTAGTGGTGCACTGCACAAAGTTGGCCTTTATGGAAGAGTGGCAAGAAGAAAGCCATTGTTAAAAGAAAACCATAAGAAGTCCCGTTTGCAGTTTGCCACAAGCCATGTGGGGGACACAGCAAACATGTGGAAGAAGGTGCTCTGGTCAGATGAGACCAAAATGGAAAACTAACACTGCACATCACTCTGAACACACCATCCCCACTGTCAAATATGGTGGTGGCAGCATCATGCTCTGGGGGTGCTTCTCTTCAGCAGGGACAGGGAAGCTGGTCAGAGTTGATGGGAAGATGGATGGAGCCAAATACAGGGCAATCTTGGAAGAAAACCTCTTGGAGTCTGCAAAAGACTTGAGACTGGGGCGGAGGTTCACCTTCCAGCAGGACAACGACCCTAAACATAAAGCCAGGGCAACAATGGAATGGTTTAAAACAAAACATATCCATGTGTTAGAATGGCCCAGTCAAAGTCCAGATCTAAATCCAATCGAGAATCTGTGGCAAGATCTGAAAGCTGCTGTTCACAAACGCTGTCCATCTAATCTGACTGAGCTGGAGCTGCTTTGCAAAGAAGAATGGGCAAGAATTTCAGTCTCTAGATGTGCAAAGCTGGTAGAGACATGCCCTAAAAGACTGGCAGCTGTGATTGCAGCAAAAGGTGGTTCTACAAAGTATTGACTCAGGGGGCTGAATAATTACACACACCCCACTTTTCAGTTATTCATTTGTAAAAAATGTTTGGAATCATGTTTGATTTTCGTTCCACTTCTCACGTGTACACCACTTTGTTTTGGTCTTTCACGTGGAATTCCAATAAAATTTATTCATGTTTGTGGCTGTAATGTGACAAAATGTGGAAAAGTTCAAGGGGGCCGAATACTTTTGCAAGCCACTGTAAATCATTGATTTCTAAATACTATTTAAGGGTTTGCATTAGAAGGGTTGGGGAGGGCCTGAGTGATGGCACTGTTTTTGTGCACCCTGTCCTCCATGTTGGCCAACATGCTGTATTAAATATCAAAACGCCTGAAAGACTCAGTCTCATCTTTGTTTAAGAAGAAACTACTTTTTTAATTCACAGCCGTCGATATGACACCAACTTGAGTTCAGGTGCGTCCTGTTTCCACTGATTTAACTTCAGATGTTTCTGCAACTTAATTTCAGCCCACCTGTGATAAATCCGACTGACTGAACACGATTTAAGGGGAAACACTTGTCTTTAGAAGGTCCCACAGGTGACTTGAAGCAATGAAGAGATCAGATTGGGTCAAAACACAAATTTAATTAAAGATATGACAACATTTTTGCAGCACTGAACATCCCAAAAACCACTGTTGTCTCAGTTATTGCAGATTTAGTGTGAAACCACCAAGAACCACCCATGTTTTCTCCTGAGCAGACACAGTGAGCAGGGAGGAAGGACCTTCGTCTCAGACACAACCAGGAACCCAACGGACATTCAGGTGGAGCTTCGGTGTTCCCTTGTAGAGAAAGAACATTCAAGAAGGTTAACTCTTGCTACTGCACTGGACAAATCAGACTCTGATGATAGAGTGTCCAGAGGGAAGCCACTCCAAGCTATATGTTGCATGGCAACTTGCTTGAATTTGACTACAAAGGACCTTTAAGATAGTCAGACCGGGAGAAACAAAACTCTCTGGATCTGATGAAACCAAAACAGAAACTCTGTGTGCCCTGTAGGGAGAAAAACACTTGACGAACACCACCTCTACTGCAAAGCATGATATTGGCGGTATTATGCTGTGGGGATGTTGAGATAACGGCAACAAAATACATGAAGATTCTTCAAGACAACCTCCACCATTGTGCTCTGGACCTCGGACTAATGCTGTGTTCTATTTGTCCACCGAACTCGGTTTGCGAGTCGGTTTCCAGAATTACAAACCGGAAGTTGCAAATTGAACGCCCCCGAGGTCGTATATACAGGTCGTCAACTCGTCGAGGCTCAGAGGACCCAGAGTTCAGTTCCAAAATGGTTACCACCAGCATGTAAACATTGTGGTTTTCTACCATTTTAAGCACTTTTGTCTTTGTTGTAACCAAATGTAGAAGTCGTACACATAGGAGTGTATATGTTCACCTATAGGCATGTTGCTACAGTCTTATTACGTGCTAAATACCGCCTAATAAGTTATTTTGTAGCTTGTGCAGTTTAAATTGGCTAGAGACGCTCCATGTTGCTATGACAACAATGACGAGTCTTGAGCTTCGGAATTCTCGCTTAAACAGCGGTTAAAACATTAATAGACTACAATCAAATATGATGAAACATGAACTTACATTCTCCGCTTGCTATTATCTTCTTCCATATTTTGATGATGAACCACAAACTTTCATATTAGCTCTCTGTACTCTTTCAGAGCTAGCGCAACAGCGAGTTTCCTGGAGGCATCCATCTTTTCTCCGACCTGTCGTGTTGTGTGCAAAACATAACGCAAAAACCCGCTGTAACTTGATTTCCAACAGGGATGTGACGTCACTCTCGAGTTGCAAGTCGCGCTTACAAGACAAATAGAACAGGGCATAAGGCCACGAATCAAAATCACAGCAGGGATGAAAAGGGAGGGGCTTCAGGAGCAGTCTGTGAATGTTTTTTAGTGGCCTAGTCAAAGCCCGGACTTTTATGCAACTGGATATCTTGAAGAGACCGACACGGCCCGTCCAATCTGACTCTAAAGATTTGGGGCTAAAATCGCTGCCAAAGATGCTACAGAAAAAAAAAGCAGTTGGTATGAATACTTATGAACTACTGAATTATTTAGCTTCAGGCAAAAAAACACTCAACCCTGTTCGAAAAAGGCTGATTTGGCCCCTTATCATGAAGTACCGGGAGAAAACAATGACTCGTGATTCTAGAAGAAGTCTGTACCTTAAACTGTGGAAAGGGTGTGAAAACTTTCTGTTGCCATTGTAGATAATCTTCTTACCATTTACATCCAAGAAAAAAAAAGCTTAAGTAAGGGGCTGTTTACACGACAACGTTGCCGTTTTTGTTTGAATACGCGGGTGAAAACGCGCTGTGTTTACACGACAGGGCAGGTGATGGAAAACGATGTAATACATATGCCCGGCCTTTAGATGGCAGTGTGTGTATGCAGTGTTCAAAGGTTTCCCCCTCACTACCCGGAAAAGAAACATTTCATGATAACTAACAATGGCGGACTTCTTGTAGTTCTCCCCTTAAATAAAGGCGTATTGATTATTTAATGCACGTACTGTATGCGTTTCCGTTGGCGATCGCATAGAAGCCTGATGATCTCTACGTTTTGCTTACAGAGACCAAATAACTTCAGAAGCTGCAGAAAGTTGTAGAAAGACGGAGTGCGCAAGTCCAACATGGCCGTAGGTGGCTGGATGTGACGTCACCATTTTCAAAAGTCTCCGGCTTGTGTTTACATGACAACGAATCATCCAGCGTTTTCAGAACTCTCCACTCTGGAAGCCGTTTTCAAAAAGCTGCGTTATCGTCCCCTTGTTTTCACGTTGTCGTGTAAGAGAGAGGCCGAATTGGACCGAAAAACCTGCGTTTTGCTGAAAAACGTTGTCGTGTAAACAGCCTCTAGGATTTGCTTAATCTTCAAGGACCCTTGAACATCCTGGAATGCCTGGGATGAGCTGTCGAAGGTGCTCCATGATGGGTGGAAGGCCAGGAGCACCAGCAGGAGCAGCTATCATCTCTGAGCATCTCAGACATCAGATCTACCTGTTCAAATTTCCAGACAACACCAAGACCGTTTTTTAAGCGGTTTTCATTTAAAGAGAGGCCTGATTGTGAAAATAAGAGCAGCTTCTGCCCATTAATTCAACTTCTTCTGTATAATTAAGTCATTATGGTATATTTTGTAATTGGTAATTTAAAAGATAACACCCTAGCATCCCCCGCCACAGCAGGTGGTAGGGTCATCTCAGCTGAAGCAGCAGCTAATCTTCTTTAACACTTCAATTAGTCTGAGTCCTGTTTGGACCACTGCCTCTGCTGGACTGCAAGGTCCAGTTTCACTTGGTTCTGTCTGGGGTTTTTTTTTGGGTGTAATCTTAGGTAAAAAAGTGCACAATCATTCAATTCTGGGATAACAGGAAACATTATCTAAATATCTAATCTTTGAAATTATAAGTCCACCCATGCTGCTACCTCTAAAGTCCTTGATGTGCCAGCAAAGACCTTAAATAGCCAAATATTATATTATTTTTTATCAAGTCATTTTATTAACAGTTACATTATTATAATATTTTTTTAAAGATATGAACAAAGCTTACTTTGAACAATTTAAAATGACTATTGAAAAAGAAATAACAAAAATTGACATTAGGATAAATTATTGTGTAGTTATTCCTGCAGGATTAACCTGAATGACCTCTTCCTGGACCGTTCTTTAAGCTTTATTAGAATCTGGATCAGCTTGATAAGGATCAGAGATGTGGATGGAGTTTTCCAGCTGAGATCTCTGTTTGGTCTTTTCTGGTTGAACATCGGGGCTTAGGGTAGCTTCTTCGCACTGTTCACTGCATCGTCCAGGGCTGACTCAATCGATGGCTGCCACATCACTAAGACGCATTCAGAAGACAGTTTGTCCCACCAGAGAGCACCACTGATTTCTCCAAACCAGCCTCATCCTCTCCTACATCATCTTCAAGCTCAACCCCAGGGGCCACAATGTCACCAGCACTGAGCCAGATGTTGTGGAGAAGAGCTCATGCTGTTATGACCTCTAAGCCGGAGATAGAAAGCAGGCAGACGACGGTAAAGCTGCTGTAGCTCCTCTAGAATAAAAAAAAAGAAGAAAACTCGGGAAGATTTCTTGCTCCATTTTTACCAGCTTGTGTTTAGTAGTCACGGTTGCTAGGTGACAGGACATTCACAGAGGAACTAATCTGAAGGCTAGACTGTCCAAATTCACAGCCGCTAACATCCGGTCTGTCCGGTCGAGGAAAGACCATTGGGAAGGACCTGTCATATGTAGACCGCTGAGGGTCCGTGTAACGCTTATCAGTTAAATTTTCTAAACACAAACGGAGATTTGGAGAAACAGAAACATTGATTCAAATCTCATTTTTCTTTTTTTTCCATCTTGACAAATTAAAAAATTGGATTTTTAAACTGTTTTTCCAATTTTCTTTTTTCATTCAGAGGATCAGAAATTTAGAAAATTGCATAATTGTGTAACAATTGCGTCTGCACTCCAATTATTCAATACTGCAATGATATTCTGTCCCTTGTTCCACGTAGTTCTATGACGTTGCGCCGGTTGTGAGAATGGAGCCTTTTCACGGTGACTTCACATAACTTATTAAATTAAAAGCACCAAGCCTACTTACTTTAAATATAGACACTAGGCGATCTCTGGTCAAGTCTGTGCTGGATATTGATAAGCGTTTCACCTGTCGGTGAATACTGAATGTTTTTGGATCTATGTATTAGACTTTCTTTTTTGTGTGTGTCCTGTTTGGCAGTGTGGAGCTCAGAATTTGTGTCAGAGTACCAAGTAGAAGCCCAACAGATTTACTCTCACAAGCGCTGGAGTGCAGCTTTTGCTATAGTACTCCACTTGATATATGTGTGAAAAATCTTTATTATGAATTGCTGGGGGTTTTATTTCCTGATGTTATGGACCCGGAGACGGAAAAGTAAGGGGAAGAAAGAAAGAAGATGAAGAAGAGAGGTAGGAAACAAAAAGTCATGAGAGAGGTTGAGTTGAAAATACAAGAGAGGAATGGGAACAATGAAAACACAGGAAAGTCTGCCTCCATACCCAAAGGACGGCAGAGAGCGGGGAAAAAAAAGGAAAAAGGAACATCGACAAAACAAACCAAACATCGTGAACTAAGAACTAAACAACCACATCACACAAAAATGGATATAAAAATACAACAACTATGCAGAGGCCCCCGGCACCGCAGGGGGCGCGGCTGGCCGCCACGTGCCACCGCCACCCCGGGCCAATCCCCACTGCCAACATCCCAGTGCCCCACCCTTGCCCAACGTCGGGGCGCCCCACCGATAGCCGCAGCGGACGGACGGGATCCCCAGGGCAAGCTCAGCCAGCACCTGGACACCAAGTTGTACCAGCTCCCGAGTCCTGATCCCAAGCAACGCAGAGTGCCGAGACCAGGCATCCAACAAAGGCCAGGGCCGGTCCAACCGGCCAATAAACCGACCACGCACGGTGCGCACAGAACAGGTGATTGAACGAGCAGAGACGCTGGATCCGTATCCCACCGAGCCACCGAGCAGGCACCACCCAACAATCCCAAACCTGGCACCCCTAAATGAGGTGCCCCAACCAACCAAAGGAAGATATCGGCCCAGCGCATTGGGCCGACCGACACACAGGCCCCCCCAGGGACGCACCAGGTCCGAACCGGATTGACCACCGACGCACCAGTAGGCAGGGGCATCCGTCACTGGCGGGGAGTGACGGAGGGGAAATGGGCCCCCCAATAAATGTAAGGCCTGAGGTGCGCCAGGCGAGAGGGCAGCCCAGGACCCAACCTGACAGGCAGACAAAGACATACAGACACCTTCATACGTTCTGTCACGCTGCCCTATTCACTCCTCTTCATTGTCCTCACCTGTGTTTCCCAAATCATTCACACCTCATCCTACTCACCTCCTGTCTTTATAACCCATCAGTTCTCTCCACTCAGGGCCGGATCATTAGTAACTATTGTTGTCTCTACCTCCATGGTGTGTCGTCTTCCCGTCTCTCCGTTCCTGCCCGATGTCCAGTATCTCCGTTCCTTGCCGTCGTCTTCATCATCACCTTTAATAAACATCCTGCACTTCCTCAGCTTCTGCGTTTGGGTCCATACTCCACACACACCCTTGACACGTTCCCTCCCTCTTAAACACATACATTCTCACTAACTCACCAAGACACCCGAGAAATTACGCTGTACCCTCACTCACACACCCCATACATACTTCATGCTCCCAGGTCCAGGTACCGATGCCCCAGTAGAGCCACCAGCCCCCAAACCCGGGAGATGGACCCCCTACCTTCTAGGACGGAGACAAGCAGACCGCCAAGGGCCCCACAGTGGCGAAGCAGCCCGACAGCCCAGGACCCCGACCAGACCACCTGTTCCTCCTCCGGACCCCAACCCCTGATGGCCCGTAGCGAACAGGGGTGTGAGAAGACCCCTAGCCTCTGTCCTCCCGCTCGAGTATGGTGTTGATGCGTGTTGTTATAATGTGCATTTAAAACAGAGGGGTGGGATGTGGGGAAGGCAGCCACACATCCCCCAACCTCCACCCCGAGCCCTCAGTGTCTATATGTGGTTTAACAGTGGGCACCGGTACCAGAGGTTAAGCTGATTGAACCGCTCCCCCTCTGGATCCCGAAGAGTGGGCCCACCCCAAAGTCCCTACAGTTGTGTCGCATGAAAATGTTATTAGTGGGAGTGTTCTATTTAAACTCCATCATCATTCTAAAGAGAAGGACTTTCCTCGAGGTGACACATTTAAGACCGCCACCAATGTCCCAACCAGAGGTCGCGCTAGATATTTTTGTTGTTCGTCATTTTGACCAATGGGGTCCAAAAAAATCCAGTCATAACCTTTTTTTTTTACCAATACATTTTTTAAATGATAAATTCAATAGTATCTATTTATTATTCATTTTAGATAATATTCAATCCAAACAAGCTGAACAGAGAACTACATATAGAACATTTTAATTCAACGATTGCACTAAAAATACGAACAGTTCTCCTGATGTGGCCCGAACAGTCTCAAATCTTCCTCCTGCTTGTAGGTAATCAAATAGTGGGATTGCTGCAGAGGGTTTTCTCATGAGGGTTTGGATTTTTGCCACGGGTAGACTACTTCTCATGGAGGTTTAGATGTTGGTCTGGAGGCTGAATCTGCTGCCACACTGGTGACTGGAATTAAGCGCCACTTCACCCAGAGTTTGGAAATCAGGGAACATTTCTCCAGTTGAAGCGATCAGAAGTCGGAAAGACTCTCTGAAGGAGCCGTTTCCTGACCCACAAGCTATCGATTCAGCGGGAGGAAACCCAGCGGGAGGAAACCCAGCGGGAGGAAACCCAGCGGGAGGAAACCCAGCAGCATGCACCGATGGTTGGTACGACACCGGGCTCTAGGGAGCGACGCACTCCAAAGCCTTAGTAACTCGTCAACACGCAGTCAGCTCCTGGTTAGTGAGATGCATTGAGTACGATGTCCAGGTCTGAGATGATGCTCAGATGCTCTCATAGTATTGTTTATTTTTATTGATTTAGTCACCTGTAGTCTGTGCATAAAGGTGAAATGCTCTGGGCGTCTGCGCCAAGTGTTCAGAGGTCTGAATACTGATCCGTCAAAAATGATGGATGGCCTTCAGATTTTTCCTTCATCCTTTAAAATAAATGGGTCAACAACAGAAAATATTTTGTTAAGGCGACCCCTGGTCCCAGCGTCAAAGAACGAGGCCCAGCAGCTTCATCTCAGACTCTACAGACCTGAGTTGGCATGTTAAAGGTTACAGTTCATGTCAGAACGGTTAGAAAAAGACTGAACAAGAATTTGGCGGTAAACCTTTGGTTTAGAAGGCTGCGTCTGAATGAAGTAGAAGGCATCTGGAACAATGTCTTTTGAACCAATGACACCAAAGTAGAGATTTAGGATCAAATTCCATAGCCCCATCTTTTAAGAAAACCAATTACCTTCCACCACCTGTGAAACGTGGCAGTAGAGGGGTGATGGTTTGGGCTTTTTTTGCAGCCACTGGCACTTTACATTGAGTGAACCCCTAGTATCTGTGGGGGTTAGGAATCACAACCCCCCGTGAATACTTGAGACTATGTAAAAAACCCCTAAATTGCCTATTTTAATAGTTTGAGCACCAAATATAACCCAATATACTTTAATACGCACAGTGGAATCTGTCTTAGCACTACTGGAGAAGTACATCAACGGTCTTCTTCATCTTTGCTCTTGGCAGTACAGCCAATCGGCACCAAGGAAAATAAATGGTGCCACTGGATTGGTTGCTTTGCAAACCCCAACAAATATTGTGTCAAGTAGCATTGTGGCGAGGTATCTCAGCTTCCCAAGCTGCATTGTCTTTCGAATATTTTAGATCTGCTCTACGGAAAAAAAATCCCAAACTAGGCGGGCATCCACTGTACCACAGAAACGCAGTCAAATATGAGGTCATCTATCCTACAGCTCAGCAGCTTAGCCCAAAACGAGTCAACAGGACAATGATCTATAAAGAGAGAGCTAATCTATAACGAACATGCTCAAAAAGAAAGCTTTTGCAACAGCCTACCCCAAGTCTAGACCTCAACCTGACTATTTTTTCAGATTTACTGCCCCTAAGGTGGTTCTGCATGGTACGAGTAAAGCAGAGGTGCCCCACAGTCCTCCAGAGCTACTATCCTGCACTTTTAGAACAGTCTCACTTCCAACATACCTGAACCAAATGAATGGCTTGTTACCAGCCTTCTGCAGAGTTAAATGACTGCTGATGAGGGGATGCATCTAAAAGTTGCAGCATAGTAGCTATGGAAGACTGGACAAGTCCACCCCTGGTTCAAAAGCTTCAACAAGCTGCAACATGAAGGGAATTCGTTGTCTTTTTTATCATTAAGAATTCGAAGTCAAGAAGTTACAGAGCACAAAATAGCCTGCTGAGGTCCCCTCTGCAGGTGTCGTCAGGCTTGGCTTTTATCACCTTCACAGGTGTAGCTACTGAGGACAATAAAGCTAAAAAAGCAACTGTTTGGCCACATGGAGGATGTGCTCATGCAAACCAGCACCACTGTTTAATCTCAGGAGACAAATCAGAAAGCTCTGTGCACGGATAATGGGTAACTGCCATTTCTTTCTCTTTTGCCAACCCCAGGTTACCAAATGAATTGCAAACCTTGTATTCATACTCTGATGAGAAGGTGCACTTCCATATTGAGATAAGGATGCAGACTTTGACAGTGTGCTGGCCCCTTCTAAACAGAGACGGCAGTTTCATGGTCAGCCAATCTTGTTCCGGGATTACCATCTGCACTGCACATCAAAGAAAAGTAGCCAACACCGAAAGCGACGGAGGCAGAATTGATTCGAACCGTGTCGTTCTGAGGTGCAAAGAAGCAAATGTCAGAAGCTTTTTGCTCTCAGGAAACCAAGCCAGAAAAAAAGCAAATTGGAGTGTGCTCAGCTTTAGATTCTGACAAGATGATAAAGCCTGAGAGGACAATCGGCTGCTTTCTTGGTGGACCACTTCACAGCCCGACTGACGTTCCGACCAGAAACTAAAAGAACAAGTTTGTTTCATGTTTTCTGAGAGTCTAAGCTCTTTTCTTGTTCTGGTTCAGAAGAAGAAAAGAGCGTTGAATGGAGAAACAGTAGGTACCATGTGACTGTCGAGCATAAATGTCCCAACAGTGGTCTTAAGAAACCAGTCAGTAAGTCAATGGTGAAATTAAGTTCTATGTGCCTTTTTGAGGAACCAAGAAAGGCCAGTTTACCTGCATGATGTACGTGGACCCAGCACCTTTACTAAGACGTCTCTCCCGACCATAAGGGCAGAAAGTGTCACCTCAGTAAGAAGGACAAAGGAGACTCAAAATGTCAGACTCAGCCAATGCCAAATTATTGGGAAGAAGCTTCCACAGAGTCTCAGTTTGAAAAAAACAATGAACTGATCAGGTTAAAATGTGCAAAAGGAAACAGTGAAACATGAAAAATACTCAAAAAGGTCATGTTTCATCATGCTGAAGAGGAAATATACGTTTCTCCAAAGACAACGACCCCAAACACACCAGTAAGGAGCACCATATTCATTCCAGACCCACACATCAAGCCGAAGTGTGGGTGCATATGTTAGGGGGGAGGAGGTGCAGGTTCGACTCCCCTTGGGGGTGAGCTCCCCAACGGGTCACCGCTTGCCATGCCCACACCGCACTGACCAAAGCTAGGGACCCCCCTAGTGGTTCCCAAAGATGCCAGGGGGAGTTCCCACCAAAAGGCCACCCAGTCCAAGAGCCAAGCAAAGAGAGTTCCTGCTGGCAGCCCAGGGGCCTCATTTGTAATTCTTCGTGTAGAATCCTAACTAAAACCAAACTTAAACTGGGCAAAAGAAGTTTACTCACACAACAAAATCTTCTGATTTAATAAAACTTTGAGTGCGCACAGCTGCAATTTCCACTATAAATCCCACTCTCCCTAGAAATGTGCTCAGGTCGCGTGTCCCTTGTCGGGTCCCTGCTGGGGGGTGGGGTGCCCCTGGGCCCCGGCTTCCCCGGTCCGTTGATCAGGCCGGCAACCGGCCGCGCCAGGGCGGGCCGGTTGCCGGCGGGACCCGTGGGCTCGTCACTGCTGCCCCCTGGGCCCCTGCATAGTGGCCGCTGGATGTTCCCCTGGGGTTCTCCTTTGCTCCTCTCTTGGGGGATGCGGTCGGCCCCCCCGGGTCCATTTGGGGCTCTGGCGGTCCTTTGGACGTCTTTGCTCCGATCTCCTTCATGTCTGCATCGACTCCTGGGAGACGGATTGATGTCTGCTCACACCAACTATCGAACACTCTTATGGAGAAACCTTATATGCACCAGCATGCTAACACACACACATAGATGTGGGGTCTCTGGTGTTTAAGGATATATTCTTGGGCTGAGGTTATCATTACTAGAGCTTGATTAATCGGTACCATGAGTTTTTCTTTGACGTTGTTGTTGTATTTTTATATCTATTTTTGTGTGATGTGGTTGTGTAATTCTTAGTTCACAATGTTTGGTTGGTTTTGTCGATGTTCCTTTTTCGTGTTTTGTTTAGTTTTCCCCCTCTCTCTGCCGTCCTGTGGGTACGGAGGCAGACTTCAATGTCTTCCTGTGTTTTCTTTGTTCCCCTTCCTCTCTTGTATTTTCAACTCACCCTCTCTCATGACATTTTGTTTCCTACCTCTCTTCTTCATCTTCCTTCTCCTTAATTTTCCCTCTCCGTGTCCATAACATCAGGAAATAAAAACCCCAACAATTCATAATAAAGATTTTTCACACATAAATCAAGTGGAGTACTATAGCAAAAGCTGTAGTGCTCCGCTTGTGAAAGTAAATCTGTTGGGCTTCTACTTGGTACTCAGACACCAATTCTGAGCTCCACACTGTCAAACAGGACACGAAAAAAAAAAAAAGAAAAAAAAAAAAGAAATGTGCTCAGGTGTTTTTGGATCATATCCCGCCTCTTACACACCCACTTTCTGCCGACGCAAAGTACCTAGTGAATATTCTGCAAAGATTTAAGCCGGCTGATAACTATTATTTTACCGGTAACCATGGAAACCGAGAGATGGAAAAAAACGCAATTCCACTGAGACTGAAATCGAGGTGTTTATGGGTAACGTGGAGGCACGGAAAAACGTTTTGCTGGAATCAATCAACCAAAGAGCTTCACAATAAAATAAGAAAATGTGTAACAAGACAACAAGAGTAAAGAGACTCAAAAAAATAAAAGCAGCAGCACAAGCAATAAAACAAATAAAAAACGATGAATATAAAGTTTGAATTATATGATTACTTCTTGTAGAAGCAATAAGATTGGAGTAAAATCAAATTAAAACAAATAAAAACAAAATTACAACAGAACTTAATAGGTTTCAGCATTCTTAGATACTTAAAGCCTGACAGAAAATACATTGTGCAATTATCTGCACAAAAGTTTTATTTGGGGGTCACAAATAAACGGAAGAGCTGCAAGTGGCTCAGCGCTGCTGCAGCGGCGTGGGGGAAATAAAAAAAGAAGGTGGCGGCAAAGAGGAGGATGACATGCGATCACCAGTGTGTCAAACACAGTCTGTTGGTCGTATGTGTTTGAGGGTCAACAAGTCTGAAAATGTGGCTTAAATTCACAATTTTGCCATCTCACCGACTGCGCTGCCTGTGTCGTCTGTATCCAAAACGTGCTAAAGCAAGTCTCTTCATGTGCTTGACTTACGCATTTTCAGACCCGGGTTGTGCATAAGCAAGCTTTATAAATGAGGCCCAAGGACTCAGAGACCCGTTGGCCCAGCTAGGACCCCCAGGCACCATGCAGGCCCCGGTCACAGTCACACCCAGCCTCCAAACCAAAATGGTCCATCTGGGCATAACCCAAATCCATAACTGTCTCAGACCCTATATTCTGTCTCACCCATGCCCCCAATCCCCCAGGCCACCCACTGGGCCAGGAATGACAGGCGGTCACCCCACTGGGAGCCACAGCAGACCCCAAGCCACCCAGGGACCCAGCCCAGGGACCCACCAACACCCCAGGGCAGAACAAAAATGCCCAGTCCCTCTGCCTTGGGACAGCACCACCTGGTGCCAGCATCCCCATACCCCCTGCGCCACTAATTGATCTATTCAATTAGGGATGTGTATTGGTAACAATCTGGCGGTACGATATGCATCACGATATAGGGGGATGATATATTTCAATATATTGCGATACTATGGGCAAGACTATATATTGTGATTTTTAAAACTGAATTTAACTGTAAAAAAACTTTCAGAATTCTAAACAATCCAACCTGCTTCATACTTTAACACATCCAGTTTTATCACTAGATCTAGTTGATCCACTAGAACCAAGAAGGTGAAAACAGTCAAAAACGACCAGTTTGTTATTTAATAGTTCCATTCAAATTCTAAAAACAACAACAATAAACAAAAATGATACATTGCTTATTTTTTATATTTTCTCACATTCCTATATTCAATCATTGGAGACCAAATCAAAATGTTTCTGTTACAAAGAGACAAACAAGGGGTGTAAAGTTTAATTTTAACACTGTATCCACCTACCAAGCCATTTTTGTGCTGTTGAACCTTTATTAAAATAAAAACAATCACTAAGTCTGCAGAATATCCTCTTCATAGGAGCCGTCTGTTCAGGTTCTGAATGTTTTTGTTTAGTTCTGAGGTTCCTCCACGCACTAATCAAACTATCAGTTTTTCGTCTGTACTTTTCCTTTCCAAAAGTTTCTTTGAGCTCTGGGAGCTAAAACGTCCCTCTTCCAAATTGTAGGGGGTCCATTTCCTGTTTAAAAAAAAATGTTTTTATTGCAGTTGAAAACGGACAATAACACAGAGCGAGAAGTGGATGAAAAGCTCATGTGCGTCCTTAAAACCCTTTCGAGCAAACAAAGCAGATCATAAAGAGGTTATGATCAAGTAGATGGAACATGCTGCCATGCAAAGTGCTAAATCACTTGACACTGAATTTGAAAGTGAAAAAAAAAGCTTATAAAAAGGTTATAAAGGCCGACCTACAAGCTCTGAAAACATCCCTCTATTAAATGCTTTTGTTTCCTTTGTGCACAAAATGAGAGGAACCCCTGCTGAAAATGATGTGGCTGAAATACCAATTTAAACAGGTAGTTTATGTGAGGATAAGTAATTGCTGTTTAGTTAAAAAAGCAGAAACAAGCTGCAATGAGGAGTTCAGAAAAAAGGAAAAAAACACATTTCCAACAGCTTCAGTGTTCAGATTAAAGATGGAAATAATCAGTTTCTATCAGGATAGAGAAGGCTAACTGGCTGGAACTCGATGCAACAAAAAGCTTTAGTGCACAAATATGAATTTCCTGCACAAAAAAATTACAAACACCTAATATTTGGTTGAATCTACCTCAACAAATCCAAACCCAACCAGAAGAACTCTGATTTGTCCATCAGTTCAGTCCAGCTTTAAGGTGTGTTTTCTTGGCCTGTGAGCTTCAGGGCTGCATCCGTTCAGGCCAGGGTGATGTAAAGCTGGCTTCACCGTGGATAGAAGTGTGATATTCCAGCTTGATGGTTTCTGCACAGTTCCTGAACATTTGAACCAATTTACTCTCATCTAAGGGGGACAGATGGACTTTAGTGTCTGTCCCAGGAAACCAACCAATTTACCTAAAACCTCCCAGCAGCCATAAAGACGGCAAATGTTTGTTAATGGCAACAATAATTAAATGTCTTAACTCATATCATCCACATCGTATATGGTGACGCTGTGGGCAGGAAGAATCTCCAGTAGCAGTCAGTCTTGCAACCAATTGTGAGGCCTCTGACAGAAGACTGTTCTGTATGACAGTCTCATGAGCATCATGCCATGCTAACAACTCAATATCCAGGAAGCAGCAAAGGTATTCCACAGTAACATGTCCTGGATAACACCATCACTGCTAATCCACCTCCTTTGCTTTTGCCGCTCCTCTTTCAAATCTCTGGCTGGCCGTGTGGTCAGAAACCCGAGCAGAGAGATATTGAAATACATTAAGATGGATGCAAGAGATGGTTTAAACTTCCTCCTTCCGCCTTGACCAATAACATATGAACAAAAGTCTAGAAAAATAACCAATCAGAACCAACAGAGCTGCTCCAACATGCTACCACCATGAGGGGCGCTGTTCTAGGGTGTGTGTGGATCGTTTTGATTAACGTCAAAACCTGTGCAGAGAAGTCCTGTTTTAAATACATTCGTTGTAAAATGATTCAACAATGCAAACAGAACGATTTAAAGGAAATCATGAAGAAAACAAAATCAACCTGAGGTTCCGGATCCCCTGCAGAACAACAAGGCTGTGCATCTGCTTCATCGAGGCGGGACTGTTCCTTCCTTCTCATATGAAAATACAAACTATCCTCCAATGTTTTTTCATCTCTTTGGGTTGGTTCTAATCCAAACAGATGAATAATCCCCGTTACTGATGAAGGTGTTCATTGAGAATGTAGTGCAAGTTAAAACTTCACCCAAATCTCTTTTAAAACAAGGCAGGATGTGCTGCAATTATTCAGGCCGCACTTATCTACAGAAACATTTTGAATCCAGTTAGTCTTAGAAAATCTTTGCCTCTCCAGCTGATTTATTAGAGTAATATTTGGAGATCTCAGGGGATAAAATAATCCTCTATACATAGTGGGAAAAATTTACATAATTTCTTACTTCTGGAATGGTTTTATTACAGCTGCAGGTTAGAATCTGCTGTCTGGGGCTGAATCAGCACACGGTGGGAATGCCCTGCAGGTCCTGCAGGACTGGGTGGGGGGGTAGTTATTGGAGGTGGGGGAAAAAAAATGACAGGTGGTGGGGGGTAAGTACCCTTCCACCCGAGGCGGGGTGCTTCTCCCTCCATCACCCCGGCTCCCTTTCACTCCTGACCCTTGCAGTTCCACTCAGCCGCTGACCCACATTAACTACAGCAATTACAGCTCGCACCAGCCTCTGGGTGGCACGGGGCGCATACTCCAATCATCTGGAGTTATTTCCCCTCTCCATGCTGTGTTGGGCTCTGGAGCTGCCCCTGAACGTGTATAATTTATGAGCCGCTGAGTGACAGCGTGGACGGGCAGCAAACGACAGGGAGCGCCGTCTGAATCTGACAGCGCAATAAAGAAGAGATTTACCGATGGAGGAACAGAGAGAGGATGAGTGGATGGCTTCAAACAATGCCGCCTCTCTGACGGGCATTTGGCTGACGTTCTAATCCTGTTAACGCAGGACTCGCTCCAACTCACAGCACTTCACAAATCTATACAATCCACTGGTTACTTTGGCGAGAAAGCACCGATGTCTCCCTCCCTCCCTCACTTCTTTTTTTTTTCTGAGAATCAAAGCCAACGTCTGGATGACCCAAAGTGCTGGAAAAAAAGCCCGGCTCTGCATCTTCGCTCCTAACCAAGCAGCTCTCTCTCTGTCACTGAGGTATGCAGAAGCATAAACAGGAAAAAAAAAAAAAGACACAGATGAGCTGAAAATCCACACAGAGAAAAGCTCCCATTAAAATCCACCTGAAGCTGCTCTCTAATTGGGCCTGGGCAGCCGACTCAAAAAGCCAACGTCTAGTTAAGGCAATATAATTGGCCGCTCTGCTTTAGGAAAGAATGAAATAAATCAGTCCCCCGTCTCAGGTCGCCCCCGTCTCAACTGAATCCATTAGAGCAGATAATTGTTTTGGACGGAGGAGCGTTTGCTCGGCGTTGCCATAGCTGAGCGGGGGGTGGGGGAAGGCTCTGGACGCAGCATCGGAGCGGAGCAGTGATCGGAAATCAGAGGCGTTTATCTAGGAATCATGTCTGCAATATTCCCCAGATTTCTGTTTCTATCTTCCACTAGCCCTCAGAATGACATTTCAAGTTAAAGGCAGCATGCTGATGTTCCTTTAGATAAACACAAAGACAACTGGTTTCACTGCACTGACCGAAATCTTTGTCTTAATGATGGTTTAGGTCTTATAACCAAATTACACTTTTACTGTACAGCATTTTCTGTCTCATCAGTCAAATGCTTGTTGCTCATTCTTAGTTTCTGCATGTTTGCGCGACTCAAACAACAATTTAGCACCATAAAACCTGAAGGAAAAGGCTGATTTGAAGAAAGTTAAGGATGTCTACTAGTGATGAGCTCAAACCAGCTGAATATCCAGCATGACTGGAGCCTGTCAGCCATTTAATACTGCAATACAGAGGATTATTAGTAGATCTAAAACAGACACAGGAACTAGCGGTCATACTTTTAATATTACTACAAAAACTACTGTCATCCATTCCATTCCATTCCATTCAAATCCTAAAAAATAAAATAAAAATCAATACATTATATTTTATGTCACTATATTGTATCGATATTTAAAAGTAAAGTATAAAAATTCTCTTACACCCCTAATTCATAATAAGGGTGTCTGAGCTACTAAAATAGGCAGTTAATCGTGTCTTTAGAGGAGGTCTCAAGTATTCTTGGATTTTAGCTACCTCTGCAAATACTGGGGAAGTCCGCTGCAATCTTGAAAATGTTAAATACCTTTTACAGAAATTGGAAATCAACTTGTTCCTTTCTATGGAAATATGGCATCAAGAGCTCAGCTCTCCAACCAAGGGGTCCCACAAGGCTCCAGACTCGGTCCTCATGTTTTTCTTCGCAGCTCCTGCTGTTTTACACCAGTTTGTCTAAACCTTGAAAACAGTTATTCCTATTTTTATAAATTATCACTGTAATGCATGTTTTATTGGTCGATCTCCCGTTTCAGATGAGCTCACAGTCCTGCTGTTCTATCTTTAACTGAAACGAGATGATTAGCGCTTAATTTCGGTCTAGTTTTCCTTACCTTTTTGTCCTACTGGTTTTTATTGATTATTTTCTTCTTTCTTGTGAACTCTTCCCGTTCTTTTGTATTCATGAACTTTATATTCTATGACACGTGTTTGTCTCCCATGTTGAGTCTTACTGCGTAGCTCTTTGCCTTGTTGAGGTTTTTAAAAGGGATTCATTAACAACACAATATGGTGTGGAATCTATAGCAGATAGTAGATATCTGTAGTTTTTAAAACCTTAAATCATAGTTGAAAATAAGAACATTTTGCAATTGTTTAAGAGTTAAATGAGGGCTTGCTTTGAAATAAGACCTTTAGTCCTTTTGGTTAAGCCTAACACCTGCAGCGTTTATTGGTCTTTCATATTGTCACATCACTACCTCCACTAGATCTGTAATGATTTTTTCAACCTGTCAACATCCTCGTCAATTTGAACAATAAATCTTATTTTAAGGCTCTTGATGACAACTGATGCAGTCTTTCTTCTTTGGATGACAGCCTCAGCTCAGAGCAGCAACACAGTTCTGCTGCAGAGATCATCCTCCAGATTTTGGTCCATAAACTCTCAGACATTCTGACATCTCCGCTTTGGTGTGAAGTTTTATTCTGGACTCATTGTCAAACATGAAACTAACTTGAAACACTGATCCCTCTCTACTCTATGTCAGCCACACATCTCTGTGCTCTACATTGGGCTTTTCAGCTCAAAACTCAATACAGAATTTGCAGATAACTTTATATTTTTGTCTGGCTGGTGAAATCATTTTCAAAAATGAGTGCAAATATAACTCAGTACTTGAGTTGCCTTTTTACGCATTACTTTTTTACTCCTACTTGAGTCATTTCTTGGACGGCTTCTATACTTTTACTTGAGTAAAAGAAGTATTGGTACCCTTACTTGAGTACAATCTTTGGCCACTCTACCCTCCTCCGCTCATTAGTTCCAGCTCGGATTTGGGGGAAATATTTCTATATTACTGAAAACATTCTCCAAAAGGGAATATCTTTGAATAAGATGCAAATAAAATCTAAAACATTCCCTCCTGCAGTTAAGAATTTAGCAGATTTGTATACATTCCTGTAAAACTTCTCTTTAATTAAATTCTAAACATTCGTCACCACCTTGTTACCTGCAGTCTGAATCCACAGCACCGTTTCTTCTTTCCATCCTAATATTCTTTCCACGATCTATTTGCATTCCATGTGGCTTGGATTTAATTTTTCATACTTCTATATTTCTGAATTATTTCCAGGTCACGCTGTGCACAAAGAATTTCGTGCAGAACAGAGCCACTTAATGAAGACATTAAACTTATTGTGTGTGTCTCAGCCGCTCATGTGGGCTATGGTGCATCATTAAGATAAATGACATATCACATCCTCTGCCAAAACCCCGACACACACACACACACACACACACACACACACACACACACACGAGCAACAAACCCGTCATGGAGCTTACGGTTGTGTTTTAGCAGGAGCACCATTTTCTGTTTACCCCTCTGGCTCTCCTTGTCTCATTCTCTCTTTATCTCTCCCTGCATCTCTATCTCTCTTTCAGCACAAAATGGCAAATTGCTCCATTTCTCACTCACTCCTCTTTCCTCCACCGCTCATCCAGTCATCTGGTTATTAACTCCAAACACATTAAACCAACACAAGCGCCACAATATTCCCTAGCCTCTCCTTGTCGGCATAAACACACACACACACAACCTGAATGCACAGACCTGGGATTTTACCAACAACAACAAAAAGCAGCTTTATGTTGGACCCAATTAACACTTTGGAACCAAACCGGAAAATCTGGGGGATAATTCAAAACAACGATGCTTACTTCCAAATCAAGTCCGGTAGATTATTACTTTTTGGCTTCTAACTAACCTAAACAGGCTTAAAGAGATCAGTTCAAGTTTGTGTTTTTTTGGAAGCGAAGTAGAGATCTGGATATTTCTACGTTTTAGGGAAACGACTGGCTTTTGGTGCAGGAATTTAGTTTCTCAGGCTGTCAGACAACACCAGATGGCAATATTAATAACGAGTAGGGATTACACTGATCCACAGATAACCACTTACTGGTTTGATGAGGAAAAGTTTAGCCAAAGCTTCCAGTGAGAATTAAATCTTGGGTTTTATCTGTTAATTAATCATTTATTTATTCCTCTTCATCCAGTGTTCTGATTTAAAGTTCTACTTGCAGCTCAGAGATACAGTACGGCTTCAGTGGAATGTCAGAAAACATAAAAGTTTGCCTCAAAACACAACAGATCTATTAAATGCATCCATGTACAATTATTTCTCTAACAGGGCTACTGACAGGAATGTACATCAGTAACCACATATGCAATAATTATCTAATCAATCTAATTTTAGTTTTGTGTGATAAAGAGAAAATAATTGTTTTAATGAGTTTAATCAAATGTATTTAGGATTTAGGAGAAAAGCTTGTTTTGGTAAGGAGTGTCTATGGAAGCTTTGATGCTTTGCTCAGATTTGATTTGGATCCATTCTTCCACTTTAGGGTGGAAGGTTCTGGGAACATCTTGAATGGCTGACTGGACTGTTCTAGCAGCGTTAATATATTCTCTGTCTTGTAGAGAAAAAAGAAAAATTTATGAGTTTTCTTGGCTGAATGTTTGGGATAACCAGGATTTTTCCACCTTCAAACATCACTGTTGATATTGGTGCCATTCCCTCTCTAAACGTGGACAAAAACATCCAGAGAGTTATAGTCTGGTCTGATTTAAGTTGACTATATTGTCCTAGGACTTTAATGTCAGCATGAAATTTAAAACAAGCATCATTATGTTTTTTTCTTTTCCTTCAGGAATGGAGTGTTTTGCTGTGAATGTGCATGAACACCATAGGGATCAGTACATTATTTACATTTTTAATGAAAGAAAAAACTGTTTGTACTAATTTCAGGGTTTTCCCGAGGCTCACTGAGCGTGCCTTGGCCCTTGGACAACTCTTCTGAAAACCAGAACTCTTGCATGAAGGACCTGGTCTTTGCAGGTTTATGCTAGAATTTATTCAATTAAATTTGAAAACATTAATCTCAAAGAAATTAAAAGTTACCATCAAAGAGTCGCTGAGGATGGTGATGCTGTGGGGAGGAAGGCTCTCCAGTAGCACTCAGTCTTACTATGAATTTGAACAGGCCTCTGACTGAGGATAGTTGCTGTAAAACAGTCTCGTGACACGTTGGCAACCACTGCTAATCCACCTCACTTGCTTTTGCCGCTTTTAAAATCCCCATCTGGCCGTATGGGCAGAGAGATGGAGTCAGGGAGATGATCCTTGCCCATTAGGATGTATGGAAGAGATTGTTTGAACTTCCTTCTTCTCTCTCTCCTCTCTGGTCCTGCTCTGCATCCATGACGCCTCCTTTTCAACTCCTCTGGGATTTGGGGTCAAAGTTCAGTTACTATTTGAGCTTTCGAGATGCTTAATCAACTGCTCCCAGTTGTAAAAACAATACATTGTTGCCACCACGGTTATGCATCATAACTGCCTAAAAGTAAAACAGTAAGAACAAAAATCATTCCAGCTGCACAGCATCCAGAACCAGAGGGAATTACAATCCAAACAGCAACATCTCGACCAAAACATTATGGATAAAAGTCTAGAAAATGGACCAATCAGAACTAACTGAGCTGCTCCAACATCGTCCCACCATGAGCAGTCCTGATTTTGACCCTAGTGGTTCTCACTGGAATATTCAGAGGTTTAGAAATGCATCTCTAATCAAGCCAATAATGTTGAGAAGGCCTTAGGAAAGTTATTGCTTAACCCATCATGAGATGCTTCTAGTAATGAGAAATCTTTTTATAGGTCATCCATTCCTGCAGAAGCAGCTGCGACAAACTGGCTCTGATAGGGAGGAGAATTCACTCATTCTCACATTTCAGTTTTCCTGCAGCATTTTTTATTTAGGTTTTAAAAACTGCACCGTTCCATAATATTACATAAAACAGCATTTTTAGACATTTGTTTTGATCTATTTCTATGTACCAAATATCTTTATTGTTACCAACATCTGGTATGAATTTCATGTCAATAGCAACATTAAAAATATATTTTCCTAGAGAAACCTGAGTGATTTCACACTGATGTAACCGGGGCAAACGTCAAATTTTTACCAATTTTAACAGATTTTCATGGCGCTTTTTGTTCTCTAAAAGACACATTACTGGCAAAAACAGCAACCATGCAATCATCACAGTGAGCCTTCTCTCACTGGAGCTGAAGTCAGTCAGGTTAAATCTTATTCAAAACTCCGTTTCATACAAACAAACTTACAAACGCTGGGTTAAAGCTTCATCAGGTTCAGGTGTTTATGTCCTGGAAGTTATTTCCAGCTGATTACTCACTGATCCAAATGTTCACCCAGTATCAAATTCAAAACTTTCTGCTCTATTTATCAAAAAAAATAAATTTGCTTTCCATCTTTTGTTTTTGCCACTTTAAACATTTAATAGGAAATAAATTAAACAATTAAATTTTTGTTTTTGAAAGTGTGTTTAGGATTTGAAATAAATAATAAAGTTAATGCAAATATGAAAATCAGTCACATGCTTCATTAAGAACATTTATTCACAAATTTGGTGACAAATTTAAAGCCTGGAGGAAAAAAATATGGCAATATGACTTTAAAACAAGATCTTAGAACGGTGCACAACCTCAAGTCAATGACTCAATGTGATCTGCTGCGATTCCTTCAATGGAAAACTAACTAAAACTTTTAACTGATTGGAATGATTGTTTGATTGCATTGAAATGACTTTTCCTATAAAGTGCCTTGAGATGACATCTGTTGTGAATCGGCTGTATATAAATAAACTGAATTCAATTGAATAGTTCTTCAGGCAGACAGGTAAATGGAACGGGCGCATTATGGGAAGATGACTCTGAATGTATTCTTTAGTGACTAGAGATCTGTTTGGACTCAATTCTGTAGAAATCGTTACAACTTGGGAGGGGGGGTGTAATTATTAGAAACAGATATGTATATCTGCCTATCAGCACAGAGGTAGCAACATATATGCTAACGACATGCCTAAATAGGACTATATATGAAATAAAACAGAGGAGGACTGAGAACCGAACCTTGTGGAACTCCACCAACTACTTGTACTAATGTTAAGTTGAGTAGTGTATTTGCTTGAGCTCAAGTGGTTCTTGTATTCTATTTTATTTAAATTTAGCTTTCAATCCCCTCTACTACGTTCATGTTGGTAAAAATGATGTGCAAACACACCAAAAAATAAAAAGTACTTGTGTGTAAAAGCAAAATTAGATGGAAGATTTAATGCATATCAGCCCAAAGTTTAGACCGATAGGCATTAAATCTTCCATCTAATTTTGGGGTGTCAAACTCATTTCCATTTCGGGCTACAACAAGATCACAAATGTCCTTAAAGAGCCTGTTGTGGCAGAAAGTAATGATAAAACCATTTTTAACAAACTGTTATAATATCAATAAATATCTGTCTTAGCATTTGACGAGTAATTCGTAAAATTAAATACTGAACATCTTTTTACAATAATGGAATTGAGGACTATTCAAATAAAAACACATTTGATTTGACTGATGAAATATTATTTAGGTGCACAACTGTTAACTTAAAGGTTTTATTTATTTATTGCCATACACAAATGGGTATGGCGGGCCGGATTTGGCCCGCGGGCCTTTAGTTTGACACATATAGTCCAAAGTATTACATTTGTGACGAAGCTTTTTGTGGTTTTCGACTTTCTTATTTGCAATAATTTTATTCCTGCATTAAAACTAGACAATTATTAAATAAGTTTTTTATAATTGCTCCATTGGAAAAATTTGGTTGGTTCTCAGTGAAAAACCAACCTTGAACAGAAGAGGTGGCATCAGGTTTCATCTTTCTAACGCCTACAGTGCAGCCTTGACTCGCCTCCCCAGGCGGATTCCCTCTCACATCTTGAGAAAAAACATTTAACATGGTGACGTTCTGGGGACTCATTAGGAGGGAACTGAAAAGAGGTTAGGGCCAGAGACTTATGTGACCTTGACAGTGATAACAATGGCCTGATACTTCCACGTTTCAGGACTGAACAAACCAGTCCAGTTACCTTCATTTAAAACTCAATAAAGTCAACTGGGAAACGCTAACAGTGTTCTTCACTGCTACAGACAGATGCATGAAGACCTTGCATTGTTGGATGGGAGAAATGAGCATTTCCACAGCTCCAGGTATAAAAAACGATGAGCGTACAGAGACACATCTAAGTGATTTTTAAGACAAGATTATTTTCCTGGATTTGTTGTGTTTACGTTTTATACTAAGTGAATCAGTGCCTGGAAAAATGGGAGCCAACATTGCTGAAACAATAACGCTTCAATTCACGTCAAATCTCTTGTTTATTAAGTTAGATTATATCAGATTAACTTCTGTTCAGAGAATTAAATCAGAAAAGCAGCTCTGTCATTTTTAAATCAAGCACGTAAGACTAATTTCCCAAGAATTTAACGAGGATTTATTTTGTTTTCCCGCGCATCCTCAGAGAGAGTTTATCTTGTACTCTCTATTGATGTTCATTATGTCTCTGGGTCACCGTGAGGGGAACCAGGAGGGCTCATTTGCCCCAAATGATCGAGATGTTTTTTTTCCACACAGTACTGTGGCTAAATTCAAGTAAACAGAGAGGAGCAGGAGAGGCTGCAGTTTCCCTGACGGCGGTGAAATTTCAGCGGTGCAGATGAGGCCACGCGGCTTACCTAACTAACAGAAACCAACAACAGCAGTCAAAGCCGGCGCATAACAAGGCCAGAAGGGCTCAATCAAAACACTTCCACTTAATACCCTTCACCTCACAGCACAGAGAGCGAGAGAGAGAGTACACATGAAAAGATGAGGCATACAGAGAGAGAAAGTCATTCTGAGTAGAAGAATGAAAGGCTCAATAGGTGGCTGTTTCTCTACCCCCCCTTCCAACGATGAGCGATGCTCTTGACTCATCAGCCATAAAAACAAGTCCTTTGAAGGGTGCTGAAGATTGAGCAGGAGGTTTGATGGAGCTGAAGGACACGAGGAGGGAGGTGGCTCCTACAAAAGCCCAACCCGAGTCGGCACAGGAGGAGAAGGAGGGAGGAGGAGTGAGCTCAAGGCCGGGAACAAACATCCAGAGCGCATGACGAGTTCTGTGCTGGACGGAGTCAATGGGTGGATCAGAGTTTTGGAAGAATCTCCAGGCTTTCATGAGCTCATGTGACTCAGAGTCAGAGAAAGCCAGAAATAAGAGACGAAAAATAAATAAATCTGTCATAATGAGGAGAAGGTGTAAAAAGTGTGATGGATGCGTTATTTTAGCTAATGGAGAAATAGTTCCAGCTTCAAAATAATCTACTCAATCAGTAGTCAGGAGCTCACTTTCTGAATCACGATGAATCATTTAGAAAGAATCAAGTTTGGAGTATTAATATAGTACCAAAAAATGGCTAAAAACAAGACCACATGTCAAGCTTTGCATTGTTTGCAGATTTTCTCTGAACACCCGTCGGTTCCGTTTGAGCCCTCGTCCTCCTGCAGAACGTTTCCGGTTCTACAAGCCGAGGAAGAATGGATACAATTTTACATCAAAATCTTTAGGATTCTTGGAAGTTTTCGAAACAGGACTTGTTTTTAGTCATCCTTTCCATTTTCTATTAAAGCTGAAAGGAAAGGTTTGTTTTGCTCCTCCCAAGGTAATCATGTCTGGAATTTCATCCGTTTAATTTTTTGCCTCATTTTTAACATAGATTTCTTTCCATCTTATTCTTGTGTTTGCGTCTGACTTGTGAGCGTCTCAAAGATTATGATTTTAAATTTATTCAAGATGTTTTCCATGTTTTTTTATTATCGTTTCCAAACAAACCTTTTGTATTTTTTCCCAAATCTGAAATTTAATCTTCAAAAACTCCTCAAAACTGTGCAGGGCCAGTTGGAAATAAAGATGCATTTACAAAATCTGCAAAACTTCCGACTTGAACTCTTTTCTGTATTTTGAAGCAAACAGCTACTGGTATTTACAGAACGCCAAAAGTGCCATAATTCATTACTAAAATGTATAAATATTTCCTTTTAATCTATAAATAATTGAATGAATAATTGATCCTAAACTGTAGAGTTAATAATTAAAGTTATGCATGTCATTAGCAAACTTGAAATACATACAAAATCTAGGCCTAAATCTTGGAGCATGGAAATTATGGAGTTCCAAAAGTGGACATTTATCACATAAAAAAATAACAAATATTTCCAGAATCTACATAACATCACATTTTTAACTTTTTGAAGAAGGACTAAAAAAAACAAACAGATTATTTAAAATCTATGTTTGATTTATTAATATTTTATTTTGGCAAAATCTACAAATTGTCCGATTTTTAAGAGCATCTTAACCTAGACTGACTACTGTAGGTTCATATGGAGGGTGACGAGTGCCAAAAATGTAATAATATATACAACCCCTTAAATTATTTCCTCAATCTATCAAAAATACATTCAATTCAGTTTACTAATTTCAGATTATTTATATTCACAGCAAGTCATCTCAAAGAAATTAATTGCTTTGAAAATGAATACTTAAATATTGAACTGAAAACACAATAAGAAACATTTATTAATGTTCTTATATTGCAACTCTTCATAAATTCATTGTTCTTTCAGCCTCAACCATCAGATTCAGTGGGTGGGGTTTGAGTGAAACTAATATGCATGTTAACCAATCAGATGGAGGCTATTAATGAGCCTCAGCGACAGTCTAAAACCACAAGGTCTATGATAAAACTGACTTTAACCATGTGATAAATAAATTTGCAATGTTTAACTCACTGGATTGTCTAACAGTTAGTCCTCTATAGGAACTGGCTTCAGTTTATCACCTTATGTTGAAATAAATTACATTTTAATAAAGTTTATTGTTTCTTCTGCTTTTTATAGAGTCAGAGTGAAGTCACACTTTTATAACAGTTATGTAAGAATTTATTATCTGAATATTTTGCATGCAACTACGCCATTTATGCATTTACATTATTTAAATAAAAGGTTGCAGACCCGGAATAAACAAAACAAAGTATATAAACTGATCCAACATGTAATGTTTTTTCTGTACAGACTTAAAATATAAGCAGGTATTAAATCAGAAATCTGAGGTTTGCCTCCCTGATTCCTCCTGAGTTGGATGGAGACGTCACATCTCTCCTCCTGTCAGTTTCTCTCTCTCTCTCTTCACTTTCCTCCCACTCCCCATGTCTCATCACAAGTGTCATCAGCACCCACTCCGCTTGATGCGTGTTAATATGGCAACGCCATTGTCTGCCCATTTGTTGCTGCCGTCTCTATTGTTTGCTCTCACACTTGAAGAATTCATCAAAGAAAAAAAAAGAAAGAGAGAAAGGGAATGGGAGGAAAAATAGCAGCAAATCACACAGCTTTCGCACAATTGACTCTCCAAGTCTGGAAGGGCGCATCTTTGTCTTCAAATGGACCAAAAAATACGAGCCGACTTGTGTAATTTTGCACGTATATGATTTGTTCAGCAATTAACCATCCTAGAGTTGGCTGCTAAACAGCAGCCACTGTGCATCCCTGGAAGTAAAAGTGAGAGTGTGCATGTGTGTCCCGGTTCTGTCTTGTGTTCTCCATTCAGAACCCAGAAGTGAGTTGGAGTGTGTGTGTCGGTACCTTTGCTCTGTGGAGGGTTCTGGCTGCGGTCTCGGAGGATGTTGATCTGGTAAACGGCTCCGTAAGGCTCAAACAGCTCCTTCAGCTCCTTCTCCGACCAGGAGCGTGGGATCTGACCCACGAACATCTTAATGGCATCTGGGTCCGGCTGGTCTGAATGCTCCAGCGCCCCGTTCATCTTCCCGGCCGTGCCGTTACTGTTGGACAAACAAGGGAGACGCAGCGTTAGGAGGCGTGGCGACCCAGAATGCAACTGTTGGTTCTGGATCTGGGAAGCTGCTAAAGTTATCATCCATGACAGCTACGACTGCTGTGATGGAGGCAGATACTTTCAACCCAACAGAAAATTTAAATGACAAGATAATCGGCATTCATGCATTAAAGCATCTGTGTCTAAACTTTTGTCTAAATTACATTACAATAAGGAAAATGATCACAAGTCAGATCAATTGGTTCATCTCTATCCAACCCTAGGAGGTTTTTGGATTTGATTTGGGGTCAGAACCTGTCCTATTTCACAAGAGATAAAGTCCGGAACCAAAATACATAGAAATCTTCAGTATGTAACTAAATTATAGGTGAGATTTTAGCTTTTTATTACAGTTATCTCTAGAATTCAGCAAAACTACCAAGAGACACAATTAGACAGGCCATGCGCCAATGGGCGGACCAGGGGGGCGGAGTCCGCCCATTTAGGTAGTGGCCACGCCCGGGACAGTTTAAAACACCGTGCAATGTATTGACCCAAGACAACCAGTAGAGGGTGATGTAGGCTATTAATCGGACTTTTGGATCCAGGAAAGAACACACTTTGAACACCAGAGGTATGTGACAACCGTGGCGTCAAAAAAACACAATAGGAAAAAAAATACTGTTCAACCCCCCCCCCCCTAAATTTCCTTCAGTTCCCTTTGGTCAGAAAGCAGCTCTAACCTCCATGTTAGGATTTATTTCAGATGTTTCTGCTTTAAATATGTGATAAAAGGATAAAAAGACAGATTGGCCCATGAGAGGCTTGTTGCTCGGCTCCGTTTCACTTCAGTCTGACCAGCTAATGGCTCTTTTCAATCACTATCAAAGTCATCCGACATAGTTTGAGACGTATTTGAATGAGGCCAGGTCACACAGAAAGAATTAGATCAATTACCAGCTGGTTCCCTACAGTGATTTTAAATAATTGCGCTGAATATAAGATCTGAGGCAGCTGTAATGACGGGAAAATGCTTCCAACTCCCACAGGGTCACAATGAAGAAGAAAAATCTTTAACATGACAATCCTCTCAACATTTTCTATAGCTAACTGGAACCTTCATTTGTTCTAAGGAAACTTAGAATGTGCCAAAAATCTCAAATCAGGAGTTAAAGAGTCCTCTGAAGCAGGGACAGAAGCGAACTAATAAAACTCTCTGGGGTTCCTTAGCGGCTCCTCACTGAAGGGCGAGGCAGCTTTCAATTCCGCTTTTACAGCCCAATATCCCTGAAGCTGGCAATTTTTACACACACTGACATGACACATCAGCAAACTGACATTTCACTCTGATGCCAAACGTGGATTTTTGATAGGGTTGCAGCGGTGGATCTTCATAGTGTCAGTAACTCCAATTTCATTCCTCCTTTTTACAACCCAGCAACAAAGGTGACATAAACCCTCTCTGCACCGTTTCTTTTGCTGTTTTTCCATAAAAAGATACGAACTGTGGAGAGAAGTGGAGATGTTTCATGGATACATACTCACTGCCCACTTTAACAGGCACACCTGTTATATGGCTTTTTAATGCAAACATTAAATCAGCCCATCATGTTGTTGGAGCCAGACTGGCTGGTCTGAATGTTTCAGAACCTGGTGATCTGCTGAGATATTTCCCCCCCAACCATCTCTAAGGTTTACAAAACTGGTCCAGATGTGTGGATAAAAAAATCCTTCTTAATGTCAAGAGATTGTCTCAAACCCTACAGGTTCCAACCAAGGTCTGAAGAACACATTCTCTTAACACACAACAACATGTGGAATCCTGAAGCAGATGTGCTAGAGAACCGGGAACCGATGCTATAATTCAACCAGAACTGGACCAGAACACGTTGGAAAAATCTTGCCCGGTGTCTGACACCTGATAGTCCAGTAGATTCGGATCCATTGGGGACCAAGATTTAGCTGCTGCTCTTTGTCTAATGAACCAAACCTTTCAAGCAACATGTTTACCTCCTTGCCTGTGGTGGCGCTGCACCAAGATGCACTTAACACAGGGACACTTCCTGTTCCGTGAAATATAAACAAACATGGCGTGGAGTCAGAGTTTAAGACTTTAGAGGTTTTAGGATCGCTCTGTTGTCTTTGGTAAATCATCCAGACAAATACGTTGCAACGTGAGCAGAGAACAAGGCAGAGTTGTTGTTGCGCAGTTGTTTTGGTTGCATTTACCCAGCATGCCCTGAACTATCGCCCGCTTCCTGCTTTTGGAAGCAGGAAAATGCTCCATGCCACAAAGGTCAGGTTATCTCAAACTGGTTTCTTGAACACGACAATGAGTTTCCTGTTCTCCAGCATCCTCCGTAGTCAATAGAATTGATCCAACGGAATAGAGATTGGTTTTTCATCACCGACCTGTAGCTGTTGTGTCAACCAGGGGGCACGTTAACAGAATATTTTCCGTATTTGACTGGATTTTTAAAAAAGGTGACGGAAACATCTGAAGGCCGTCAGTTGTTTTAAAAGCTTAGCATTCATACCTCTGACTACTTCGTGCAGACATGCACATTTCCATCTTCACCTACGGAGTACAGGCGACTAATCAATCAAAAAAACATTCCCATGAGAGGATATGAGCATCATCTCAGGCCTAAACACCGTCCTCAATGCATCTCGCTAACCATGAGCGGTTTGAGCGAGTCGTGGCAACCACCGGTGCATCCTGGGGGATTTCCTCCCCCTGAAGCGATAACTTGTGGGTCAGGAAACGGGTCGTTCAGAGAATCTTTGGAGAAATGTTTCCTGGTTGTAAAACTTTGTCTGAAGTGGCGATTTAATATCCAGTCTCCGGTGTGGCAGCAGATTTAGGCTCCAGACCAACCTCTAAACCTCCATGAGACGTCGACTGTCCGAGCCAAAAATCCAGAACCTTATGACTATAACCTCTGCAGCAAGCCCACTATTTGATTACACACAAGCAGGCGATCATTTCAGTTCCATGTAGAGCAGGAGGAAGATGGAGACTGTGTTTGTATTATAGGTGCAATTGTTTATTTTCATTTTTCATATGTACTTCTTTGTTCAGCTCGTTTGGATTGATTATCATTTTAAATGAATTTAAAAAAATAAACACTATTGAATATGCTATTTTAAAAATTGACCCGTCTTTCAAAATGGCGGACAACAAAAATCTCAGTTCAATATGAAGCAAAATCTTAGGAATTATTCCAAACCTTGTTGGAACTTTCCAGTTTACGGTCAGACTCTGTGCCCGGTATCTAAAACAGGAGGCTGCCCTTCTCCGCTTCACACCAACAACACTTATCTTCACAGAACACACTCGTCGGACCATGCGTCTGGAATGCTAACTCGAGCCGGTCACCGTTTCCTCAGATGTGCAAAGACGAAGAAAGACACTCAGCACCGAAGCCTGATGGACTGCAGAAGGCAACAGAGCATGCACCAGGCAAAGAGACTCGAATGGCTGCAAGCACACACACTTACACACAGAGAAACACACAGCCATCAAAGTCTGTGGTCTGTTTAAAATGGCAAAGAACCAATTTGATGAAACCAAGTCAATAGCCATGTTGCTTTATTGCTCTGCTTTCCCTTTTGTTATTCTGGGCATTAGAGAGGAATTGCATTATCTTAAGAGGGAAAAACAAAGCCAAATCCCAGGCTTGGTCCGCTGACAACACTAATACCACATTATAAAGCTTAGCAAGAGTAAGAGTGAGAGTGAAGGAAGAAAGCAGGAAAAAGTAAAGAGATACAAAGAAAGACTGGGAGTGGAGGAGGAAAAAAACCCATCCAGACCTTTGAACGCGGGCCATCCATCTTTTGCAGAAAGAGCCGAGGCGCTCGGCAGAAACGCCCCATTCCTTAAACGACCTAAAGGACATGTCAAATAAAAACGGAAGGACCGGGGAGGGCAGTCAACGAGCCAGACCGGCGCTAACAGACCTCAGGGCAATAACCGCTCCACACTAAGCTGTCCGATAAATCGTGTAGGCCCGGGCGCCCAGGGAGCCCCGAGGGTTGTGGCTGATGGGGGAGGAAAGGAGAGAAGGGAGGGAGGAAGGAAGGAAGGAAGGAAGGGAGGAAAACGGTGGTCGCTGCCTCTGGATCAAAGCCCGATGTTCCCTAAAAGACGACTAGACCTTAGGAGCCTCGGCGGTCGCTCAGTTCAGACTGCAGAACATCATCCCTTCACCCTCTGACACACACACACACAGCTGATGTTTCAAGAGAATAAGTGGAAACAATCCCTCATTGTTGGCCATTTGTGTGAGGCTCGCGGGGAGCGAGCGAGTCCGAGGGGCAGACGATACAATAGCCAGTGTCAGAGAAGCGCCTGCCTTGTCCAGGACACTGGACAACATTCACTCTGCCTGCGAACACGATAAATAGCTTCACGCCGGAAGGCGTACGAATGCTCACAGACCTATCTTGTCTAGATTGCACGCTCCATCTTTTCCCGAGGTGGTTGGAGGAGGTGACTCTTCCTAACTATGAAGGAATGAGCGCCCCTGTGGCCAGGAATGACAAGGCGTTATTGGAGGAGCTTTAGTGTGCGACTACATGTTTGCCGAAAATGTGTGAAGCTCAGCAGGAGTGTCCTGGGGCTGGGATTAAGTCGTTGAGTGGATCCACTGCTGCCACGGCTTCTCAATCATCCTCCCTTTTCCCTCTTCCTCCCCTACTTTTCTATCTCTCCCTCTCAATTTGAGCCAATTGTCTGCCTTAATGGCTTAAGTATTGCTTCCATCACTCCAGTCTCCCTGCAGCATCGGGGCCACGGCTGAGGGCTGATCTACACTCAGAGTGTGCTCGGTCACACTGTAAGAAAAGTGTCTGGATGGGTCTTTGAAGCAGCTGCTGAGGGCTGTTATTCCCACATCTGACGCATCAAACAGCAGGCTTGTTCAGCCGAGCTGAAGCTGCACTCTATTGACCATAAAAACTTTTGTTCTAAACTCCTCAAAACAGCAACTCTGCAACAATCTTCAGCGTTTTATACAGTGGAACAGCTTCAGACCCAGAAGTAATCCATGACTCCGGTTGGACCAGATTACCATGAGGAACCAACGATTTGCTTCGTCAAGCGGTTGAAATTATATCTGAAAATTGTGTTTTTGGTATCATTCTGATATTATTCAACATTTAAAAACATAACACAAACCTATGGGAGCCTAAATTTACAATTAACTGAATCTGAATCTCTTTGGTAAGCAAATTTATATCAGAACATTTGTCATAGCATTAAACACCTAGATTTAAAGTGATCATTTCTGTGTATGTTGGTGATTAAGTCCGAAATGCTAATGAAATACCCAGAATTCATCTCTGAAAATTAGAATAAGACAATTATAGACATTTTGGCCTCTTGAAAATTATTCTCAAAGCAAAATGCATCTTGGGAAGCTGAATACCTCACCACAACGTTACTTGACAAGCTGTTCACTGGTGTTTGCAAAGCAGCCAATCCATGAACACCATTCGTTCTCTTGCCACAGATTGGCTGAACCCCAAAGAGTAAAGGTAAGGTAGACTGTAGATGTTAGCTTCTGTGGTAACGCTAAGATGGTTACCACTGTGCATATTAATGTAAATTAAGGCAGATGTGGCATTTGAACTATTAAAATAGGCGGTTATCAGTGTTCTATAGGCGAGGTCTCAAATATTCATGGATTTAAGCTGTTCACGGGCGGTTGTGGCCTCTAAACCCACGGAATACCGGGGGTCCACAACAAATTTGGATTATTTCACAATACTCTCAAGAGTGCAGTTTCTCTGTGCACCTTTTCCTACACTAGTTTTTCCTTCCACTGAACTGCCCGTTAATACGCTTGGATATAACACTCTGTACAAGCCAGCTTTTTATTCATCACCTTTTGTGTTTTACAGGGACAAATGTCAACTCAGCAGTAGTCCACAACAACAACATAATATTAATGTGTTAAAGATGCTTTTTATTTGTTATAGAAACTACATTTCGTTTTTCATAATGTCTGCCATAATCATCAAAACTAACAGGAACAGACACTTGAAATATATAATTTTGTGTGTGATAAATCATTACTTTGCACTTTAAACTGGATTACTGCAATAATTGAACTTTTTGATGATTTATTCAGCATAAACAGACCAATCTGTAAAGCTATGGTTTCCGGACATAATCTGCCCAACAATCACCAAGTCAATTTTCTGAATCTCTATAATGATTCATCAGTGTCAGAGTTTGTTGAAATGAACAGACAGATTTGAGTCATTTCAGCTGTTCAGACTTTATGCTGATACCCTGAAAAGCAGAAATCTGGCTTCTACAAACCCACAGCTACTGCATGAGTAGCGAGGAGGATCCGCTTTGAATTTCTAAAGGGAAAAATCCAGACTAAAGTATAAATCCCTTAAGTTACACATGCTAATTTTACTGCACACATCAAACTTTGTCCTTTTCTAAGGCAGCTGCTTTTTACCACCAACACTGAGCCAAAACAGTTAAAGTAAAAATCATGATTTGATCTGGGTGACACCAGTTAGATTATAAAGTCACAGCTAAATAATACCATATGCTGAAATATAAATGAATGCATTTAGGAGTATTATTTTTACGTCATGTCCCTTTTTGCTAAAGTAGATCTATTATTTTTGCGTCTTTGGTTACTTTCTGGAATTAAAAAAGAGGTGAAAAACGGCACAAATTATTAAACTTTGTGTAAATGTCACTAAATACAGTTCTTATTTACTTGTTCCATAATAACTACCTGCCAGTGCTAATTATTTATCACCATGCTAAGAGCTCCAAATGTATCCAAGTAGATATTTACACCTCAGGAAATGAGAAAAATGTCTAAAAGTAATGGAAATCCTCCGTGCTTAATACAAAAATGTGCAGAATCTATGATGAAACCTTCTACGAACTATCCTGCAACGACCATTTAGTCTGGAAATAAACATTCATGTTGTTTAGAAGCAAACCTGGAGCTGTAAATAAACCCAGAAACAACCAAGCAGAGGAACAAAGTGCTGCTGCACCGAGCTCAACAGTCAGCATTTACCAGCTGCGATCCCCTCGGCTGGCCTTGTTCACAGCTGGAGTCTGAATGGCAGCAGGACAGAAATGTGCAACATCCGCCAGCGGGAAAGAGACAGAGGCAGGTAAAAGTGTGCAGATGAGCCGGGGTGAGGAGTAAGCACAGTTCAGAGCTCAGCGTGTGTTCCCCCCCGTCATAAAGCGGACACACGTGCATTTACACGGATCCCGCATGCGTTCACGCACGAGCTGCAGTTCAGGCTGGCTGCGTTGATCCCCCGCCGCTTCTTCCTTCCGTTTCTGCTCGAAAGCGCACATCCTCTTCGACTTCCTTAACCCTGCAACTGCAGCACGCTCAAACACATGACACAACCCCCCTCCCTTCGTCCCTCCCTCCCTCACACACACACACACACACACACACACACACACACACACGGCGGGTTCGCGGCAGGGCCGAGCTGCCACATGACTCCTCTCATTGGCAGGATGCTGGCGGGGTGTGCAACAGGGCCTACAGGGAATCTAATCTTGTTGACAAGTAGAGTGAGAACCATCATTCCCCCCTCTTAGGAAGCACAGCGCCCAAGGTCAGCGGCAAACACCTCAACACACCTCTGTTCACTGATATGCCAGCACACAGAGACTACAGTAGCAGCCTCTGATTCACAAGTTATTTTAACACAAAGAGGCAGAAATCATGAAGCCCTTAATGCTCATATGGTTCATAATGGATCCATTCTTAGGAATGGTTGTTCGTTTCCAAACACAGACGAGAAGACATGTTCCTCTACATGCTGTGATAAAGTATTCACTCCCTTACACATCTATTGTTTCCACTTTTATTTATGCAAGAAAAACAAACAAAAAAAAATCAAGCCAAGCATTTTTGTTGTACTGCTTCAATATTCAGCAATACATAGCCAAAAGTACTGGGATGCCTGCATTTGTGCATTTGCAAGGTCCGACACTGATGTTGGAGAAGACGGCTGAGCTGAAATGCATCCTGACGGTGTTCTATCAGGTTGAGATCCGGAATCAGAACTGTGCAGAACAATCAAGTTCCTCCACACCAAATTCACTCATCATGTTGTGGGGTATAAGAGTCCAACAAGCCACGGCCGTGTTACCCTTCGACTGCGTCAGATTTTTGTATCAGGGCTAAATCCTTAAATACACAAAGTTTTTGTTTCTAAAAGACTAAAAGATAAAAGACTCTGGTAGTAAGAGTTAATTGAGGAGGCGCCTGTCTCCTTGTCAAAACTCTTCCAACATAACCTTTGACCTTGCTTGAGTTCCTTTCATTGGCACAAAGGAGCCAAGCCCAACTCATGAATACGAGCCACACACCACAACCCTCCCACCAGCAAACTTTACACAATCAAGTCAGATTAGTGCTGTTCTCATGGCAACTACCAAACCCAGACTTATCCTTCGAATCAGAAAGAAACAACCATAATTCATCACCCCAGAGAATATTCCATGAAGCTAGCTAGGAAGTCTTTTGTTTTAGCTAACCTGAAGCCCATATGATGTTTGGAGAGTTCACAGTTGACTGTGAAACATGTAGCAATCATGTTGCATTTATCATGGTACCAAGCTTGATTTCACTGAGCTCCTGAGGGCAACCTATTCTACATTTGGAGATCAAATCATACCAAACGCTAGTTTAAAAATCTCATAGGCTAAACAGCAACTGAAGCAAGATTGTAGCATGCTTTGTTTTTATAGTGACAAAAATGCTTTTAGAAATGATTTCAGTCCATTTTTACTAATAAATGCATCTCATGGTAATGTGAAGAATATCATTAAAACCTGAGAGGTTATTGCAAATTTGTTTGCTTTATTTTTGTCAAAAAAGTCAGAAAATTAATATTTTGCAACAGTAAGCTATAGATAGCATTAGCATAGTCTGGTAGTTCAAACTACAGTGGATTAAGGTTTATTTTGATGAACCTATCGCGGTGTACACCGCTCAAAATATTTCCGTTGGTTGTAAAGTAGTTTTAACACCAACTAAACGAGTCAAACATGAGAGAGTGAATTTTTTCTAGAAGTTAGCTAAACGAGCTTGCAGCTACAGATTTGGCTACGGCTTCAGGATTATGTGGATAACCGGAGTAAAACTTGAAAAGAAGCTCAACAGGTTAAAATTGGTTTTTCACTTCACTTTTCACTTCTTAAATTAATAAAAACAATAAAACAAGGAATACTTTGGGCTTTAAGACGTATGTTTGCTACATTTGAAGCCGAGTAACACGGTACAGATCCACTCCGACTGAAACGACAAAACTGCATTAAACAGCTGTAAAAAAAAAAAGTGCAAATTCCCATCAGAAAAAAAAAGACTTTTCAGCTGCTGTAAAAAACAAACTCTAGAGAAGATTATCAACACAAGCAGTGTTTGCTTTCCTGACTCCCTGAAGGCCATTGTGTGGAGCTTATTCCGTCACCGACAGTGCAAGGCGAATTAGTGAGCCAAGCTAAACGAGCGTCAGTCAGTTGTGACTGAATTATGTGGAACACACCTTTAGTCTGCGACAGACTTACAGCGGGAGTAAACCGGCTCCCAGGGGCCCCCGGTACGAGCCAAACGAGGGAGTGTGCATATTGCCAGTGAATCACTTGAACTTCACAATAAACAGTTTTCCGCCTACATTTGGTACAGTTCTGGCAGACTGTACGCGCCACATTTCATACATTCATTATCACCGTTCCTGTGCTGCAGGGTGGCAGCTTTGATGCAACCCGTATCTGCGATTAAACTATGACCGGCTGAAAAGGCTCGGCTCTATGTGGGGACCGTATGATTGCCTCCAATGTGTACATGTGTGCCTGCGTGTGTGTGGATGCATTTGTGGTTGCCATGGAGACGGGCAGCACATGCGTCGCATAGAAACGATCAGATAAATGTCACAGTTGCTTAATGAAGCTGCACCGGTGCCCCGACGCTCGGCTAGCTCTGCGCTAACGAGCTCCCGCACGCTGCCACCCGCTAATGGGAGGAGACACTCTCACATAGCGAGAGAAACACGTCTCATTTGGCTCATCTCTCATGTTTTATATATCCAGATTGCATGGAAAGAAACTATGGATTACTCCGTTTTTCTACGAATTAAGCTGCCTCTAAGATACTCACTGGAAATCCAGTCAGTGCAGCTTTTATTATTGGTTCGTTTCTGCTGTTACTGCTTCATAAAAAGGACATTATTTGAAATCAAAGCGAATATTTGTTTTAAATAATAATTATGTCTACTTGCTCAAAGTGGCAGGATAAGTTAAACATTCCTGGGTCAGTTCAGATTTGTTCTTTTTTTTCATTACTATTCTTGGTTAAATTTATGATACAACCAGCTGTAGTAAAACAATAAAAAATATTACATTACATTCAAAATGAACAATATTCTTCAGCTTATTAGACTGAAATATATATTAAAAAAAAACTTAAAAAAAAAATTATTTCAACTTAAAAATGATTTCTTCTTTATAAACCAGATTCTAATTCAATTCAACACCTAGAACAGTACATTTGTTAGGGATCACAGCCGCCTGCAAACAGCTAAAATCCATGGATACCCTAAAAACACTTTGAACTGCCTATTTTAAAAGGTTCAAACAACAAATAGGCCTTAATATTCATTAATATGCACACTGGAAACTGTCTTGACAAATCACCAGAAGCTAACATCTACAGTCGTCCTCATCTCCAAACTTGGGGGTTCAGCCAATCAGCAGGAAAGAAAATGAATGTTGCGCCGGGATTGGCAGCTTTGCCAACGACAACCAATATCGTGTCAAGTCGCGTTGTGGCTGTATTTCAGTTTCACAAACGGCATTTCTGTTGGAATATTTTAGATATGCTCTGGGGAAAAGACTGGAAACTGGAAAATTTGGAGTAAATTCTTAAAAAAATAAATAAATAAATCAGCAAATGATGGACTTCAAAAAGTGTGAGGGTCCACTACACGCTTATTTTGCAGCTTTGAGTTATTGTTGGCCATCATTTTGATTTCACTCTGGCCCTCAGAACAACCCCCTGCAGATCCAGGATCAGAAAAATACCCAATAATGAATCCGAGACTGAGTTCGGTCCGCTGGAGTGGAGATCTGGTATTGCCTCTGGTTCCTTACTCTCTTCTCTATCTCTCTGCACTTATACTGCCTCCTATGATGAACAGCTTTGTGTTTCCAGTGAGGGAGATGCAGCCCCACAGCATCACACTGCCTCCACCAAAAGCTTTTTGCCACTGAAGCAGTCGGCCTACTCAACCCTGCCAGAAACTAATATTGCATTGTCGGCTGTAATTGGATATTGGTCAAACAATAGTTCAAAAACTCTAACTATTTCCTGTCTAACTTTAAAATAAGCGCATGGAGGAGTAAAATCCTTGGTATTCATCATCACTTGATCTCATACCACATTTAGGCTGATCCAGTCCAGATTTGAGATATTGTACTTTAATTGGTCCAGATGGTAAAAGAACTCATGAAAGAGTTAGAGGACGGCTCCATTGGACTGATCTGTGAGCCATAAACATAATAAAACCCAACTGAGATCTTGTTTTGTACTTAAATGTTGCGAATGTTATAAAAACAGATGAACACATGCAGAAATGTCAGTCAGGTATTTTAGATTGATGCATTTGTTGGAGCCTTGGAGAATAAAAATGTATTCAGCCCTTCGTTCCCCGTCTTTATTGTCTTTCTCAGTAAACACAGTTCAGTCTAATCTTTAACACGCCTGCTTGTGACTAACTGCTTTTCAGTGACATGCATTAAACAAACCTTGGAAATAAATAGAGCTTTGAACAGATCACACCTGAATTCGTTTTTATTTGCTGGAGCCGAGAATCCCAAAGAAAACACTTAACAGCTGCATTAAAATCACTTCTATGATTCTCCTGCATCTCTCTGAAGCCGAGGGATTTTCAGACCCAGTCGCTGATGAGTGAAGCAGTTTCCCATCGTCTTCCCCTTTTCACACCCCATATGTGTGCGTGTGTGTGCGGAGGTCATTTAAACACAAACCTCAGCCATGTATTAGTCATCGCCTCGTCTCTTTATTACATACACGCCGCAGCTTTTCACATAGATCCCAGGAGCCTTGAGGAGCAACAAGGTGACGAAGATCGTCACATGTGCAGGAGGCGATCTACTTACAGCAGGGCGGAGGTAAAGAAAGGAGTGAAAGCGCTCTGCTGTGGTCTGTTACAAACGGCGAATATGGCGACAATATGAGCCTTTTTCCCCATAAGAGAAAATGAAAGGACACATTATGCTGATTGTGACCAACTGTGCAACTAAAGCAGCCGACTTAATAAAGCTTGGTTGGATGAATAAAGGTTCTGCAACTACTTAACCAATGATTTAATATAGGTTTGAGTGTGATGCCTTTAGCTTTTACAAAATCACACCAATGAATAATCAATAAAACGTTGAGTAAGCGTTGCATTGAAAGTACCCCTAGTTCTTCATCTCCATTTTAAGATGCTTGATTTTACTAAATGAAATAATTAAAGGTAGGGATGTGTATTGGCAAAATTCTGGCGATACGATATGTATCACGATACAGGGGAGACGATACAATATATCGCAATACTATGAGTAAGACTATATATTGTGTAGGGATGTAAGAAAATATTGATATACCGATATATAGCGGTATTTTATTTCCCGATATTGTATCGAATTTCAAAACAAAAATATAATTTTTTTTAGGATTTGAATGGAACAATTAATGATGACAGTAATTTTTGTAGTAAAATTAAAAAGTATAACTGGTAGTTTGTGGCTGTTTTTCACCTTCTTTGTTCCAGTGGATCGACTAGATCTAGTAATAAAACTGGACGTATTAAAGGATGAAACAGGTTAGAGTGTTTAGAATGATGGGACAGTTTTCCTACGGTTAAATTGAGTTTTAAAAATCACAATATATCGTCTTACGCATAATAGCGCGATATATCGTATCGCCTACCCTGTATCGCGATATGTATCGTATCGCCAGAGTTTTGCCAATACACATCCCTAATATTGTGATTTTTAAAACTGAATTTAACTGTAGAAAAACTGTCCCATCATTCTAAACACTAACCTGTTTCATACTTTAATACGTCTAGTTTTATTAGTAGATCTAGTCGATCCACTGGAACAAAAAAGGTGAAAACGGCTACAAAACTACCAGTTATACTTTTAATTTTACAACAAAAACTACTGTCATCATTAATGGTTCCATTCAAATCCTTGAAAAAACAACGATATTTTGTTTTGAATATTGATGCATTATCGGGAAATAAAATATTGCGATATATCGGTGTATCAATATTTTCTTACATCCCTAATTAAAGGCGTTATTAGAGTATCTAACTCAGACATACACATGGTTCAGTGTTTGTGTTTAGCCGTGCCTTTAACTGGGTGCACTTTTATTTTTCATAGAAAGTACCCCTTGCTCAGTACTCGGTTTTTCTATGACTAAATCTTGTCCCTGAATCTACCATAGTAAATCACCAGTTAACCTGAAGCTGGTTCTGCTTTAGTCTACTCCCTGCTCTGAAGTTGTTCCTCTCCACTGTTGCCACATGCTTCTCCAGGTTGACCTGCCTGTGCTTCCTAACCGGCATTTAAAGCTGAATCTGTATATTTAGGACTAAACTGGACTTTCTGTTTGAAGAAGACGTGAACCAACCCAGGTTATGCAGAAGGAAGTTGGAGAAAAACAAATATTTATTCTAAATGGCTGAATGATAAATATTTCCGCACATCCTACAACATGTTCTTTCTATATCCGTTAGTAGTTCAGATATGCTGGTTTGATCTAGTCATTAAAATTCATCCAGTATCAACATGAAGACAGCTGGAATGCTACTATTAGATGTTTACAGCTGCAAGTTTAAGGGGTTAGAATAAAAAGGAGTTTTCATAAAAGCTGATTTTATTCAATAATTTCCACACAAATTTAGATATTCTTACATTGAGATTAGTCCTAGCCTGTGGCCTTAAAGTCTGGTATTTCTTATTTTCACTGCTTTTTAGTCATAAATTATTCATGCACACAAAAAATTGTTTGGATCGCAAACACCTTATGACCTGTATTATCTCAGTGCACAACAGCTGACTTCATTCTCTGGCACATTCTTCGAGTTAAATCCGTCTCAGTGAATAGGTATATTTACAGACAGAGTATGATTTTGTAAAAAAACTGATGACTGAGAAGGAAAACTTCCTGTTGTTTCCAGACTTGGATGCGATCCCAGATGTGGAACAACTAATAACCGTGCAGCTTTTTGAATGAAGCTCGTTGTTGAGGAAAGCCCCGAACTGGCGATGAACCTGCATACGAGCCAGCGGCCTGATTCCTGCAGATAAAATGCTCAACACGAGCGTCTTCAGCGTTCTGAGGTCAGCCGGCGCTTCTTTACCTCCACACGATCAGGTCTGCTGTGCCTCCTGGTTTACAACAATAATCTGGAACCAATATGTTGATGAAACAGAACAGAGTTTAAAGAGAGCTGAATTTTATTAAAAAACCTGCTTCCTTTCTTCATCCTCCTCCTCTTCTTCAACAGAGCAGCTCCCAGAATTATCTTCCTCAAATTATGCTTTCTAGCTCACATCAGCATGACTGGGAGTTTCTATGTGTGTGTGTGATGGAGGGAAGGAAGGGGAAAAGGAATTAAAGCATCTTAAAGCCTCAACAGCAGATTGGTCAAATCCAGGCAGCAGCAGCAGCAAATTTCCCCCTAATCTCCTGCACACTTCCTCTCCTCTCCTCTTCACCTCCTCACTCTCTCCTCTTATCTCCTCGCAGTGGGAACAAAAAGTGTGGGGTAAGGGTAGCTTGGGGCGCTGGGTGTCAGGTAGGTGGGAGCTTCTTTGGATGACAGCTCTGCGGGAAAAACGTGAGTTTTGTTGTTGTCGTCGTGCCAGCTCCCTTATCTGTGGTCGGGAAAATAAAGGCTTCAGCTCCGCGTCTCTCCCCCCTTCATCACCTTCCGCTCCTCTAACTCAATCTCTGGTTGTTTGCGATCTTAATTAGAAACAGCTTGTTGTAGTGGCGCGAGACGGCGTGTGCGCCTGCGCGGGCGGCCGTGCAACGAAATGGCACCGGCTCTTGATTGTTTGGCATCGCTCTGCTGTGGCTGCTCTCTGCCAGAAGTTATCATCTGACTCGCCAACGGGGATGATGGCCCATTTGACTAATGCTGCTCCATGAAACAGGACAGAAAAGTCCAAAGACTGAGGACAGTGTAGAGAAATGACAGAAACTCAATCACTTCTCTGAAGAGTAAATTATCTTAACCAGTGAGTTCTCATCGGTATTATATGATCATATTGGAACTAGTCACTCATACGATCAATAATAAGCTATTCTAGTAATCATGCTAATGATTAAGTGAAGTTTGTCACTCTTCACTGCAAAAAACGATTTTCAAAAAAGTAATAATCCCTTGTTTGTGGACATGCTTTCATATTTTTTCAATATGTTGTCTTATCTCAAGAAATATTTTCTAGAAAATACTCACTTGTTCCATTGGCAGATTTTTTTCTTAGCTTATAACAAGCAAAAATATCTTGTAAAATTTATTTTTAACTTGTTTCTGGAGTAGCCTTTCTTCCAGTGTAAGTCCTATGATGTGGCTTTTGTGACTGAAGGCTTAAAAAAAGAAGATGGCCGACGTGTGAAGATTATTAGTTTCTAGATGAATACAATGAAGATGCTTTATTACACTGGAAAAAGGCTACTCCAGAAACAAGTTAAAAATAAATTTTACAAGATATTTTTGCTTGTAATAAGCTAAAAAAAAATCTGCCAATGGAACAAGTGAATATTTTCTAGAAAATATTTCTTGAAATAAGACAATATATTTAAAAATATGAAAAAATGTCCACAAACAAGGGATTTTTACTTTCTTGAAAATCGTTTTTTTCAGTGTTTGACTTAAATTCAAAGGTTTTGGAGGATGATTTGTGGTTTTAAATACTAGCAGTAACTCTGACGAGGCTGGAAGAGAAAGACAGAAGGAAGATCCATCAGCTCCAAGCCACCAAAGAACTGACACTCTGGTACTCTCCGAGATTTTTGTGTCTCAAGCTGCCGACGCAGTGTTGCTCAGCCAGGATGGTGACCTTAACGCTGGCTGGTGGCCTCTCTCCAGGCACTGACCTCTTCATAGAAGCTACACCTGGTCTGGCGTTCTGCTTAGCTGTGACACTTTCCTGGAGGGGGGCATCGCCAAAGCTACCACTGCCAACAACTTCAAGTTTCCCGTCTCTAGATGACACACCTGCCCCTGTCTCTTGGTGTTTAACTCTCTCTCTCTCTCTCCTAGATAAAGCTACAAGCTGAGCTTTTCCTGCCACAAACTTTCTGTGCTCTTTCATCCTATAGCCTTTAAAACTGACTCAGAGCTGATCCGTTTAGCTGCGTTTCTCTCCTAGATGAAGCCACTAAAGAAGCAGCTAATGCATTTAACGTTTTACTTTTCTTGAAGATAGAAAGTACCCCTGGATCAGAGCTTCTGTGTTTTTTTCTGTATCTGCTTTGTCTACTAAAACCACCAGTCCTAGCCGTTAACACTGAACCAGGTTCTGGTGGAGGTTTCTTCTTGTTAAAGGGGAGTTTTTCCTCTCCACTATCGCTACATGCTTGTCCAGGAGGAGTGAATGCTGCAAGCAAATAACTCGATGCAATCTCCTGGGTTTCCTTAGACGGAAAATGTTTAAAGTTTTTGTTTGATAACTAGGATTAGTTGGAATAGATGGATGATTTGATTGGATTTACTTTTGTCTTTTTTGTTTAGAGTTCCTTGAGACAACGTGTGTGTTGTGACTTGGCGTTATGTAAATAAACCAAAAAAATTTTCTAAGAATTTTCTCTGATTCTTATGTAATTGTTTATGCTTAAAACTCCCTGTTTAAGAAAAATATGAATCAAAACCAAAATCCTTTTTTTCTCCCAATTATCCAATTTCAGGATTTTTTATTTTGTCCTAAGAACCAAATTGTAAAACAGACGAGCTGGATTGTCTGATTATCCCAACTGGGCTCCAATTCTTGGTTCTGTTGGTTTCGGGAAAAACTGTTTGTGTGACTCAGCACTGACAGATCTACTAGGAATGAGAATGAATTCATTTCAAAAGTTTACTAATGTGTCAATTAAAACAAGATTCTTTCATTTAAAGAGTTTTATCTGATATATATTAGGATTCATCTAAATAAACTATTTCACCACAAGGGTTAATATCGCTACATTTAGACCATAAAATTACCAGATCCTCCAGGATTAAATATGATTTAATCTCAGACTAGTGGCATGTATTGAAGCCTTCTATCCAAGAGTGTTAGAGATGCAGATTCATGCAAAAGATCAGATTTCTGAGTTTCTAAAACATTACATCTTGGACAGGATCTCATCTGTCTAAAAGGTGCAGAAAAGTCACCTCTGCTTGGAGTCTAGTTGTTAGAGTTTGTAGGTTTTTACTACATGTGGCAATAAATCCCGTTGGTGCGCTGATGCACACTGGATGTGACACTGCTATCAGGGACATGGAGCAGAAAACCACAGGGTGTGGTGTTAATAAAATAAAAATAAAAAAATGTAGCGATGTAGCCAAAAAGCGAACACCACTGATTTAACAACATGAGTGCATTTATTCAGCTGGCTTCAGCCCAATTCTGCCACATTGTGAGCGAACCGCTGTGCAGTTTGCAGAACGAAGGTTACAAAAGCTTCGCATTACCTCCATTAGCATCTGGAGAGGCAGCCATTTTCATGTAGCACACCGTTAAAAACAGGGAAAAAAGCTGCCCAAATTGTCTGTGCACCTGTTCTCTGAAGGTGTTCAGAATGTTACTGTGGGAAAGACGGGATGGGATACTTTCATCAACTACTACTACTACTACTACTACTACTACACACACACTATGCAACCTCAGAGGAAGGACTGGTGGTGGTGATGCTGGTGGAGGTTTTGGAGAGAAAACTGGCAGCGAAAGCAAGTGGAGTGGAACGTGGAGGAGACAGACAGCGAGGAAAAACTGATTTATTCCCAAGCGTCGGAGGGCAATGTTTGTGTTTGTTTTCAGAATGATGGGGAGGAAGAAAAAGTCCATCGCAGCAGAGAAGTTACTCTTTCTGCGAGAAGGCACATCTGTAAGCTCTTGTTTGCGCTGTAATTTGCCTCGTAGATCATTTCACGGTGGTTGCAACAGAGCTCTTGTGCTTCTGACCTCAGGCACCCTTTAAAAATAAAATACAACCGAGGCGTTTTGTCCACATCTACAACACATTCCTCAAACACACACATGCCGAGACACAGCTCCCCAACTCTGTTCATGTGCTGCTCTCCTTTACGTTTTCTCTTATTTCATGCCTTCTGTCGCTTTTAAAAACATCCACTCACTCCCTTAGCTTGGATTTAGGGTTAGCATGTCCAAAAGGTTGCACAGACAACTTCTATGCTTTTACCGTTTTGTTCATATGAATGTGACAAGTTGTCCGATCTCAAGCTTGAAGCTGTTTGGGAACTATTTTGTTAACGAACTTTTTGAGGCAGACGTGAAATTCTGTGAGAAGTTTGTGCTAGAATTCAAATTAAAACTTAGTGCCAGGATTAAAACCTTCATCTTTAGCCCAGTCCCTGTAGATTTAGCCCTGCTTATCAATATTATGTATTACCAAAATATGTATGTGGGTCCCATAAGGACTTTGCACAGGTTAGGTAGGAACAAACTGGATGTTGGTCCACTTGTAAGAGACTTGCTTGGGATGATGTCTATTGATTTGAAATGAACACAGAGCAATTTCTAATAACGTTTCTTTATATGTATTTATATCGAGTGGGGAATTATAGAGAACGCTGTAATGATCCACTTGTGAAAATAAATCTGTTGGGCTTCTCTGTCGCTCAGACATCAATTCTGAGTGCCACACTAAATATGTAATTAACAGGAGGCTACACTTTAGACCTTTACCTATTCGTGATTGAGTAGTCGCTTATTTTTGTGTGGAACGTAATTTGCACTACTACTACTTGCAAATTTCTTCATAGAGGATGTCTAGAATTTTAGAAAGAAAATGCAGCTTGGGAAGCTGGAATACCTAGATGCAATGCTACTTCACACACTATTGGCTGGCGCTTATAAAGCAGCCAATCCAGGAGCACCCTTTATTTTCCTTGGCAATGATTGGCTGTACCCCCAAGAGAAGAGATAAGGAAGACTGTAGATGTTGGCTTCTGCTGTAGTGCTAAGACGGTATCCACTGCGAGTATTATTGCATATTACGATATATTTAGTGGTTGAACTTGAGGTCTCAAGTACAGTAGATCAAGTAAGTGGTTTGCAGGTGGCTGTGGTTCCCTAACCAACGCAACAACACATCTGGGACCTATATGTGTCCCACGTTTTACCCAGAATTGTCCTGCATCAAACCTAAATAGGAAATAAGACCAGGCAACCCAAATCTGGGTTCCTCTGGGGTTCAGGGTTTAGGCTTTACAGAGCACACTCACGATGTGTCCCAGTGAGCCGGTTCATAACTAAACAATTCATTGTGAATAAAAGTAAAAACACAATACATCCTCCAGCAGAACCAGACTCGGGATGGGCAGCTAACTACCCACAGTGTCCAACATCAAAAGACTTGACTTTTCATTGGGTGCCAAGTTTTGTTGGGGAATATTTTGGTAATGGTGAGGACCATGGGGGATCGCAGGCTGTAATGAGGGCAATGCTCTGGTGAAGAAGAAGATAACCCCAGAGCCAAGCTTCTCCTGGCCCTTCTACAGCTCAACCCTCAGCTAGGTTCATGAGATATAGGCAATGGTAGAAACCTTCCTCTGCAGGACGGATGGAGTCAGTCTGAGGTTGTCCTGGAGACCTCCCTTTGGAGGTTTTCCAGCCACCTACCACTGATAGGAGACCCCAGGTGGACCAAGGTGTCTCTAGAGGGACAATACTTCAGTTGTGGACAGGGAACCACTAGAATGAGCGAGCTGCTATCTCCCCGACCTGATCTTGGATCAGTGGAAAACAATTCAGGGCAAACCTGTATTCTCTCTTTGAGCCAAACCTCTTGTTTCACAAACCAGAGAGCTTGTGGTTTATATTGTTTTTGTTGATTAGTATAGTTCTTCTTTTTGGTTTTAATATGTCGTCTCGACTGATTAGTTGATGAGTATCTAGTATCAGTTCTTAGAGCTGTAGCCCATGAAATGCAGCAGTTCCCACTCTGGACTGAGAGATTGCTGAGAGATTTCCACAGAGAGCAGCAGGACATCCTCTGAATGCGCACAGGTATAAGGATGAAGCGGTAATGCTGTTAGTGGAGGGGCTGGGTGAGATGAAGGTGGGGAAGAAGTGGGTGATAGCATTAAGGGGTATTATTGTGGGTGGGGTGTTCATTTTCATTAGGTTTTATGGGTTGGAAAAACATTGTCATGCATACCAATTAGAGCTGGAACAGATGGTCCAGTGTGGCTGGATGTTTCATCTCATGCAGATGCTCGTGTGTGTTCGGCGTAAGGAGCAGGAGCCCGACAGAAACGACCGAGGCAACATCACCAGGCCAGTCAACAGGAGGGGGGCGAGTTCAGGCTGACAGCTGCTCCTCCACTTCCTTTCCCCATCTCCTATCCTGCTTCCTTCCCTCTCTGCCCTCCGTCCCCGGTCAGCCCCTCCAGGGCCAAATTAAACCTTGATCAGTCTGTTCAACAGTCTCTCCGAGGAGGGAGCCATATGCTGACATATGCTGACCGGGGGGGGGGGGGGGGGGGGGGTAATGGGGAGAAGGTTCGTCTATTTATTCACATGCATGCATGAGTCTGTGTGTTTGTGTGTGCACGGAGAGCCCAGCGCCTCTGTGAGGTCCCCGATGCAAACACTGTCAAGTCAACACAAAGGTTTGACTGATACGGGTTTCCAGGGGCCAAACGGGAGAGTTTTCCCTCCGCCTCTAGCTGCCATTTTTCATTCCACTATCTGGGTATCGGTTTGGTGGTTTCTCTTTTTTTTGTTTGGTTTCAAGTCCGCTCGTTCTCCAGTAATGCATGTGTGAGAGCAGAAAAAGGCTTGTGCAAAAGCATCAACCTAGCGAGCAGATGCTTAGAGAATATACTAATAAAACCATTTCCCCATGATAATGATTCAAATCAAGACTACAACAAGTGGCCTAGGTGGAGAGATTTGAGCATACAGAGCTATTCAATTAATTCAGCAGGCAGAAACCTCCACCTTCTGAGTAACAACTCAATATTTGAGCTTTTAAAATGTTTCCTATGGCCTGCTCTACACGGAGATGAAACGGGTAGAGGTTCAAAAACAGGGTTTACAAAAAAAAGGCACCACAATAATTAAATTGTGTGTCCACACAAGCCGGCTTAAAATGTTGCAGTATATATGCGGGGCCCACTGGTGGCGCTGTGACAGGGCCACATAAACACAGAAAACACCGAGCATTAACAGTCAACCCGGTGGCAAACACGACAAATCCAGCTTTAAAGGAGAGTTTTAATCAGATGGTGTCTGTGGTTCTACGGATCAATTTCTTTTGATCAGTAAATCATATTCTAGGATTCATAAGAAGGTCAGTATTTGCTTTATTAGAAACGCAACACCATACTGCGCGGGGTTTCAAACATGATTGTTTACGTTGTCCTGAAACGGCGGCTCCCTGTGGATGAGACGCCTATTCGATGAAATATCTTTGCTGCTACGCCTGGTTTCATCTCTGTGTAGACAGGGCCTAAATGAAAGGTTTAACGTGTTTTCTTTTATGGTTAACAGGTGTAGTAATGATTTTAAATATAAAAAGGTATTAAAAAGGCACGTTTTAGAATAGAACGGAACGACTGCTGCATGAAATATTTTTCCTGGAGTATTTTCATCACATTTCCAAGGACTACTCAAAAAACTGAATGTTCTTCACTCATATGTCAGTCTTTGTTTTAAAAACACCAAAATAGTAATGAAATCACATCATAAACTTCTAAATCGTACAAAGTTGATATAGAGTAAAGTAGTTTTAGTGGCTCTAGACATATCTCAACTAGTAGAGCAAAAAGGATTGCAAAGGTTGCGATCTCCGCTCTTTATTTTAGCTACTGTACGCTGCTAACAGAGAGCAGTGCTAATCTACTCTCTACACCAGGGGTTTCCAACTCTAGTCCTTAGGATAGACTGTCCTGTAACTTTTACATGCATCCCTGCTTCAACACACTGGAAAGTTGCAGGACTGCAGATCTCACAAACCCTGGAAATGGTGGGTATCCAAGGACTTTTCATGGCCAGCTCAACCAGCCCTCGTCTTAGTCCAGAAAAGCACATCAACTGGACTTTTTCAGCCCTTTTCACACCCATCTTTTACCTAAATGAAAACTAAAGACATCTCTTCTATGTCCAATAAAGTTTGCTTTGGGGTTTGGGGACACCTTTTTTTGCAGCAGAGTTGGCGTTGGTGCCAACATCCAAAACACACCAAACCAAGCTCATACTACTGTCAAGATTATCATATTTGTAGGAAATATCAAGATTAGTAAGAGTAAAGTAAAAAGGTAAGAATATGGTGAGGAACCAACCCAGATCAACGATTTAGACTGGGTTAACTGCTCTAAACAGGTTCTGGACCCCTAGGCTAGATGCAATAGAACATTCACTGTCGGCTCTGGATGGGGGATTGCTGCAAAGGCAATCACTCAATGCAATAAGATGGACAAAATGGAATGTTTGTATAAATGTATTGAAATGACTTCTTGTTAAGTGCCTTGAGATGACATCTGTTGTGAATTGGCGCTATATAAATAAACTGAATTGAATTGAACTTTCTTATGTAAAAATGGAATTTATTTTGACCAGCTCTCAGCCAAGTCAGTCTGGATATTCTTACCTATAACCCATGAGAGCTGATCTGAGCATCATCTCAGACCTGGACACCGTACCTATGCATCTTGTTAACCAGGAGCTGACGGCGCGTGGAAGAGTTACTGAGGTTTGGAGCCAAAACCAGACACCTTTTACTTTATGCTCCATAAAACCAGTTTATTCGATTTTCCTCTGTACGTTCTGTTGAGTACAAGCTTTCAGTGCTTTGAGTCATGTTGTAGAAGCTGCAGGTTTAGAAACAAACAGTTCAAAAGCTCAGAAAGAATCCCCGAACCATCCAAACGGCTGGATAACAGGGCAGGGTAAGTGAGAAAGTATGTTGTTCTTTTTGTGTGCGTAAATTGGGCGAATCAGCCCTTTTACACCCTCCCAGCGGACGCAGTCTGACACTTCAAAGGCTGCCTTGTACAACTCCTCGTCTCTTCTCGCCGGCCATCCTCTCGGAGGCTCAGCTTTACAATCGGCGGCGGCGAAAGGGGGATACAGGTGCGCCTCCCCGCTTCACAGACTTTTTCATGAGTAAAATGCTGTGGCTGCGGCGTTAGCCACGGCTCAGTGACTCTGAATGGGGAGGCGCTAACAGGCTAGCGCTGCAGTCCCGGAGCCCATTGATCTTCGCCGCTCACTAATAGCAGACAGTGGAGACTCCCGGCTCTCCAGGGCCATTAGAATGCATGAGTGGGAAACGTGCTAAATGGGACAATACACAGAGGTGTGTACAAGGGTAAATACACTCCAGTTCATACGCGGAGACAGACCCAGCTGGTGAGCCCCACTAACATTCTTTCGCCTAACCTTGCGATTGCATTACCCTGGGTGTTTGTCTCGCACGTGTTGCGATATACGGATTAGGCGCAGCGTTACGGCGTGACTGATGCTGCCTTATTTAGGGCCGACGTTACATTTCCAAGCTATTATTTCAGACCTGCAGGGACAAGCCGTGGATTTGAGTGTGACAGAACGCAGAGATAAAAACAGAGGAGTATTTTGGTGGTTCTGTGTCTTATCTCCTGAACAGTAAGAGGAGAAAAACGGAGCGGCCTGTATGCTCTCCATCCCTCTAAATGTTTAATGAACTATCCCCTCCCTCCCTCCCTCTCCAGCTCTCACCCATCCTCTACTTTTGCTCACTCCATTCCTGTTTGTCTACATCTCTCTTCTTGCAGGCTACCACACGGTTGCACTGGTCCAGGATGAGATCTGAATGCTGACGAGGGCAGAGACATTTCATCCTGCGGCCAGTTAGGATCCAGATTTCCCATATGCAGGATTTGATCCCACTTAGCTTTTTTCTCTTGACCCCTGAGGTTGTGCTGTTTGTCGGTCTTTGTTCTGCAGGCTGGGACCACATGCAGATCGTCGTCACATCTGGTACCGTTTAGAAAAAAAGGAATTGGCTTTTCAAGATAAAAGCTGCTCTTAATCTACAGCTCAGTTCATTCTCTTACCTACGAGTTCATTGTCCTCATGCTTGACACCTAAAAAAGTTGCTTTCAGATGTTTAACAGGCCAAGAACAGTGAATATCTACTTTTAATCTACTAATATCAGCATATAGGGGGATTATTACTTTATCAACGCTGCATGTGTGTTAGACTGCCCTTTAAATTAGCTCCGGTTCCCATTGTTATTATTTGCAGTTATCTTGCAGTTGCGGTGTTGGTTAGCGATGTTAGCTTATTTGCTAGCCAAGGAGGGTCACCTGATATGAAGTGATCGCTGCAGATTGTTGCATTTTTAATAATTTGCTCGTTCCAAATGCTTCTTCTGATAGCTTGGTACCAAAGATGTCTTTTGGGGCAAGTTGATGGAATTCTATAGGACTTGTAGTTTTTTTTTTTTTTTTTTATCAAAGTGATTTGTGCAACCAACAGCACAACAAATAACTAAATCAATAAACCAAGATTCCCATGAGAGCATCTGAGAATCATCTCAGACCTGGACATCGTACTCAATGTGTCTCGCTAACCGGGAGCTGACAGCGCATTGACGAGTTACTGAGGCGTTGGAGCGCGTCACATCCAAGAGCCCGGTGTCGTACCAACCACCTGTGCATGCCGGGGGATTTCCTCCCCCTGAAGCTATAGCTTGGGGGTCAGGAAACGGCTCATGCAGAGAGCCTTTCTGAGTTTTAATCACTTCGACTGGAGAAATGTTTCCTGATTTCCAAACTGTGGCTCAAGTGGCGATTTAATGTCCAGTCTCCAGTGTGGCAGCGGAGCGCAGATTCAGCCTCCAGAACAACATCTAAACCGCCATGAGAAGTCGTCTGTCCGAGGCCAAAATCCAAAACCTCATGACAAAAACCTCTGCAGCGATCCCACTATCTGATTACGAACAAGCAGGCGATCATTTTAGTTCCATGTGGAGCAGGAGAAAGATATGAGACTGTGTTCAGGCCCCAGCAGGTGAACTGTTCGTAAATGCAATCATTTAATTTTATCGTTTACATGTAGTTCTCCGTTCAGCTTGAATATTTAAAATAAAAAATAAAAAATAGTATTGAATACATTTTAAAAAACTGATGGGTAAAAATTGGCTGTGTTTACATGTGCAAAATGTCTTTAATCGGGTCATAGTTCGGATTAGAATTTGACTGTGTACATGGGCTCTGAAAAAATGATTCTGATTATAACCACCATTTACATCCGCCACACGTTCGATTGGAATAAATCATTTGGACATGCGCCGAACGATCTAAAATACCGAAAACGGCCGTAGAAGAAGAAGTAGCAGACTTCTGCTGTAAACAAACATGGCTGCGAATGTTTAAAATGGAGCGGTACGAAGTTCTTAAGAGTGTGCTTTTATTTTTTTCTGGTCACGGTTTTACATCTACAAGCCTTTATTGTTTTGCACGCAGTCAAATTCTAATCTGAATCTCTTTATTGTTTTACACCGAGGTAATGTACGTCTACGCATGACGTAACAGACATGCGCAGTAATGACCGACATTCGGAATAAGTGTTTACATGAACAGCGATCGGATTAACAATCGGCATAACCCAGCCGTCTCAATCGGAATGGAATCTTGATCCGAATGAGTGTTTACATGAAGTGTTTTTATTCTGATCAGGCTTTTAATCCCCTTACTTGTGTCCATGTATACGCAGCTATAGATTATGACTGGATTTTTTTGACCCACGTTGGTCAAAATGACGCACAACAAAAACGTCTGGCATGACCTACAGTCCCAAATCATCTTTAGCTTTGGGAAACCAGAAGTGGCAGATTTTAAAATACAACAATATGTTTGTGTCTGCACCAAAATATTTCACTGATTAAAGCTCAGTCATATGAAGAATTACAGACAAGCAGGCGATTCAAGATGCATTTAAATGCATAACTCAGATTGCTCCCGAGTGACTTGGACTTGCCCGAGTACTCTAACAGATGTCGCAGGACACACATTGAGTCACTATGAATAAAACTCAATCACTACGATTCAGAATAAACTGTTTTTTAAAACCAAAAACGTCTATTTTTCTTAGATTTCTGTGATTTTGTTTTGGTTAGCTCCAGAGTAGAGCATCTAACATGCATAAAACCTGCAACCGCTGGGAACATCTACACAACACGCACAAGACAAACAACTGTGCACAACCGTGCCTGCGAGTGTGTTATTTACACGCTTGTATGAGCACAAATGTGGGTGTGAGGCGAGCGAGCGCACTCGTGACTCCCAGCCGCAGGACTTCAAATTATCCCCAGGCTCCTCCAAAGCACACTTCAGAATTTCTGTCTGCTTTCCAAACTCATTACTTCAGTAGGGCAAATCAAACAGGGTGCATTAAACAGAGCTAAGACGTAAAGAGAGTCGAGTGCATTGCAAAGACGAGCGCCTCTGTGTGTTAATTAGCAGGATCCTGCCCTAATTGATGGCCTATAAAGTAGCCACGCTGGGTGAGGAGTCAAGGTTAGACACCTGTGTGGCCGTATTGATGCTGAAGCAAACTTCTTCCGCGGTCTATCAGATTACAAAAACCTACTGTAAACATAACGCAGGCAGGTTGGTGTGCTGCTGAGCCGAGGTGACTGTGTGTTAAAAGAGATACAGTAAGTTTCCAGCATGGATGATGTCAGAGCAATTAGTGAGTCCATGAATCATCGCTGGGGAGGTAATGACCTCTGAGCCCCACCAAAGAGAGTCAATTACTCCATCATAACAAAACCTGGCAGTATTGAACATCATTTATTAGTCATTCCACAAGTGATGGCCGTGCTCCGTGGCAACATTCATTTGTTATAATCCTTGTATTACCTTTGTGTTGCAGCCTTTTTAATACGGAAACTGAAGCATCTGGCAGAGACTCAGACTGTAAAAACACTGTTTTAATATCCAACTTTAGCAATAAATGAAATGTAACTAAGAAGTAATTCTTATATAAATAACATGTTAATTAAATTTGGGACAGAACTTCCAGATTGTTCCTTTGCAGTCTTATATTTTCAAAAGATAATATCCATGATATTAGTTTGCAGAATATCTTGATTGCATTGGACTTTGAAACCCCACAGGTTGACTTTTAAAGGCTCACACAATGAAAAGATGGTTAGAAATGCTGACTTTAGCAGATTTTATTCCCCTACTCCCTCAGGTACAAACATATAAAAAACATTTTGTTCTGAAATAGTCGGAAAACTAGTAACCAACTTTTCATGTTAACTGGTTGCCGACTTGCGTTAGCGTCGGTTCCTGTTAGCTAACGCAGATGTTACTGAGCCTAAGGACCCCGCTTAGCTGCCCTCGTTGGTGCCGTTTTCTTAACGTAGCAATAACGTTTAAGCAGGACGGACATCTGACCGTAGTAATGGTGTTAAAAATGTTTCTTCCAGGAATTAGTCAGTGACGTCTGTGTTGTTTTGCAGCAGCTGGAAGCTAAATGGAAGGAGCTCCGCCCCCACCACAGTGTCTCAGTAGGCCGCAAAAAGAGTTTATTGTAATAATTTTGCTGTTTTTTTCACCCGTGCATCAAAATCTCAGATTTTTTCCTAAAACTGATGGAAAAGTAAACATTAAAATCACATTTTAGATTGACTCTTACATTAAAGATAAAGTGATGATGGATCAGTAGATGTGTTTCAAGCTTTCATGTTTCAAATAGATGGCAAAGTTTTCTTTTCTACATCACGTCCTTGAGATTTCACTGATGGGGGTCTTACTAAATTTATTTATAGGTTAAATATAATAAACAATAGGGGAAAAAAATAATCTCATGAATGGAAAATGAGTTGAAAAGGAGATAAAGTCTTGAAGACCTTCAGGAAGTCTGAAGAACTGCAGATTAGGACATTTTTAGACGATCAGAGCACATTTTTGTGAATTATGAATATTTCCCCTTAGTCTGGATCTCTTTAATGATCGGTCCGGTCCATTCGGACAAGAACCTCTCGACATAAGAACAAAACCCTAAGACTGTTCACACCACCCGCTCAGTTTCAGTCACATGACCCTGCCTTGTGTTTTTTCACCCGTCTGATTTTGCACTGATCATAACCCGCACTCATGTATATATTAATCTTTTCAACCCATTCTATTTTTATTTATTGCATGCTTAGAAGTGTTTATTTTATGTTTGCACAAAGTACTGCAGCAATTTCCAAATGTTGTGAACTCGTTCACATATATGGCAATAAAACCTTTCTGATTCTAATAAAGTTTTATAAGGATTATTTTTGTCCTGTAAGATTGATCTACATGGATAAACTATCTCACCAAGTTCAGCCTTAAAACAGTGAAACAAGCAGATATACAGTAAACCTGTTATTCATACAGCTACTGTTGGTCCCTTTATATGGACCTGTGCAGCTTAAAATCTGTTCCCAGCTAAAATATTGTGTTTTCTACAGCATCAAAATGTCTCATTTTTACCCCAAATCTTGTGAAACCAACCGGATGTCGGACGAGAAAAGCTTCTCAGAGCCACAAACACTGTTCGTTCAACTTTATAACGGTGATTTCTTATTTCAAAGGCCTGCATCTCGACACGTTCTTAAAGAAAATCTGCAGCCGATGAGGCTCTTTGAAGCAGGGAGCTGCATGCTGTAACACAGCAGCACCGCTTCTCCCATTTTCCCTGCTTCCTTTTACAAGTGCGAGAATTTGAGCGCTGACATGTGCGTGGCCTTTTTCTTGTGTGAGCGAACAAAGAGAGCATTCCCCCGCCAACAGATCAATACGCCGGATCCATTCTGGTTTGTTAAGAGTAATAGACATGGATTTGAAGAGTCGAGAGGGAGGCTAACAGGCGCTGATTTAGCCAGACTGCACCGGACCCATTTACTTCTCAGCTTCAGCTAATAGGGTTTCTGCAGCCTCCAAAGCGCTTTGTACCGCCGTCACATCGCTGCATACGGCACAAGAAAAATTACCCCCATTATGTAATCTCTATAATGATTCCTACTGAGAAAGCAGAGGCTACAATGGCGGTATAGTAAATTATACTAAACACCATTACTCTTGACGGCTCCTTCTGAGTTTGCGTGAGTGCGAATCCCCGTGCACTCGAGTGCCGAGAAGGAGGATGATTGAGTGTGTGTGTGCACGAGCGCGTGAGCGCCGCTCTGACGGTGAAATTAAACTGGGGCTCAGGTGAGAAACAGAGCGATGGCTCGGCACCGAGCGGGGAGGAGGAGGCAGCGGCGCCGCAGAGTCCAACACCCCGAGGACTTTGTACGCCGAGCGGCGTACGTCTGGAGAAAAAGAGGCCGACGGAGAAGGAGAACAGAGGGAGCTGACAGGGAGGCTGAAGGATGTGGAGATTGATGGCATGTAATGATGAAACGGATGGAGGACGAGACAAGAGAGACGCACACATCAGAGGCCATTACTCATCTGCGACACGCACACACAAGGACTGAAAACACCACCCAAGGGTGCCGGAGGAGCCGTCTACCACCCACCTCTCCATTTCTCTCACCTTTTCTGTTTTTCTCTCCGTCGCCCTCATCTTCATCCCACCCTCCATCTGTGCCTCCGTCTCCTGTTTGTCTCCTCTTAGACTCCAGCATGATTCTCTGGAGCTTCTGATCAAACTGTGAGACTGTGAGGAGAAGCTACTGGATGCTGGTTTACAACCGGGAAGAACAACATGAACCCTCATCTTCACTGAAGATGAAGCACAGAAAACAGCTAAATAAAACAAAAATGATCTTAACATGAAAAGAGACTTTGACTAGGCCACTGCAACACTTGATTTGTTTTGAAGTGGATCGTTAGGGATCGTGTTTCTGTTGGTGGCCCACATCATCACCTCCCCACCACCGTGTTTGTATTTAGTTTGTTCTTTTTAAAACACAAGGCTTTGCATTATACCTAGGGCTGTCAAAATTAATGCGTTAATGCAGGTTGATTCATTTGCAGGATTTATGCGATCATTTTTAAAAAATGCAATTAACGCATGCACAGGTTGACATGCCCTGTTTATCCTACAATTCAGCCCGCGCTGCATCAAGTGCTCCTCACGTGAACAGCATGGCGGATACAAACTGCATCCACGGTTCCATGTGAACGTCTCCTCTCAGTCACAGGCCAGAAAGAGGGATAATCGTTCTACGTCACTTCCTGCTCTACTGCGCGTTTAGTCTGCAGAAAGAGACGCGATCAGGTGTTGTAAATGATCAGAAGAAGCAATTGGAACAAGCAGATCATTAAAACTGCAACAATCTGTAGCCATCACTTCACATCAGGTAAGCCTTGGCTAACAAACAAGCTAACATAACCATACCCAACGCTGCAGCTGCAAGATAACCACTAAGAGTGGGAAATGGAGTTATGTAAAGGTTCGGTTCCAACAATTTGAGCTCATGTTGATAAACAAATAATCACTCTATTGTTCAGAAGACTACAATTTAAAAATACTTTATTGATCCCAGAGGGAAAATAAGCGTTGTTGTAGCTCATACTATTTAATTCTTTAATGAGTCTTTGTAGATCCCGTTGGCTCCTGTGGGCAGGAAGGAACTCCTGTAGCAGTCTGTGTTGCAGCGAAACTGTTTATATATTAATAAGAGTCGGTCAGTTTTACATTCAGAAAACGTTAGCAAGTGTGTTTGCCTTAGCAACTGGCTAAAAGATAAATAGATTAAAAGGGCTGCATGTAAATGTGATGGTGGAGTTTAAAACTAAAGTTCCATTCATCTCTCCTGGATTTCCTTTAAAAAAAAAAAGAGCAAAACATCTGGTTTTGTCCTTTTATTTACACTGAAAATATTAGTTTTTCAGTCATTTAGGAATGTTAATTAATCATGATTAATTCACAGCTATCCTGTGAATAATTAGATTAAAGTTATTTGTTTGACACACCTAACTACAAACATGATTTTAAGAACATCTGTAACTGTTTCACATAAATCTGATATCTGGCTAAACGTAAAAATAGCTGCTCAATAGTGCAAAAAATTCACTGAATTTGTGTTTTGGTTAAGAACAACGAAAAGCTCTTTCTGGTTAAATAACAGGCAGATGATGACCTTAAAGATGAAGATTTTGCTCCTAAGCTGTAATTCTGCTCCTTCAACACCAGCAAGCAGCTCTGATTGAGGCCGAAGTTTTAGACACTTTTAGACAACTTGGCTTTTACTCAACGAGACAGGCCATCATGCTCCGAGTTTGTTGCATAAATCATCAAGTTAGGACTAAATATTGCAGCTCAATCTTTTAGGTAACAGCAGCAGCGACAACGACAAAGAGGACTCCACTTTCATCTGAGTTGCGTTTGATCCCTCGAGCATCAAGTCAAAACTCTGCATGCTAAGGAGCTACCACTCCTTCAACCTGACCCCCTTGATTCGACACCAATGCGAGACAGAAAACTACCACCGTCTACATCTGGTTTGTATGTTTGAGCAGAGAATGTTTGGGCTCCTCTCGCAGCGCACCAGCTCCCATAATGAGCACCCAGGGGACTTGTTGCACCGATCTCTTCACCAAGGTCTGAACAGACTTCTGCGATACCTCTGATGCTCCCCCGAGGCCGCAGACAGACTAAACACCCATTTCCATAACAGAATGCTCACAAGCGGCATGATGGGCTCCGTCTCCTGGGTTTTTGTTCCAAATGAAGGACAGGGGGGCTCTGCAGCACAGGATCAATGCAAAGCGGTGAGTGACATTTTCATGTCAAGGATCTTTAATTAGATTAACATCAGGCCATCACACCCAAACTGATCCCATGTTTCTCCAGGGAGGGTTTTAGTTTGAAAAGCCAGCATCTAATTTACAGTTATTACAGGTTCCGGTGCAACAGCAACACTAGATCACAGCACAACCCAACAGAAAACATGAGGGAACTGGCCTACTCAAATCCTACAACAGTTGGATAGTTAAAGGGGGAAAAAAACCAACTAGCATCTTTAAGTATCTGGAAGACAAGGGCCGGTTTTATATATAGAATAGAATCATCCTGTATTGTCCCACAGGGAGGAAATTCAGCTGTAACAGCAGCAAAGTGACAGATAATAGAAGCATTAAATTTACACAAGAAAAATATAATAAACAGAAGAATGATATACATACATTCAGAACAAAATTACAAAGCTAAAGTACTGTGCAGTTACTCAAAGTAGAAATGGCATACTGGGATTTGAAGAATGTGCAACTGAGCAGGATTATTGAAAAATATTTACAGAATGTGTATTTGTGGATTAAAACAACATCTTTACAGAATGTTAAAAACAAAATTAAACTGTGCAAACAACAGCAACATATATCTTGGTACATGAAACATTTTTAGGTTTTAAAAATGCTAACTTTTCCTTTGGTGCCGTCGTTCTGAGATTGTTCTCCACAGGTGGGTCTCTAATGTTTATCAGAGATCCATCAGAACCGCACAGATGGTGTTAAAAACCCAGTTCTAGTTGAGCAAAACACTTGGATTTGATCCTGTATTCTCAGTTATTTTCTCTGGTGACGTTTCATTATTTTTTAGTTTAGTTATTTTAGTTGATGTTTAATAGAATCATTTGTGCTGAAATTTGGTCAAACGTTGTAAATACTGAAGAGAAAGAAACTTTGTCCTGACTTTTAAAGTTTCAGAGTGACCGGATTTTTCTCCAGCACTGTGGAGCATTGAGAACCGAGAGGTAGCCCTTCCCCCACCTGTTGCTGGCAGAAAGACAACCGCGGCACTTGACAAACTTTCAAATGTCAGGAAATATTTCTGCTCCAAAAAAAGCATCAGTTAAACAGCCGCCTCCCAGAGCAGATAGCCTGACTAATCAACCAGCTATAAGCTGGGTTTTCTTCCAACTTAAAAAGTGAATTTAGAGAATGTTTACTGAATATTTCTGTTGAATCTAGACATAAAAACATCAGTAATTTTACCTCTTATAATTAGTTTATTAGTTTTGCTACTTTAGGAACTTGTTAGATACCGATACCGGCCAAATGCCTAGTTGTTACAGCACTAGATTAAAAATTTAGAAGCACAAATGTATTTCCCTGCAAGATGAAAACAGCAGAGGCAGAAACGGACCCGAGTGCTGCCGACACCTTTCCTATAAAACAAGCTGTAGTCGTGCGAGAATGACTGAATTGCTGGAATTCAGCTACGTCTCTGTTGTTGAGGTGGACAGGAGCAACAACCAGAAACGGTTCCTTCCAGCTGTTTGAAATGAGGCTGCGTTCACTAAACATCTGCTTAACATCCTGCACACACATACGCCTCTTTATAAAATGAGCCGATATGCAGAGTGTATGCCTCTCTCTCTGTGGAGGTTTCAAATGCATCACGCCTAATCAGAGGGAGACTAATGCCGGCTAGTGCTGCATGCTAATCCTCTGCAGATGAAGACGCTAAGCTAAGAGCGAGCTGACAGCCGTGTGGTAGGATGGCGTATAGAGGCTAACGCTAGGTGCAGCCGGCGGTTCGTCTCAAACAGGGAATGATGAGCGAGAGCGTGCAGGAAGACTGGCCAGCTGAGAGCTGATCTGGCTGTGTGTTTCTCTGCCTGCTGACATGTGTGTTCATAAAGGAACTTAATAATACTAAAAGCTCCCCGAGCCTGGAAAACGAGGGCTCCAAGACGACCTCTCGGGGTAGTTAGGAAAGTTAGGACGGCTGAGTTGTTGTGATTGGTTGTTGTTTACCGGCTGAGGCGAGCAGGAGTCACGGCCTCCTCATTAAAACTAAAACGCACACGGAAGAGCGAATTGTGAGTGGTCCTGGGTAAACCACCAGTGACTTTCAGAAAATCTGTGTGTCTGCTTTCACACACACACACAAACTGGGCCCAGTCGTGTGAACGCACCCAGGAGAACCACAAAGGGGCTATAACGTCTGCCGGTCGGTGAAGCACTTACACGGAGCTGTCTGCCAATCTCCGGCGGCCACATTCGCTACGATGCCCACCGCTCTACCCACTCACCGTCAATCACACCGCTCCACCACGCCCACAAACGCCTCACGGCGCCCCGCCAGAACTCCTAATTACAGAAGCTGCTGCCAGCTAGGTCTTATCCCTCTGCTCACCAAAAAAACCACAACTCACCTCATATTTGCTTCCTCTGACATGTTATATACCACTAACAAGGCGTTGGCGCTAATATTTAGGACTTTAATTTGTGTCGCTCCTGAAGCAGCTTTGATCCAAACAGAGTTTGACACCTTTAATGACCAAACAGAACAGAGGACAACAAACTTAAAGTCCAGCCGCTAAGTTATCAGCTTTTAAAGAGGAGGGGGAAACAAACAGAGGAAGCTTTTTAACATTGCAGAGCCGGCAAGCCGCTGGGCGAGGTGAGGCAGGAGCTTAATTAGGACCAGGACTGATTTACGGACAGAAAACTGAGGAGGACACGGCTGGGTTGTAACTTCACAGGGTACGGATCAGATTTTACTGTCGGAAACCGTAGAAATCTCCACACAATTAAAAACATATGAATGAATAAGCAATTGTTTTTAGTCCCACCCACTAAAGCAGAAGCCACACAGTATATGGAAGATGATGACTCTTCTGTAACGACTAGAAATGTGTTTACAGAACAGGTAGAGGTCTGCAGGACAGACTTCGAACTATTTCATGGAAGGAGAAACTCAAAGACAACAGATCATGTCACGGCTAGCAGAAATTGCTCAAGCTCTTGGAGCTGTTGTTTGTGAGCATAAAGTTATGAAACAAAAGCTGCATCTGTGACTGCAGATGCAATTTGAATGTAATAACGATAATGTAGCATTAGCTTGACGTAGCTTTATGGTCAAACAACATGCTCTTTTTTTTTAACTAACAGTAGATGGACTTTTAGAGTCTCCGATGGGTGATTCCTGGTGTCTCTAATGATTCACTGGTAGTCATAATACTTATAGCATGGTTGTGTTGTATAGCTGTAGCACAATGATTATGAGGACCAAAATTAGACTTGCTGATATATACGCAACAATGCTGGTCAGAAGTGGAGCAGAAACTAAAACGTCCATTGGGAATCACAGTTTCTGACCTTTTAACACCCTGGATAGGGTGCTGGTTTGGTACGTCTCCAAGCTACTGGTCACTGACAGCATTACATCTGACGTCCTCCTTTCAATCGCATAAATTAATACATGCAGCAAATCTTTACTGTATAAACTCAAGTTGTAGACTGTCAGTGTGTTATGAGTCGATGCCTAAGTTTGGTTTTTGTCAATTTTTAGATAAGAGACTTTATCCCCAAAAAGGGGAAATCGTATTTGTCCAGTGCTCACATATTTAGAAATATATATCTTATATTGAAATAAAACAATAACAAAACAACAACAAATTATTTAGGAAGCATGTTGGATGTCTCTGTCAAACAGTCTTATGGCTACAGGAACAAACAATCTCCTGAACCTCTCAGTCATGCATCTCAGAGATCAAGCTTTCGTTTTTAGACATAAGGCTTAACATTATTTGAAAGGAAAGGTTGCAAAAATTAGGATTTTTTCCTTTAAAAGGCAGATAAAGCTCTGCTTTTAGTGACATTTCATCATAAGAGTTAAATATGAAGATCATTTTAAGCCTCTGCAGGCTTGGCTCGAGTCGTTGCGCTGCTAAAACACACTCTTTGGCATTTATTGACAATAACCTTTGTAGGATTTCAGGTTGTTGAAGTTTACAAGGTTTTCTAACAGATTTTTTTTTTTTCCCCGCAGGTCACAATGCTGTACGACACAGCTTAAAAGGACACAATTAGTGTTAGCTTAGTGGTTACACAGAAATCAATGAGGCTGTCAGTGGAAGCTCTGTCAAGAACCTATCTGTAAAGACACTAAGAGTTCACATGTGACCCTGGTGAGAGAATTAAAACTCGACTTTGTTTTTTTATGAAAAGGGAGACATAAGAGGCAATCCTCCAGACCAGCTCCTCATCCTCCCACCATCACTCCGTCTACCATCTTCTACAACCAGGTTGTTCTTCAGAACTAAGGCAGCTGTCAGGTTGCACCGGCTCCTGCCTCTAAATGACAGAGGTAACCCTCTTATAGGAGCAGCCACCGCTAAAAGCATGTCATTTTCTCCTGCTAATGTTGAGTCTGAACAGATGAGAACAGGCAGGGGAGTTAATAACACCACGTTCCCTCCTCACATGGATCCACGGGGTGCCGCCGGTCACATGAACTCAAACTTTCCTGCTTGAACCCAACTGTTGTGAATACCAAATAATGACATGGAGTGACCCGGTCTGCTGCCTTGCCTGTGACTAACAACCTAAAAAGCTCGGAGTAATGATTAGTTGGATGGGATGGGAGTGTAGACATCTTTTAACATTTTCCTGCTTCTGTGATATTAACTTGAAGCCGTCCATCTGAACCTCCGATGCCTTTTTCACTAAGAATAGCCAGAGCCTTTAAATGACTTTCCCCACTGATCTTTACAGTAGCAGGCTGGTAAAACACGTGGAGAAATGTGTCAGCATTTTATAGCAATCAGAGCCAACGCTGAAGGATGTTCTTATGGTTCTACTGGAGACAGCAGAGGCCATAATGCACACGACTCTAAAGGGTTTTGCACTTGAAGCAAATAGACATGTAGATATATTACTTTCCCAGAAGCTTTTGTCAATGTACTGTTAATAAAGGTCACTAGTGCCAAAAAATCTAAAGCATGAGGTTATTTCTCTGAACTGAAACAGTAGATTGCTCACTTACAAGCTACTTTAAGACTTAAGTCTTGTAACCTGGTCGTTTCTGGAACCTAAAACTTACCGTCACAAACTTTGTTTACTTTAGCGCTGACTTTCTCTGAACTTAGGGGCTTAAAAAAAATGTCGGGAGCTCTTAACCTGGTACTTGCCAGATTTAGAAGGTGTTCTAGTTGGAATTTACAAGTAAAGAGAGAAATATGTGGGTTCTGGTAACCTCCAAGTTCCAGAAAATAAACTGATTTATTATACAAGTAAACTGTAGGTTCTTGGAAAATAGCAAGTGTGTTACAGGTCAGTAACCTCCAAGTTTTGTAGAGTACCCTGCAAAATCCAGGTAACCAATATGTTACCTTAAAGTTTTCAGAAAGTCCACAAACTTCCGGAGAAATTGCCAGAAAAGGCGCGTTTCCACTATAGGAACTTCCGGGTAATTAGAACGGACCTTTCAGATGTCAGCGTGTCTCCACTTTATCGGGCCGGGCCAACGGAGTACCTCTATGGTGGTATGTACTCTGAATGACCGATTGAGTCGCTCAGCGGGAGCTGCGGTTAGGTCGCGCTGATTGGTTGTAATTCAGAGGGAAATGAGCAGACGTCTCCAAACAGCCAGCTTTGTAAAAATAAGAAGAGTTGCTGGTGAAGCAGTTTATAACAGCAAACAGAATCACAGTAACAAGCCCTGCTTCGTCCATGTCTGTCTCTTGTTATTTCTGCTGCTGTGGTGTCTTTTTGTGCTGATCAGTGACGCAACTTGCTGCTTAAACAGTCGTGATACGCGGATGTCTTTAGCTGATTCCTTCAAGGGCCGATTGTGTATGGAGACATGGCGGCTGAGAGGAGCGGGCCGACAGAAAAAGATCTGTTTAAATTATCCTGAAGTTTCCATAGTGGAAAGGCGCCTAAGTTCCCAAAAGTCAACTAAAAGTTCCTGGGAAGTGACCTTTTAAGTTCTTACAAGGGACATCTAAGTTCTAGGAAAGTAACCCTTTAGGTTTAGGTAGAAAAGTAACCTCATCTCTAGGGAAAGAAATCTATCCTCAAGAGTTCCAGAGAGCAGAATTTTGGTGACCTATGAGATTATTTTACGAGATTAAAACCGGACTATTTTTTTGGGGCTAAAGTCTCATTGACACAGAAGGTCAGAAGTAAAAAATATAACAACTTATTAGATAACGAAGTCGATGCTTTTACCTGCAAGACATGTTAATTTAGCTCCATTATTATCTTTATATCAGATTTTCTTATTGTGATGTAATTTTAAGAATAATCAGCAAACAGCTACTTTCTGTTGCACCATAATACTGTATAGGTCACCCAGCATGAAGCTAGAATATAGGTTTACCCTGCGGGTAATGACAAACTACATCTTAAGCATAAATGTTAAAACAGGATATATTTTTTTCCCTTTTTCTAAATAAATAATGCTAACATTATCACAACCAGTTTTTTTTTTTGTTCTAAATATTACTAGTAATTAAAATGAATCTGTTTTTGTGAAAAGGTGTAAAAAAGGAATTTCAAAGGGTAAATTCGCCAATCAGAAGATGTGAAAGCTTTAAAGAGACGGGAGCTGAAACAGACTGTTTCAGACAGAAGACAAGTCATATTTTATCCTGCCAGGAAGAGAAAATGTCTCATAATTACTCTGCATTCATTGCAAAATGATTTTCCAACTTTTAAAGCTCCAACAGCGAACTGCTGCTGCTGTCCGACGGTAGTTGTAAGAGCGCGGCGAGTAAATTAAATTATCTGTGGAGATGGAGGATCATCATTTCTCAACACTGCAGCAGTTTACTGTGATTCAACTCTTCATAAAACCAGAGCAAATGTTGATCCTCTTTGATCGGGGATTTTCTCCTCTTCTAACAGTTTGTTTTTACATTCAGAGAGAGAATAAAAAGAATCATTAAATCCTCGTCTTTCCTGCAGGCATCCAGGGAGGAGTAATTTGTGATGATACATATCTAATGAAGGCCACAACCTGTGTGCTGATGAGAGGAAGAAACGCAGCTTCCCAGAGCGAACGGCTGAAAGGGCCCGGTCCGTTTCATCCATAACCAACAGGGCCATCAGCAGGAGGAACCGAGTCTCTCTGTATTCAGTTCAGCCCCCCTCTCCACTGCAGTCACTAGAGGTCCACACACTGTGGCTCCACTCATTACCTTGCTGCTTGGACGCCAGCCCCTTATTCACCCTGCTCACACCCCGCTAACACCTCTGATTAATCAGCTCCTTTTAACCCCTCCCCCTCTCTGCGACGTGGTTTTTATTCTAGCGAGGCATTTAACTTTATTTGTATCCACTTTACCGACAATTCATCCATTTTTAACAAGGAAAGATGCTGCAGAAGAACCCAATGTTCCTCACTGATCTGGGATTCTTCTCCAGTCCTTGGAAGTACTGGATGATGGCGGCTAGCTTTCAACAGTCTGCATGTAAACAAGGTCAAAGGTTGAAAAAAGCAAAATGAAACTCATTTCCCATATTGCCCGAGCGCACCGTAGCGCATTATTTACACTGAGCCGTTCCAGCGATTTAAATTTAATATCGACAGCTGCAGCTGATTGCCTCCCAAAGCTGCAGAATCCCAGCATCAAGATTTAAATTAATACGATATGTGAGGTGACACTTTTCAGAGGCCATTCCTGTGATATTAAATTAGTGACTGAATACCTGGGCTCAGAGGCGTCTTTTGCTTCAGGTATCCTGTCTAAATCAGTTTTATTTGAATGGAAGAAGTCAAGCTGAGAAGGTAGAAATCTTCTAATATTAAGAAAAAATCCCTGCAGCTCCTGTCAGAGCATCCAGGAAATTTCAGAACAAAGTTATCTTTACACTCTATTGTGTGCTACCGTTGCTTTATGCATAAACTAGCTAGAACAAACGCAAAAAGAATCCAAATTAACATAATTACCCATCTAAAATCAGTCTCTTAATTTAATCAGTTAAAAGCAATTTTATTCAATATCTTCACGTTTTGAATATATTTAGGAGGTTAAGGTGGGTCACACGTGTCAAAATGCTTACAAGTACTACTCTAGTCTTTTTGTTTTTTATCTGGGAGGGCGTTTTCTAATATAACAAACTAACCTATGGGACTCCACAGGGTTCTGTTCTGGGTCCTTCATCATTAGGTTTTACTGCTCCCTTTAGCTGGCATTATTTAGTCTTTTAATGACATTCTTTCACTTTTATGCAGACGATATTCAACTGTGTATTTCTTTTAAGCCTCATCAGCTGGATAGGCTGTCCACCCTAGTCCTGTTTACCTCTGATTAGTGATTGGCTCTATAGCAATTATCTCGTTTAAACACCAGAATATAGCTCCTCCTGGACTACAGTGGACCCCAGGTATTCATGGAGGTTAGGGACCCCAGCTGTCCACAAACACATGAGCCCTCCTCTGAAAACACTGCCTGATTTAATAGTTCAAACACCAAATACATGTTAATATGCAATATTACACACGGTGGAAATCGTGCTAGCACTGACGCAGAAGCTAACATCACCCTTTCTTATTTCTGCTCTTGGGGGAACAGCTAACCAGTGCCAAGAAAAAGGAATGATGCTGCTGAATTGGCTACTTTACAAACGCCAGCCAATAGCGTGTCGGCTAGCATTGCGAGTAGTTATCTCAGCTTCCCAAAATGTGTTTCAATTCAAATATTTTCCACAGATAATTTAGAGTTACATTCCACAGGAAAATCTGCGAGTACTCCAACGGCCCTGCTCTTGCATCTTTTCATCCAGCATTCAAAATCTTGATGCGATATTTGATTATTCTCTGGGCATTTTTAGCGTAACTGCACAGACTAATCAATGCATTCGTGTCATTGTAATGCCCAGTTTACTGGTTCTGCTAAATCATCCCATACTAAATGCCTTGGCCTGACTACTGGGACTTTCCAGTAAGGCAAGGCAAGGCAATTTTATTTGTATAGCACACTTTCAACAGCAGGGTAATTCAAGGTGCTTTACATGATTTGGTGATTTAAAAGAAACACATAAAAGAAACACACATTACACATGATACACAATAAAGCAAGAGAAAGATAAAAAAAAAAAGCAAGAGAGCAACAACACAGTTCATACATATAACATCAAGCATTTACTCAAAGGCAATTCTAAACAGAAGGGTTTTTAGTCTCGATTTAAAGCAGTTCAGAGTTTCAGCAGCTCTACACTCGTCAGGAAGTCCGTTCCAGATAAGGGGAGCATAGAAACTGAAAGCTGCTTCTCCATGTTTAGTTCTGACAGTAAGCGATTTTACATGACTCCTATTTAGTACTCTGAATTGGCAACCAATAAATTTTAGGATTAGTTTTTAAAACTCTCACACCAACATACAGGGGAGTAAAAAGCCAGGCCCTAAATTACTTTTCTAATCTTATACTGCTCCTGATTGTCTTCATTCAGAGGCTTAGAATCTGCAGGTTGTTCCACAGAGCAGATTGAGGACCAAGGAGGGCTGAGCCTTATAGTCCGCAGCACCAAGGGTTTGGAAGAGTCTTTCCCTGCAGCTCTGACTCTGTGGAGTCTTTTAAAAGGCACTTAAAAGGTCTCGTTCACTGGGAAACCGTGTAGTACTTGTTCTTTTTGAAATACAATCGGTCACTCTGAGCTGCATATGCATGCTGCACGAGAAGATTTTCTCAAACCCCCGTTGCCTGCATTAGCCACAGAAAGAAAGCAGATAAAACAAGTCCGAACAAGTTAATCTCTTCTACGTCACAAAGAAAAGTAGTATTCATGGCCCCGCCCACCTTGGCTTGCAACCGCCCATGGGAAGGCTGGATTGATTTGGCGGTCAGGAAGGGCAGAGCGTCTCTCTGCTAGTAGAAGCTAACTGTTAGCAACTCCACAACATGGCGCCAACACATCAGCGTTGCGGTTTTTTTAAACCTAAAATAGAGGAGCTGAGGAAGAAACTGACAGAAATTGTCTTGGAACATTTACAGGAAATTAAGTTAGTTATTTGTTCAACGGCAGCAAAAGAGTCGCATTGCTGTTAACCAATCAGAAGCGAGACATTTACATATCATGAATATTAATGAGTAAGACTCGTAATCTTGTCGTCTCCCCCCACCAACTCCTCCGATAAACTTCAACCCGCCGTAACAGGAGCTGAAAAGCATTTTTTCCACAGGAAACGACTCACAAAAAATTCATTCATACGAGACAACAGCAAATTTCAATTCAATTCAGTTTATTTATATAGCACCGATTTACAACAGATGTCATCTCAAGGCACTTAACAAGAAGTCATTTCAATACATTTATACAAACATTCCAATCAGTTAAAGAGTTTCTTATTTAAGGAATCCCAGCAGATTGCGTCAGTCATCCCCCCCCCCCCCAGCCTGATATTTTTAAAGTCATTTTCTAAATGTGCACATTCTAAAGAATTCCATCAACTTGCACCTCTTTCAAGGCAAACAGAAGATGACTTGGGTTGCAAGCTGTCAGAAGAAGTGGCTGGAACGAGCAGATGATTAAAAAGGCCTTTAAAAGGCCGGCAAAACTCTTCAAAGCTGTCAGCTCCCGGTTAGTGAGATGCATTGAGTAGGGTGTCCAGGTCTGATATGACGCTCAGATAATCTCAGGGGAATCTTTTTTATTTTTGTATTGATTAGTTACATGAACACTCTGCATAAAGTTGAAAACCGCTGCACATTTGCACCAAGAGGTGAGGGATGTGAATACTAATCTGTCAAAAGGACCGATGGTCCTTCAGAGTTTTCTGTCACAGTTTAAAAGAAACGGTCAAATATGGCAAACATTCGATAAACGCGGCCCTGGCCTTGGCTAACAAAAAAAAGCTAAAGTCGCTAACCAACACTGCAACTGCACAAAAACCCCAAATAATAACAATGGGAACCGGAGCTAATTTAAAGGGCCGGTGTCTCTTTCTGTACCCAGGCTGTGCACATCCGCTATGTTGACAGATAAATAATCCCTAGTTATACATTTGTGAAAAGCTTGGTCTCCTTGTTTTTTGGGATTGAAAGCAGCAGATTCAAAGTGGAGCTGATCTCAGATTAGTCGTCTCCTTGCCCTCTCTGCACTTAACATTTATCTTCTCATTGTCGCCTTTGATGATGTCCTCTTCGTTTTGGCTCTGGCTCGCTCCCCTCTCCATTGCACTAAAACCATTAGGCTTAGCGAGGCCAGCTAGCCAAGGTTAAACACACATAACCTCACGGTTCTCCAAAGAAAAAAAAAAAAAAAGAAAGATCCAAGAAATGCACACTCAAATTTGTTCACACACACAGAGACTCGAGCACAAAGAGGTCCTTGCTGCAGCTTTAAGAGCTGTGATTGCTGTAATAGCCCTGCAGAGGAGAGGAAAAGACAACAGAGAGGAGCAAAAGGATTGAGAGGAGAACGAGTTGATGGATGGGTCTGCCTCTCAGGTCACTTAGGGGGCTCCTCCTCCTGTGTCAGAATCTCAGGGTCACTATTATAGTGCACACAAACAGCAGCATGTTGCAGAGAACACGGGCAGGTTGCACTACAATGGGAAACATTGATTTTACAATATAGACTAATGAAGCGTGCAGAACACACACACACACACACACTATCCCTGCTCCATTGTTCCTTCTCAAAACACACCCTGTAATTGCTGATGTGAAGATAAGTGTGTAAATTACTGAAGCACCAACCAATCAAGCCTCAGAGTGGGACAAACAAACATGGCTGCACACAAATATGATCAAATTCCCGCACACCCCATCATCAGGCCTGTCTGAGGAAGAGTATGTGTGTCCCCCCCTGAGGCATCCTCCTCCTCCTCTCCCCCGTCTCCTTGGTGACAGCTGTCATCCTGTCAGGCCTATGGCCGCTATGGCAGATCTGGCAGCCTATTCTGCTCCCTGACACCCCCCCCCGACAGATCAACCCCCCCCCCAGCAGCTCCACACCATCCCAACAAACTCTGGGTGCTAACTAGCTGAAGTTCCTCCACCGCAGCTCTTAAAGAGACACAAACAATATCTGACAGAGACGAAAATGATATTTGCTGAAATTCAATTGTTTGATGCCACAGTGAGAAAAAAAGAAGAAAAAAGGCTGAAAATCGATATCGCTTCCATTTCTTTCAGAGATTCTGGATGTGATTGTGTAGCTGAGCCGCGGGGCCTGGGTACCAATCCATCTGAAAGTAACTAATCAGTTTACAGGATTACAGACATGAAAGACTTGTGTGTTCCATTACAGCCCAGAACAGTTCACAGAAACTGGGTTTATAGTCCTTGTGCACCAGAGATGGGTCACAGTGGGACGGGTCCTGGAGCCCGATCAGCTACAGAACCGCGACCCAAACCAACAGAACATCACTTTAATCTGGATTCCTACACACTGCGGAAAATCTGGGATTAACTCAAGGATTTTCACATCTGGATGAGAAAAATTTGAGTTTTTCCCTCCAGTGCAGAATGGTTTCATTTATCCATCCACACTTTATTCTTCATGAGTTAAAAAGGACAGAAAACTGCAAAAGTGTAAACATTGAAAACAAATGGGAAGCTGGTTTTATCCAGCTTAAACAGGTAAAATCTCTACATCCCTCTCTGTTGTGCTTTAGCTCTGCCTCAGAAGCTCCGCCTCGTTCTGCAAAACGGATTGGTTTTTCTTTGCCATTTCAACTTCAAGCTTCAATTGCAATGACCTGTCCTGAAAATGCAATTGCTATGACAAAAGAAGATCCAGCTCAGCTCCTTGTTTGGTTCTCTCCACCTGACAGGATAAACTTCTACATCTGCATCCACACTCAAGTTAAATGAAGTCAAAACTCAAATTGTGAAAGAAAATCAAAACAATAGAAAACCACATAGTATTAATGATATGAAAGTTGATTAAAAGATTTTAGGATCTAATAGACTTTTCATTCCAGCTCGAAGCAGATGCTCCGTCAGGTGCAGGAAGAGAGTTTGTCTCCTCCACAAACAATATTGTTCATCTCATTTTCCCCGCAGTTCAATTATTTTCTTATTGGAGCCAGCTTTTATGAACACCGTTTCAAACGGCGGCTGACATTTCTGAGCACTTCCAGCAGCTTGGCTTATGAGCAGCAGCTGGTGAAATCGAAAGCTGAACATTGATTACAAATGCAGTTATGAACCATCGGAAGGTTCTCAGCCTGGCGGATCCACGGAGCGTCGGTCCGTTGGGACATCGGGAATGTTAAGGGATGCGATGACTGAAGGTAGACTCCTGATTGGTTAATGCATCAAGCTTTGGATTTTAAACACAACACTAACTGTTCCATAAAGCAGCTGTCAAACCTGTCCCTTCATCCGTTTGTGACATTTCCTACACTTCAGAGAGCGTAACCATGGTAATGCAGGATGTCCAATCCTAAAGGACAACTTGCCACCATGAACTTAGGCAGCCAGTGTCAGGATATACTGAGCTACAAAAAGTTAGCATAAAAAAATCTTTGCACTTATTTACAATGGCAAAGAAACACATTTTCCTAATATATTCAGTTGTAATTTTATAACATTTACAATTGTTTTAATAACTTATGGACCTAATCAAAATGCTAAATAAACAATAACAACATATTGTATTAGATGATAAACAAGCTGATATTAGCTGGTTAATTACTCAGGCTATCTAATGAGGCAAAGCCGGTAGTCAGCTGCTCAGACCCGGCTCCAGAGGAATTTAGCTATATATAATATAGTCTTTTTATTTAACCCCTTAGTGTTTTTATGTCCCTTCGGCGGTACGTTACATACTTGAGGGTCAAATCTGACTTTTTTGCGACACCCTTTTTATCTACATAAAGCACCTTGAATTACCTTGCTGTTGAACAAATAAAATTGCCTTGCCTATACATAGTATACATCATTGGAAAGATGAGATTCTTGTGATTTCAATGATTAATGCCAATCAAGGATAAAGTCATAACTGTAGACACAGTAAACACTTCTGTCAAACCACTTGGAAAGAAAAATAATGTGCAATTAATCGTCCACAGCAAGTCTTCTTTTGATAATTCAAAATAATCTGCCACTGAAAACCTTGATAATTGCCTTTCTTGTGTGTGTTTCTCTTATACGTTTTCATCCTAGCTACTGTCAGCATGCTCATATTAGCTTCAAAATACCAGCGGCCTTCTTCTTCTTTCTGATCTTTATTGGCAGCTGGCAAAAGTCAAATTGGTGTATTACCACCACCTACTGGTATGGAGTGAGGACCAGAATGTCACCCAAGGTTGCAGTTACCTCTCAAAGACTGCTGATGTATTAGCATCGTCCCTGATTGTGCTAGTTCTGCTGTTTTCATTAAGCCAAGCGCTAATGTCCATTATGGCATACAACCGTATCAAAGTACCTTCTTTACTACCTCCAACAGTCCCGATTCATAGCATACAGCACCCCCTGCTGGTTGTCTTGGGTCAATACATTGCATAGTTGCAACTTAATTTACATGGGCGTTGTAATCTGTCTTGGACGTCTATTGGCGCCGGGCTTGCCGCTATTTGACAGATAAATCACTAGAAGTTTGTCTATTCACACTTTGACTGACAAATGTTTCTAATAATTTTTAGCTATTTTTCAGCCTGCTGAGTGGCAGTGCACAGCAAGAGGCTGTATTGAAAGTGCAGGAACGCTGTAACAGAAGGTTTTCAGATGTAAATAGATTAAAGAATGTACTGAAAGATATCAGACCACGAGAACTTCATCCTGGCCTCCGACCCAAACAGCCCAAATGTTGCACCACAGCCTTAAGTGTGAGCAAAGCCCTCATTTATTTTACTTTCCCGAAGAAATAAAAAAATCTGACGGTGACTGCTCGGCTGTTTCCCTCAGGTACAGATAATTCTCACCAACTGATCTGGAAGCATTAGGAAGATGCAATAAAAGCTGATTGTTTTGATACTTCATAATTCTCGAACTTTGACTGCTGTTGTTCTCATTTTCATTCCCTTATCCGTTATATCAAAATATCTTGACTTTGCAAATAAATAGATGTAAGAAAGATCTTTAGGCTCATTTTTTATCAGTCGTCCATCGAAAATACAATTTGCTCTTTACAATACCAGCTAGTAGTGTAGGGTTTAATTTAAATGAAATAAAGCTGATAACATAAGTTGCCAATATATTTAAAAAGTTTGATCCAATAGCAAAATGATATTCAATCAATAATGTAAAAAGGTAGTAATTCAATGTTGGAATGCTCTGAAAATTGATCCCAATTCCCTCCAAAAATATTTTTCTACTGAAATTGTTAGAAATATTGTTTTGCCATTTTAGAGCATTTTACTCATCAGTGGATGATATTGCCCTTCGTCAAGGAAACATACATGGCAGCAGGTTCTTTGCATAAAATCTTTCATACTATTTATTTGCTTAAACATGCTAATTCCTCATCTGATATATGAAGGACATGTTTTACACTGGGTTTTGTTAACACTACACCAGTAAAGTAACATTAAACTACTGACCAGATTAAATACAGTTATTGGCTTTCTTACATTTAAAATGGCTAAGATTATGTTATTGGCCAATGTTGCATTACTGGTTACTAAATTCTCAAATACAAGGTCAGAAAATCTGTAATTTATTTTTACAAAAGTTAATAGAAACCTTTTGAGAGCTTCAGAAAACTCAGAGGCTTCCTGGGTTTGTCTCGATTTTCAGCTAGTTTTTCTTCTTTGATTTGGCAGGATAGAAACTCCTTTTTCTTTGTACGTTTTTATTTCTCAGGATGATTAAACTGCTTGATTTGATGTGATGTTTGGTGCAGGAATCACAATGAAGCGCTGGCTCTGGCCAGAAAGGTTTTTAGAGGGAGTCAGCAAACACGCCGTTCAACTTGACAGACCGTAAAACAAGCGTCGGATACGTCATGTTTTACTCTGAAACTGGATGACCTTTTGGGTTTCACTTCAGATCTCCACTGCCTTCCTATTGCAGCCCAGACAAGCAGATCTCTCAGAGATTTCTTCAGGTGTCGGTGTCAGCCGCATAAAGTTAAAGGTTCGATCCAAAATTATCTGTGCTGCACATTTTCATGCAACGCTGGTGTGCAACTCTACACCAGGCGGATCCAAACCTGCTGCTCGGACACATTCCAGTCATGTAGTCAACCGCTGCAGCATGCCAGACACATCGCTCCCACTGGCCACAGTACACTGACCTGGTGCTGGATCATTGCATTCAGAATCAGACGTTGCTCACTTTTAGATCGGCAAACCGCTTGGATAAACTTTAACGATTTCCATTTTTCTGTTTTGCTAAAAATTTATACAAAATGCAACCATCAGCTTTTTTTCCTGCACCTAAATTGTTGTATAAAAAAGGTATACAGTACGTGACTTTATGCAGAAAAACACACATCTAATAAACAAACTGATGCCAGCGGAGGTAAACACACCCGCACCGACCGGCAACCGCCTCGCAAATGGCAACTGGTTGCAAAATGTAATTGGTTGAACTTTACAGGAGCAACTGCAGCTTCTGAAATACCCATGGGAGCCATCACAACAAAACACACACACACACAGCAAGCCAGGAAACCTCCCTGTGAGCCGGTGCAGTACTTTAAGTAGTGATAACTACTCTGGCTGTTTGGGTGAAGAGGGATCGGGAAGAGGAAGAGGAATAGGAGGAAAAGAAGCTTTAATCTCCATCAGTCTGGATTTTATTCTTCTTGGGTTCGAACAGCTCCGCTTGGAGGAAATAAAATGTGAACGTCGATAACCTAACAGCTCAAGGAATACTTTATCCCCCCCTAAAAATCCATCTTTGAAGTAGGGAGCCTCAGCAGGAAACTGACCCTGGAGTCCCCGAAGGTTTAAACATGGCAGCAGCCCTTAACCTGGGCAACAAATGGACAAAAACATTTAAATAAATCATATTTTGCTGCAAACTGCTGGTCAAAAACGCAAACGTCACTGACTAATTCCTGGAAGAAACATTTTTAACACACATTACTACAGTACGGTAAGTCTCTGAACACTGCAACTCTTTTGATTCATGCAAAATAAACTGTTTAACAGCTGATAATTCTGTATTGCAGGGAAGCTCCAGTGGCAACAGGAACTTTAGTGACTTATCAGTTTGGATAGAAACTGAACCAACTGTTAGGCAGCTCTGTTGCCCTTCGTCTTTTACACTCCAGCTCCTTCCTGCAAACATGTTGCATCTTAAATAATGTTCTGCAGACAAACTTCTGCAAAAACTTAGTTAAAAGGAATTTGTGGCATTTCTTTTTGAGCATCACAGCTCCCTCGTCTCTCCTGAAAATCCTCCTAGCGACATATTTGACCCACAGGGATCCAGTTGTGTTTTCCAGGCTTGTAAGTGTTTAAGTGCAAGCATCTGTGTGTGCTGGCGTTTGTGTGGGAGCCTCGGGCTGGGCCCCCCCAGCGCCGCGTCTGCATCGACCTGCAGTGGAAAACAGGCCTGCACTCGGCCATGTAGGCCAGGAAGTCAATGGGGAGATCTGAACGAGGGCAGCCGTCCAAAACGGCCTCACAATGCGCCTAGAGGCCGATCACTCCCACACAGACACGCTGCGTACAGTACATACAAAAGGCTGGCCATTTTTCAAATAGCCTTGGATTTATGGTTTCTAACTCCCCCCAGACGGTGATTCATGTGTAATCTGTCAGCGATGGCGTCTGGACAGACAGCTTCAAACCTTCCTGGAAGACCTCTCTGCTGTAATGCGTGTATAATTAAAACAGCTCCACATAAACCATCAACACATTTAGACCTAATGCCTGCACAGATAAACTTCTGCAACACAAAATTGGTTTGTCTGTTTGATGTCACTGCTAAGCTTTACTGCACAATGGGTCAACTCAAGTTTTATTTACAACGTGTGACATTGCATGCGCAATACTTTAGTGAATCTCACATGGTAGAGCATCATATACATACTTAAAAAAGCTAAAAAAGGACAACTTGGATGTGTGTCTTTTTATTATTTTAACGCATTCCGGAAGGATCGAATCAGGACTCGGTACCAGCAGATATTTAAAATCAAATGACTCGGAGTCGACTCGGGGCAAGAAAATGTGATCGGGACATCCCGACTTTAGAGGCCAGTTTACCTAACAGTCATGCTTTTAGACTGTAGGAGGAAGCCAGAGTACCCAGAGAGAACACAAGCATGCATGGGGAGAACATGCAAACTATGCACAAAGACCCCAGCCCGGGATTCGAACCAAGGACCATTTTGCTGCAAGGCAACGGTGCTACCAAGTGCTCCATCATGCAGCCCCAATAAAAATAAAAGCAGAGCTAAATCAATGAAGTGCATTAGTTTGCTCTTCACCTCTGATTTTCTCTGTAGGGTGACGTCTTTGGGTTCATCAAGGTCCGGGTCAAGTTCCGTTACTGCTCCACCTTCATCCGTGGGAAAGCCCCAGTAATTCAGGAAATCCATGAAGGAGAAGCTTGGAAGGTCTTCTTGGAACAAACTCTGAACAACGTCCGATTCTAAAGATCATTGGTTCAAGGGGCTGAACCAATGTAGGAGGTTTTAAAAATGGTTCCTCTTCGCCAAGACCTGGACGAAGACCCAAACTCCGCCCCCAGTCAATGAAAGGAAACTGTCCAGGAAGGGTGTCCACATCCACGGTGAAGCCACAGCGACAAGAAGTATGTGCAGGAGTCAAGGTGAGGCTCAACTACTTTACTACTGTCAAGGAAGGTGGTGACAGCATTATGCTGTGGGGCTGTCAGAGGTCCTGGTGCAATGAGCAAGTAATAAATAAAGCAGGAGGAGGAGAACCACCTTTAAATGACTCAATCTTTCTCCATGAAGGACTCGATGGTTAAAACTTGGACACAACTAGATGTTCCAACAGGACGAGGATTGTGAATGAGCCCTGAAACCCCCAGGAAGAAGATTTTAAGTGCAATCGTTGAATTTCATTGTTTATATGTAGTTCTCTGTTCAGCTTGTTAAGATTGAATATTATTCAAAATTAAAATAAAAAAAATACTACTGAATACTTTGTTATAATAAAAAAAAAAATGAATGGGTAAACCGATTATGACCGGATTTTTTTGACCTCATCGGTCAAAACTACGTGTGACCTCTGCTTTTTAGATCAGTTGTACAGAAATGTGGAAAACCAACTTTTTCCTTCCGTTTCAAAATTATACACCAGGTTGTTTTGATCTGTCACATTAAAGCCAACACTATAAAAACTTTAGATAAAACCAGCCAGGAGGCGAATAGGTTGGGTTTGTTTGTGTCTGGAAGAACATTAGAAATTAGACGTATTACCTGCAGATGGACAGCTGCAGAAATATCGCAATTATGTCAGCAAAATGAATCAATTATTCATGTAATTCATCATTTAAAAATACTTAAATTCTTGAAATCTGAAAAAAGTAAAACCTGAAGACCATCTGATCCTGGCTGGAGAGAACTGCTTTAATACTTTTCTGCCAAATACAACCATCCTGAGCAAGAAGTCATCCATATTTAAACAGTTCAATAATTCATTCAAAGAGGTTCTGCTTCATGGCATCACTGTAAAAGCTAAGGTGGGAACTGATGCATCGCTGCCTGAAGTACCCATCAGATGACTGTTTTCAATTATACAAATTAGGCTTACATAAAGGGGGGAGGGTGGGTGTGTGGGGGGTCTTGTTCACACACATGCACAAACATGCAGAGAGATCACATAACGAAACATCCCGAGCGGGAAATGTTCTGGGACGGCGTGTTGAGGGAAATGAGCCAAGCAGCGGAGATTGCCACGGCGTTCCGTTAAGGCTGCTTCCAGCTCCTGGTAATATGTTTCCAGCTGCGCCTTGGGTTTCATTCCCGCTCAGCCCGTTTGATCGGCGGCAGTTTGGAGCAACGAATCCATCCCATAAGGACTCGCAGGCTTTGAGGGCGGGTTATTAGAGAACACGGCGAGACCCGGTTGGTTGGATGCATGCATGCATGCACGATGAAGTGTTACATCATCGATCAAGGTGAAGCTAAGGTTTCTCCAGATGTTTGGCTTGCTTCTGCAGGAATGGCTCACACTAGTCTATTTTAACAAGGCGTTTCCATCGGCCTGACCTCACCTGGATGTTTCTTTGTGCAAACGACCAACTTGTCCACCCGTTCAGCAGGGAAACGGCTGATAAACCCGAACCTAAACCGTCGTTCTCTGAAAGAGAAATCCCAATCTTCCAGCACGGATCGGCCACGCTTGTTCAGAATACAGAGGACGACGGAGGAAGATCGCATTGGTTCCTGCATGCTCCACTGTGCCATTATGGCCGCCTGTTTACTCAAACCTTCAACTAAACATGGAAAATGTGCTACATTCTGCCTGAGGTGAATGCAAAGAAGGTGAGTAAGTAATGTGGAAAACAAACAGCATTCCTGCCTGATCCGTCTGCCCCTGAACACCCACACCATCTCCCCAGGCAGCAGAGATGCTCTCATTACATACAGTACACCATCTCCTCTCAAACACTCTACATCACCAATCACAGGAACAAACTGAAGCCTATAGGCTGAATGACAGACAAACTCTGCACTGCATGCAAAGCAGCTCAGAACCTTTGGACCACGTGTTCACAAATCAGACTTGGAGATGCAGAGTTCTTCAATCATGTAATCAAGATCATATGTTTCGTTTCCTTTTGTGTTTATTCTGCGTACAAAAGATCAACCAAGGTAAGAGTTATTTCCTATCATTCCCTAGGTTTGGTTGTTTCTTTAAGCAAAGTGCTCCGGGTACCAAGAAGAGCCGCCTGCCCTGGAGGTTTCCCCATGACCATAGATCATGTCACCGGTTCTGGGGGGTTTGGATGTTCATGTTCTGCTGTAAGGAAAAGGTGGTTATATGACTTCAAAACCGATCATCGACCAGCATGAAGTTTTCACCGGGTTATTTTGGTCCAAATGGGGATTTCAAAGCTAAATAAATGGAAATGGAGGCAATGCAAATGTTTTTATAACACTGTTTACAGGTAACTGTGGAGCATTTAATGCCTTTCAATAATTCATTCAAATGGTGCTGCAGTGGCCTTGAATCCCATTCCTTCCCAGGGATAATCAGGGTGGTTGTGTCAGAAAGAACTCCAGCCAAGTCTGTGCGCACGCAGCTGTGGAGTGGAGGAGGCCGCTGTGCTGTGGCAGCACACTGAGGGAAGGTGCTGAAAGAACGACAACTTACTAATTCATTAAAGGGGACATATTATGTAAATGTCACTTTTTTCCATCCTCTTCTGATGCCATTTGGGTCTCTGCTGCCTCTATAAACACTATAAAACCTCAGCTGACTCTACATGAAAGGTGCAGATGATGCAGCAACGCTGCAACAGTCGATGCATCTTATTACCTGCTGTAACGCATCACTAATCAGGCTCTGTCATAGCCGTCATACGCCATCACAGCCCAGGTTCAGAGGCTGCAGAGCTATTCTGTAAACTGCTTCCTATTACCTTTACAAACCCACACTCTCCAGAGGGACAGCTTTACACGTCTAACCCCAAACATCCAGCCCGAAGCCTGCCAGGCTTTGCACAATCTTTGATATATTATAAACTTTTTTTTTTTTTTACCATGAAATTGGCCAATTTGAGAGATATTGGATATCAGCACAAAGTATCAGCAGTCAGCAGCTTCAGTCTGAAAAGCTTGGCACTGGTTTGTGCCTCTAAATGCCCAGAGAGCCCTCAGGCAGTGTGTGTGTGTGGGGGGGGGGGGATGAGACCAATTGGAGGGCACCTGAGCGTATGAGGGGAAGAACGGGCTGAGGTACGGATATAACTGGTTTAAGTTAAAAACAAGGGGATGAGGGCAGATAAATAAGGCTTTAAACAGATGACCCTGACATTTATTCTCACCTGAACCTCTCCGTTCTCGCCATAGCCGTCCTTCACCAACTACGTCCAACAGTCCCGGGGTGGTGCACTAGATCAGCGCTCTAAATAAACCCGTCAGAGCGCTCCTCAGCAGCTCCCCGCAGCTTTCTGAAACACAATGAGAGCGCCTCCCCCCCCCCCCCCAACAATGCTCCTATCGATCAGCTCGCTATGTGGAACACAAACATCTATCACTGCCGTGGAGCCGACTGCAGACCCCGCCGCTCTATGGAGCTCTACAAATGTTTTCCCAGCACAGACTCCTTCACTAGTCGACCTGTCCTAAACTCAATACTTGTTTCATTTACACAATCTTTTCTTCAGAACTTAGATTCCCACAATGAGCCCAACACAGTTTGGGGCTCCCAACAGCCGCCAGACGTGTGATGAATGGCATGCCAACATGCATGATTGAGGTAGATGAGAGCAGATGATGTGTGGGTTGGAGCTGGCACCACGCAGGCCATGGGGATGCTAATTGTAATCGGTTTTTAAGCTAAACTGGATCAGGCCTGCAGAGCTCTAGGTAGACGTTTAGCCAGAACATGAAAGCTCTGCGCCAGATCCTCAAATGATCCTTAATGAACGCAGAAGTTTGGGCCCAGACGCTCACGTTGCAGATTGCGGTATGATTGAGAGAAGAGTACAAAATGCAACCAAGAGATTATTTAGACCAGATTCCACAAGGCGGGAAGAGCAAGGTTGGGCTGAACCGAGCCGAGCTGCAGCACTAGGATCCACTCTCTGCTCTACTCAAGGTTCGATCTGACAGCTCTGCAGCTGTGAATAGATACGCGTGATTTTTTCCCGCGTTCGACAGAGACGTGCATGTTCATCAGCGGCCGCAAGATAGATTTATGTGAAGCAGCGCGGGCTGCACTCTGCTGTTAAGGCCGGGCTGCCCCCGAAGGTTTGGGGCGGAAAACTCCCAGATTAATTCCTCATGCATGACTGGATGTTTGTTAGATTCAATTATAAGGTCGGGCCAGAGGTCCACAGAGGGTTAATGGACTGTCCCAACAGTCGTTTTCACAACTTGTTCTCGTCCCCGGCAAAAACAAAAGGGACTGAAAAGGGTTTTTCTGGAGTTGGAAGGCTGAGGAAGCCGAGCCCGGCCATTAGAACCCAATCTTTTAAATTCATCATAAACAAACGTAGCAGTTCTGGTTCTGGTCTTGGACCAACTAAAGATGCTGAGAAGTCAAACAAAGGACAGGTGACTGATTTAAAATGATTACTATGTGGATAGAGGAGCAGGAGTCGTGCTGCAGGAGGACTGGTGCACGCTCCTAGCAGGTGGTGCTGACCTTTCCAGAGGCTTTAAATGTCATGTGATCAGACCCTTGAAGTTTCACTGGCATCTAATGTCACCGGGCCCAGCTCTCACATGATCTAACAGTTGCACTTATGCAAGCCGACCGTCCTGGGGAATATATGCACTCTGTGTGCAGGCTGAAGAAGAGAGGGGTCTGAGAGGCCCAGGTGATCTGTGGAAGTTTAATCAGATCAGCTAAATCTACCGCCTGGCTTACAGATCGGCATTTTATGATTAGAGGTGTGCTGATTGCAGCACGAAATTTTCAAGCAAACATTTTATACTTTAGTTGTGAAAGGAGCGTCTATGTTGTTGTGTATCATGTCACCAGCAGCGTCCTCTTTCCCTGCTGTCCAGGGCGTCGTCCCTGAGCTGCAGCTCAGGTCAGCTGCTTTCTACAAGACTTCAGCTCAGGTGGAGCTTTGCGGTGCGTTCACACCGAACGCGTTTCAAGCGTCAACGGCGTCAGGTTTACATGTTAAGTCAATCCAGAAGCACGTTGATGCGCGTCAGGGCTTCTGTGTCACGTCACGTGCGTTTTTGCGAAACGCATTTCAGCCTCATTTACGCGTCAAATTTGCGCAAATGAAATGTTTGACGCGCGTCATAAAATACGATCGTCGTTTTATGTGGTGCATTTTGTGCAATCTTGCGTCTCGCGCTTTTTTGCGTCTGCCGCTGAAGTTGAAAAATGTGAACTTTGACGTCAAATTCGCGTCGCGTCAATCAGGAGCCTGGTGACGTTGGGTCACATTATGCTGTGACCCAGTTCACGGGGTCAGGTCTGTCAAAATGTTTCATTCAACATGGAGGAAAGATTAATGAACGCCGTGGCTAATCACTCCGAGCTGTACGACACCAGCTGCTTTCTCTACAGAGACGGGAATAAAAACGACCTAGCTTGGAGGAATATAAGTGAGGAGATATGGCAACCTGGTGAGTTTGTCACTTTTGAAAGTTTTTACGTTACTGACCCTGTGAACCTGCGCAGGATACTCTCCAGAGTAAATAGAGAATGGAGACTCTCTTCCAACACTAGATTGACAGCTGCCATCATGCCATCTGGCACAAGCTCCTCCCACAAGTTGCGTATTTCTGGCTTGATGCGCGTCAAAATATACCATTTTGATGCGCGTCGAGCTTTGGCGTGGGCCGCGTTTTTGAAGCTTTGGTGTGAACAAACCACAGAAGAATCTTCCTTCACAACGTCCCAGACGCTATAAATGTGGATTTTGCTGTCATTTTAATCCTGTACGAATTAAAAAGTGAGCTATTATTGTTCCAGGTTCATTTTCTAATACAGAAGATTAGTAATGATTTCTTTTATTTATATACAGAGATTTTAAAGTCACTCCTGTAATTGTTGACTTGTAAAAGCCAATCTGAAGTTTATCTCATTCTTTATAGCCACATAGAGCAGGAATACTTTAAACATGTTAAAATCAAAAGTCTTTAGGTAAACAGAAAATGATGGAAAAGTTTCAGGATTGGACCAACTGTCGTCCTTCATGGAAATCAAAATATGGTCGCCCTATATTATACTTCTATTGCCAACACACATTTCTTGTAGCTTTCATGGAAAAATATGACCTTGATATGATTATGAAACATATTTTGGACATGTGTTGCTTTTATTTGTGGTTTTACATACATAAAAGAAAGGAAATAAATGTTTATTTATTATAATTAACAGAAACTGAATATATTAAAAAAGTAAAAAATAGCCATAGAAGGAACGAAAAAAAAAAACAAATGGGGAAAGAAATATGCAACAATTATAACTGTTTTATAATTGAATTGAAATCGTGAGGCACAAAAGATGGTACATTCCTAATTATGATGTAAGATGGACAGAAATGAGCAAAGATTTTGTAAAAAGACGTTAAATAGAAAGAGCATGTTGTTCCTTTAGGTCTTCTTTATTTGGTGGAGAACAACAACTCGTTTGGGGGGAAAATGGTTAGAAGTTAATGATCTTAGACCTGGGGCTTGAGAAGAAGAGCTTAGAAGTCTTACAGTAAGACCGAGAATTGTTTTGTTTTTCCTCCAAAAAACCTGAAAGAACCACTTCAAAAAGCTGCAGTTTTGACTTTAAAAGTGACATAAAGGATTTTCACGTTCAGCGAATCCCAACTTGCCACAAGCAAACGCTCCAATGGTTGAAGACAGGTCGGATGGAGAAACAAACGATGGCCTCATTAGAGACGTTCTGTGGATCCAGGTCTGCAAACAGCCTCACAGCTGAAGGAACGTTCTCCCTAAACATGGTGAAAATGAAACTTTACCCAGCTAAAGCATGAACAATAATAGTAGAAAACAGAGAGAAACACCCCTAGTGCTGGTGATTAGTGAATAATATTGCAGGTAAGCCTCTCCCTCTGTATTCTGATGGCTCTTTTAGCTCAACAAGAGCATCAGTCCACAAATGCTGCTTCTAATCCTAAATTCCTCTCCTTCTCCACAATAATGAGCTCCTCTCCGACTCAAGAGTTGACAGAGGTAAAGCATTTAGCACGCTTGAATGAAGAGAGGAAGGGGGAGCTGGAGAGAGAGAGAGAGAGAGAGAGAGAAAGAGAGAGGAAGATGCAGGCCAAAAGAGATGGGGGAAGAAGGGGTAGAGAGAAATCCACCGAGACATGCATGAGGTAAGCTCTCCCTCTGGCAAGGCTCAGAAATGCTGCTGCACAGTCCAAAAGCAGCGGCCGACTGTCGACAATGAGTCGAAGAAAAAAAGCAAATGACAAAAGGAAGGCTGGATGCTGAAGAGAGGAAGAACTTCCCATAAACCGAGATGCGTTTTCTCCGTGTTTCCCTGCCTGTCACAACAACCCGGGGGGACGCAACGTGAACAACGGTGTCACATGTCTGTTCTGGGTGTTTACGTGGCTGGAAGTGTGTGCACTGAAATAATAAACTAAAGAAATCATGCTTGATTCATTTCAAGGCCCCGTGATGATGAAATGTCGCTCTCAGAATAGAGATGCTTACCTCCACCTCATTCATGCATGCAGCACCACACACACGCGCTTCTGCTGCATCTCTGAGGCTTAAACAAGCGGACCAATCAGCTGCAAGCCAACATGTAGACATAATGTCACATAATGTAGAGACATCCAGGTGGATGCATTAAGAACGTGATGAAATAAAAAATATTCTAACATTGATGGAGAGCAGAAAACAGAAGCCGGGTCTGCAGGGAACACGGCTAACAAAAGAAAACAGGAGTGATGAGTCCTTGTAGAAGCTTCATCTCCTCTAACGCCTTCAGTGAGGAGACAATCATGAGCGCATCATCAGCGAGCCGCGGCTACAGACACTCAGAACAAACAAGATGTACACCCTGGCTCACATTAAGCACAATAAATCCACCGGCAGCGGCAGCAGCAGCACGGTTCTACAGAGCCCTGAATATTTCACATTCACAGCCAGCGTCGGTCCGGATGTGTCAAACGATGAGGCCGTCTGCTGCCGCGCCACGCAGCGCCCAAAAGGTCAGCACAGGAAGTGGGAGATCAAAATTCCTTTGTGCGAGCGCGAGCTAGAGTCCGGCTCCGTTTCCTAGATACCTTCGATTTTAGCTGGGTGTCACTCCAGCAGGGTTTTATCTCAGAGTTACTGAGACAGGAGGAGAAGGTGGAGCTAAATGAGCCGACTGCAGCAGGAAGGGACAATCTCCTCCAAGAACTTCATTCTGCACACAAGAACCTGGAACTTCAGTGTTCCTAATGTGCTTATGAACTATTTCTCATTATCCTGCAACTTTCCCTCCTGGGATCAATAAAATATCCCATCTCCAACATAAACACTGTTTGGGAATAAAACGTGTCTGCCCCCACTTTACACCTACTCACCAACTTGGCTCTGTGGCTGGCGAAGAGAGTACTGTTGTAGTAATCCATCACTCCCTGTTTCACTAGAGTTCAAAATCTGAGCTGAAAGAGCCCCAACTTTTATAGGGATTCTTCAAAATGGGAAAGCCAAGAGAAATAGTTGTTCAGGTAAGGCAAATATGTATAAGGAAGTAAGGAGATAGGGATAAGGTGCTAGGACCAAAACTAGTCCTCATCACAGGAGGCTAAATCCAGCTGCTGGTCTGATGACTGGCCGGCTATCTTCTAACTGTCGAGTTTAAATGTTGAAACAGCAAATATACCTTAATATTAGAGGTGTCCCGGTACACCAAAGTCACGGCTCTGTACGTTTTAATCAAGATAAACAAATACAAATGTGCATATGACTTTTACTTTGATCAGCATTAAACAAAGAACATTTTTTTTCCTGAATTCCTTCCTTTCAATCCCTGAAATTTATTTGATTTTATTTTGTTCTATACCTTAAAAAAGTTGAAAGCATTGAACTGACTGGAGATTTGAGTGGATTTTGATTTGTACATAAATAAAATTGTACAAGCAGACATAGCCAGAGTAGAAAACATTGTTAATGTTTAGAAATATTTAAATAACACTTTACACATATGAGAATAATACATGTTTAAATCACTTTGGAATTTTTTTTATATTTTGACAACCTAGTCTCCAAGCTGTACTTGAATGCAGCATGGGGATCTGTTGGGAAAATCCCTTCTCATCAACGGGGATTCCTCCGACTTGCGTTCTATCCAAAATAAAGAGTTTGGGCAGAGCGTGTTATGGACCTTATTGCTGTTGGAAGATGCGTTCAATGACAAAGTTCTGGTTCGGTCCATCTTTCTTTTTCTACTGTAGCTGCATGAGAAACCATTAGTTTTCCCTAATAACGGAGTTTAGTGATTGCTGGGAGTCCTTTCTGTTTTGGTGTCTCTTTTTAAAGTTGCACTGTGGAAACATTGGTCTGCGCTCTGAGTTCCTCACATAAACATTCTGCATGCGTTCAGGTACAAAACTGGATTCATATGGAACACGTGCGTACCGAACAGACAGGGCACTACCGATAAAAATCTGAATACATGTTACAGTCCTAATAAAGATGGATTAACACGCAGGGTGGAACCCGTCTTAGCGCTACAGCAGAAGCTGACATTTACACGTCTTCCTTATTTCCATTCTTGGGAGTTCAGCCAATCAGCTCCAAAGACAATGAACGGGACTCCTGGATTGGTTGCATTGCAAACTGCAGCTAATAGCGTGTCAAGCAGCATTGTCCCGAGATATTTCAGCTTCCACAGCTGCATTTTCTTCCCAATATTTAAGACACTCTCTAGGAAATAAAACCGGTGAGCAGGTGGGAGTCGACTGAAGCGAGATCAGTAGCAGATATAGCCAACGCTGGGTGCGCATAGTCTTTAAACACAGTGAGGAGGAGGGAAACATCTCTGAATGTTAGGAGGCATGCAGTGTCCTACTCTGACTGGAGCGATGAGATTCCCACACATTATTCCCACTGTTAGGCACGGTGGAGGACCTATGATGGTGTGACATTTTCTTAAGGTGCTTCGTGAAACCAGGACATTTTGAGGTGAAAATTGATCTTAATGGATGTTTTTCAGCAGGATAATAATTCAAAACAAAATATTTTTTTCCCTTGCTGAATAATTAAACTCAAGAGCTGGATTTTCTTGACAGATTACGCTGTTGCAATTAAATTTATTTTAAGGTTCTTATGTAAAACAGAGGCTGCTGTGAGCTAAAATTGGTTTGGATTAAATTGGATTCTCAGTTTCCAGAGACATGGTGTGTCTGCAGACACGACCCGAACGCGGTGACCTCTTTATGCCCCCCCCCCTCTGAAGCCACGCCCACAGGTACGCATCGACTGATGGAGCTCCGACACGCGGTCCTGATACATCACCACCTCCACACAGCGGTGTCAGCCTTAGACAACTGCTCCTGAGCCCCAGTAGAGGAAAGACATTTATCATTATGACAGCGCACACACACACACACACAGAGCAGGATAAAACAATGTTGCAGCCGGCGATGCGTGAAGACGACTCCATTGCATCATACATCACACATACTGTACATTTTTCCCAGCTAAATAATAACATTATGAAGAAAAACTGGTTTTTTTCCACATTCCTTTATCATGCAGAGCACCACTGCTGCTTCTCCTCCTCCTTCCTTTTAAGCTCCACATCGGGAGAAGTCACAACTGGATCTGACCAGATGTCTGTCTGGGGAGTTGTACGAAGTCAAACCATCACTGCTCCCCCTTCTTTCAACGCCTTCTCACTCGGCTCCCTCCTAAGATAAGTCTGATAACGCCAACATCTACCAGAGGCCGTTATCTACCTTCTAAAAAAAATGCTTCATACCAGTTTTTGTTGTTAATTTGCAGATTGATCAAAGCTGGGTTGATAAACTGTAGAACTCTCACTGACTCCAAGGATCTGATCTTATTACATTATTTTATGGATTTAAAGCGCTTTTATTTGTATGATTTTATATTTTAGGGATTTAGGATCAATTATCAGTGCAGAATTAGTTTTTTTGTTGTTTTTTTGGGGGGGAATCAGTCAGTTCTCTGTTGATCGACTGAACGACATCTGGTGGTGAGAACTGTCCGTATAACGCTGCTTTCTGGGAGTCCGATCGTTAAATGTGACATTTTTAATCCTCGGAGGCTCTGAGGGGAGACAGTTTCACTGAAACACAGCAGCGAATCCCTAATTTTGTATTTCCTGTGATCTTCCACACGCATTTTCCTCTAACGGGACAGTCAGATCAAGGTCTGCATAACAATGGTCAAATTTGAGTTGAATAAATTAACCGAAGCATTAAACATTAGCGGTGGTTTTCTCCCGTCTGTCCACTTAAAGCCCAGCAGATATTTCTCATGAGAAGCCCATGTTGACCGTCACAGGAGCCTTTCAGCTGTTGGCTTCATGATTTGTGTCCTTTCATGGCTGGAAGGGGGTGAGTGGGTGGGACGGTCATAACGACAATCCGGGGCGAATGTTACATTTGAGGAAATCCCAGCTGGTTTTCACACGGGGGGAGGGGGGGGGGAATCCACATTTTCCCTTACTGGACGGACATTTTGTTTCTCCTGAAGGTTAAATCTCCTGCGATGGACCCTGAGGAACCTTAAAGTTCAGCAACAGAAGGATGTCACGTATTTCCCACACAGACGAGACCCCAGCCTCAGTTTTGGACATTGAGTGAGAGTGGAAAGTCCAGGGCAGAGGTCCTGCTCCAGTTTCCGCCAAGCTCTCTCTGCAGCCCGTTCCTGTGCTTCCTGCACCGACTGCACTGTGCAAAAGTCTCGAGTCATCCCCAATTTCTTTACATCTTCCTTCTAAAAAGCCAAACTTCCCTTTAATTTATCTAAGTGGTCCCAGTCTGACACCTTTCAGATGTTCTGATACGACCATTTTTTACCCAGACACCTCTCTCCACCCCATCAGAAGGGATCTAAATCAGGAGCCCTGCGGTGCACCATGCCAGACGATACTTTGTGTCAAGACGAAACGGACGACCAGACCGGCCTTGAACAGTTTGCTTTCTGAAGAGTCTAGGCCTTCCAGAGGACTGAAAACTTCCCAGAGGAGTCATCCAGGAAGCATCCTGAGCCTCGTCCAGCCACAGCATGGAGGAAGCTCATTTCAGCAGCTTGCATCAGAGATCTTGACCCAGATCTCCTGAACACTGGTGAGAGAACAGATTAGTTTTTATGCAAGCAGGCCCTGACCTCTGATCCAGAGGGAGCTAACCCTGGAGACAAGAATGAATGCTGGATCTTGTTCCCTTTTCTTTACTTGAACCTATCAGATCTTAGATCCAGCCAAGCTGAAAAGTGACGAGCTGAAGGGTCTGCAATCTACTGGGTCCTTCATCAAGATCCACCTTTCAGAACCAATCTGCTGCCAACTGGATGTAGGTCCAAACTTGTCCGCTTTTTTAAGCATGCACTGGACAATATGCGATGAAAACCAAGAGGATGTGGTCTCCTGTGTCCTGTAGGCCTGATGTCATCGCCGACGAGGAAGCTGCAACAGCAAGTAGGAGAACTGGGAGGAGACCAGGAGATGCTTTCATGCAGCATCTGACATGAATAGCAACACTAAAACAGTGAGGTTAAACACAATAATGCAAAGAAGTATGTCAGAAGATTACCGAGAGCACCTCTCTGCAGCTGAAAAGCCCCCCATCGAGTGGCGTGTTCACATAAATACAAAGTGTCATTTCCATAAGCGCTATCTGGTTAAACCTGTCCGCCTCCTCGCCGGCTGGGTAAGAGGGCACAGATAGGCCTGTCTAATTCCAGCGACACGCATTATTTAGAAATCCTTCACTTTCCCAGCAGACGCGGCGAGCAGCCGCTGATGCAAAACACATCAACGGGAGGAAGAGGGGAGGGCGGCGGCGGCGAGAGCACCCCCAGCCGGGCCTGCGGCGTGAGAGACGCTGACACTGATTAATGAGAAACCCGTCTTGTCACAAGAGCATCTGGGTAATAGACTACACGGCGAGTCAATGGAGGCAGACTGAGGAGTGGAGCGGAGCGGAGACCCTGGTCTTTTTACCTGGAATAATATCCGAATAGATGCACTTTTGTTTTAGGAAACAAACGGAGAACACTGCTGGGAATCTTCCATCCTCTAATTACAGCAACACACTGATCCACAGCAGGAGATGAGATTATGGCATGTATGGCGAGTACTCAGAAACAGAAATTATTCATCTTAAACTCATCATTTTCTCAAGCATAAAAAAAACTGATTTATGGTTTTTACTCCAAAATCCTCCCTTAATAATGTGCAGGGATTATTTGTTGCATTAGAAATTAGCCCAAAACTAACATAACTATACCATGTAGTAAACAATACACTGATCGGGGTTTTTCCTCTGAGGTCCAACCCCAGGCAGGGAAGAACGTCATCCTGCAGGTTCTCTGATGGCGGTCACAGCTTTAAATCTGACAGAAAATGAAGGGATTACAAGATTATTCCCATTTCTGCTTCCAAGCACATGCTCCGACCTTTATCTGATCCTTACTGGGCTCAAGGAACATGGAGCTGGTTGATGCGTTCAGATACAGAAACCGGTGAGTTTAATGAACGGGATCACCAATCAGAGCCGATCAAGGAAAATCAATCCATGTCTGACCGGCTGGTTTATCTCCAACATTTAACAACAGCCCTAAATGCAAGATAACACATCCTTTGGATCTGGTGATAATATCCTAAAGCACATAAGCTAAAATTAAACAGATGCACCGATATGTAACCTTTAACTGCCGATTTTAAATCAGATTTCTCTTTCTTTGATTCAGAAAAAGTAACATTTTAGTTTTATTCTGTGGGTTTTTCATAAATATTGTCAATAAAGACTGTTCAATTTAAACGATCTGATCTCCAGTCAGAGCCAATCTTTGGAAAATTGGCCAAGCCAAACATCTTCCACTGATCTAATTATTACATAATGCAACAAATGTTCAAATATCTGCTTGCATGCCTCCATAAAACGAAATAGTATTACTCTGCACAGGATGACTCAACAATATTTTCCTAATTACTCCCATTTATGTCCATTTGGAGTGAAATAGACCCATCACAGCTGCATTAATCCTGGTGTATTCCATATCTTATCTACCATCAGTGAGTTTTAATGAGTTTTTATTCTTCCCACCCGAAGTTATTGGAAAAATAAGTGAAATTAAAAACGAAAAACTGGAGCACAGTGCAGGTTTTTCTGTCCTCTGCTGGGAAATAAAGGAGCCTGATCCATCAACAAACAGGGGCCGTGAGCAGAGGGGACAGAAGTGGGACATGCGCTGCATGTGGAGGGAACACATGACCGTGATGTCGGGATGAAAAGCTCCCTTTGTCCCTGCGCGCTGCACAAACGCAGGAGTTTAACACAATTACAGCTAAACGCAATTAAAGGACACGGGATAGCGGCGCATTCCTGCCCCCCCCCCCCCACACACACACACCAAGTGTCCAAAGTGAGGAGAAAAACATGCAATCAGGGCGTCAACGCGCACATGTGACAGATCACCACTTCTGCGCTTTTTTCTTTATATATTATTTGCTCCAAGCGGCGGGGAGGAAAGGAGAGAGCGGGCTGTATGCGCTCCCTCAGCCGGCTGCAGAGTCCCGAACGCACCGCTCCAAACCCGGGGACATGATGATGATGATGATGATGGTAGTGGTGGTGAAGATGGGCGGCAGCTCCACGGATGTTCTCCATGTTCCAACTGTTTAAACGAGGCGCAGCGAAGCTTCACAAAGGCGGCGGCGGCGTTAATTCCTCATAATGGCGTTCATTCATCACCATCCGGGCTGCAGCTGAGAGCAGCCTGCGGGCGATCCGCACATCCACCCATCTATCCATCCACCCACCAACCCGTTATCAGGAGGGAGAACCACAACTAAGACCCGGGACGCAGAGATCCGGACGAGCCGTTCTTTCCATCTCCACACCGGACAGCTGCCTTTTAGGACCGCCATAAAAACCCAACATGAGCAGAAAAAAAAGAAGAAGAAAAAAGAGAATAACTTACATTCTGTCTCCGGGAACGAGCAGGCGGCTCTCCACCATCATATCGGGCAGAAAATCCAGGTTGTAGGCTGAAGTCATGCTGCCTGCCCTGCGTCTGTGCCTGTGTGCGCGGCGCGCCTCCGGCGGTGCCGTGTGTGTGAGAGCGCCTCCCCGATAAATAAAGGAGCGTCGCCTCCTCTGCCCAAACTGCGCCTGGCTGCGGAGACGGAGAGGGAGAGGGACGGGGACAGGTGCAAGAGCCGAGGCCTCCCTAAAGGCGGTGTAGCATCCAGCAGTTGTCACATTCTCCTCCCGCCGCCCCTAAATTCGCCCTTAGTTTCCCCCCCTCTGTCTGGTCGCTCCGGCTGGGTTCTGCTCCGCGCGTCCTGGATGATGAAGCCGCTTTGCAACAGCGCAGCAACCGGAGGGAGCGCTGCCTGGAGAAGCAGGTTCCGAGTCAGGGAGGCGTGGCGCTGCTGCTCCTCTTTAACTGTTAGCTCTCCGCCCTGGAAAAATATTCACACCCCCTTTAACTTTTACTCTTTTTATTGCGTGGCATTCACCTGCTTTCTAATATAAATCTAAAAAGTGTGGCGTGCGCTTTTTTCCCCCCACGCCCCCAGGAGGCTTTTGATCAGCCATCCACCTGCAGGACAGAGGGACCAGGGTGGGTCTCTTCAGGCTTTGAACATCTACAGGAGCACTTTTTGTTTATTCTTCTACTCAAATTAACTCAAGATCAGTCAGACTGGATGGTGAGCCTCTATCCCCCACAGCATGATGCAGCCATCACCATGTTTCCCCACGAGAAGGGTGTATTTACAGTAATGCACAAAAGCTATTTTTTAAATTCCTGTTTTTTGGGGGGGGTTTCCCATAAGTTAACCACAAGATTTCGATTACATTGAGATACCTCCAAATATTAATAATCCCACCTTTTTTCTCTAAATGCAGGAGTTGCGTTTCTGTGCTCCGGCTCTTCAGAGAACAACCAACATCATGGGGACCAAGGAACCCAGCAGCAGGTCAGGGAGAACGTTGTGGAGAACTTTAAAGCAGCGTTGGGTTCTACTACAACAACATCTCAGACCTCTGTTCAATCCAAAGCATGGAGGAAAAAGTACACCCTGACTATAATATTGCCTCACTGAAGCATGGTAGTGGCAGCATCATGCTGTGGAGTGGCTTTTTACAGACCCTTTTGATCCAATCTGAGCTCAAGCGCTTTAGATGTCCTACTTTCTAACCTGTTTCTACTTTCATTATAATAAAACAACATGACATTTATGCCTAATCCACACATAGGCGGGAAATCTTACAAAGCAAAAATATTCTTCTAAGATTTGGCACAAAATTACGGCACCAAAAACCATTCTTTCTAAAAACTGACCCAAGTGAGGATTTGTGTTTTCTCTGTTTTAAGCGTTTGCTTGTGGACAGAAATACAAAGAGTTTTAGGTTTCGCAACGTCACTTTCTGCAAAATGCCCCAACATCACATGTGCGACCCATTTCCACCCAGAATCAACATTTATGCCCTCAGAGCTGTGCTGGCATCACCGATTGCCCAAGCACTTTTTGTTACATGCTCTATGTAGCCGTTAGAAAGTAGAAAGTTACTCTGAGTGGATAGGATTTGGGGAAACTACTGCCCCCTACAGGTTTGGCATGTCTATGAATGTGCTTAAATACACATTTGTACAGTTAGGTGTGGACAGAGTTTTTTCTTTTAAAAACCCGGCTACATGTGTACATGGCCTTTGACATGAATGGCTAACCCTTGCAGGTGTTTAACACTAAAATGAGCTCTTCTAATCTTCAGTTAATGTAACTTCATCCACATCTAGCTAATGGTAAGGTGAGTCCAGGCTGTAGATGAATATAGAGAAGCTAGAAACTGTCCCACACCACTGCCACTCACTGGCTCCATTTAAATGTGAGACTATGTCTGCAGCTACTTGATCTTCATGTCCAGCCAATAATCTGTCAACAAATCAATTGTTAGTTTAATAGATTCTTGCTCCAAATAACAGCTAATTATATGTGCTGCACTGAAGCTCACGCAACGCTGCACAATCACGATTCAGAGCGAGCAAACAGTTTAAGCAGAATATCACACGCTTCACCGTGGCGCCTTAATAAAAGCATGGCCAGTTAGGTGATTCACACTCAAATGAGTTGACCAAATTTGGAGAGGTGCAATTACACATGGGGATAGCTTTGTAATAATCATCCTGCCCATAATTTGCTGACTCTATTTTATGCTGCGTTAATTGTGTGGGTCCAAAATGCCTCCCTGTGGAACCGGAGTGGGCCTGAACGCACCCCGCCGCCGCTGCAACACCACGTTGCCCCACTTCCTTCGTTCTCTGCAAGAAGAGGAAGAAGAAGAAAAGGAGGCACTCCAGTGAAATAATGAGCCTCGCTCCTACTGAGAAAGGCGGCTCTCTGGAGGAAGAATATGAGTATCTGGGTCAATGTGGGGAAAATGTGCTCAGTCTGCACACGTAGAGCAGTGCAAGTGTCGTGTGCTGTGGGTGGGACTTGGATTGCAGCTCTGCTGAGTAAAAAAAAAAAAAAAAAAAAAAAAGGGTTGGTTTGGGGGGGGGTTAACTGCATGTTGACTTTCATGGACCGGAGTGGAGTCATGGATGGGAAAGACTGATCCGCCTCCAGGCCAACACCGTCCGATGGGTGGAAAACGATGCTCCGCTCGACCCTTTCTCAGAACAGGACATTATATAAGCAACCGCTGCATCGTAATCACATGCTTTCATGTTCAGGCTCGAATCGACGGGCGTTAACACTTGTTCCAAACAGCAGAAGCATCACTGGAGGTAATAATAATGGAATAGGTACTCTCATGCCTTCAGTTTTTGCCCTTGAGGTCTTTTTGTAGTGCCCAGAGCAAATTACATTTAAAACAGTCATTTACCTGCCAAGAAACGCCGGATAGTCCAGCAAATCTCTGTCAACACATCTCACTGAAATTACTCTGCAGCAGAGGAGCAGGCCTCTTATGAAAAGTGATGACAGCGTGTTCTTGCTGAAAATAACCTGAAATCTACAGAAACAACAACAAGAATGACAGGAAGCGGATAAAGCAGTAGGTTAACAGTCCCTTTAAACTAATTCAACCATGTCATCACTGTTATCTCTGCACTCCCGTCATCAGATGTGAAGAATTATTTATCTCCTCCCACAGGCTCACATCATCTCGCATTAGTTGTTACTCAGGAAGACAGAACTCATCTTCCAGAAGCAGATAATGTTCCAGTACAAGTCTAAGCTCAGATCAGATCAAGACTACCAAACACAGTGGACCCCCAGTTAGGGACCACTAATATCTGCAAATACCTGAGACCCTCTAAAATGCTTCAAACTGCCTACTTTAATAGATAAAACATCAAATACACCTTAATATTACGGGGGTAATACATCCACAAAAATCACAGTTCGGTACGTTTTTGGTCCACTTTCATAAAAAAAAAAAAAGGAATACAAATGTGCATATGACTTTTCCTTTTACTTTGATCAGCATTAAACACAGAACCATTTTCCTGAATTCCTTTCTTTCAATTCAATAGTTGAAAGTATTGGACTGGAGATTTTAATCGGATAAAAATTTTTTTTTTTTAAATGGTACAAGCCGACAAAGCCAGAGTAGAAAACAATAGAACCAGTTGAAAACAGTCAGCCTTAATGTTTAGAAATGTTGAAATAATACTTTGCTCATATTGGAGAATAAAACATGTTTAAATCACTTTGGAGTTGTTTTGATATTTTGACAGCCTAGTCTCCCAGCTGTACTTGAATGCAGCATAAGCAGCTGTTGGGAAAAACCCTTCTCAACAGGGATTCCTCCAACTTGCGTTTTCTCCAGAATAAGGAGTTTGGGCTGATTGGATGCTACTGGTAGCCATGTTGACGTCAGCTGGTTTTTCTCTAGTATCAGTGATGTTTCCATTCAGCTTGACATTGTTTCAGGTGAGTCATTCAGTTCAGTGCAGAGCGTGTTATGGACCTTATTGCTGTTGGAAGATGCGTTCAATGACAAAGTTCTGGTTTGGTCCATCTTCCTTTTTCTGCTGTAGCTGCATGAGAAACTATTAATGTTCCCAAATAGCAGAGTTTAGTGATAGCTGGGAGTCCTGTTTTGTTTTGGTGTCACTTTTTAAAGTTACCCTGCGGAACTAGGGCTGGACAATATGGACCAAAAGTTATACCCCAATATTTTTCAGCTGAATCCCGATTTTCAAAAAATATCTAGATATTTTTCATCCCAAAAATTAGACAAAAAAACAATAAAGAGTCTAAGCTACACGTCTCAAATATCACACAAGCACTTATTGGTATACAGCTGTAGATGTACATTAGAAATAGTTGCAAAAATAAACTATTGGCATATATTATTAAAATCACTTTCTTGAATAAATAATGTTCTACTCTTCTGAACCAAAATAGTTATAGCGTCGCTATTAAAAAAAAATCGTGTTTTAGGCAGGAGTGGGCTGGTGTTGATATTCAGCCCAGCTTGGTTCTGAGAGGCCTTTTATCTGTTCACACTAAGCAAGCAGAATCATAATTTTCATAAAAATACTTTTGTTAGTTGTATAACAATATAAGATATAACATCTAGCATATGAGTGTGTGTAAAATGATATGAGCAAAATAAAAAAAAAATAAAAAAATGAGTTGAGGACAATGAGAAAAAAATGTTTGGAGGCTGGACGTGCATAAAAATCAAAACCTTCATCTTCTGGCTCAGTTTTCCCCGTGCCTTTTCATATGCATCGTTTCTTTTTGACATATCCGCTCCCCTTTCTTCTTTATTATCTCCTTTTTATTTTTTGTAACAGGGAAACAACGGCGTCCTTTCAAAGCAGAGGAGAGCTGCCCAAGTCTGGTAGCAGCTATCAAATATCATAATATTTGATATAAAAACATTCTGGAATATTTCCAAAACTTCGAGAATCAAGCGCTGCAGAGAGGTACTAATCTGCTGCAGATGCAGGCAGCAGCATGTACCAAGATCTTCTATAAAAGAAAAAGATGCCTCACTCAAGTACACAGAGACACAGCAGGATCACGAACACCTCCAGAACGAAGTTTTGCACATTCTTTATACTGTTCCTTGTGTTGCTATTGTGAATGATGGTAAAGATTCGTAGTGCTGGAGTTCTTTGTTTACAGCCATTTTCGACATTCTCTACAGACCGCATTAATCCGTTTCACATCTGACACTTTGGATCCAAACAATCTTCAAATAAGTAAGCCAGTAGTATTATTTTTACCAACCAGCGGCTCCTCTTCAATACTTTCCCTCATGCCTTCGTCTGTCTCCATGCTGTCGCTGCCTGCAGACTGAATGCAGCAGTGAGGTTGATGGTGTAAAATGCGTAACACAATAGATAGATGGGGAGGAAAGTAGACATACTGGTATATTTATATCGATATAAACGATATTGGGCCATCTTGTGACTAGTATGAAAATGATATTTTAAAAAAACTTGAGATATGGTCCAGCCCTATGTGGAACGTTGCACTGTGCTAAACATTGTGCTCATGTTCTGGTAGAAAACTGATGAGTGTCGAACAGACAGGACCGTCCTGAAAAACACCAATGCATGTACCCCTAATATGTATGCATTACTACGCACAGCGGAAACCGGCTAAGCGCTACCAAAGAAGCTAACATCAACAGTCTTCCTCATCTCCTCTCTTGGGGGTTCAGGAAAATAACATGGTGCACAAGCATTGCTCAGCTTCCCAACCTGAGTTTTAACCTGGTCGGTCTGTTAACAACATAACAGAAAAAATTTGACGGATTTCGATAACATTTTCAGGAAATGTCCACAGTGGGTCCAGTGATTAGAGCAAGTGATTCGAGCCAGATCACCTTCGTTTTCTAGTGGGAAACTGTTTCTCAGAATAACTGGATCTTACGGTGTTCCACCCTCCTTGTTTAGCTGTACTCTCCTCCGGTCTGCGCTAAACAGACCCGAGGATTACAGGAGGAAAGCTGAATCCTCGATGCTCCTCCGTGTTTGCCCAAGGCTCAGGAACACCTGGATAACGGCGTGCAGAGACGCTGCCCCGCCGTCTCTGCCTCAGCTTCTGATGGTGAATTGACTGGAACGCGCTCTCTCATACGCGCCTGGTAAACAATCAAGCAATCAAATCTCCTCATTTGCTTCTCATTCTAAACAAATCCTTCCCTCCTGTTCGCCAAACAAAAACCCTCCATCCATTAATAAGACATGATGAAGGTGTTTTTTTCAGTGCGCTCTTGTGAAACCTGCTGCTGCTGCTTCTGGAGAAAAAACCCCCAAAAAACCGACGCTGTTTTTAACATGCAACCTGCACAGCTGGAGGTAAGTCTTGTTTGTTCGCTTGTTCCACATATTTCTGGTCCTTGGAGATAATTAGCCTTTAATAGAGCTGAAATAACCAGAGAACAAAGGAGAGGGAAAAATGGAAACAAGACAAGGGAGCTTATCCTGCTGACGCCATAAAAACCTCCTTGAGCCGGAGTTTTACTCAGGACCACTGGTCACATCCAGTCAACATGACTTAAACAGCCCTGTTCTTTATTGTTCCCTGCTGCTGCTTCTCTCCTCTCCTGCCTTAACCCCTCGCCTCGGCTATCACTCCATCTCCTCACCCCGAGGCCCCATGTTTCCCAGATCCTGCCTCTGCCATCGCTCCTTTCTCGCCCCTGCTCTCCGTCGAGTTATTTCTGTCTTTTCTCCCCCTACGTGTCTCCATCACCTCGGGCCGAAGATGTGGGCTCAGCTGCCTGAACAATACAAATCGATCACTTGGAGAGGGGGAGGAGGAGGACGAGGAGGAGGAGACGGGGTTAGAGATAGTGAGATAAAAAGGAGGAAACAATGAAGCCGGACCAGAAATGGCCGCAAAAAATACAGAACTATCATCTCTGGGTCCTGCTTGGATCCAAGGAAAGCAGATGATGGTGCTGGGGCTTTTCACACGTGAATATTTAATGAGCAGCTCATGAATAATTCAGAGTAGCAAGCAGCTGCGTTTGAGCCTAAGTGGACATGTGAGGAGCCCGATCCAGACGGACCTGACTGCTGCCGCTCATCCTCGCCCAGGCCAGCGTACAGCCGACGCTTCCTAAATGAAAGGATGCTCCAGGCCCCAATCTCGCCGGCTCCCTCCTCCGCCTCCCCAATCCGTTAAAAGGCTCTGCTCTGCAGATAGGAAGCCAAATAAAAACAAAGACAGTGCGGATGGATCCTCCCTGACATCTCCTCCTAAAACTCCACTAGCTCTTCTATCCTCACATCTCGCTGCCATATTTTCTCCAGCCGCCTCCTCTCCTCCTCGGTTCGTTATTGGCCCCCGCTCGGCTCTGGTCAGGACATCGCGTTCCAGGTAACACTGATCCCTGCTCCACCTGTGGGGCTGCAGCCTCCGCTATAAAATGCTCGCTGACCTGTTTTGCACGATTTCTGACACCACGCCGTCTCGGATGAATCGCAGCTGGACTGATCCAGCAGCTTTCCTTTTAGTCACAAACCTCTTGAATCAAGAGAGTCATCCTTATTAAGCTCCAACTGGCACATAAAAAAAGGCATCACTAGGGCATAGTTTGGTTATCTGTAATGTGAAGAGTTCCATTATCAGCGATTGAGAGTTTTCTGCAACTTTAGATGGGTAAACATGTGTCGCAACATGCTGTATCAGTTTTGCATTAAACCAGAGAAGAAACCCAGATTTCTGCGTCATCATCACTGACTGTGTGCACCAGCAGGAAAAGTAATAATCCCTTCTAAATCGTGGCGCCAAACACACAAAGAACATCACCAGTGCATTGCCATAATTGTGCCTTCGCAGTTTCAACCTGCTCCCAAAGCCAGCAGAAACATTAAAAGGCCGATTGAAAATGAAGTATTTCAGATTTTACAATGGAAATGACCAACATCCAGACTCTTTAAAAAAAGGTGTGAAATAGCCCTTTAGCTTAGAGCTGATTGGAAGCTATGAAGAAGACTCCAATTTCAATTCAGTTTAGCTATAAAGTGCCAGTTCAGAGGAAATGTTATTTAAACGCTCTTTAGAGGACAAATAAATCGGGTTTATGTACAGAAACAACCAAGACGGACGGACCCAAGCTCAGCCACACACTCTCCAACTCGACCGTTTGCATCATTAGCAGCTAATTATTATTAAGCTGTCAACATTAGTTCACACAGAGACCAAAATGTTGTCAGATCAATTCTTCACAAACCAGCTTCTAATAGATAAAATGTAGCCTACTGTAAATCTGGTGTCAAGTCTAAAACAAACATAACGGCACCTGGATCGCACTTCCTAAGTCAGACTTCACATTAAAGACAAATATTGTGTTTTAATACTGGATGATCTCGTAACCCCCCCCCCACACACACACACAAAGAATTAATATGTGGAGGCTCTTGGAAAAACCTCTAATGTCCATTTAAGTCCATTCTGATGTCCTTGTTTGAACATGGCCGACATCATACATGGCAGGACAGAGCGATCAAGTCCCACCCCGTCAAACAAACACCTTCTGACCTGTCCGCTGACCCTCACACACCAAGGCCTGCACCGGTGGTCCCGACATGACTAACGTGTCGGTAACACACACACACACACCAACGCTTGGTGTCCTCTGTCTGCCTCCTGGCTACATTTCTGCTGCTGTCTGCTGGTTTTATAACGGTCCTCATAGGACCGGACAGCACTCTGGGGCACCGATGTAGAAACATGCTTTACAAAAATACTGGGAGAAACTGAGTATTTTTCACCAGAACTGGGCAACATAGTCTCTTGGGTTTTAATCTTTGGTTTAGTTAAACAAAAAAGTCTGATGACCTTGTTCCTTTTCATTAGATTTGCACTCTGCCTCACCCCACTCTGGTGTCCTTTGGTTCATTCAGACTAAAGGTGTCACCTTCAATGTTCCTCCATCCGTGTTCTCCGTGGTGTTCTGTAATCAGATTCCTTTGATTCTTGAAGGCCGACGTTTCGGTCCACTTCACAACATAAAGCATGTTAGGAGAAGAGGTCAAGCACTACATGGTTCTACCATTCAGGTCCAACCACATGACAAATTAAAATCTACTGTATTTGGGGACTTTGGTCTCCTTCAAATTCAATTCAATTCAAAAATACTTTATTGATCCCAGAGGGAAATTAAGTGTTGTAGCTCATATAATTCATTCTTTAAGGAGTTGTTGTAGATGATGATGGCTGTGGGCAGGAAGGATTTCCTGTAGCGGTCTGTGTTGCAGTGAAACTGAAGAAGCCTCTGACTGAAGACGCTCTGTTGTTGGAGGATAGTCTCATTAAGAGGATGCTCAGGGTTGTACATTTTTATTTATTTATGAAGAATCCTTACAATCCCTGGCTCTGATGCTGCTACCCCAACAGATGACGGCTGAAGAGATTACACTCTCCACAACAGACTTGTAGAAGATCTGCAGCATCTTGCTGCAAACCTTGAAGGACCTAAGCTTCCTCAAGAAGTCCCGTCTGCTCTGTTCCTTCTTGTAGATGGCTTCACTGTTCAGTTAATAAAAAAAAAAAAACAAACTGAAGTATGTCCTCATTTTGTTAACGTGCACTAGCATATTAGTCATAGAATGGAAGGAAAGACTTTGAGGACTGCAGCTCTTTGGACAGAACAATCATAAGCAGCTTCAAGGCTTAAAACTGCAGTCGGTTGCTTTCTCCTGCACCTTAACCAAAGGCTTTTTATAGCCATTGACGAGCTTCTGGCTCACTCGTTGTCAGAATCTGTAAAGCTAAATAAAGGTTTCCTGGTGTAGATCGAGCTGTAAGCCTAGTTGGTAAATGTTCCACAGGGATGAGGCTTTTAAAGGCTGGATGTTGGTCTGCTTCATCTGTTCCAAAACCAGTTTGAGATCATTGTCCTGTTGCAACCATCTAGCGGGTTGTTTGAGATGAAATTAAAGGAGCCAAACAGACCCTCACCATGATGCCACCTGCAACATGTTAGACGGTTGGTACAGACCCACTCCTCCAAACATGATTTTTATCCATCTTTGTCTCGTCTGATCATCTAACGTTTCTCCAGAGGACATTTGGGTTGTCCATGTGGGTTTGGAGGCATCTGTTTTGGAGCAGGAGTTTCTCTCTTGGTCTACGGTGTTCCTCACGCTTCCACTTCATGGATGGCTTCACCCTTGGTGGCTCCCAAACATCCTGAACTTCATGACATCTGAGGGGGTCAGATGGTGAAACCTGGTCTGTAACCTAGACTTAGAACCCGGCCTGTTCTTAAGAACCAACCGGGTTAGGAGAAAGCTAGCTGGTATAAGTTGGTTTAAATGACACCTGCTAAGGGAGGTTCAATTAAACACTCCTGGAGGTGTATTTATACATCTGAGCCTGCATGTTAGTGTTGTATAGGTACACAAATGTCATGGTTCAGTACATTTTCGATTTACTTTAATGAAGACAAATACAAATGTGCATGGACTTTTACTTTGATTAGTATTAAACCTAGAACCCTTTTTCCTGAATTCCTTCCTTTCAATTGCTGAAATTTGATTTTGTTGTTCTATAACTTAAAGTTGAAATTGTAGAACTGAGAGGATATTTGATTGGATACAGAATAAAATAAAATAAATAAATAGTACAAGCAGACATAGCCAGAGTAGAAAACAATAAAACCTCTTGAAAACAGTCTTTGTTAATGTTTAGAACTATTTAAATAATAATTTGCCCATAGCTGAGAATAAAACACGCTTAAATCACTTTGGAGTTGTTTAGATATTTCGACAGCCTAGTCTCCCAGCGGTACGGGGATTCCTCCGACTTGTGTTTTCTCCAGAATAAGGAGTTTGGGCTGATTGGATGCTACTGGTAGCCATGTTGGACGTCAGCTGGTTTTTCTCTAGTATCAGTGATGTTTCCATTCAGCTTCACATTGTTTCAGGTGAGTCATTCAGTTCAGTGCAGAGCGTGTTATGGACCTTATTGCTGTTGGAAGATGCGTTCAATGACAAAGTTCTGGTTCGGTCCATCTTTTTTCTACTGCAGCTGCATAAGAAACCATTAATGTTCCCATATAGCAGAGTTTAGTGATAGCTGGGAGTCCTTCCTGTTTGGTTCTGGTGTCACTTTTTAAAGTTGCCCTGCGGAAACGTTGCTCTGCACTGAGTTCTGCACATAAACATTCTGCATGTGTTCAGGTAGAAAACAGCTGGATCTGTACGGTACACGTGCGTACTGAAATATTCCAATACATTTCGCATTACAACCTTACTGTATGTATATTTATGACCTTGTGCCAGTTAGAGACAATGGTGGAAGGTTCATTTTTAGCTTAAATAAGTGAACAAAAACCAAGTTATGAGGATGTAATCCTTAAAGGTTTTATTCAGAGCAGGGAAGGAATAGACTTGTTTAGTTTAAGTCTGGACCTCTAAACGTTTTGTGACATTCAGCGTCGGGCTGAATTACACAGCACAGCCACAAAGCTGCTCCAGGTTTTACACTCGGCACTGATTTGTCCTCTCAATGCAAATAATAGAGTATGGTAGGGATATTCTCCAGCCACTCAAAGCGGTGTCCGCTCCACCTGCGGTGCATCGGAGCGTGCTCCAGCTGTAATTGGCCATCGCATCGATGACAGAGAAAGCTCGTCCATTCATCACATCTCCCTGCTCTGCTCTTCACTCGTTTCTCTCTCTCTCTCTCTCTCTCGGCCCCACCGCTGCCAACTTGGACCAATCTCTCCCCCCCCCCACCCCACCTCCTCCTCTGCTCCTTTTCCTCATTAAAGTGGGACCCAGGCAGTAGCGGTCACTGCCTCTCATTTATTTTCATTTGAAACTGGTGCAGCTCCACTGATCCTCTGGGGCTGCAGGAGAGAGAGGAGGATGGTGTGATTCTGATAACAACCAACACACACACACACATCTTGTACTGCGCGCCTGCCGCGCACGGTGGGGGATACACACAATCCAAAACACAAAGGCGTGTCTACGTGCATCTGCCTGTGAGTAGATGCACTTTCACACCCATTTCAATTCATTTCACGCACATATTCACACATTTCATGTACCTGCGAGCTGCAGCGCTCTTGTTCCCCACCCCTCGTCTTTCAAATGTGCACCCCCCTCCCCCCCCTCCCATACTTCTTTCTTGATTGTGTGATTTTTGAGACGTTGATGATAGCAGGGTGCGAATCAGGGGCCAGTTAACCTGCACCCATTGTCACCTGTATGATTGCCTGTATTGATCTGGGTGTCTGGTGCACATGTGCGCATGTCCTCGCTTCCTGTGCGAGTGTGTCCGTGCATTATATTAGAGCGGCCCCGCCTGACACTCGCTTGATTGAAAAGGTGCTCGGCAGATTAAATCGCCGCGGCGGAGAGGACGTGCAACCCTCCCCTCCCCATCTCCTCCGGGCTTCGGGAGACGCTGGAGGCCCAGAGGTAAGACGGGGGAGGAGCGGACGTGACCCATCTGAGAGGCAGTGACTCCAAACTAACGGCTCCGTCTCTAATAGGAGACTAATGTCCCCCCCCACACCATTAGACAGGCACACTGTGTGGGTTGAGTGGGCGGGGGATGCATGGTCAACCTACTCACTCTCTCAGAGGAATAATTGGGGGTGGAGACAAAAGGCTGACATCAATCTTCAAAGTAAGACTCATACTTCTATCTGCTGCACATTTGATTCAAATAAATCTACAAGTGCTTCAAATAATTCCCTGCAGCTCCTGGGTGCGTCTCTAGTTCTACACACCTGGAGGACTTTGCAGACCAGGGCTGCCCAACCCTGGTCCTCTATATTTAAAATCCTGCAACTTTTAGATGCATTCCTGCTCCAACGCACCCAAATCAAATGGCTCAGTTCCTTCCTCAGCAGTGTGTCAGCTCTGCAGAGGCCTGCTAACTAGGCCTCCACTTGATTCAGGAGCGTTGGAGCAGGGATGCATCTAAAAGTTGCAGCATGGTAGATCTTGAGGACCAGGGTTGGGCTCTCCTGCTGTAGTACATGAATATGGAAGGAAAAATTCAGTCATTTGTTTCGGGTGTTTATCAGGGAAGCGTCTAATGGGGCGTTCACACCGGTCAGCGCGTCCAGGCAGCAGGGCAGCTAGATTACATGCATGCTTATGGTACCTACGCATCAAGTGGGCGTCAAGCTGCCAAGCAGCAAGTCGTGCACGTCGGCATCAGCGCGTTCACGATTCGTGAAGTTGGGAAAACTGAACTTTGGGGCAGCAAACGCGGGGCGTCAACCAATCGTAGGGACTCTGTGCTGACGTGGATCGGCAAGTCATTCATTCAAAATGGAGGATCAAATAATCGTCGCCGTCTGGAATTTTCGTGATTTCTATGACCCGTCTTCGTCTTTTTACAAAGACAGGAAGAGATCGGATTTATTTGGAGGAAGATATTGGAGGATATTGGAGTGTGCCAGGTAAGCAGGTAAATGTTTTCTTTTAACTTTCTTGTTACGTTAGCTAACGCTAGCCAAACCCGGTTAGGGCAACTACCGGACGTGACGCGCTGGTGCGCCGACTACAAAGTGTTCAAGCAGCTGGGTTGTAATTTTAAAACGTCTGAGTGATTTGACGCGTGGACGCGCGGACCGGTGTGAACGCCCCATAAAAACTGCAGGACATTGGGCGTGGAGGACAACTGTCCTCCTGGAGGACGCCTGCATTAGAACGTCTCTGAAGCATTTGTGTGTCTCCCTCCAAACATAAAGGCAGCTAAAGCCAAAAGCCATGACAGCCGCCACTTGTAGATGCATGTTGAAACTAAAAATACATTAATAAAAACATAAAGTGCAACAGAAAGCATAACGCTGCCATCTGTTCCCTCCTCAACCATCCCAGCTTCCGACAGATAAACGTTGACATAAAACCCATTTACTGTCAGACTGAATCATTTCCGTGTGTGATTTATGTACTTCAGACATACATTTATTAATTATATCTAACGGAGACAATCTACAGCATTGTCAACATGTCAACATGCTTGTTTATTCCAAAACTACCGTTACGTCACAGATAAGGCAAGGCAATTTTATTTGTATAGAACACTTTCAACAACAAGGTAATTCAAGGTGCTTTACATGATTAGAGGTCAAATAAAAACAGCATTAAAACACAAAGCATATAAAGTAAAAACAGCAATAAAAGAAGCACACACAGATACATCAAGGCATTAAACAGCAAGAAACATAACATGATACAACAAAGCTTGACTCAAAGGCAGCTCTAAACAGATACTTTTTTAGTTGTGATTTAAAAGAACTCAGTGTTTCAGCAGCTTTACAGTTTTCTGGAAGTTTGTTCCAGATTAGAGGAGAATAGAAACTGAAAGCTGCTTCTCCATGTTTGGTTCTGATTCTAGGGATGCTGAGTCGACTGGAATTAGAGGACCTGATTGGTCTGGGGGGGTTGGTATAGTAACAGCAGATCTTTAATATACTTTGGTGCTAAGAATAAGAATCCTGAAATACATTTTTTTGCAAAAGAGAAATCATATTCCGGTCTTGATGGATCAACAGAACCAAAAGGTTCAGCTCCACAGTAAAACATGATTATTTATATTGTTGTGTCTTCTGTGTATTTATTTTGTATCTCTAAAATTTTATTCTCACAAAAATATTTCATGAAGGACTGAAACACATCTGGCTGAGAAATGTTCAGTTTAAACATCAATGTTTTCCTTAAATCAGTAGCAGTGCTTTAATGTGGCCAACAGGCTTTGGATTGGATAAAGCCAAATCACCCCGTAATATTCTGCATCGCATAACGCAGCATTGTATGCTTAGTGCGTTCTGCCATAATATTGCATCATACCTTATCGAACTGAATAACAGTAGATTAAACGGTAAACAGGTTGACATTTGCAGGACAGCACTTTCGTTTCGATGCGACCGTGAGCCGAACAAATACCGGTTATGTACAGAACTCTGACATTAAAACACGACACCAGAACCAGACAGAGTGGACCCCCAGTCATCTCTAAACTCTGGTATTTAAGGAAAGTTGAGGTTTCTCCTTCAGCCACTTGGACTGAACTACTCACCTGAAACAATTTAAAGCTGAATGTAAACAGCAATGGTGCAGGAGAAAAAACAGCTCAAGTCCAAATCCTGCTGCCTGTAGCAGCATTCAGCCAAAATTCTGCACAGCAGTAAACATGTGGGCAGGATTCGCTTTGAGGAGAAGGGATGTCTGAGAAACAACATTTCTGAGATGCATTCAGGGACAGTTTGTACACTGGATCGTCTGCATATCAAAACATCTCTGTAAGTATTTTCATTCTACAAGCTCATCTTACGATCATATAAAAATTCCTAAATAACAATCTTGACCATTTATCCAGGGATTGGCTATACCTGATTATCGTTAATTACTAATAACCAAACCAGTCAGTTCTTTACAAGCCTCTCTTCAAAGCTCTAACACATTATAAAACCAAACTAATTTTACAATATAAAAAAAAATATTAATTCACTTTTGAATAAAGTGAAAAAAAAAGTGTATATCTTGAACGAAGAACAGAACCAAGGCTTTAAATGTGTGAACTTTAGCGTTGTATCAAACTGGATTATACTGCATCAGTTTTAACATCTTATATCATTGAGTATTTTATAGTTTTGTATCAAACTGTATTTTATGTTTTACTGCATTTTATTACATTTCCTATTGGATACATTTTTTATTTTTTTTACATATTGTAAAATAAACCCCTGTTTTTTGTGTGTGTTTGTTTTGTATCGTTTTGTTTCATAGCATATCCCATCATATTATGTATTAAACCGCATCAAACTAACTTTATTGTATTTTGTGTTGTATTTTATGATATATTTTATATATCATGTAGCATTTAGTATTAAAACAAGTCGAATCACATTGTATAAAATGATAATGGAGGATTTTCCTGCATCACCTCATAATGTATCATATTCTGCTGAATAAGACTGAATCTCATATTGTGTCATATTGTATAGCGGTTCCAATGCAGCATCCTTGCCCATATCAGTTATTCTGTTTTTCATCTGTCATTTCTTTTCTTTAGGCCCGTTGTGACCTTTAACCCCTTGGCCTTCATCAGATCTGATGCAGTAATAATCCATCCAGACTGAATATCTTATTGGTATGCAAAGTGTGGATTTATGACACCAAGTATTTCTGCCATTAAATATTGTATACCAAATGATATATTTTTGCAATATTAAAAGCGCACACATTTATGTTGCATTGACAGTGTTATACTGTACATTAAACAGCCCTCTTTGTTATGAAATACAGTTTACTGTAAATCCAATATTTAAGTCTATCGTATGAAGCATGAGTGGCCCTAGCGGAGGTCTGCTCTCTGAGTGGTTTTCTGGTTTTTATTTGATATGTCTTGCTAAATGGCAGAAAATTAACAACATTTAAGATTTAAATCATTTGGAAGCCCAGTTAATGTGTGAAATGGAATAAAGAACTGTGGACCTCCACTAGGTCTGGTTTATCCTTTTCCAGACACCTGAAGGTTCTACGTTCATCTGTTCAATTACATGGACGCATAAACATCATGGAAATTTCCTGCCATCATGCACAGTTGAAATACCAACATGGGCTGAAAGGCCACTTAAAGAGGAAGAAGCATTACTCCAAGAAGCCAGATTGCTGAAAAGGTTGAACACCATCCCAGCAGTACGGTACAAGGGTGCCAGCTGCAGGAGGGACTGGTGCGCTTCACAAAGTAGAAAGAACATTATTGAATCAGCCAGGAAATCAAGGCTTGGACAGAAACTTTTAAGCAGACAACGAACGCAAGCATGATTGCTGAAGGACAGTCAATGCTTTGGATAGGATAGTTTAAAAGACACCAAATACAAAGGAAAATGCATTTTTTTGCATCATAATGATTCATATGGAGCTGTAGGAAATTAAAATCTCAGTTTATCAGATTTATCATACGATTTGTATTATAGCAGGTGTTTTAGATATGATGTCCAACTCCAGCTCTTCTGGGACTCAAACAATTTCAACGCTCGCTGCTCCTCCTCTGGACACTCCTGTTCTCCAAACACATCTGTCCTTCCATCTCCCCACCATCTCAGCCTGCCACTCACCTACTGTAAAGTCGGGCGCGCAGGCTAAACCGGTGGAAACGTTCCCTCCCTCGCCACGCGCTCCGAGGAACCGCTTGAAGCACAAAGTCACATTTTTCATCTGGAAATTGCAAATGAAGGGCATGCCTCAAAAGCAGTTTCATTTGTCACCCAATGAAGCATTCACCGATTCAGTCAGTAAATTATGGCGCAATAAATTACTACCTGCAAACATCAATGAAATATGTTGACTCGTTGCAAAACAAGTCAACCCCAGCACGACTGTTTTTCATGATCAGGTGCACAGCAGCGGCTCGTTTCTAATCTTTTATGCAACAGGAAGGGGAGTTCGCACAAAGTGGGACCGCTGGAGTTACACCATTTAAATTTATCCGTAATGGGAACTTTAAAAATAAAAAATGCAACACTGGGAGAAGGTGGAATGCATTTATGATGGAGAGGAAACGAGAGGAAGCGAGCAGCTGGGGATCTATTTTGCTTTGCCATTATTATTTTCAAAGCAGGGATGCCGCTTTTCCTCCTGTTCCTGTCATCGTTCCTCATCACCCCCCTGCCACTGCTCCTTCTCCCAGTTTTCCTTATTTTCACCGAAAAGTTTGACACGCAAAAAAAAAAGAGGAGCATATATTTATCCCCGACCTCCTGCTCAGCCATCATCCCACCCATTTGTGCTTAATACGTGTAAAAGAAATTGCACAGAATTGAATAAATAAGTAAAATAAATAACAAAGGCTCTGCTAGATGGCTCGGAAAATGTCACATCCTGCTTCGGTTGAGTGGTTGCCTTTGGTCTTAATACCAAAGCCCTCCCCTCAATCTGGATCCCATCTCTCGTTCTATTAAACACAAGTGCAAGCTCACAAATCAGGTTCGCAAAGATTCCCATCGCCTTGGGGAGGACTGCTCTCACAGTGCAGTTTACAGAAAGTTATATATATAAAGAAGATTTTTGTGAGCAGAAGCTGAGGAATGAGCACACTGACACAGAAATATGCTGCAGCTCCTGAAGCATCAAGGAAAAAAAGTACGAATTCATCCATATTCATGCATGTGTGGGTGGAATAATACAAAAATGTAAATAAGCTGAAAGGCAAACACAGCAACTGTTTGATGAGAGCTGTATAGAAACAAAAACAAGTGAAATGTGAATGAAGTCAAAGGTGAATGACTCTGAATCTGCCAGATATTCAATTAAAAGCAGCTCAGAGCGGCAGATTCTCTGCATTTCCAGCTAACACGGCAGGAGGAGGGCTCACTGACATGAAACAAGAAGAACTGGATGTTCTGCTTGACTGGCTGGCCTCTGAGGTTCTACAGTAAAACGGGTTCAGGAAGAAAAGGCAGAAGCTAGAGTTTGTGTCCTCATCCCTAAAACCTAGTGATGAAGTAAGCGAGCAGCGGCGTCCGGGCTGAGCGGGAGCGGCAACATCTGGGTCAGGAGACGAGCTCAGGGTGTGTGTTTGTACCTGAGCAGCAGCAGCTCCTCTCTCCTCGTGGATCCTGCACCGGTCGCTGCAGGAGGGGGGCGGCATGCAGCATCGGCACACACTCTACCCACCAAACCCGGCTCAGACGAGTGCTCCAACATTTCTGACTGCACCTTATCGGTTCTTTGTCTCTTTATTTCCTCTGCTGGTCGTTTTGCAACAAGCTGCTTTTCTCTCCTCTGCTTCTCCTTCTCCTGCCGTCTGTGCTCCCCCCTTCACTTCTCCCTCCCTCTCCATTCCTCTCTGCTCGCGCTGTTCGAGCAGCCGAGCAGTGGAGACCCTGCTGGCTTGCCCTGCTGAAGTAATCCCCTGTGACAGCTCAGCTCATGTTGTTATGTTGTGGGCCCATTTGAGTCTAACAGTACAGCCCTGGAACAACGGAGCCGGCGGTTGGGTTCTGGACCGCCTGCACGGCCGCTGGGCATGGCCCGTTCCAGCCGTGCCAACAATGCCCACTATTCACGTTTATTGCACATCATGTTCGCATGTTTGGCTCGGCTCGACCTGGTCCAGACTTTACACATGCAGCCAGAACCAGAGGAGAAAACAAAGCAATCTAACTCACTGCTGCAGCTGTTATGAGCTAAATAAATCCTGCTATAGTTCTTCTTAATCCAAAACATCAAGATGAAGGGCAGAATGTCTGCACTCAGAGGCTAATAATATAAGAAAATAGAAAAATCAGTTCAGAGCTTCATGGTTTACACTTCGGCTTAGCTGCTGGAATAAAAAAACGTCACAATTAGTGAGGGACTGTAAAACCTGGTGTGTTTATTCTCAACATTCCTGGCCTCATGAAAATAGCTCACATTAGCTCCTGCAGTAAATACCAGCAATAATAAATGTTCAACCTCTTCTCGCCTGTTTTAAGCAACATATATGTTAGATGTTTTAAGCAGAAAGTTGGGTGAAACTGTTAAAATTTGCATTTTCTCATTTCCAAGCTTTCCAGGAATGTAGGGCAGGAGACTAAGAAGAAGCTGCTGGTTCTCTCATGGGAGGAAGCTTAAACTGAATATTCCTGGAACAACAGTGCTGCTGTAAAATATATTCCGAACCTCTCCATGTGGCTCGCCGCAACATGGAAGGAAACTCCAGGAGAAATGCTAAAGGTACCAACTTTAGGATTACTCTTTGCGGTCTAGTTTAGGCCCAACCTCCTGTAGCTCTGGTGACCTACCTTTCTAATAACTCCACCATATAAAGCCTGACTTTTATTTTAATAAGTTTAAATTTCAAGTATCTTCTTCGTCTTTAACAAGATTTTTTGCCTTTGATCGAAAGTTAATCTGATGGATTGTCCATATATTTTTTTGGGATCTCCTGTTCATCCCTACTGTGGTTTTTGGGAGTGGTTTTAGGTGACTATATGTTGATGATTAGCATATTGCAATGAACTCCACGGATTGAATTCGGACTGTTTTTAGACTTTTGCTCCAATTTGCAATAAACTGAATTAAAGCAAAAAAAAGAAAAAAAGTTTAAATATATTTAATAGAGGCAGCTGTTGGGAAAACCCCTTCTCATCAACAGGGATTCCTCCGACTTGTGTTTTATCCAAAATAAGGAGTTTGGTCTGACTGGATGCTACTGGTAGCCATGTTGGATGTCAGCTGGTTTCTCTAGTATCAGTGATGTCTCCATTCAGCTTGACATTGTTTCAGGTGAGTCATTCAGTTCAGTGCAGAGCGTCTTATGGACCTTATTGCTGTTGAAAGATGCGTTCAATGACAGTTTTTGTTCGGGCTATCTTCCTTTTTCTACTGTAGCTGCATGAGAAACTATTCATGTTCCCAAATAGCGGCGTTTAGTGATAGCTGGGAGTCCTTCCGGTTTTGTTTTGGTGTCACTTTTTAAAGTTGCCCTGTGGAAACATTGCTCTGTGCTCTGAGTTCCCCAAATAAACATTCTGTATGTGTTCAGGTACCGAACCAACAGGGCCGTATCGAAAAATATGAATACATGTACTGTTACACCCTTAATAATTTATCTGAATTAGACTGTATTGGTTTGATAGAAGAATGAATGATAAAGTGAAAAAAAAAGTATATGACGACTGTTGCATTTTAAATAATACAAGCTTCCGGTACCATCATCATCATTATTATTATTATCCCTTCCACTCTGCAGGTGTCCCAGTATTCCTGAACCCTAACTTTAGCCCGTCCCGGCCCAAATCAGCCCAAAGAGGCGCGCCTCAGAAAGCAGCTCTCCCAGAGGAGGAGCTGCCAGATCAGACTCTACATACCTGGCACATCACAGCCTTTCCTCCCCATAGGAGGCTGGGGCTGAAGACACGGGCAGGGAGCTGCTGATTAAAAATTCATCTCTGTTTATTATGATTTATGCATGTTTCACTGAGCCAGGGACGGAAAAGAGAGAACAGCTTCATTAGTGCATATTGTGCATCTGTGTGTACAATGTGTGTGTGTGTAGCAGGTGGGGAATATTTAAAATTATGGATCGTACGTGAGCTTCATTAGAATGTTTGGCATACGGGGCAAAATCATCCGTCTTCACCAAACACCTGCATTTCACTGAAAAACAATTGAAATCCCAAATTATTTGAAGTACTCAGGCCATCAGCATTAAAATGCACAAGACCCTCTTGCTAAGTTCTACCTTAATTACCCATTTCTGCCTCTGTTGTTTGTAATTCAAATCAAATCTGCCTCCTGTTGCACTTTGCCTCAGCCGAGCGCAACGCGCCGGCGACCGGAAGTACGCGGCACACTGGCGCAATGATCACACACTTTTCCTGCAAATCAGCCGCTGATCACATCCTGCTGCCTCTTACCTACAGTGACAGCTGAATGCTAAGATCATCACACAGGAGATGAACGCAGCGTGGATGGAGAGCTGACTGATGCTCTTACATTACAACCAGCTGAGCTCACAGTTCTGCACCAGGTCCGCTTTTTCCATCACCATCAAGGACACATTAATCTAATTCACCTGAATGATTCTCTGCGTGCGATAAAGAGACCTTGTAGGCAGACCTCAACCAAAGTCCTTTAAGGTAACAAATAATCCACGTTTAAACTGTAGGAAGCTTCTCAAACTGTTGAAGTCTCTTGCGCTGACACGGTGGGAACAGAGCATGCCCGGTTGGAGAACTGGGATTAGACCGCCGTTTTTCCAGCTCCTATACACCAAGGATATACAAATTCAAATTCAAATTCAAAATTACTTTATTAATCCCAAAGGGAAATTAAATGTTGTTGTAACTCATGCAAGTTTCTTCAAAGATTTGTTGTAGATGCTGATGGCTGTGGGTAGGGATGATCTCTTGTAGCGCTCTGCAGATCTGAAGAAGCCTCTGACTGAAGACGCTCTGTAGTTGTATGACAGTCTGATGTAGAGGATGCTCTGGATCTTTGGCGTCTACTTTTCAACTCATCAGGGTTTTGTGGCTGTCGTTGAGGTATTATTTGAGCTTTTGTGATGTTAATAAGCTGCTGCCAGTTGTAAACCACCTTGTTGCCATGGTTATGCATCATAACAAATGTCCAAAAATATAAAGTATCAGCAAAAATCCTTCCAGCTGCACAGCATTCAAAACCAGAGAGAACAGTTGTCCACAAAAACGATGTTTCTACCAGAAATGGAAGAATTAAAGTTTTAAAAAAGAAAAAAATATGAACCAAAGTAACAGAGCTACTCCAACATGCTGCCACTTTGAGCGGCGCAATTCCGCAATATGCACGGTGTCTTGCAAAAGTATACTTATCTTTATGGTCATATTTTTTTGTGGGATTTTTTTGTTTTGTTTTGCTTAAGAACATCTGACAAACGTGCCATGGTTTGAGATTTCGCCAGCTTTACTCTGATGCTCCCAATAGAATCCTGAGCAACCAACAACCTTAAGTAGTTACTAATAAGGAAATGGAAATGTGGGAAACAATATCAGCATCAACCCAACAGAACCTTTCAGCAGCAGCATCTGCTGTGGTGTTGAGATGGTTTTCTCACCATCCCTGGAAGCTTTCTAAGATGCCTCCTAAAATGTTCTCTTGGCCCAGTGAAGGTGGTGGGAGATGGGAGAACATCAGTATAAATACCAAAGCTCTTAGTCATGGCCTCCCATCCCAGACATCACCCTGTTACAGAGCTGGAGAGATCCTTCAGTGCAGGCTGCTGCATCCTCGGGTGCGTCATCAGATCCTTCCTCCCAGCAGCCATCGCTGCTCCCAACAATCCAAGGTATTGCTTTACATTCCTGTCATTCATTGCACAGTTTTCCACATGCCAATCAACGGGTTGTTTTTGCAGAATGTCCAACTGTTCATCAGGACTGCGAAGCCGGACAGACTTGATGGGAAGCGGGATCGGGCTAAACCAGGTGGACTCCAGCTCCAGTCCTCTAAAGCCATGTCCTGCAACTTTTAGATGCATCCTTGTTCCTACAAGAGGTCGTGCTGCATATTTTTGTTGTTAGTCGTTTTGACTGACTGGTTCAAACAAATTCAATAGCATTTATTCTTTTATTCATTTTAAATAATATTCAATCCGAATTAGCTTAACAGAGAACTACATATAAACTACATACATATACATATTGCAACTAAAATACAAACAGTTCATCTGCTGTGGCCTGAACACATTCTCACATCTTCCACCTCTGCATGGAACTGAAATGATCTCCTGCTTGTTGGTTATCAAATAGTGGGATTGCTGCAGAGGTTTTTGTAATGAGATTTCGGATTTTTGGCTCAGACAGATGACTTCTCATGTTGGTTTAGATGTTGTTCTGGAGCAGTTTCCTGACACATGAGCTATCGCTTCAGCGGGAGGAAATACCCCAGGATGCACCGGGGGTTTGTACGACACCGGGCTCTTGGGAGCGACGCGCTCCAAAGCCTCAGTAACTCGTCAACGCGCTGTCAGCTCCTGGTTAGTGAGATGAATTGAGGACGGTGTCCAAGTCTGAGATGATGCTAAAAAGCATGGAAATCTTTAAATTAGTCACCTGAACTCGAAGGTGTAAAGTTGAAAATGTATGCACGTCTGCACCAAGTGGTCAGAGGTGTGAATATTAAACCTGTTAGAGGCCAAAGAAGAATTTAAATATACAGCCAGAGATGTTATGGATGGTTTTGATCAAAGTAGATTCATGGGTTAGAATGGCCTAGTCAAAGTCCAACTGCGAATATGTGGTAAAACATGAAATCTGATGATCAGATGTCCTCTATCCAATCTGACAGAGCTTAAAATGTCAGTCTGTAGATTTTCAAAGCTGGTAGAGACATACCCCAAAGGCTCTAGAAAGTATTCACCCCCGGGTAGGACTGGGACGGGGCTGACTACAAATGCTCATAACACATTTCAGATTTATTAAAGGTTTTAAAAACGTGCATCACTTTCCCTCCACTTTCTGCTGGTATGTCCAATAAAATTGGAATAAATCAAAAAACCTCTGAGATCATTGTGCAGAGATTCTGCTATAAACTAAGTTTAAAGGAGATTTAAAAAAAGAGGTTTAGGCTTGTTAAAACTTGTTTTTAACATCTGCTATAAAATATTAAATAAATACACTTACATAAACACAGAATGGGTTTGGCTGTTGGAGACCTTCACTGCTCCTTTCAGTTGTATAAATGCACAGAAGTAAAAAAAATAAAAAAAGCTCTTGAAGACATGGTTTAAAAGGCAGCTCCCTGGCCTGCACTTCCCCAACAAACTCTTTGGTCCAAAACTGCAGAAAAACACCTTGAAGGAAACGTCAAAACAGCGGGAGCTGTTTACAACAGAAACACAGAGGAATAAGTTGCTGCACAACAGAAACCTGATCCAAGGTAGAGAGTTTGAGCATGTTAACCACGTTCAGGATGCTCTCATAATCAAAGGCAGGAAAATATAAAACTAAGGAGGACGAGCAACCACAAAACATGTCTAATAGTCTTTAGGCTTTAAGTCAGAAGGCCTGGAAGGAAGACAGGATAACAGAAGTAGTTAATCTGAGAGGTTATGCACTGAACAAACAAGCATAGCAGGTTCTGTTCTTATTGCTTTTGGTTCCTAAAGTAACACATTCTGATCCAGTCCCAGGTTATTCTGTAGGGTGCTAAGCTTTTAACATTTAATACTTGGATTCTGGTACCTCTGCATTGCTTCGTGTCTACAATGCAGAGTACATTTAACTTTATGTCCTGGGACTCAGTATTTGACCTCAAATATCCCACCAATGGGGATCCAAACCAAGTGTTTGCATGTTTTTAGACACTTAGAAATAAAGTTGTAACTTTTTACAATGATTGTCATACTTCAGCCCAAGGCAGCGTCCACAAGGGAACATTTTTAACCGTTGGTGCCGCGCATCCACAGGGTAGCAGGGTTCAGGGGACCATGAACGGGTTTTTATAGTTCCAGAGTGAACATTTTTACTTCATGTATTCAAGATGGGAGAAAAAAACACTGACATATCAACCCAACCTCTAATCTTACCTATTGACATGTTTGCAGTATTTAAAGGACCCAAATGCAGCAAAGTAAAAATGATTTAATTACAAAAAAAAACAAAAAAACAAGGAACATAACTTAGAAAAAAAACTCAGGAGGATCTAAAGTGTAGCGACGAGGAAAAACAGGAACCAGACGGGAAAGTTTGACGACGGACCAGCGAGTAGTGACTGATAGAGAGCTTAATATATATTGAGGAGGGAGTGAGGAAATGACAGAGAAACCTGAGGACCAAGTAGTGGGGTTAACAGATGCAGGTGAGGGCAATTAGTGAAACTGGGTCAGGAGCAGAGTGGCAGGGAGACAACAGGAAAGGGAAGAATGGCAAGGGAGACAGAAAACTATCTTAAATAAGAAACTAGAAACTAACTAAAGATAATATGTCTAAGAAGGAATCTAAGGGGAGCTTAAGGAAACACTGGAAAACAGAAGAAAGAAAGAAATTAGGAAACTATCAAAAGAGAAATAAACTAAGGAAACACAAATGAGAAGGTGAAAACATCTAAAAGCAAGAAAGGAATATGAAAACAAGGAAATGCCATTAAATAAATACCAAAGAATACATTAAAATGATAATTGAAGCAAAAAAGGAAAATAACTAACTTCAAAACACAAAAACCTAAGAACCATCACACCTATAAACCCAAACCAGTCACATATGAAAAAAATGGAGGATTACATGTTAGTGGTGTTGTTCCAGCCTTTAATGAGGTTCTACAGCAGCGGCAAAAAGTTCTACGAAAGACTCCATTCACTCTTCGTTGTTTACCATGATTGTTTTCTTGCTGCGTTTACAGCCAACCTCGTGTGGAGGCTGTATGCGCATGTCCTAAACTCCATGGGTAGCTCCAACTTACCGGTCTGGTGGGGTAAAAACAGCTCTATATTCTCTGTGTTTCAGTGTGGATGAAAACTAGGGATATGCTGATCCGATACAGCGATCGGAAATCGGGCCCGATCACGTAAATTTTTTTTTAAACGATCGGAATCGGGTGGAAAAGATCGGACACAACCTTATGAAAACAACAAGCGAAATGTTTTAAATTCATCCTGAGAGAGATCTTCAAATGTTATTACAATGGCTTAGTCCCAGTTTCAAGAAATTCCACTTCATCAATATTCATTGACGCATGGAGAACACCACAGCAACGCCACACAGATTTACAGCAGGTGGGGAATTCAGGCGACATAACAGTGACCTGATAGCTAGTAGGCAAATGCAGGACAAACAATCTCTGCAGTTTGGACACATTTTAAACTGGACAGCGAAGGCACTTGTAATGTGTGCAAACTGGACATGTGTGGTAGAAAAGAAAGATGCGTTCAACACTACGAATCTGATACGCCACCTCAAAAACAGACCCCTCTGCTCAATAGTAAGAGTTTACTGCAGCAACTCCTACAGACAGCCTACTGAGCCAACCGATACAGACAGACACTGAAAAACAAAGAGAAATTACCTAACGACCAACAAGATCACAGCTAAGATAGCTGGACTTATCACACCGGATGACCAGCTGCTGTCTAAGGTTGCAAACGTCAGATTTTGCAGCCTCCTAGAGCCAAGGTATAAGTTGCCTTTTTGTCACTGCTTTACAGACACAGCTCAGTGGAGCATTTACAACAAGCTATGTGACCACCTGCTAGTCCTTTTATCCAAGGTGCTTGTTTTTGGGTTTAGTGCAGACATATGGGGTTTGTCTGTTTCTCCAATGTCATTGCTAAGCTTTATTGCACAATGATCTTACGTGGCAGAGCGTCATACATTAATCTCTTATTTTGATGCATTGTAGAAGTATCAGATCATGACTTGGTATCAGTCTTTAATCAATCAGGAATCAGGGGCAAAAAAATGTGATTGGGACATCCTTAATAAAAGCATTTCTGGAAACGCTTCAGGTAGCTGCAGGGCTGCTTCAGAGGAACAGGTGTTCCTACAGGATCAGTGCTAGGACCAATTCTTTTGTTTTTAGATGTATAATCTTGGGTTGGGTCTAGATCCAGCTGTGGTTCGCCTTTATGCAGATCATAGTTATTTATGCAGTGCCTTAATCTTTATGAGTAACAATATACTCTGTTAAATTAGCTTCTGCAAAGTTATGTGGCCACGTTAAAAATTGTACTCCGTAAGAAAACAAGGACATCTTCAGTCTGCACATCTCAGGTTCTCATGGAGTTAGTTCCAGAGCTGAGGAGCACAGAAACTGAATACCTCGTTAGGCTCTAGGGCTGGGAAAACTGAGTGGTCTCTGATGGCCTGAGGGTTCTACCTGACAAATCTGTGGTGGATTTAGACACAAGACCATTCAGTGCCTTACAGAACAAGAATATTTTATATTTTGTCCTTTCACAAACAAGACGTGGAGTGTTGATCCAAGTACTTCTGGGATATGATCCATTTCCGGATTTTGGTCAGTTCCAACAGAAACGATGTTACAATTGGTCTGTGGCTGAGTCCCGCTAAGCCCCGCCCTCCTTAGTTACAGTTGCTAACTCGGACAAACCGTCGCAGCTAATCACGTGTTTACAAAGAGAGCGGTCAGTGGCGAACAATTCCTAAAGACGCTCTTGACAACTTCTGGAGCCAACAGCAATTAATATCTTCGAGGAGCCTTCAGAAAGGTCGGCAGTATGCCTTGGAGGGCTACAGACAACATTTCAAAGTGGAATAATATGAAAATAAAAATGGTGAATGGCCTGTATTTGTATAGCTCTTTATTTAGTCCTTGAGGACCCCAAAGCGCTTCACACTACATTCATTCACCCATTCACACACTGGTGATGGTGAGCTACTGTACATTGTAGCCACAGCTGCCCTGGGGCACACTGACAGAAGCGAGGCTGCCAAACATTGGCGCCACCGGGCCCTCAGACCAACAGCAGTCTTGCCCAAGGACACAACAACTGAGACGGACGGGGCTTGAACCGGCAGCCCTCCAGTTACGAACTCATCACTCCTGAGCCACAGTCGCCCCCAAAATAAACTCAAATTAAATTAGAGGCACAGATGTTTAATTCTTAAAGCAAGAGGGAGAAACCTCATCTGGCATCATTGACAAGAGAAACATGATTGAAGACCAGCATTGTTCATGTACAGCAGAGTAATGTGTTAAATTCATTTACCATCAGTTAACATGACAATAGCCTGCTAGGCGGCTAGCTTAAGAAAGCTCATTACTGCTTGGCTTTATGTGATTGATATTAATTTACATGACCTGATTGCTCAGATTATACCAGACCATCGTTTTACCAAATATGTCTACAAATGTACATTCTTGCTTATAGTTGTCATGTTGAGTTGACTGGGTGGTCTGCCACACAGCTTTATCCAACGGAGATATTTGTCCATGTCTTGTTTCAGTTTGGTAAATGGATTAAAATAAACTCTGTTGCTTATCCTCTCGTGATAGTATGCATCGCTTTCCCATCGTGTCACCATAATTGTGCCTTTAAACACAAATCCAGCCTAGAAAACCACAAAAGTGGTGCAGGTCCTGATGGTTCTCTATGGAGTGAGACGGCAAGACATTAGAATAAGAAAAACTGTAGGAATTAGGCGCTGGAGTGCTTTATTGTGTCCGAGTGCATTTGGAAGGACAGACGAGTGTCCATCTGTATCCCCAAATGGACACTCGTGACATGAATGCACTCACTCGGGGAGGGCCAGGGACTATCGTCATGTGGGGACAGACACTGTTAGGACAATGCTGACGAGGTAGATGACAGATGTTAAACAAAAGTGGCCTGAGAACGGCGCCTTGAGGAACCCCACAAGGGATTGATGCTTGTGAATGCTTTTCTTTTTCTGTCTTCAGTATTTTTTTACGTTTTTACTTAAAGATTTACGTTTCCCATATTTATACATGAAAGTGTTATGGATCATTTTGACCAGAACTCCAACGGTAAAGGAGGTTTGTGGTTTCAAAATAAAGTAAAATAAGTCAACTTTTGATTTTTGGAACTCTGCGCAAAAGGGGAAAGACTAAAAGTTATGATTTCAGACATTCAGCCCGTGTCTTTAGCTTCCCTGAAGAGGAGCATCTTGTTTTCTCAGTGCTGACACTGCAGTAAGTCGAGGCTCCCTTTTTTAAATTGTGTTTACAGTTTAATGACCTATTTGTGTTTGCCGTTTCCCGCCGAGCGCCCTCTCCGCTCTCCCTCTCCCATCCTTCTCCTGCACTTTGTGTCTCCTGCTCCCTAACACGCTCCGACAGCGAAAGGTCAATGCCCATTGGCTACATGGGGGGCTATTGAGTGATGCGAGAAGGGGTGGGGTCGTCATGGCAACGTGTGGAGAAGCAGGGACGCAGGATCCATTTTTCGGTGCCAAAAAAATAAGAAAAAAAAAACCCGGGCGGAAGCAGAGCGGGATCAAAAGGCTCCAACGCTCCGCTCAGTGGGTGGAGGCGCGCCGGACTGGGGGACCAGAATAAACTGGGTTTTAACTGGTTGACGGTTTACTACCCTGGCAAATGGGAAGGGTGTTAACTTGGCCAGTCATGCCAGTAAGGCAGACAGTGGGGCCTGAACACAGCGAGCTGGTCTGTGAGCCTGCATTCTGCTGAGCTTGGCTTCACATTAATAAAAGAGGGATTACTAAAGTCTGCAGGCTCCTCTTAGGCCCTCCAGCAGCCAAGAGCACCCCCCACCTCCTTCCCAACATCCCTCACTCCCCTTTCTCCCTCTCCTCTGCATGCTGGTCACGTTCATCCCATTCAGAAAAAAAAAAAAAAAACACTCATCTGCCTATTTTCCTGTCTCTTCCCATTTCATTTCTCTCCCTGCACAAAAACAGATAAATTATTTAGATTTTTTCACCCAAAAAAAAAAAAAAAACTTGACTGTGCAGTTTGAAAGAAAAAAGTGGAACAAGGAAATGAGGAGGAGTGAGAAATAAAAATTACATTAGATACAAGATTCCACAATCATCCCGGTGATATGAAGAATTAATCTTATCTTCCGGCGGCACACACGGCCGGGAAGGAGGGAGCGCCTCCAAAGGCTCCGAGATGACAACAGGACAAATTCGCCTTTCCATTACGGCGCCATTCATCCATTGTGACGGCAGACACCTCGCGATAAGCAGCTGTATTGTTGCCATTGACAATGTCATTATGGGACAGTAAACAAGAGATGCAGTGGAGGGTTGGGATGAACCGGGGCGGGGCCAGAAGGTCACAGAGCCAATCTAGAATGAAAGGATGCGAGACCCCGCGGGAGTGATAAGACACCTCTTCTTCTTCATCCGTCTCTTCTCCCACAGCCAAGGACGGCGTATGCCTAGAACAAAGCTCCGGCGCTCCGGCATAATCAACTCCTCTGTACTCACAATCTTCCCTGGAGGTCGTCCACAGAAAGAGGCTTAGGAGGAGGAACGGCTTCGGGATCACGGGCTATTAAGATGGGAAAATAGGTTGACATTCACAGAGCCCGTCAACCCGTTTTATTCTGAAAATACCACGATCGCCTATAAAGGGAGCAGAGACTGCAGCCACACAGGTGGGCAGCAGGTTCAGGAAAATGATCAGGGTTTGATGAGATGTAGGCTTTAAGCTGAAGAACAAAATGACCCATTTAGGTCAGAGAGCAAATAGTTCCTTCTATACAGACATTGGTCAATTGGGCCTAGCGACATATATAGCTCTCATTACCAGACGTTACACTACGTATTAAATCTGAAGAACAAGATGAGACAGAATCAGACAAAATGGTTGCGGAAACAGATTCTCCAGACTGTTTTGTCCAAATGGAGTAAAATCAAACTGATTTTTTATGTCAATCGAGTCAGGATTTGATTGGTTGATTTAAAACAGCTCGTCATGATGAAAGGTGATCGAAAAATGGAAATGCTCCTTTTTTGAGCAGAAATGCAATAAAGGTGTCAATGAATAACCAGATCCGACAAAGTTGTTGGTGCCTTATACTAAAATTGAAGCGTATGGAGATTTTAAAAATCTGGAGGGAAGAGGGATAAGCCTGAAAACACCATCCTAACAGTGAAGCACGGGGGTGGCAGCGTTATGTTGTGGGCGTTTTGCTGCAGGAGGGGCTGGTGCACTTCACAAAATTGATGGCATCATGAGAAAACAACATTATGTAGAAACACTGTAGCAACATTTCAAGTCGAAGCTCAAGTCGATGTAGGGCGGTTTGGAGAGCACACCTCACAGCTCTCATCTTTATCAAAAATTAGTGGGCGGGGCTAAAAAGTAAGAAAGGCAGCCTACAAATGTGACACAGTAACTACGGTTCTGACAGGTGAAATGGGACAAACATCCAGAAAACTGTTGTGGAAGGAAATCAGAAGAGTTTAACTGGAGTCAGTGTGTTTACGTTCTGTTACCAAGAGTCCTCAGAGTCTCAGGCTGGAATCACCAGAATTGATGTTTCATTTTGTTCACTAGCTGAGCTTGAACCCTCGAATATTGGCAGATCTTTCTGTGGAACGTGACTCCAAATTGGTTTTGCAGAAAATGTGCAGATTCACAGATTTTTTTCAAAGCAAATTTAAAATATTTGAAAGAAAATGCAGCTTGGGAAGCTAAAATACCTCCACACAATGCTACGTAACGCGCTATTGGATGGCATTTGCAAAGCAGCAAATCCTGGCGAGTCATTCGTTTTATTGGTGCTGATTGGCTGAATCCCGAAGAGCAGAGATAAAGAAGACTATGTTAGCTTCTGTGCTAGCGCTAAGATGGTTTCCACTGTGTGTATTAATGCATATTTGAAATTTGAACTATTAAAATAGGCAGTGTTTCTAGAGATGATTTTAGCTATTTGCAGACAATTGTGGCCCCTAAGCCCTGCTACTACAGGAGGTCCACTGCAGGTGTTTGATTAATAGTTTCTCTTAATAATCGAGATGTTATTTTAAAAATACATTTTTCACATTTATAACTTTTGCAGAAAAGTTAAACCAACTTTATAGGCCACAATCTAGGATTTCTTTCTTTCACCTCAGGAATATTGCTAAAATTAGAAACATCCTGTCCAGGAGTGATGCTGAGAAACTAGTCCATGCATTTGTTACCTCAAGGCTGGACTACTGTAATTCTTTACTATCAGGAAGTCCACAAAATGCCATTAAAAGCCTTCAGTTGATCCAAAATGCGGCAGCAAGAGTTCTGATGAATATTAAAAAGAGAGATCACATTTCTCCTGTTTTAGCTTCCCTTCATTGGCTCCCTGTTAAATCCAGAATAGAATTTAAGATCCTTCTTCTTACATACAAAGCCCTTAATAATCAGCTCCATCATACATCAGAGATCTAATTGTTCCTTATGTTCCTAACAGAGCACTTCGCTCTCAGACTGCAGGTTTACTTGTAGTTCCTAGGATTTCTAAAAGTAGAATGGGAGGCAGATCTTTTAGTTATCAGGCTCCTCTCCTGTGGAACCAGCTCCCAGCTTTAGTCCGTGAGGCAGACACTCTGTTTACTTTTAAGGCCAGGCTTAAAACTTTCCTTTTTGATAAAGCTTATAGTTAGAGTGGCTAAGGTCATCCTGAGCTATCTCTGTAGTTATGCTGCTATAGGCTTAGACTGCTGGAGGACAGACTGACCACTTTTCTTCACTCTGCTACTTCCTTTTCTCCTACTACTCTCCAGTTGTATTACAGTACATTCTGTTATTTCGACTGTTAACTTTGTTTTCTCTCAGTGTTTTTCTCTCCATAGAAGATATACCTGGTCTGGTATCCTACTTGGCTGCAATGCCCTGTTGGACGGGGGGCATCGACTGGGATGATGCTCCCAGTAACTGAACATCCACTGTGTCCTGTTATCAACTTTTTACTTTCTGTAACATAGAAAGTTCTCTTATATCAGATCTTCTGTTCCTTCTGTGTTTCTGCTCTGTCTTCTCAAACCCCCAGACGGTCGTGGCAGATGGCCGCTCCTACTGAGCCTGGTTCTGTTGGAGGTTTCTTCCTGTTAAAGGGGAGTTTTTCCTCTCCACCGTCGCTACATGCTTGCTCAGTATGAGGGATTGCTGAAGGATTGCTGTGGTTGGAAAGTCTGCATCAACGGGGCCCAACCTCACGCCAATGACTGACGCAATCTGCTGGGATTCCCTAGATAGGAAACTTTTTAACTGATTGGAATGTTTGTATAAATGTATTGAAATGACTTCTTGTTAAGTGCCTTGAGATGACATCTGTTGTCAAATTTGGCGCTATATAAATAAACTGAATTGAATATTGAATTGAATTGAAATTACAGATGGGAGGGACATTGCTTGGACGACTTTGTAAAGATGAATCTCAAACAAAGTTGGTTCTCTGTTGGTAAACCACTCTCATTCGGTTCATTTTTCTCTATGGAATAAACTCATATGGACCTGATTTCCACCTAAATAATTCACTCATCTTGGCTGTTCTTTTGGAGATGTTCAGCACTATTCACTAATGCATCATAAATACAGAACTTACTATGAATTATGTTTAAATTGAAATACCAAAAAACTAAAATAATATCTGGTCCCTTTGAAGATCCAGAAGCTCCAATCCAACATGACTAAATGTTTGCATTCTCCACATGCTTCGACTCCCTCCCTGTGGGTTGGGTGAGCTTGGAGCTGACAGGATTGTTCCTGTTCCATTTGCAGACATTAGCACTGGGAGATTAATTTGTCCGCTTCCATTAGGTGGGAAAGCAGCCGCCATGGCTGCTCAATTATCGCCTAACAAAAAGAAAAATACTCAAACGCACAGGAACCATCAAAACAACAAGCGTGAGCGTTGCATCATCCGGATGCATTTCTGTGCATTCATCTGACGCACGCAGAGGCTGGTGAAGCAGCAGTGGGCAGGCGTCTCTGTTTTCTGCCGCTAATTAAACAGAAAACTCTCCGTTTTCTACGACTGATATTCAGCTCTGCACAGAAGATGACAGGAGAAAAGAGAGAGGGGGATGAAGGAGAGCAAGATAAAGGTTTGACTTCCTGCTGCTTCTCGTCTTTTGTGACGACTCCGACTTCGTTAGTTATAATGAACATCAGCGAAGCTCAATGAAATGTTTGGATCCTTTAAAGTACAGGAAATCAGTTTAAATCCGACTGTTTTCTGGTAGTAGACAGGATGCAGAACGAGTCAAACAACCCGACATGTTACAGGCAGGAAAATTGGGACAAAAAAAAAAAAAAATCACCATCGTTCCCAAACTCTCAGAGAAGTAAAACCAGTTTTATGACCAGGACGACAAGTGGGGCCCTGATGGCAACCGATGGACTCGGACACATCAGAAGATCATAGCTGAGATGTTGGCATGAAAATCGACGACAGAAAGAAAGTCGGATTGCAGATCTGTGTGTGTGGTTTTTCTTTTTTCTTCTTCGTTGCGCTCCGCTGATGTGATGATGTTGCTGTGTGGTGAGACTTGCTAATTGGCTCACCTGTTTCTGCGCCATCTGGAGCCTCTCAAAAAAACAGGAGAAAAAAAAAAAAAAAAAACCTTCCACACAGAGTTCCCCAAACATCCCTCACACACACAAATACATGCAGGCATGAGTCTGTACCCACATTCACAAGAGGATGCTGATATGTACAAACCAGCTGAAAAACATTATATACAACTCGAGTTGGAGTCCCATCTGGATGTAAAAACAAAAACAACCCCGCAGCATCCCACAGAACCCGCCAAGTTCCCAAAAAATTCCTCAGCATCCCAGACAACCAGGCAGAATCCAACAGAACCCTGTAGCATCTCAGAGAACTCGGCAACATCCCACAGAACCCTGCAGAATCCCACAAAACGCCACAGCATCCCACAGAACCCTGCAGAATCCCACAGAACCCTGCAGAATCCCACAGAACCCCACAGCATCCCAGAGAACCAGGCAGAATCCCACAAAACCCTCCAGAATCAGACAGAACCCCACAGCATCCCAGAGAACCCGGCAACATACCCATAAAATTCCTCAGTATCCTAGTCAACATACCAGCATCCCAGAGAACCCTACAGCATCCCATAGAACCATGCAGCATCCCGGAGAACTCCGCAGCATCCCCGATTAGTTCCTCACTATCCCAGTCAACAAATCAGCATCCCAGAGAACCTTGGCAGTATCTTTAAATGCTCTGCAGCATCAATACAATCTGCTTTGACACATATGGTTGCTCAGACAACTCTGACCAATCAGGGCACAGAAAGGACCAACCTGACTGGATCCTGGTCCAGAACGTGTAATTCCTGTCCTCTGAGAAGGCAGCAGATCCAGTTAGATGAGTCTGACAAGTTCTGTTTACATCGGGGGTGAAACATCCAGCTAAATCCCAGGATGCCAATTTTCCTGGGAAAACCTGTTAATAGGATAAAGCTGGGACTCATTTTATCCGATATTCTTTAATTTAAACGGACCCACTGACCAGATTCCAGAACATCCAAGAAAAAAACAACAAAAAAACAAAACATAAAATACATTACTTTTATTACAATTGGTATAGGAATAACGATCAAATAAAAATCTAAATACTAACGACTCATAATTGTCATAAAACACATACAAATATACAGTGAGGATAATAAGTATTTGAACACCCTGAGATTTTCTAAGTTCTCCCACTTAGAAATTATGGATGGGTCAGAAATTCACTAAGGAGGTACATTTCCACTGAGAGACAGCTTTTTTTTTTATTTACTCTGGAAATCACATTGTCAGATTTTTCAAATAATTTACTTGTATTTTATTGCTGTACATAATTTTTTGACCACCTGAGAAAGTCTGTGGTAATATTTATTAATATTATGAAGTATTCAAAAAACGAACACTGATGGGAAAAATAAAAATAAAAAAATAAATAAAAAAACCTGCGGTACACAAATGCCAATTTTCTGCAGTTATACATAAATCTATTATTTATGTATCAACTAATACAATTAAAAAGGTTATAATATTTACAGTTATTTAAAAACAATTCTATAAATAAATATGTAAGCTATCGGGATGCACAACTAATATTTAAAATAAATGGAAATGAAAAGCTAAAGCATGTCAATATGTTTAAAAGTAAATAAAATCTAATAATCACATAAGTATTTAGTGAAGATTTAGCAGTTAGCTTCTTAGTAATAAGCAAAACTTAATTACAAAAACGAGAAAGCAAAGAAGGAAGCAATCATCTCTAATTGGAACCATTATTTTATCGTTTTTATTATTGCTTTTATGGAAAAAACACCAAGTGTGTGTGTGAGTGGTTATAATTCTCTCAGCTCCAGGTGTGTTCCAGGTCAGCGGTGCCGCAGTGTGTTACACCCGCCACCGGGCGTACAAGTGAGGGGGAGTTCTCCACAACGCTGGCGCGGCTCACAGAGAGCAGAAGAAGAAGAAGAAGAAGCGGCGGGGTCCTGGCTCTGTCCCCGCCTGTCATTAGCACCGTTTCATAATTCATGTGTTTGGATGAAAAATGGATGAACGGTGAACATGAAACCAGCAGGGCCTCCTTCCGCCTGAAACCCAGGGAGAATTTCAATTCCACCCAACCTGCTGCAACACAATCCCAGGCCTTCAAAAGCATTCACACCCCTTCTACCTTTCCACCTCTGGCTACAACTACAAACCTGAAAGTGACAGAATGGGATTTTCCATGATATACCAACACAAAGTCATGCTTAACTGTAAATCTGAAAAGTGTGGCATGTATTTCTATTCAGCCAGCTGAGTCAGACCTTTGGAGAACCACATTCCTCTGCAGGTTTGTCTCCACCAGCTCAGTAAGGCTGCGTGGAGAGTATCTGAGAACATCAACTTTAAGTCTTATCACATATTTACAGTTATATTTAGATCTGAACTTTGACTAGGCCATTCTAATCCATGAATCTACTTTGATCTAAACCGCCCATGTTTATGGTGGCTGTCCTGCTGGAAGGTGAACCGCCACCAGTCTCCAACAGGTTTTCTTCCAGGATTGTCGTCCTCCCTGTTTGTGCTGAAGAAAAGCAACCCCACAGCATGATGCTGCCACCTCAATGTTTCATCAAAGGGCTGATGGGTTCACTTTCAGCTTTGTGCTATGGGAGTAACTGCCCTGTAATTAGCTCCATCCATCATCTTGTCAACTTTAAGCAGCTTCCCCATCCCTGTTAAAGAAAAGCATCCCCACAGCATGACACTGCCACCTCCATGGGTCATTATGGGGATGCTGTTAAGTTTTATATTGGGAGGAAAAGTGAAAAAATTCATTCAAGGCACTGTATTACCTGAGTTCACACATTAACTCCTATATGAACAAGTTTTTATCTTTATTCATTTTCTACAATCTATTAAGAAGTAACTCTGGATGATCTTTTCTTCATCGAGGAGGAAATTGGAGCTCTAAGACGGAGGCTGCAGCACCGATAACCGTCTCTGCAGCTGAGAGAGAACCCTCCAGTCCTGGCCCGTAAATATTCAGATGTGGGAACAACCGAGGGGAGGGCGGGGCCCTGGAGCGGCGCATCAGGCAGTTGGCGTAGCGAGGGACCGCCGTTGTCATGTGGCAACCGGGGAGGCAATAAGAGAGCCAGCGTAGCGGGACGCCACATTGTGTGAATCCCTGTAATTACAGTCTCTGCTGTCTGCCTCTGTAAACTGGAAGTGCATCTCTCACACACACCTGCAGAGAGGAACTCAGGGCCTTTGGAGAGCCATTGTGTCGTGCATGATGCTATTCATCCTCTAATCAACACTTGTTTGCTGCAGTGTGTGTGTGAGTGTGTGTGTGTGTGTGTGTACATGTGTGTGTATGTGTGGTGTTCTCGACTTAGGAGGTCACGTCAGAGCCAATGGAGGGTTAGCGGCTCATAATGACCGATGCTTAAAAGGCATCCGAGGAGCCACGCTGGCTAATTATCAGCTGTGTGCCTTCAAAGAACATTATCAGGACAAAGACCTGCAATTAGACACTCTCACCCACACAATCCCCTCGCAGCCTTTATCACCCCCCATTTCCGCCGTCAACTCTTCCTCCTCCCAAACCGTCTTCCTCTCCACTCCGCCCGTCTTTCATTTGCTCCCTACGAGTCCCACAACCCTCTTTTCCTCTATCTCTACTCCGTTTTTTCATTTCCTGTCTCCTTTTTATTTATCCCCAACCTCCCAATTCCTGCCTTACTCCCTTTTTCAGCTGTGCACCCCTCACTCCCCTCCTCCTCTTCTTCCTCCTGGCCCAAAACAGACACTTAAATAACAAGCTGGGTGTCAGTCAAACCGCCAGAGAGCTTCATTAGAGGAGGAGAGCACACAGGATCAAATTATACGCCCAGTTCTCCTTTGTGTGAACGTGTGTGAGAGAGAGGGAGTTTGCAGGGGATTGGGCGATGGCGGCGGAGACAGAGAAGGAGCAGAAGCACGATGCAGAATGACGCAGCTGTGTGTCGGATTAGAGCTTCGTCTGTTTGTTTGTTTGTGTGTCTGACAGTCGCAGCCAGCCTCGCCCATTTTCTCAAATCAGGCAGAAAAACAAAAGCTAAATTATTCCCAACCTCTCAGAGTCTCCTTCCATTCTTTCCTGCTGGATCCAAGACTGGGTCCTGGTTCTGGATCAACGAGCAACTGCCAACGGAGCCAGGTGTGAAGCGATGCTTACATTAACCCCTTAAAGCCAGATTATCCAGATCATTCTGCATAAAAGATGCTTTTGACATCAATGTAAATATGAATGTTATAACGTGATATTATATTGACATTTGCAAGGGACATTTCTCTCAGTCTGAATATAGAAATGCATGTGTTGACCATTAAAAAAGTACAAAATAAATCAGGTAACCCCCTCCCCCAAACAAAAAAGTTATGAACCATATACTGATCTGTTTTCAAAAAGTATCATAATCAAAAAGAGAACATTAAAAAGTTATTTGCCATTTAACTCCAAAAAACAAATGTTAAAAAAAATGATTCACATTTCACTTCCTACCATTAAATACAAAACAGCTCAGCCATAGTTTTGAATAAAACAGATATGTGCCATCTGTTGAACATGGATTCTCCACCAGGGGGCGAAAAACACAATAATTCAAACACCTTTGACACGTGAAAAAAAAAGAAAAAAAAAAAAAAAAAAAAAAACAGCACTAAAACTGATCATACTGATCTCATAGTTAAAAATCTTTAAAGCGCCAGATAGCCTAGCATAACACCGGCCCTCCCTTACCTGCTGCTGAGCACTGCCACCCAGCTGGCTGAAAGGAGGCTACCTCACCTCTCAGTTGCAAGAAACCAACTTAACTGAAAATCCATGTTTGCTAACCAGCTGACTGCAGATTCTATCAGAGCAGACAGCCTGAATAACTCAGCTTGTTACTCTGACAACTTCAACTACATCCAGAATTATGACACCAGTAACTGCAACAAGGTCAAAAACAAATTTATATATATATATATATATATATATATATATATATATATATATATATATATATATATATATATATATATATATATATATATATATATATATATATATATATATATATATATATATATATATATATATATATATATAGAGAGAGAAAATCTGCTTTGAATATTGCTTTGAGAAGTTTAGTAAAACACAGATAAGTAGAATAAATTTAATCAGCTAAAGTTTTCACCGATTTTCTAGAAACTGAAGCGACGCCTCAATAATAATCCGTCTCATTTAACAATGGTTTTCCAGATTTCATTAACAATATCTGAAATATTTAACAAAGTACAGTATATAGATTATGACACGCAAAAATATATATCTTTAATTAGATATCATTTAAATTAGAGACTTTTTTTATTAAAATGAGATCCAGATCAACAGCAGAACTGGATCCAGTTAAAAACTATCAAGTCTTCTGACATAAAATAATTGAAGCAATAACTGTGCGTTACAGTATGTTTAGTCATGTAAAGAGTTTTCCTGCCTTTTCCAGATTTCTCAAAAATAATCTGATATAAATGGACTTTAAGAATTAGCCAGTAATCATTATGATAATTTACTTACAAATATTTCTAAAAACATTTTATATTTACTAAAACAGCATCTTAAGCATTTTATTTTACTTAAAACGAAGATTATGTGCAGAACAATTACAATTTGGCAGAAGGAGGAGGTCATCACATAGATATCTGGAGCTGAAAGCTTCATATGGACTGTTACAGTGCATTATGGATTTTATATGGATTTTTTTAAGGAATGATGAAGAGATTTGAAAGACTGTAGAGACTGGCAGGACATGAGTTATGGATCCTTACTGAACTTATATGATCCAAGCTTGAACTAAGTGATATCTTAAATTCAGTTTTTCTAAAGAAATTCTGTAGTATGTTAAAATATAAGTTTTTAATACAAATCAAAGGTGGTGAAGCGTTTATTAACCTTTAGAAACTGGTCCTAAATATTCCATTTTATAAAGGATCCAAACGTCACACCAAGGTAAAGGATCAGCCCGACCAAAGCAGCCAGAAAAATACAACAATCCACAGATATAAAGAGAAGCATGGTCTTAATACAGTAAAATGAATAAATGAGTCTTCGGTTTGTTTCAGGGATTTAAAAAGCAGCAACAGAAACTTCTTGTAGGTAAAACATGAATCTGTCGCTGCAGGAGAAGATCCTGCAGTATCAGTGACCATCGCAGCTTTTAGCCACATTCAAACTCACCAAAACGCTTTCCCAACAAGTTTAAAGCACAACTCTTTTCAGTTTGAGCATCTTCCAGCCCATTAAAACCACATCCTTCACATTAGCAGGAACTACTTTCCAAACTTTCCACACGTTCCTAAATGGATCTCAGACTTTCTGGTTCATTTCCCTGCTGTATAGAAATCCGTTCGTAAAGACTTAAAATGTCATAAGAAAGGAAATCCATCACAACAAAATCCATTCTTCTGTTTGTCACCATATCTTATAGAAAATAGCTTTAAACAATCCATAATCTAACTTTTCTGTTAACCTGGTTCCTGTTGGGTTTGCAGGACTTCCTTGGTGCTTAAACAGGATCGACCAATGAAATGCTCCCCTTCGTTTGGCTCCAGCCCGTCTTATTGATGGCTCTCAGGGAAGGATACTCATCTTTTTCCTGTTAACGACGTCTCACATGAGAAATAGGTGGTGCTATTTTTAAGCTGCCCCTTATTTAACCCCCCTCTCTGCTCTCGGAATCTGTCGCTAAAGGCTTCGGTTTAATGACCCTCCGCGATCATCGATCTGAAGCGAGTCACATCTCGCCCTCTCCCATTTCCCCTCCGTTTCCTTCTTTCACTTTAGTTCCACATTTTCCCGCCCGTGGGTTCATCTCATCTTCCTTCTGTCTGTCTACAGACCCCGACAAACGGCCAAAACAACAGCAGGACTGATGTCCTCCTGGAGGCTACAGGCTTCACTGCCGACGAGACCAAAGAGAAGGTAAGGAGCGAGAGAAAGGAGGAAGAGGAGAGAAGAAAGTCAGAGTTTTCTTACCTTTGTATCGGTCCAGAGAGGTCGCTGGCGTCCTGCCTGCAAGACAAGATGACAAATATTAGAGAAAAACATCTGGTAGAACAACTAAAATAAGAGTTTCCCTCCATGAATAAGACCGGACCATTTCAATTAATCCGGACTTTTTTATAATACATTCCTCTTATTCGTAAAGTTTTTGCTTTCAGATCCAGATATGATGACTAAACGAAGACTGGTTTCTGGGACGGAGGTATACTGAGGTTTTTAACAGCTAAACGTTTTAAGTATTTCGTTCGGTTTAAAGCTTTCTCGAGCTGCTCTGCCGGTCAGCTGGCTGAAAGAAGGCTCCAATATTTCTCCTCACAGAGAAACACTTGGCTGTTTGGGAATATTTCCATACGAAAAAATTAAGAAAAATGACAACGGTGTACACAGATTCAGTGAAAGTATAACTTTATTACACCATGTGCATAAAAAAAAAAAAGGACTATTTAGAAGAATTCGAAAAAACCCCAGCAAATAACAGCAGGGATGTAAATACAGTTTGTTGGGAGCAGTGAAGTTTTACAGCTGCTGAGAGGAAGGATCTGTGATGACGCTCCTTTGTGCGCCGAGGATGCAGCAGTCTGTCTGTCGCTGAAGGAGCTCTGCAGCTCGGCAACAGACTCATGCATGGAGGGGAGACAGTGATGTTAAGGATTTTACCCACAATCCTTCTGTCTTCCACCACCTTCCTAAAGAGTAAATGCTTCAACATATTACACCAAAAAAGGTCTTCAGGAATGATCCCTGCACTCGGAAATCCATTAAACGCAGAAAGAGAAAGAGTTCTGCAGGTTCAGAAACAATGGAACATATGAAAAAGTCTGAAAAAAAAAAAATTCCTACTAATCTCGTTTTTCTAAACATATCCAGATCTAGAAGATACAGATAGGAAATTACAGACTGGGTAATGCAGTTTTTAAATGGCTGACTGCAAACTTTGCAGCAGCAGATGGCCTGACTAAGCAGCTATCCGTTCATCTTCAAAGTTGCTTAAAATACAGGAAAAAAAAAGGAAAAAAAATTGAGACTATTCTGAGCCTTGAGAATTTTACCAGGTGTTTATTCTACACTTATGCTTTAGGCTATGAATCAAAACCACAATCAATGTAGAAAATATTCTAACTAATATAAATAAATATAATCGGCTCATTCCCAAATACAGTGAAACAGTCGAGCTTCAGTTTAACTTTAATCTGCTTTTTAATACAAAAGGAAACAGTTGGATGTTGATGAAGGTGGAAATCACATAGGATATTGGCAAACAACACACACACAAACACACACCAGGCGATCTAAATGGTAAATTGGTCGTGTCTGTCCTTGGGAACAGTTGAGAAACTTGTTCCTTCCTCTGGGTTTTCTCCAGAATTCCCTGCTGTTTCCTCTTTCTCCCTCCTTCCCTTTTTTCTTTCAGTCCTTCTTCCAATTTTCTGTTCCTCTTCCACAGCATGTAAATAAATTGGTCCCCAGGCCCCGCTACTACACAACATCTGTGTGTGTGTGTGTGTGTGTGTGTGTACACACAACCCTCCCAAAGCTAAGAGCTGCACCAAATTAGCCGGAGTTTTTTGTCACAGAGGTAAATAAGGCAAAAAATGAGTTTGAGCAGTGAGTGCTGAGGTTGGGAGATGGTGTGAAGGGTGTTGGGGGTGATGGGTGGGGGGGTGGGGGGGGTGGGGGGGGAGGGGGATTTGGGCAAGTGCGAGTATTATGATGATGAAATGCGGCGAAAAAACTCAGCTCCTCCTCAACATGGAGGCCAATCACCGCTACCGCCGCTCTTTGCATTTCAAAGACGCACTCTTGTCTGTTTCATCTCACCCCCCCGCCAAAAAAAAAAACCCCAGCAGAGACGATTGTCCTGTTATCCTGCAACTCACACACAGACACCCTGCAGCCACCTCCGCTTCAGTCCATTTTCCTCCACCATGAATTATGAAAAAGGGAAAATGGAACATCAAACACACTCTGCTTGCTCTTAGTCGTTTACACCCCGACAAATAAGGTCCGACTAACCTGCGACACGCAAAACCTGTAGTTTCACATCTGCATAACTTTCTTAACGAGGGTGGTCACTTATATCAGACAGGTTTAAAAAAATTAATAAAAACGTCATCTGGTTAATGCAAATGATACTCAGCTCTACATTACGATGTCACAGTGTGACTCTGAACCCATCCAAACTAGGGGTGCACCGATCCCACTTTTTCAGTCCCGATAGCGATGCCTGGGCTTTTTGTATCTGTCGATGCCCGATACCGATCCTATTAATAATAAACTGTATACCCTCCACCTTATACCTTACTTGAAGAGACTAAAGGTACCAGACTTTACTAACTAAACATAACTAAGACTCCTTTATTCCTTTTTAACCCCCTCCTTTTGTTTTGCTGAGGTGCAGGAATTCAGCGTGCTCCTTACCATGGTGTTTCTGGATTTGCTTGATTAAAGTGGTCGTGTTGTACTTGGCAGTAATACCACCTCACCTCGAAACATTTATTTGCAGACATTGCAAACAGCCGACGAAATAGTTGGAGTGGCAAGCATGAAATATCTCCACACAGCCGACCCTCTGGCTCGCTCCATGTTGCTTCTAGCATGCGACACACGTGAAGCTGACGCATGAAATACGTTCTGCTACGACGAGAAAAAAAACAAACACCTGGATCGGCCAGTGGATCTGTTCATTTTTCCGATCCAGCTATTCTGTCAGTATCCTAATATCGGATCGGTGCACCCCTAATCCAAACCTTAAGTAAATGCATCGAGCAAATCAATGGATGGATGTGCCATAACTTCCTCCAGCTCAACAGAAACAAAACAGAAGTAAATACTTTTGGACCCAAAGAGGAACCATCAACAGTCAGCACACAGCTTCAGTTAATCCAGCTGGAAACTACAGATCAGGCCTAAAATCTAGGTGTAGTAATGGACTCAGACCTGAACCTCCAGGGTCACATAAAGGTCAATAACAAGGTCAGGGTTCTATCACCTGAAGAACATTTCTAGGATTAAAGGACTGATGTCACAACAGGACCTAGAAAAACTCATCCATGCGTTTATCTTTAGTCGGATCGATTACTGCAATAGCGTCTTCACAGGTCTGCCTAAAAAGTCAATCAGACAGCTGCAGCTGATCCAGAACGCTGCTGCTCGTGTTCCTCACTAGAACCAAGAAAGTAGAGCACATCACCCCAGTTCTAAAGTCCTTACACTGGCTCCCTGTAGCTCAGAGAATAGACTTCTAAATACTTTTACTAGTTTATAAATCATTACATGGCTTAGCACCAAAGTATGTTGAAGAACTGCCGTTACTATAGCAACCCCCCCCCCAGACCACTCAGGTCCTCTAATTCCAGTCGACTCAACATCCCTAGAATCAGAACCAAACATGGAGAAGCAGCTTTCAGTTTCTATTCTCCTCTAATCTGGAACAAACTTCCAGAAACCTGCAAAGCTGCTGAAACACGGAGTTCTTTTAAATCAAAGCTCAAAACGTATCTGTTTAGAGCTGCATTTGAGTAAGTGATTAATAATAGCTGGAATGTCATGTTTAAATGAGTCATCTGTTATGTGTCTCTAATGTTGTGTTTCATGGTTTTACTGTTCTCCCCTGATCATGTAAAGCACCTTGAATTGTCTTGTTGTTGAAAGTCTGCTATACAAATAAAGTTGCGTTGCCTTTCCTAATGGAGAAAAAAACGGCAGCTGACCCAGAGAGCATGGGGACTAAAACACACCAGATGTTCAACCATGATGGAAGACAAATACATCCTCGGCAAAGCTGGTAGTAACTAGTAACATTTACTCATTTTCTAAAGTAACTTTTTTGGGGAAAAAAATTACTTTTAAGAGTAGTTTTACTACACCATGCTTTTTACTTGAGTAATAATATTAGTATGAAGTATCACTAGTCTTGTGTAAAAATTCTGGATGCTCCAACTACTGTGAGCATCTTCACTGAATGACACACCTACAGCTTATTAAAGGAGACAACCTGTTTCCACACCAAGTGTTTTTCTAATGTCATTTTCTATCTGTTGAACTTGTTGCATTTTGACTTGCAAATCGACTCAAACGTTATTTCTGCGCAAAATTGGTTAGTTTGTCTGTCTGATTATATCATTTTACAAAATATTAAAAAAGGGACATATGCCTCTTTTTAGCAGTTATATAATAACTATTTATAAAGCGCTTTCAAACAAAGCGCTAAACCACTAGAAAATAATATAAACAGAAAAAGGAACAATAAATACCGATAAAACTAAGCCTGGAAATAGGACACAAGATACAGTGAACAAGTGGGTCATTAACTTGGGCTTAAAAACCTCATCGGTGCATGCCTGCCTAACTTCTTGAGGTAAAATGTTCCACAAAGAAGGGGCATGAAAGGTAAAGGCATGATCTCCAGTAGTTTTGTGTCTAGCTTTAGGAACTTTTAAAAGAGCAAATCACCTGAGATATCAGAGCGCGAGGTCAAACATAGCTGCAGAAGGTCAGAAAGACCATTTCAAGCCTTATAGGTCAGCAACAGGACACCTAAAATCTGCTCGAACCGGAATGTCAGTACTGGAGTAATGTGCGCATGTTTCCCAGTGTATGTTAAAATACGAGAAGCTGCATTTTGGATATGCAAATTCAGCCTGTTGTCACGTTTTTCCAAACGGCTTGAAGAAGCACATGATTTCTGACTGCAAAAATGTGCAAACAAAATAAAAATGGATGGATGGTTTTTATTCATGTTTGGAGTGTTTATAGAGGCAGCAGAGACCCAAATGGAAACACAAAAGAATGAAAACAATGACATTTGCATAAAATGTACTTTTAAATCAGATGTACTCGAGTAACCTTTTATCAAATACTTTTTACTCTACCCACCTCTGACCCTCGGTTAAATCGGGGTTCCACAATCATCTCAGATTTTATTTCACATAATTTAAGGATTTAAAAAAGGATACAAGTGTAAAATCTCTCCTTCCACCATCCTTATCTCTTTATTTCCAGCTCAGGACCTAAACTTCAACAACTCCACTGGTCTCAATTCTCAGAGGCAAAAAAAAGGCAGATCAAAATTCCTCAAAAAACAAACTGATTGTGTTGAAGCAGGAGCGAACAGAGCCGCTTATTTCTCCAACCGAATACTCAGGATTTGTTTTTGAAAGTAAAACTGTGCTGTGTCTGGTACCCAGCGCTCATTAGCAGGGTTTGTTTTTGCACCGCTGTTCCCAGGGTTGACCTGTCAGTCAAACAGCGCTGCCTCTGCTGCTTCTCTGGGAATTTCAGAGACGGTCGGGAACTTCGGGGACTAAACTATCGGGAAGCAATGATAATTATGACTCGTTTGTGGAGATAAGAAGGGAAAAGTCAGGCGGTGCCGTAGTGAGGCGAGAAGGGTTGGTGTGTGGGTCAGACGGCTGCTTTCTGGGTTCGCTGGAGATGAAAGAGGAATTTAGGAGATTTTCCAGTTTGGTTCAGATCAAACTCTTGATAATCAATGGGAGAAAGTCAGAGCTTTAAATTAAACACCCAGCAGCTAAAACAAAATGAATCAGATCAGAGCAGCACACACACACACAGGCGCTTTAAATAGAAACAGTAAAGTGTTGCACCTTTGTTAACATGGAAATGTCAGATTGGTGTTTAAAAAGCCTTTTTAAATTTCACCACCACTGCAGGAGCTTTCTGCTGGCACCAGTGACCCTTTCAACCCTCTTCAGCGTCTCACCCTTTTAGGGTTTTCCATCACAGCGACTGAGTCTGCAGAGCTGCTTAGAAACATAAATGTGCCTCTTCAGAGAACAAATTAGCTCCAAACAAGAAGCTTTCAGGTCGGATTTTTTTTGGGAGGTAACTTATGAGTCCTCCACGTTCTCCTGAAAGTCAGGTGGACCAGATCTGGGTCAGCATTGATCACTGGGAAGGAAACAGATGGAAAACAGCATCCAGGTGGAAAGCAGCCAGACTTCTGCTCAGTGACAGACAACGTTTTGGACCCACACACACACAGACAGACTCCTGCGCGTCTCTCCCGCCGCCGAGGGCCTGGTGAAGACGATGAGCGGAGCTAAAACACGACGGGCTCTCGGGGGGGCGGTGGAGCCGGGGTCGGCACGGAGACGGAGCAGGTGGCGGGACCCGGCGAGGACCACGGGTGCCTTTGACACATTGTGATCAACAAAAGATGTGACACGAGGACGCACGGGCGATGTATTAGTGCCGCGTGAAGAACGCCACGACCAGCCAGCTGTCGCGGCGAGACATCGACGAGCGCTCTCACGTCGGAGCGTTTCCAGAGATTTCTTCCTCTGTCTCTCACTTATAAAACATCCAACATATCAAGCCACACAGATGCTTGTATGAACGAGTGACGCCATGTTTAACCCTCATGGGGGAGCTGTTATTGATTGGAGTCGGGCTGAAAGGTAGAATCAGGTTACAGATGGAGAACAGGGATCTCTATCTGGGACATGCAGGACGTCTTGCTCTCTGATTTATGCAACCTAACCGTACGGACATTTTTCCGACACCTCTGGTCCCGTAGCATCATCACCTCCCACTGAAAACTTTGGTTTTTAAACACTGGAATGAAAATACAAACACCGTTTTCACAATTATTTGCACCTGAAACAATCCCTAAAGTGTAAAAATGCAGCATTCATTTTATTTTACACCATTTGATGACCCTTTTTTTTTTCGCTTCTAGATGCTGAAGACAAGCTGCAAAATAAAAGGGCCTCTACGGGTCACAGAGTCTCCATGACAACCAATAGATGCTCTCTACATGGCAGGAAAAAGTCTCTTTAGTCCCATCATCGAACATAAAAAAATTAAATTCTCATGAGAATTTAATTTGAAGGTTTTTGCTTTGGTCAGTTGGAGATGGAGGCGAATCGCATAATGTTCACTGTGAAGTACGGTGGAGGACCTGTGGTGCTGTGTAAGTTTTCCAGTTCTCACCTTGTAGTTTTAAATTGTTCCGTTTTAAACTCGTCAGCTTTTTTATTTAACTCGCAACTTAAAGCTTATTTTACCCAGTATTAAGGCTGTAAGCTTAAGGATGTAAAATGTATTACAGTGTGACGTATATAAAAGTATAAAAAGTGGTTAAATATCAGCAGGGTGGGCGTTTCATATACAGATGCCATTTATCTTTAACGCAGCAGTTTAAAAATAATCTGGAAAAAGTAGATTAATTCTTCATTTGGTCCACTGCAATATTTTAAAAAAAATAGTTTTTTGTTTCTGAAGCACCCTGGTAGAGCGCAGCATGAAGGCAACCCAGGATTAAATAACATAGAATCATGCACATTATTGGAGGGTTCATATGTTGCAGTCATTTCATCCACTTTTTTATGAGATATTGTCAGAGTCATCTACATCATTTATGGGATTTCCATTGATATACACTAAAAATATAAAAAGGTAAAAGCAGTAATTAAAAAAAAGAAACATTCAATACTGGTGATAAAGTTTCTGATATATTTTCATTAAAAATCTTTAAGAGCTGTTTCTAGTCATTTTGCTTACATATTTTAACACAATTTCAATGCTTTAGTTAGAGATGAGCGTTTAAAATGCTTGACTTTATCTGTTGAACTATTTTCCAGGTAAAGGTCGGTGCTTGCCTTTTATTCTGAAGAAAAACATTCAGTTCATCCACTGGATTTACCTGCCATGTGTGTGATGGAGCCTCCAGAGGAAAGAAGAAGTGGACCCGACGGTTCTGATCACCAGCACGTCAAAAACCACGAGCCAAAACATACAAAAGTCCATAAAAAGCTGCAAACTATGAGGTACATTAGATTAAACTGACCCAGCAGAGATTCTGAGACGCTAATGACTTCAGGCAGAGCAGCTGAGCTGATTGGTCAACTAGAACCAGGTGTGCATGTGGGGCAGAGAGGAGCAGCGGAACCCAAATGATCCAAACATTAGGAGTTTATACATGATTGATCTTTTTACAAAAATCTAACTGATCCAGCTCCTGCCGTGTGATTTCAAGATAAAAGCATTTAAGGGTATGGAGTCAGTGGAAAATCTAATTCAAGCTACTAGAAGGCAACACAAAGAGCCGGGGTCGATGGCTTTTTGTTCAAAATAACAAAACTAAAGATTAAATGTTTGTTAGGGACCAGTTCAGTTGGTTTCATATTGTTGTGAGGACCCAAAACAACCATTTTTCACCCAAAGAAAATCAGCAAATTTAGATTTTTGCTGGGTTGTTTTGTTTTTCACAGTTTATATTTTTTAACCTCTTGTAAATAATACGTTTACTTTATCTACAAATGCAATAAAAAAAAAAAGATCTTACTCACTTGCATATTCAGATCAGAGTATGCCACTTTTATTTCTAATAACTGCACAGCACTATGGTTTTCTAATTTTGTCCTTAATGTACATATTCTTAATTCTTCTTGTGTGACTCAACATCCTTCTATTACCTGTCACTTTGCTGCTGTTACAGCTGAATTTCCCCTTTGTAAGACGAAGGATTCTTCTATTCTATTCTTTTTAAGAATGCATAACAACACACTGATGATTTCCTCCTGGTCTCTGCAGCCCATCTGTGACCATCTAACACTTCTTGTTTCTAACGCTTCAGTCCTCCTCACATCTCACACATGCAGAAACCCACTTGACAAACCGTACCCACAATCCCCGACCAATCAGCGCAGCCCATCACACTTCCCTAAGCGCTGATAATCGCCTTCACCAAGTCGACATTCACACCTTCCCCGCCGCTTCCGGCCTCATCCCGATCTCATCCTCGTCGCAGGTAGACGTGTGAGGACAGCCGTTCTCAGGTGTGTGCGTTGTTCTGCTAAACTGTGACAGCTCTTTTAGATGATGTCACATCCAGATTGCTGGCCCACCTCCAGATGGTTCTGAACTCTGCCAGAGCGGAGAGAACGTGCGGACGCGGAGACACGAGCGAAACCGACAAGCTGCCGTTCTGTGACGGATGCAGCGTTTGGCGCCGTATGTCGGTTTGATCGGCGGACAGACGTTGCTCCGAGTGACTCAGCCGAGACACTCGGAATCGCATCTGCTCATGTGCGAGACAGAGATCACCAGCAGTCCCGATAAAACGGAAATCAAGCCCTGATGCATGAGGTTCCTTCTACAGTCGTATGAAAAAAGGAACAACCTGCATGTTTGGATAGAAGATTTCAGATTCATTTTACCTGAGAAATCCAATTAATATGAATAAACAATAAAAACTGAAGACGTTTTCACACTGTTTTATAACCTGTAATTTATAAATTCTCACCTAAAAAAAATCCAGAAGCACAGGATGAGAACAGCAGGTTTAAACTCCAGATTTTTTCTGTTGCTCCTGAATAATCCAAAAATGTTCCTGAGGCCTTCAGGTAGAAGACTCAGGAACTCAGAAGAATCTAAAATCAGCCGCTGAGCGGTAGGTAGGTCCTAAACAACCGCCATGTCCAAATTTGGCAAGTTCACCCTGTAAGCTAGGGGTGTAGAGCTTCATGTATTTGTATTCTTCAGTAAGGCCCTGTCAGTTCGGTACACACATGTACCAAACAAATCCAGCTGTTTTCTACCTGAACACAGGCAGAATGTTTATGTGCAGAACTCAGTGCGCAGTGCAACGTTCCGAAGAGCAACTTTAAAAAGTGACACCAAAACAGAAAGGACTCCCAGCTATCACTAAACTTTGGGAACATTAATGGTTTCTCATGCAGCTACAGTAGAAAAAGGAAGATGGACCGAACCAAAACTTTGCCAGTGAACACATTTTCCAACAGCAATAAGGTCCATAACGCGCTCTGCACTGAATGACTCACCTGAAATACTTGCCTGTATTCTCAAATATTCTAAAATATGGGCAATGTATTACTTAAAACATTTCTAAACATTAACACTGACTGATTTCAAGTGGTTATATTGTTTTCTACTCTGGCTATGTGTGCTTGTACTATTATTTTTTTTTTTTAAACCAATCAAATCTCCAGTCAGTTCTATACTTATAAGTTTTTTAAGTTATAGAACAAAATCAAATCAAATCAATTTCAGGAATTAGGGGAAGGAATTCAGAAAAAAAGGTATTTGTTTAATGCTGATCAAAGTAAAAAAAAAAAAAAACAAGGCATATGCACATTTGTATTTATGTTTCTTGTTTGAATTGGACTGAAAAAGTATTGAACCATGCTTTTTTTGTGTACCGTTACACCCATACTGCAAGCAGACTGCAAGAGGCTAAAAGAAGTCCTAAAACCCTAGAATGTCATCAAGGACCTACAGCAGCCTCCTGCTACAAACCTGAAGTTTGCCAGAGAGAACGTAGACAAAGCCTAGAACTCCTGGAGTAACGTTCTTCAGATACACAATTACAAAAACCAAAGTAACTGCACAGTACTTTGGTTTTTTTAATTGTGTCCCTAATGTACCCATAATATTCTTGATTGTGTTTTTGTACTATTTCTACCAAAACACCCAAAACTGACTGATGCAAAAAAACATGCAAGAAACTCCTCAAACATCCCAGCTGGAAGTGAGGAGCGGACAAACGTTCCTCAGACTGACGTCAGAGATCCAAGATGGAGACGGTAAGAACCTCACTGAAGTTAAAGAGCTATTAGGGGGTAGGGGTGTCCTAACTTTTACCCCAATACACATCTATGTTGATATCTGCAGCTTAATGATTAAAACCACATTAATGTTCATTGTTTACCATGAATTAAATACCTTTCGTCTCCAGACAGAAATAAAATCCACATGTCAAAGTTTTTAAAGGGGTGTTTTACATTTTTTCCCCATGACTGTAAATCCGTTTAGCCTAAATGTACTCCCTCTGAATCATACATAATAACACTAATACATCAACCTAATCCGTGGTTTTTAAATCATGCAGACCGAGTTGCAACAAAAGCTTTCTGAGTCTCCCTAGGCTGCTTTACTACAATATTTAACGGCGTTCGGACCGTCAGCAGCGGCAGTGGGACTTGATGTGAATTGAAGTGGACCACAGGCTCCATTAAGACCAAAAGGGAACAACAAACGTCCATTAGGAACAGCTGGGCATCTTTTAAAAAGCCCGGCTGCCAGTCGCTGCGGATATTTTAACAGCTACCTAAACTCTACTTATGTCGGAGCAACAGGAACATTTTTAAAGTGCAAAACACAACGTCAGGACGCCTTTGGATGGAAAACTAAAGCTGAAGAGTGTTGAACTGCATCTGAAAGCCATTTTGTTGAGCTGGTATGACTTTCTGCTGAACTACTGGGGTCAGGAGGATTTAATCATCGGCTAAAACGATGATGTTTTTTGGTCATTATTGCATAACCTGTACTCAGATTTTTAGGAAGCTGGATGCTGAAACAGAGAAGCTCAGATTCCAGCCAACGCTGGGAAAATCACCTGCCTTTCTGAACACTTTGCTGTCCAACAACAAAACAATGAAGTGGAACTTTCATGCATGATTTGGATGCGCTTAAAAGAACAGAAGTCGATGAAAGAGCTAAGATAATTCAGATTTCTACACAGAGTTTGGAGTATGAGAGCAAGGTTTTCAGAACATGCATGTCTACTCCTCAACTATGAATGACTGATTAGGCCTCCAGGATACTTCAATGGTTCCCTGTTAGTGGAGGCGAAGCTACAGAAGGACTTGCTGCACAAATGTTGCTAAGCACACAAGTCAACAACCATCTATCGTTGCTGTTTTTATTGGTTGTAACTGTTATTTCATTTAATTTGAAATCTGGACATAATCTCAAAACCCCGCCTTTCCTTTGTTTTTGTTTGTTTTAGGTTTAGTTTTTATTTTGACTGGTTTAGGTTTTCCTGATCAGTCTCAATTATTACACTGCATCCCACTGGAGCACTTACTGGTCACTTTCTCCTACTACTCTCCATTTGTGCACAATTTTCACTTCCATTACCTTTGTCTTCTCTGTTTTTGCTTCCTATTGAAAGTACCTTTGGCTTTCTGCGGTTAGCCATAGCAGTTTCTGAGGAAAAAGTAATTGAAGCTACTGGTGTCATGAATGATCTCTACTGTCAATCTTTTTTTTTTCAAAGAAAGTATTCCCGGCGCAGATCATCTGTGTTTGAATTCATAGCTTTACTGATTCTATCAACATTGTGTTTTTCTGTTCATAGACAGTTTGCCTAGTCCTGTGCTTCAATGGTAGTCTGGGTGTTGTTCCTGGATGTAGTCACTAACTCAACTGATGGCCTTAACTTTGTCTATTTTCTCTTTTTTCCCCATTGAAAGTACTCGTGGTCCAGTAATCAGCTGAGTCAGGAAAACATTGATGAAGCTCTTGCTGTGTCCAACTTTTGTGCACTGACTTTATTTTTGTTTCCCATAAATAGTACACCATGGTCCATTGCCTCGGTTTTTAGCTGTGTCTTTCTCAGGTTGATTCACAAACAAAGTTCTTTCTCTTTTATCCAAAAGAAAGTACCGCTGGCGCAGAGCTTCTGAGTTTCAATTCATAATGCTACTGACTCTATGAACATTGTGTTTTTCTGTTCATAGAAATTTGGCCTGGTCCAGACTTCAGTGATGGTCTTGGTGTCGTTCCTGGATGTAATCACTGACTGAACTAAAGCCATTAACGTGTGTATTCCCTCTTTTTACCATTGAAAGTACTCCTTGTCCTGTGTTTCTGTAATCAGCTAAGTCAGGAAAGCATTGATGGTGCTATTGCTGCCTCTGACTTTATTTTTGTTTTTCATTGAAAGTACTCCGGTCCATTGCCTCTGCTTATAGCTGTGTCTTTGACGCCTTTCATTGCTGCTAGAGTAAGGGATGTCTTCAGTTTGTGTTGAACATTTTTTTACAATGATAACTTATATCAATCAGTGCAGAGAGACTTCTCTTAGATCTTTGTGGAAACCATAAAATGGTTTAACCCTAACCCTTTTTTTTCTGAAAGTCCTATTTCAGTCTCTAGAGCAAGTGTCCATGTTTTATAGGTCAGGGATAGATGCAGCTCAGTTGTGATGACATACTTATACAACAAATGAATTTCTGAAGGATACTTTCATTTAAGTGAACTAAAGGTTTCAGTGGTTGTTAAACCAATGTGGCTACTTTATGTGCAGATTTTGGTTTAACAGGATCGTTTTTGTTCTTTTATTTTCAAGGCCAGTAAGTGTTACAAACCTACCTGTTAGAATTGAATAACAAATGTTGCGCTTACGCTCGCCGATTTTGTTGTGGAAACCATACGAGCTAACAAACATTTCTACAGCGGAACCAATCAGAGTGTAAAATGGACCCGCTCCGGAGCGGGATATGGAAATTGCAGAGAAAAGGGCCATTAGATTGTAATACGACGCAGTAAAGCTGTGCATGTGCTTCTGTTAGAAAAGGTCTCAAACAGGAGCCTCAATGGACCATTTTTACCCCCTTTGCGTGTGGCTTTGCGTGAGTGTGTTAGCTGGGATGCATTCACTCATGCATGCACGTGTGACATATTGAGGGCATTTAAATGCGGTGAGAGAAACGACCTGCGTTCTAAAGGGTGAACAAAGGGAGAAGAGGCAGCAGAGTGTTAGGCCTCATTTACTTTGTGATATTCAAAGGGCACACGGGCTGCAAACACACGTGCACACTTTCTGCATGCGTGTTTGCATGTAAGTGTTTTGTACAGCCATGGCGAGATGTACAACAACCTAAAGCGAGGAAAGGAGAGATCCCTGAGTCATCCATCATGCTTCTGGGAGAGGAGTGAAGACATCCCCTCCTCCAATTTAATAACTACCCCCCTCCTCATCCTCCTCTTCTCCTTCCCCATTTAATAACAGCATAAGAGATCAGCTCCATTAGCCCAGACCTCCTCACACATGCAAATGAGGCCGGCGTTATGGAGGCACGCGTCACGCACCGCTGATGCAACCCCTCCTCGGCCCGTCGCGGCTCCCGGCAGAGCTAACTCTGCACACGTGTGCTCCGAGGAGAGCAGAGAGGCGGCGTGGTTCATGTGCGTTACAGCGGTGGTTAAAATAAGATGCATTAGAGTTCTGACTGGAGCGAGGGACAGGGAGATGGCGTGCAGCGAGTAGAGAGCGAGGCCGTCACACCGTGTCGCTCGATGATGGGACAGAAGTTCCAGGAGAGAAGAGATGAGAAAGTAGATGAGTTAGCTCAGACAACTGGTAACGGTCTTCCAGGTCAGGGGCTATTGGACCAGGGACACCAGGGGTCGTGCTTACCGAATATTTTCACTGTTTTCTTTTAGACAGTGATGGAAAAAATCTGAAGGAAATAGACGTGCAGACATTTTCAACTTTACGCACGGATTACAGATAACTAAATCAATCAAAAAAAAAACAAAGATTCCCATGAGAGCCTCTCAGTGAAATCTCAGACCTGGTCAACATACTCAATGCATCTCGCTAACAGGGAGCTGACAGCGCGTTGACGAGTTACTGAGGCTTCGGAGCGCGTCTCTCCCAAGAGCCCGGTGTCGTGCCAACCACATGGTGGGTGCTGCCGGATTTCCTCCCTCTGAAGTGATAACTTGTGAGTTGGGATACGACTTCTTCAGGGAGCCTTCTGATCGCTTCAACTGGAGAAATGTTCCCTGATTTCGAAATTTCGGCTAAAGTGGCGTTTAATCCCAGTCTCCAGCGTGGCAGCGGAGCGCGGATTCAGCCTCCAGAACAACATCTAAACCCCCATGAGAAGTCATCAAAACCTCATGACAAAAACCTCTGCAGCAATCCCCCTATTTGATTACGCACAATCATTTCAGCTCCATGTGGAGCAGGAGGAAGATGTTAGAATGTGTGTTCAGGTTTGTATTTTTAGTCCAATCACTTAATTTCATTTTTTATAAGTTGTTCTCTGGTCAGCTTGTTCGGATTAAAAACTATTTAAAATGGAAAAAGAAAAAAAACTATTGAATATGTTAACATTTTAAACACTGACACGTAAAAATAGATTATGACCAGATTTTTGACCCCTTTGGTCAAATTGACGGACAACAAAAATGTCTAGCGCCCCCTCTGGCTATTGGACTTGGACACTGGTTATTGGACACTGTCTGGTCGTCGGGATATATCGTCCCTCCGGCAGGTTCTGGGTCCTCGCTGGGGTCTCCACTCTGTGGGACACAATTAGAAAACCTCCAAAAAGGGGGCGCTAACCACATCAGGGGACCCAGCAGCAGCTCTACTCCCAGTTCCTCCTGGATGATGGCGCTCCGCAGCTCCTCCTGGACAAACCTCATTTCAGCTCATTGCATCTGGAATCCGATTTTTTGGGTCCTGATAATAGATGATGGTCGGATGATGGAAGACTGGATAAATCAAGAGCTTTGCTTCACCACGACAACTAAAGCCTGCTAACACCCGCGTTTTCTCATCCATCTATAGCAGCCGAACCAAAAACATTTTCTATCACATTCTAATACCAACTCCTGCTTAGCTGCTCTGCTCTTACGGCCAAGGACAATCTTGTTGCCCCAGTGAGGTCCTTTCTGTGGTTTAAAGCTCGAAGGCACGGCCGTTTCCTGAGAATTGCCTCCTCCGATGGAATGATTATACCACAGACGTATGCAATGAAACCGTTAATGACAATTTGCTTCTGTGCAACCGATGAGGAAGGTCTTTTCTTTGTACACTGTAGCTTTCACAGCCCTGAAGAACATTCACACAAATTACTGTAATTATCCATCTAAATGTCTTTTCTGTTCATTTAATGACTTCATTTATTACAGTTAAAGCTAAATTGCAGCTTCAAGCCACAAGCAATGAAAAGAAGCACTTTTCTTAGGCAATCAACACTTGATTTTTGCTCCTTAGACTTAGATTTAAGATCCATGCACCTGAAATACTGAATGGGGTAATTGTGACTAACAGACGGATGGATGTGGCGGAGTTTTATCAGGATATATGGTCACTGTTATTTCCTTGAAGTTGGTGGTTTGGGTGGAAAACACAACTAGGTCCACAGCCGCCTTCTGCTGTTTGCTTGTGCAATTAAAGGCAACACACGGATGTTAGTAGAAGTTCATTAAAATGCTGTAGTTGTATATTGGCAGTAATCGGGTTGATTAGTCAAGTGTTGATTGTGCTAATTCTGCTCTCAGCTCCAAAAATACAATTTCACTTAACATAACATAAACAAACAGGTAAAGACGTGCTTAGATTAATAAACGCCATTATAAATTAAACACTGAATCAATTCAATTAAGCAAATATAACGACATAAATCAGGATTTTAGTGCATATAAGACTTATTTAAACAATGAAGCATTTAGTTTTTCCAGAGAATATATATCTTCCAACGCAAAATCCAGATATTTATTTCAGGATTTTCTTTTTTTCAATCACCATGAAGACTGCATGCACCATGAAGCTGGGCTGGTACTGGACTGGTTCTACAGTTCAGTCCATGGCACCGCTGCTTCTTGATTTGCAGTAAAGGTAAAAAAAGTGCACCTTTAAGGACATAAAGACAATCTGATGTTATACCAGGTTATGCAGATATTTAAATTTAACCCTGAGTGTCCAAAAAAACCTAAAAACTTCCTGATCCAGCAGCCTCCAGAACCTTCTTCAGAAGCAAAACTGTAATTCAATTCAATTCAGTTCATTTATATGGTGCAGATTCACAACAAATGTCAAAAAAATTCATTTCAATACAATCATACAAACATTCCAATCAGTTTCAAGTTTTAGCTAGTTTTCGTTTTAAGGAATCGCAGCAGATTGCATCTGTCACTTTAGCCCACTCTTGTTACCAAAATTCTTTCAATTAATCAAGGACTTTGAATTAGATTGAGGTCTGGACTTTGACTAGGCCATTGCACCTTTGCTCTGTTTGGGATCATTGTTCTGTTGATGACCCAGTTTGGACCAAGCTTCCGCTTTTGGACAGATGGACTCACACTCTAGAATACTTTGGTTTACTGGGGAGTTCCTGATCCACTCCTCCACTAAAAACAAGCCCAGATCATCATCCTTCCACCACCGTGCTTTGATTATGTCCATCACGGTCCAACTTCTCCTCTCTGGGCTCCTCTGTCCGGAGGACATTGTCCCAGAAGTCTTGTCCTTCATCTAGATGCAGCTCTGCTAACCTCAGTCCTGCTGCCATCTTTTTTTCTAGAGAGAAGAGGCTTTCTCCTTCCACCCTTCCAAGCAGCCGTACTGGTTTAGGATCATGACCTTTAACCTTTAACTTGCTAACTGAGGCCTGTAAAGTCTGAGATGGAGCTTTTGCGCTTCTAGTCATTTCTCTGAGCTTCACACACTGACCTTGAATCTGCTGGGACGTTCACACCTGGGAAGGTTGGCATCTTTCTGGAGGATGATGGACTTCAGATGGTCTGGAGATGACCTTTGAACCCTTCCCAGGTCGATGGGCAGCAACAGTTGCTACTCTGAGGTCTTTGTTGATATCTTACTGCCCTGATCAGTTAATCAGATCCATTTGACCAGCAGCACTTGGCTTTCCATGGAAGTATCAGGGATGAACTCTTTCCATGTGGTTTAACTTCGTTTTGGTCACTTTAGGTTAGATTTAAATTATTTCAGAACCTGGTGACGATCAGAGCGTTATTATGTCCAGAAAACTGATAGGGCTGTACTTTCTTTTTGACATGGCTGTCAAAATAAAAAAAAAAAAAATTGTTGATGCTGAACTGCTTGGATTTCATTTCTATTTCATTCCTCAGTACAGTTTAAAGTCATGGTGTGATGGTTGTAGTTCAAGGTTTGAAGCATATGAATAAAGAAGTCTCCTCTGACTGAGCTCGCCTTGTAAAGGTGATTGAGAAACTCGCCACCTCATTAGTCCTGAGCTGAAATGATGCTTTGTCGTAACTTGACATATAACTGAGCCGTTTAGTTGCTCAAGGTAAATGCTAACAGCTTCCCTATTATGAGGTGCCCTTTGTAAAGTTAGAAAGTGAAAAATTAACAGCAATATTTTTGGGTTATTTAGCCTGTTATAAAAGAAACAAATGGGGGATTCGTTTTTCAAAGTCATATTCCGGTCCATGTTATTAACTTAAAAATGTCACAATTTCAAGCTAAATATTTAGTTAGTAAGCTAAATACTTAGTTAGCAAGCTAAATACTTAGTTAGCAAGCTAAATACTTAGTTAGCAAGCTAAATTGGCCAGCTAAATATTTAGTTAGCAAGCTAAATACTTAGTTAGCAAGCTAAATTGGCCAGCAAAATATTTAGTTAGCAAGCTAAATATTTAGTTAGCTTGCTAAATTGGCCAGCTAAATATTTAGTTAGCAAGCTAAATATTTAGTTAGCAAGCTAAATTGGCCAGCAAAATATTTAGTTAGCAAGCTAAATACTTAGTTAGCAAGCTAAATACTTAGTTAGCAAGCTAAATATTTAGTTAGCATGCTAAATTGGCCAGCTAAATATTTAGTTAGCAAGCTAAATACTTAGTTAGCAAGCTAAATTGGCCAGCAAAATATTTAGTTAGCAAGCTAAATATTTAGTTAGCATGCTAAATTGGCCAGCTAAATATTTAGCTTCAAACTAAACATTTAGCGCATTGCTAAATGTTATTCCAACTCGGCTTGTTTTATACACCACAGCGGCAGGATGGCTGTCGTCAGCAATCACCTCAGAGCGAACAGCAATGCCTGATTCAAATTCAAGTGCAGTGTAGAGTTTTAACCCGAAGAGGGCGCCATACTGACAGTTTTTGGAAGAAAATATATATTTTTACTAAAATGTACTAAAATACCAAAAATAATGACCAGACATGTAGACTGCACTATTAGACACTCCTTTATAATGTTTATCAGCAAAAAAAAAGTTGATTTGGGGGTGAGTTAAACGAATGAGTTCTAAAATAAACCTTCACCCCCCTCAGAGTTGTCATGACAGTAAACTTGACCTATTAAACCTAAAATGTTTTTTTTGTACCAGCCTATATAGCCTATAAACATGCTTATTTCTGCTGTGAATTTGGCATCCTTAACATGAGACTCAATGGGAACTTGCTCCTTTGTGCAGTCAGCCCCTAGTGGATGACAGGGGTAATGCGATTTTTGTCACTTCAGCATTGGCCTCACATTTGGCGGGCGGAGCTTGCCCCTTGGTTCGAAGCTATCAATTTAGTCAGCCAGTTAAACTTGCTAGCTAAATATTTTGTGCAAAGCTAAATAATTAGTTTGCAAATCAAATATTTAGTTTGAAACTTTGACATTTATAAACGAAAAATAAAATAATATTACTAATAATATTACTTTGAAAATATATAATATATAAAATATATATTTTTTCTGTGGAGACAAGCCAAATAACTCAAACTATTGCTATAAATCTTTGACTGTGTAACTTTACACATGGCACCCCATACCCTATGTCCACTTGAGAGCAGAAATAAGTTTTATCTGATCTCTTGTTGCTGCTCAATGAAAACTACAGATTGTGTAAATAAATTTCACATCCTTGGACGATCGGACCTGGTGACATGATTGGTGACAAGGTGCCTCGTGAAAGGGCGCCATATCAGATCCGCTGCGGCCCGATAAATGAAGCCCGGGGAAAAATCAATATCACCAACGTCTGTTCATCAGATTTGGGGGGGTGTCTTAGACAGTGAAATGTCAACCTCTAATCTCTTTAATAGTCAGATATTACATTTTAATCCCAGTCTGATTCCTTCGCTCTCTTCATTAAGGCCACCTGGAGATGGCCGTCGAGGAGCACAGGGCAGGAAGAAGGTAAATAAAGAGAGATTGGTATCAAAACAGAGCTGGTAATTAAGTGAAAGGGGAGAAGGAGGAAGAGGAGCAGCAGAGGATGAGGAAGGGCCGGGTTATGGAGCGTTGATGCGGTGCGCTGAATTTACAGCGCGGAGGTGATTGACTGCGATAGACGCGGAGGCAGTAAAGTGATGTCGATGAGGAGCGAGGACAAATTGATATGATCACAACATGTCACATTAAAGACAGGCCTGCCATCCATCAACATGATAAAAGGCCTGCTTCATTCTAACACTAACCCCGCTGCCATTGATCTCAATGCTTCACTTCGCCAGCCACTAACCATTTATGATAACTATCATTAGGCAGTTATGAGGACGGTGACGATCTATCATAGCTGTGCAGGCCACAATGAAAAGATAACCTTTGCTAATTTGTTGCACTGACGAGCTCAAATCATGAAGGGAAATTAGGTAGAAAAGAGAATAATTTCACTCAATTTTTCTCAATTATGTCAGAAAATAATGAAAACAGAAAGTGGATGAAGATGATAGTAGAAGGAATTTGAAGGGAGAAGCTTCTTTTCCTTGTGATTATCAGTTTTATTTGTTTTTAGGGATGTCTTCAGAGAGAGGAGCAGAGGAAAAGTAACATTGAGGATAAGAACAAACATGCTTTTAAATCAGCCCTGAGCAAATCACTAAATCAATATCAATTAGGCTGCGAAAGAGCCCAAATAGACAACTGGCTTTGTTTTAACTAATGAAGTCTGTGGAGAATCCAATCTGTCCTGGTACCCCCCCACACACACACCGCTTTCCTGTCAATCCCACTCCTCATTACCAACCATGACACTATGAAAAAAACAAAAAAACACTGACATAAATGTCCCTGATCTTCTGGGAAAATATTGAGATTTACTGACTACTGAGCTGCACAGACCATTTACTGTATCTATATATATCTATATATCTATATCTACTGCTTATCTATATAGTCAAAGTGCAGATTCGATTTCTAGAGGTAGAAGTGGACCTAAATGCAAATACACATAAGTAGCCTCAGCAACAATAAAAGTTTTAAGTTTGGTATTCTTTCTCATCTTCACAAATACAAGACCTCATCATAGTTTTTCTGAAATTATACGAAAAATGGGATTGGGCAAACTGTTCCTGGTGCTGCTCCACTGCTCTGCCCCTCCCTCTGCTGGCTGCTGATTGCTTTCACCTGTGCCCCTGCCTATGTTAGCCCCTGCTTTGCACTCACTCGAGTTTTTCTTGTTAGAGTTCTTGACAGTGTACCTGACCATCACCTTTGCCTGCCCCACGTCTGTTTTGTGATCTACTCGGATTCTGGATCTGAACCTTGCCTCACGTAGCTGGACTGGGTTGCCTCTAGAATTCTGGATTTGGATCTACTCCTTCGATACTCATCGTTGCTGACCTGGACTGGTTGCCTGACCACAAAGCTTTGGATTACAGACAAAGTGACCACTCACTTCCCTGTGGTGAAACCTGCTCATTGCATCAGTGCATGTGAACTAGCTTACCCTGCTACAGGAGTCACTCTGTAACGTCCTCTTCCCCGGTTTCCTGAGTATAGCGAGATCACCTCTATGCAGTACTGTGGGTGCAACAATACCCGGTAAACAGACACCTTCCTTTTCTCTGCAGTTACATGTTCGAGGATTTCCGTTAGACAATGTCTGAGGCTCCACGGAGGACTTCCAGCTTACACAGCGCTTACAGCCAGTCACTAATCAACCTTTCTCTTTCACAGAGTCTGAGCTGTTCCTGAGACACACAGTACGTTTACATGCACAGCTAAATCGAGCTTTTTGGAGTAATCGAACTTAAGTCTTCCCTCCTGCAGCGAGCTGAGTCCCCGTTTACATGTCCATCAGAAAATCGAATTATTAAATGAAGTACGTTCCACTCCCTGACGATAGATGGCGATATGCGCTCCTACGAGTTAGCCTAATAGCGGTTACCTTCCAGCTGCATTCAGGCAGTAAACTGAGGCTGGCGGGAGTGAAGCAGACTGAGTTAAAGCAGGATATTCACAATAACAACGCATCGCCTCTTCGTAAGTCCAAACATGTACTGATTGGCCGTTTACGTTTGTCTTAGATGCCATATGCCTCTTATAACACTACTGTTGTTAGTGCTGGGTCGGATTTCCGGTTCTCCAAACTTCCCGAGGGGGTTGCGCGAGTGGGGGCGGGGCCGTGGGGGCTGGTTGCAGAGTAGTCCGATTTGAATCGAATTATCTAGCAAGAGAAACCGAGCTTCTGAAACTCCAGTTCGATTCGATTCCAGCCGAACTAAGGTGTATGTATACATGCATTCTAAAAGTCTGATTTCAGTCGGACTAAGGCATTAATTCGAATTTCTCTTGCTGCATGTAAACGTACTGACAGTTGGTGTCCAGGTTGCACATTCTGAATAATGTTAATAAACTTGGTTAACCTTTCTTGGGTAGTGTTTTTTCCTGGTTCCAAACTGTACAATTTATGTTACTTATATTTATTAAAAGCTGTAGATACACATGCCAGACCAGTCGGTGGCGACAGAATTAGCTAATATTCAGAATACAAATAGAACATTGTTAGGATGGCTAAAGATTTTCTCAAGATATTAAATTCAGTTTAGTTCAGTTTATTTATACAGCAGCAATTCACAACAGATGTTTCATCTCAAGGCACTTTACAAGAAAAGTCATTTCAATACAATCATACAAACATTCCAATCAGTTTAAAGTTTTAGCTAGTTTTCTATATAAAGAATCCCAGCTGACTGCATTGAGTTATTGACTGGCAGTTGCGTCCCGTTGATGCAGACTCCAACCACAGCAATCCCTCATACTGAGCAAACATGTAGCGACAGTGGAGAAGAAAAACTCCCCTTTAACAGGACGATTGTAGCTTTTATGGTTTTTTATACTGTTCAATATTTCCTAAAATGTTTCAAGTTTATCAGCAACAGAGTTAGAACAGATTCTGCATTTGCAAAATCTACACGGATAAACCAAAAACAAGAATTAAGGTGGAAAGAGCAACAGAAAATGCCTAATTTGTAAGTTATTCATTGTAGAAGCAGAATGTTATTTCAACTACATAATAAACCTAAAAATAACTTTGGAAAACATAATAAAACTCTGAGTGTTTGCTTGTTGAACACAGAGCCAAACACATTAGAAAAAGTTGCCCATCCGTGTTAGTCTAAAACAGCTAGAAACATTGCATAAAAACTAGCTAAAGGGAACCACACTGGCTACTGGAAATAATTTTACAAGCCAAAAGTTTTTTAACAGCTTACTGTATAGGTAGACTTGTCCTCAGTCAGCCCCTAGTGGCTATCTGACGAACTGCACTCCTATCCATCCATCCATACAGACAGTCCAATATTTCTTTTCATTTTACTTATAAGTACGATCTCATCTCCTGGAAGTGTCCACGTTTAACATGCTCTCGTTGCAGGTAAAAAAGAAAAAAAAACAGTGACCACGCTGACTAATGACAGTAAAACAAGCAGACAGCAACGTATTTATTTCTATCTTATGCATTGAAGTACTGAAGAAGCATGTTCACAAAAGGAGATTGTGCTGTTCCATGTTTCATCATGAGATACAAGCCATCAGAAGTGCAAATACAGCTGGATATTCCTGGAAGATCTACAGTGTTTTAAATGCATTTTGATTTCTGAACTGTCATCACAGTGTATCTCATCCATCGAAGAATGTAAATTTGTGTTTTTACGACACATCAGGCTTGTGTTGAAGTGGGCAGAGAGAGAAGAGACAACTGGACTCTGGCTCTGAATAGAGAAGATTTGAAAAAGATTGCTGGGTGTAGCAGAACAATGGGTGTTCAGACGAACTCGTGTGGAAGTACTTTGGGCTCATCTTTCCAGGTAGGAATTTTGACTTCAGGAGTCATTTTGATCTTGGAACCAGATAATTCTGACTAATGAGTATCAGTCGAAAGCAGGTTATGAGCAGGACACTGATGTCTGCTGATTGATTTGGATTTATTTTGTTCGATCTTCAAACAAATTGGACCTTAAAATAGCAGGAAAAGAGGAAAAAAAACACAAAAAGAAAAAACTAGAACTGCAAGCAGTTATGAATGGGTTCCAAGCCCCTCCCATGATTAGAGATACAAAGCAAAATCAGCTAGTGAGAGGAACTGGACAGTTTTTAGCTTGATTGGCCCGAATCACTTACCAGCAGGTCCGAAATGAAAAGATTACAGTCAATTCAGTGAATCTACCCGAGCTGAACACTACCCGGTCACAGTAACAACAACACTCTTCAGAGTGGATGATGTGACTGAGGGAGGAACACTTGAAATTTGCAATTTTCACTGTCAGAGAGGTGTTTAAAATTACACTAGAGGAGGCAAAGAGATATACATCCAAAACCAGTTCTGAGGTTTATTCAGGCTGCAAGAGGACGAGAGAGAGCAAGACTTTCAGCAGATAACAGAGTAAAATAAAGCAAAGTTGCTGAGTTTTTTTTTTTTTACACGTTTTACAGCAATTACACTTTCACACAAGGCATGATGTCACCTCACCTCAGGCAAGAACTATGGCCTAAAAATATGAAGAAAAAATACTTTAAATATTCTTATATATTTCACTATTAGTTCAACATGAAATATAGATCAGAAACTGGCCAAATAAAATCATGTATAACTTTATAGAATATATTTTTACAAAATATGTAAATAAACTTCATCAATCCAATTTTTCAAAAAGAAAATCATTGCACTTCAAGTCATGAATAATCTTAATGTGTTCCCACCTCACTTTTAAATGGGAGAAAAACACAGTGGATGTGAACTAACAGTAAGTTATCTCTTTGCAAACCTAAATGAATGGAAGTTGTTCAAACTTATGCGGATTCAGCTTTTACAGAGTGAAAAAAAAACACACAAACAGACGCGCACGCACACACACACACACACTATCGGAGGCAGGCGGCATGCAGTGAGGCTCCTCAGGGTTGCCATATCATTTTTAACATCCATCAGCTCAGCAGAGATATCATATTAGCTCCTCATCTGCATACGGCACAGACAGAATGACAAACGAGGGAGAGAGAGAGAGAGAGAGAGAGGAGCACTCTCTCCTTGTCTCCTTCAATGCACCTCCTTCCAAACCTCACTTTCCTCCCTCTATCTCCTTATCCCTCTCTTCAAACCCCCTAAATTGGATCACCGCTGCCAGCCGAGCGTGTGCAGGAGTGTGTGTGCACATTGTTGCGGTGTAATCACATCTTTTAAATGGAAAAAAGGGATGAATCTCAGGAGAAACGATGACCACTGGGCCCATATCTGACTCCTGAGTCCCCAGTCCCCCCAGGTCCCTATTGGCAGTCTTTGTATTTCAGTATACTCCATCACATTTGCTTTCACCAAGCAATCTAAGAGTCCTGAAAACATTTCTTTTCTTATATCCTCCATCTAATTCTCCCTCACAACTTTCTGTCCAAACTTTTCGGTAGTTTTAACCTTTAAGCAGCATTTTCTGCTTGGCAACTTATTTTACAATATAGTTATGATGCAAAATAACCCAAATGAGCATTTTAGACACTAATTTGACTTTTTTTAATGCTGAAAGCTAAAACAAAACAATTATTTTATATTCATGCAGTGAACTGATAAATCTTCTAATAAGCTGCTTTATGAGATAATACTGTTGGTCCAAATTGTGTAAGCTCAATAAAACATTAACATTCCCCCCAAAATTTACAACCTTCGAGTAGAACATTTGCAATATGTGTGTAATATAATTCTTAGCTAAAGCGGTGATCACTGTAACCTCCTGCAGAACAGTTAATCTTTAATGCTGAGGTCTTCCAAGGCCTCTGGAGAAACCTCATTTAAAAGCAATAAAACAATCCCAAATGAAATAATCACATTCTGCTCCTTGTTCTATAAAATCCCCCGTCCTCATGCCGGTTCAGCCGATACTTTATTGGATTCCTCAGAAGCGGTGTTGCATCCTGCCCAGAACATAAAGGTTTCACACAGAAAACAAGCTATTTCCTGGTGTTTTTAACAGCTACTTCTTACTTTTGAGCTATTTGTCACCACTTTTATGCTTCATCCCTAAAATAAGAGCCCGGTAGATTAACAGGCATCATTACAAGCTTTCCAATAAGTCTCCATTGCCCAAATTGCTGCTTGTGGTAGGCTGTTTTCCCCTAAAAACTGTGTTTTTGGCACAGGGAGCTACAGAACAGTTAATGGTTGCTTTTTATCAGATGGTTATTTTTAAGATGTGGAGCCAGGAGTCGGTGGAAACAAGACCGCAGCCAAAGTTTGTACCAACTTTATCTGAAAAACTAAATTAGTCACGTCATTAAATCTTAATTGTAATAAGAAAGATTTTACAGTAACTGGTTTAACTTGATGTGACGTAAAAATGCCGGTTCCTTCTCAGGTGTTCCCCTATGCTCAAAAATGTGTTGATACTCTAATGTTAATTAGTGGTACCACATCTTTTAAAGCATGCCTGTATTATCAGACGTATTTCAGCACTTTTATTGCTGCCTCTCATACAGATGTGCAAAAATGACTCAAAATAAACTCTGCATTTATTACAAAAGAATAATCTGGCCCACAATTTAAAAAATACCTTTAAAATCCAACGTTTTATACAAGAAGTAAACTTACCTGTAGTAAAATCATCAGCATCACTAACAAAGATTTTATATTATAATTTTTTTATACTTTTGTTCCACTCAGTGTTGATATTTTTATTCTTAATCTATGACTTCCTTTTTTTCAGGGGTCAATATGATGTGACACGCAGGAAACCAGTCTTCAAAGTGGGAAAAACAGGAGAACATAAAAAGAAAAGTAATTTTCTGTCCCAGCATCACAACATAAACGTAGGGAGTTTGTTAACTCTTCTCAGACTGTAACTGTAACTTTGATCAGTTGAGTCTAAGATTGAACATCCATAAACACGTCATGCCTGCTAAGTATGGTGGAGGGCCTGTGATGCTGTGGGCCGGTTTCTCTTCTCTTCCCTGGGAATCTTGAGACTGCGTGCCATCCTAAACCTGAGGTCGAGCTAGACCTTTTTTTTTGTCCGCCATTTTGGCTACATTTTTACCTGTCCATTTTTCCAATGAAAACATATTCAATAGTATTTATTCAATCCGAAAAAGCTGAACAGAGAATTACATATAAACATGGAATTAAGCGCCACTTTAGCCAGCAAGTATGTAAAAGAGGAAACATTTCTCCAACTGAATGGATCAGAGGTCAGAAAGACCCTGAACGAGCCGTTTCCTGACCTACACGCTTCAGCAGGAGGAAATCCCCCAGCATGCACCAGTGGTTGGGATGACACCGACGCGTTCCAAAGTGCTCAGTAACTCTTCAACGCGCTGTTAGCTCCCGGTTAGTGAGATGCATTGATGATGCTCTCATGGAAGGAAATCTTTTTATTTATTTATTTAGTAACCTGAACTTCATGAGTATGGTTGAATATGTCTGCGTGTCTGCATCACTTGGTCAAAGATGTGAATTGTAATCTGTCAAATTGACGAATGGCCCTCAGATTTTTCCAGCACCGCCCCAAAAACTGTCAGATACAGCAAATGTCCGGTTAGCACGACCCCTGTCATTAACCATTTAAAATATCTTGACATTTTGAAGTAAAAATCTGGTAGATGGGTAGGATGATAATCGGAAACATTTGGCTGAATCTTGAGGGCCGAGCTGAAGGAACCAGGAACCATCAAGAGACTTTCCTTCTACAGTAGAGAACTAGGTGCTGTGCAAAGGGTAAAATGAGGGTTGTACAAAGTATTAGCAGCAAGGGAGTGAATCATTTGGAATTAATTACCTAAAGTTTTCTGGTACCGAACGAATGCACTTAAAGACTCCATTATTTCTACATTTTTCTTGTCTGCTATAAAATAATAATTCATATTACAGCTTTTTACCCATCTTCACCAGGGGGAACTGATGTAATTAAAGTGGCAGACTACCCTTTATTCGGTACAACTTGCTTATACTGGGTTGTCCCCTGTTGGGCCCTCAGAACCGCCTTCATTCTTCATGGCAGAGACTGAACAAGGTGTAAGAAATAATCTTCAGAGTTTCCATCTGCACATCCATGATGAGAACCTCGGTTTTCTCCAGTCGCTCCAGTGTCTAAACTCCTCTTTCTCCGTCAAACTGATGCTCGCTTTGAACTTCAGCGGGTCTTCTTCACCACGTCCGGATGCCTCCATGCACCAAGCTGCTGCCATGTGATTCAATGTGTTCTGAGCAAACCTCATGAGGTTAGATGTTTCCTCCGGCAGTCTGATGGTGGAAAGGTCATCAAGAAGAACAGAGCAACAGTAGTCTGGCGCTTGAAGACTTCGCTAGCTGCTAATGATTCCAAAATGAAAGCGGACACCTTCCACGGCACGGGCCGTCACTGTGTTTCATGTTCCGGAAAGAAGAGTTCGGGGATCCTGAGAGTGAAGGAGGATAAAACCTGTGTCGCTCTCCACCTCGGGTTAGGAAACACATAAAAACAGAGAGAAAAGGCGACATCACAGAGAACTGGAAAAAAAAGACAGGAACACTGATGTACAGAACGGCGACAATGGCTGGGTAGGATGCAGCATAACGGAGGGTGTGGGTCGGCAGCGGCGGCGGCGGCGGGGGGGGTTTGGGGCTGAGAGGGATGAATGCAGTGGTATCCTCAGATCTGAAGGCAAATCCCCCTCGGTGTTAGTTCTGCTTGAGCGCCTGGCACTGACATGAATATTTCATACTGTTGATGTTTAAATCCCATCATTTGCGATGTGGTGCGTGAGCGTGCGTGGACATCCATTGGAATGAGGTAGAAAAAGGGGATGGATGTGTGTGCGTGAGAGACACACAGAGTGTGTTGATCTATAATGCATAGTTTCTGTAAGTTCACTTGTGATGTAGTCTATTGCATCTGTATTTCAGTATTATGAACGGAGTTGTGCACCTTGAGGCTCAGATTACCATGCGTTAGCTCATCCATATGCAGCTCAGATCGTGACATACAATAATAATAGGACAATGGAGGCATACTGTACATGCCTGTACATGTTAACACTGATGCAGCTGTATTTTCTGCCCTCAGATCAAAACAAGTGTTTAGAAACAGGTTTACAGCTCAAAGAAGCAGAAACGACCCAAACCTTAGAGCGGTCATGGGTTCTAGCAGTTCTGTTTTGGTTCTGGGCCATTTTCCCTTCAGCGTTTGGGTCTAATCGTTCAACAAATCAAAGCTGTTCTGAGTCATTATGTTCCTGCTATGATTAAACATTTCCATGGTGATGTCTCTATCCTAAAGGCACAAGGAGTCACTGAGTGGGGTGATGAGTTTAAAGATGATGTGAATCACATGCGGCAGCTGGGAACCAAAGAGCAGCAGGAGATTCTACAACTCGGCACTGAGAGAGGATCCCACTGGTCCTTCTGAGCCATGCAATGTCAGGAATCACAGAATGAGGTGCAGATAGATCTTGTTCTCCATCCATCCATCCATCCATCCATCCATTTATCACCCACCCATCCGTCCGTCCATCCACCTATCCATCCATCCATGCATTTATCATCCATCTATCCATCCATCCTTACATTCACCTATCCATTTATCCATCCATCCATTTATCACCCACCCATCTGTCCGTCCATCCACCCATCCATTTATCATCCATCCATCCATTTATCCATCCATCCATCCACCCACCCACCCATTCATCCACCCACCCACCCATTCATCCACCCACCAACCATCCGTCCATCCACCTATCTATCCATCCATCCATCCATCCATCCATTTATCATCCATCTATCCATCCATCCTTACATTCACCTATCCATTTATCCATCCATCCACCCACCTATCCATCCATCCATCCATTTATCCATCCATCCGTCCATCCATCCATCCGTCCATCCACCCATCCATCCATCAACCCACCCACCCTTCCATCCGTCCGTCCACCTATCCATCCATCCATCCATCCATCCATCCATCCATCCATTTGTCATCCATCTATCCATCAATTCTTACATTCACCTATCCATTTATCCATCCATCCATCCATCCATCCACCCACCCATCCATCTATTATCCATCCATCCATCCATCCATCCATCCATCCATCCATCCACACATCCATCCATCCGTCTCATATTCACCTATCCATCCATCCATCCATTTATCATCCATCCATCCATTCATTTATCCATTCACCTATCCATCCATCCATCCATCATCCACCCTTCCATCCATCCATTTATCCATCCATCCACCTATCCATCATCCACTCTTCCATCCGTCCATCCATCCATCCGTCCATCCATCCATCCTAGGGAGCCAATAAAGGGAAGCTAAAGCAGGAGAAATGTGATCGCTCTTTTTAATATTCATCAGAACTCTTGCTGCCGCATTTTGGATCAACTGAAGGCTTTTAATGGCATTTTGTGGACTACCTGATAGTAAAGAATTACAGTAGTCCAGCCTTGAGGTAACAAATGCATGGACTAGTTTCTCAGCATCACTCCTGGACAGGATGTTTCTAACTTTACGAATATTCCTGAGGTGAAAGAAGGAAATCTTAGAAACCTGTTTGATATGGGATTTGAATATCCCATCTTGATGTTATTACTGGAGGCCAATTTAATACCATCCAGATGAAGTGATTAAGTAGTTTCTTTTTTAGGGCTTCTGGTCCAAAGACGGCAACTTCTTTCTTGTCAGAATTTAAGAGAAAAAAGTTTATTTCTTCCAGACATGCATGTAATCTAGCTAACTGACTGGATTCATCAGGATCTATCTCTGATGATGACAGGTGATAGTCAGAACACCGAAGGATCTTATAAAGCATCATCCGTCTATCTTCAGCTCCATTCTTGAATCCCTAGTAAATAATGGGAAGCTCAGTGGAAACTCATCCAACAATGAAGCTGTAATGTGTTGAGTTCAAGCTTAGCTTCAATTAAATTAGGGTGAAATGTTGTTTGAAAAGCTTCTTAAGACGGGTGTTCAAACAGCCATTAACATCTGCCCACTGGACCCCTGAAAACAGCCTGGAAATTTTTGAACAGAGATATTTTTCAAACCTCCAGATGAAAGGAGGTTTGTTGGACTTTGATAGTTGAGTAGGAGCTCAACCCTCAGGATTATCTTCAGGTGTTCTTTATTTCCTATTCCCCCACTTTGTCCTCTTCTTGCAGTAATGCCAACAAGATCAAAACCCAGACAGACTTCGAAATGCACAATTTCCCAACTAATAGAGTGTACTCAGAAATGACTAATCGAATTGGAGTTACCTGGAAAATTAATTTACTATTATGTTCTTCCAAAATGGTAACAGGGAGGGCCGGCAACCTTGTGTTGTACCGCCGGAGGGGAAAGTAAACAATTAGAGACTCGGTGACTAATGAATTATGTGATTAACGAGTGTGTCAGAGGTAAATCTGTACTAGACTGACACACACTTGTGAGCACGTACATCCAAACGGTTACACACACAGAGCAGGGCGCCCTTATCTATACACAGCATTCATGGTTGAAGTGAAATATTGCGAACCTCTTCCAAATTCCTTTTTCTCCCCCCCACCGACCGCAAACATTCTCACCCTGCACGGTTAAGTGAAACAGCTGGCATATCCATTCACAGATGGACCGATAGCATGTGTAGGCTCTCGCAGTGTGTGTGTGTGTGTGCTTACATGAAGAGGAGTTGGTGTGTGTGGGGAGGCTGTGTGGTAAGATAAGGCCAAGCTGGTTTGTGTTACAGTGACGGATAAAGAGATTTGAGGGTGAAAGATAGCTGAGCTCCGTGGAGGGACGGAGCCAAGGTGGTAACAGACAGAACTGTGCAAAAGACTTGAGTCGTCCTTTATCTCAACTTATCTGGTTTCAAAGTGCAGGACTTCGTTGTGATGTTTTAAAGCAGGCTTGACCAGGTCTTTCAAAATCTTTCTTTGAACATCTTTGTATGAAAACTGCCGCTGATTGTTTGGTTAATTGGTTGGTTTATTACTTAACTTGTTGATTGGTTAGTTGGTGGGAGATTGGTTGGTTGATCTGTTGGTAGGTTGGTTGGTTTATTGACTTGTTGATTGGTTAATTGTTTGATTGACTGGTAAATTGATTGGTTAATTGGTTGGTAGATTGGTTGGATGATCGATCGGTTGATTAATCTGTTGGTTGGTTGTTTGATCTGTTGATTGGTTGGTGGATCAGTTGATCTGTTGGTTGGTTGGTTGGTAGATTGATCGGTTGTTTGATCTTTTGGTTGGTTGATCTGTTGGTTGGTTGTTGGATCTGTTGATTTGTTGGTGGATCGGTTGATCTGTTGGTTGGTTGGTAGATTGGTAGATTGATTGGTTGTTTGATCTTTTGGTTGGTTGGTAGATTGGTTGGTTGGTTGATTGTTTGATCTATTGATTGGTTGGTGGATCGGTTGGTTAGTTGGTAGATGGTAGGTTGATCGGTTGTTTGATCTTTTGGTTGGTTGGTTGATCTATTGGCTGGTTGGTTGGTTTGTTATGGTTGGTTGGTTAGTTGATTGACCAATCCATTGATCAATTGATTGGTTGGTTGAACAAATGTGCATATTGAGTCCAGAAACCTCAGAGGGATGTAAATAATTAAGCCGCTGTCTCTGACCTATGAGTCATTCAAACATGAAAACCTTCCTAAACTCAACAGATGAATCGGTGTTGTATGCAAAGGAGCAGATGTGACCTTTCACCCTTAAAACTGCTTTGATCCAAGTTCCTTCAGAGTCTCCTTGCCCGAACTGTTGTCTAACTAAACCTTTACAAGTGTGACACTCAAAAAGAGGTTTCTTGCAACAATATCTTGAGGTAATTCATGTTTAGTCAAAACTTCAATTGCTGACATTTCTGCAAAGTCTAAAGAAAAATAATATTTTTAAATTAGGAGAATCCATTTTTTATTTGCCGGTCCATCTAGATTGTGAGATCTGGGTCATGGCTGACAGAATGAGATCCTGGAGAGAAGAAGCATCAAAACGAGCATTTCTCCTTCGGGTGGAAAGGTTCAACCTTGGAGATCCGTAAGTCTGCTGATACAATGGCACAAATGGTTGGATTGGTATGAAATGAAAAAAAAACCCTCAAACACTCTTTGTGAGGAGTTCGCAGAACACTTCAGAGGGAAGGTAGACACCATCAGTTTCTGATTGTGATTCGACGGGGTAAGCCGTATTGCGTCATTTCCTGTTGTCACTGTTGCGCTCCCTGTAAACTGTTTGGTGTTCAGAGTCTCTTGAATTGATCTTATTTTCTCTCTGCTGAGCCCTTTCTAAGTTATTTTAACACACAAGCACACTAAAACACACGTTTTGTGGTGGTGTACTTTACGTTTTGGGAACTCCTTGTGTTTCACACAGCTTTTCTTGGGGTGGTAAGGTCTCGCTAGCTCAGTTAGCTTAGCTTCATTGCGGCTATGGCTACTCTTCTCTCTCCTGTCTCTAACTCTTCTCTTCTCTCTTGCTCTCTCTGTCAGATGCTTAGTTACTTCCCTGCCTCCTTTAGTGATAATGGTAACTATAATAAATGTAATATTTTTGTAGTTTTGGAGGCGAGGGTATCAGAATTAGAAGCACGGCTCCGCGCTGTTGAAAAACCAGCAGATAGCCGAAGCCCATTAGCCAGCCCACGGCCAAAATTAAATGGATTAAAAGTTAAGCCAACAAAAGCAAATTATGGAAGTCTCATAAAAATAAATACAACTTTGACTGAACAGAAAAATAAATCTATTAAATGTGGTTTATTAAACATAAGATCTCTCTCCTCAAAGACTTTGTTAGTAAATGACTTGATTTGTGATAATCACATTGATTTCCTTTGTCTCACAGAAACCTGGTTGCAGCAGGAGGATTATGTCAGTATAAATGAGTCAACTCCTTCCAGTCATTTAAATTTTCACATTCCTAGAAATACTGGGCGAGGAGGAGGAGTTGCAACCATTTTTCGTTCTGATTTACTAATTAGTCCCAGACCAATTGATAGCTACAGTTCTTTTGAACATCTAACCCTTAATTTTCCTCATCCAAGTTGCAAAACATTAAGACCATTTTTGTTTGTGGTTTTGTATCGTCCACCAGGCCCTTACTCTCAATTCTTGGATCAGATCTCACATTTTTTATCTGATTTAGTATTAAATACTGATAGGGTTATTATAGTGGGGGACTTTAATATTCATGTGGATACTGAAAGTGATAGCCTAAATTCAGCCTTTAGTGCTATTTTAGACTCAATTGGCTTTACTCAAAAAGTACAGGGATCGACCCACTCGGGCAAACACACTTTGGACCTTGTACTGACATACGGTATTGAGTGTGAGGAAATAACAGTCCACCCACATAACCCGGTCCTGTCTGACCACTTCTTAATAACTTTTGAATTTACTTTAACTGACCATCTGAAATCTGAAAGAAAATTTCATTATAGTAGAGCTTTATCAGACAATGCTGTAACAATTTTTAAATAATCTGTTCCATTCTTACTTTCCTCAGGGTCTCAGGGTAACACAGTGGATGGCAGCAATTCTATCTCTAACCCTTCAGAAATTGATGATCTGGTTCACAGCGTTACGTCCTCATTGCGTTTGGCATTAGATAGTGTAGCCCCCTTAAAAAAGAAAGTGGCTAGCCATAGGAGGCTGACTCCTTGGTTCAACGCAGAGTTGCGTACTTTAAAGCAGAATACTAGGAAGTTGGAGAGAAAATGGCGCTCTACACACCTAGAGGATTCCTATTTAACCTGGAATAACAGTCTGCTGCTGTATAAAAAGACCCTTCGACAAGCTAGAACAGCATATTTTTCATCATTAATAGAGGCGAATAAAAACAATCCTAGGTTTCTTTTTAGTACAGTTGCCAAACTTACACAGAGTCATGGCTCTGTTGAGCCAACAATTCCCCCAGCTCTTAGCAGTGATGATTTTATGGGATTCTTCGTAAATAAAATTAATTCTATTAAAAATAAAATCATTGGCATCCTCCCAAACATGATTACTTCTTCCTCAGTAAATGAGGTAGTATCGGAAAGAACTGTAGAACCTCATTTGTGCTTAGGCTGTTTTGATTCAGTCGAGCTTTCAGAATTATCAAAAATATTAGCCTCATCTAAACCTTCAACTTGTATGTTGGACCCAATTCCAACCAAATTATTTAAAGAAGTGTTCCATTTGGTTCCTGGCCCCATTTTGGATATGATGAATCTATCCTTAGTAAACGGATACGTACCACAGGAATTTAAAATAGCTGTAATTAAACCTTTACTCAAGAAACCTTCCCTTGATCAAGATGACTTAGTGAATTACAGACCTATAACTAACCTTCCTTTCTTATCCAAAGTCCTTGAGAAAATTGTTGCTAATCAAGTCTGTGAGCATCTAAACAGTAACGAGCTGTTTGAAGAGTTTCAGTCAGGTTTTAGAGCTCATCATAGCACTGAAACAGCACTGGTGAAGGTTACTAATGATATTCTCATGGCCTCAGATAATGGACTTGTGTCTGTTCTGGTTTTGTTAGATCTCAGTGCTGCTTTTGACACAGTCTATCATAATATTCTCTTAGAAAGGCTTGAACATGTTGCAGGGATCAAAGGAACAGCACTAGGCTGGTTTAAATCATATTTGTCTGACAGATTCCAGTTTGTTCATCTAAATGATAAATCTTCTTCACTCTCAAGAGTTACTTGTGGAGTTCCACAGGGTTCTGTGCTTGGACCAATTCTGTTCACCATATATATGCTCCCAGTTGGTAGAATCATTAGACAGCATGGGATAAATTTCCACAGCTATGCCGATGATACACAACTATATTTATCCATAAATCCTGATGAACCCAGTCAGTTAGGTAGATTACAGGCATGTCTGGAAGACATACAAACATGGATGACCCTAAACTTTTTGCTTTTAAATTCTGACAAAACAGAAGTTGCTGTCTTTGGACCAGAAGTTCTAAAACAGAAACTGATTAGTCAATCACTTCATCTGGATGGCATTAAATTGGCCCCCAGTAATAACGTAAAGAACCTCGGCGTTATTTTTGACCGAGACTTGACATTTAAATCCCATATTAAACAGGTTTTTAGGATTTCTTTCTTTCACCTCAGGAATATTGCTAAAATTAGAAACATCCTGTCCAGGAGTGATGCTGAGAAACTAGTCCATGCATTTGTTACCTCAAGGCTGGACTACTGTAATTCTTTGCTATCAGGTAGTCCACAAAATGCCATTAAAAGCCTTCAGTTGATCCAAAATCCGGCAGCAAGAGTTTTGATGAATTTTAAAAAGAGAGATCACATTTCTCCTGTTTTAGCTTCCCTTCATTGGCTCCCTGTTAAATCCAGAATAGAATTTAAGATCCTTCTTCTTACATACAAAGCCCTTAATAATCAAGCTCCATCATACATCAGAGATCAAATTGTTCCTTATGTTCCTAACAGAGCCCTTCGCTCTCAGACTGCAGGTTTACTTGTAGTTCCTAGGATTTCTAAAAGTAGAATGGGAGGCAGATCTTTTAGTTATCAGGCTCCTCTCCTGTGGAACCAGCTCCCAGCTTTAGTCCGTGAGGCAGACACTCTGTTTACTTTTAAGGCCAGGCTTAAAACTTTCCTTTTTGATAAAGCTTATAGTTAGAGTGGCTTAGGTCATCCTGAGCTATCTCTGTAGTTATGCTGCTATAGGCTTAGACTGCTGGAGGACAGACTTACCAATTTTCTTCACTCTGCTACTTCCTTTTCTCCTACTACTCTCCAGTTGTATTACAGTACATTCTGTTATTTCGACTGTTAACTTTGTTTTCTCTCAGTGTTTTTCTCTCCATAGAAGATATACCTGGTCTGGTATCCTGCTTGGCTGCAATGCCCTGTTGGACGGGGGGCATCGACTGGGATGATCCCCCCAGTAACTGAACATCCACTGTGTCCTGTTATTAACTTTTTACTTTCTGTAACATAGAAAGTTCTCTTATATCAGATCTTCTGTTCCTTCTGTGTCTCTGCTCTGTCTTCTCAAACCCCCAGACGGTCGTGGCAGATGGCCGCTCCTACTGAGCCTGGTTCTGTTGGAGGTTTCTTCCTGTTAAAGGGGAGTTTTTCCTCTCCACCGTCGCTACATGCTTGCTCAGTATGAGGGATTGCTGAAGGATTGCTGTGGTTGGAAAGTCTGCATCAACGGGGCCCAACATCACGCCAATGACTGACGCAATCTGCTGGGATTCCTTAAATAGGAAACTTTTAAACTGATTGGAATGTTTGTATAAATGTATTGAAATGACTTCTTGTTAAGTGCCTTGAGATGACATTTGTTGTGAATTGGCGCTATATAAATAAACTGAATTGAAATTGAATTGAATTGAATTGAAATGGAGGTAAGGTGGAAAATTAAGGGTTTGAATTGGCGAATGCTTTTAGAAACACACAATTTTGAATTCCTTTAGTCAAATTTACTTTATATCCCAAAGATAGCACAATCTTTCAGATGGGAATTTATTGTTAGCTTCAACAAGGCAAGTCACAAATACCTATTAGTTAGAAGCCTGGCATTCAATCCTGATTCCCGAAGACATGAATTATAGAGACTGTTAACCTGCCAGAAGACAATTTGTTTTTAGGTTTGGCTTTTTGGCTATTTTCTTTTTGGGCATCTACTCAGTTTCTTTCCACATTTTCTAAGTACAAAATGCGGTCAGATACAAGACCTGGACAGTAAATGGGCGAAAAAGCAGCCATAGTCTAAAGAAAGCCCTTCAAAACCATACAGAAACCTTTTGAAACTTTTCCAACACCTCTGCTTTAAAAGATTACACAAAAAACTCACCATAAAAATCCACAGTTGCTCTGTTACATCGAAAACCCAGTGGACCAAAGTCCCATCAGAGGACTCGGTAATGAAAAACATGGAGGGAACGTTAGGATTAGATGAGAGAGAGAGCGTCTGTGTTCTTATAAATATGCATCAAATGTCCAAAGCAACAGCTACAGGCTTAACTGAAGGCTGCAGAGGCATAGTGATAGATAGAAAGAGACATTGCAGACAAGTTGTGTTTGGCTTAGTGCATGTGTGTGTGTAAGAGAGAGAGTCCCATAGTGGTGTAATGACCCCCCAAGGGACCAGGACCCCAGGCAGAGTCTCCCTTCTGACTCTGGCTTGTCAGCTGTGAGGAGGGAGGGAGGAAAAGTGATGGTGGTGAAAGAGAAGACGACGGTGGCGACAGCTGCCAGCTCCTCAGGACCGTAATTGGCTGGCTGAGAGAATATAGTACACACACACACACACATTTACGTCCATGCACCTTTAGCTAAAGCCAATCCCCCAAACTGACAGTGAGATGGTCAAAAAGCCACAAACCACCTGGTACAAGTCAGCAGGCTTTCATAGAGCCACAGGAGTCCGCTGGCAGCGAGGAGCAGGGCCTTTCAGGTGGACGGAGGGGTGAGGCAGACATATTCGGTGCGACACCACCACTCACATCCCAGTAAACAAGCCACCGGACCCACCACACCCGGAACCAGGAGCCTGAGTGACAGCACCAAATCACAGGTGACAGCTTGACTGGCAGGTCGGTATGGGGCAAGGGAGGTGGGGAAATATGAAAAATAATAAGCTGTAATATTTTCCAGACAGGAGGGGGGCGGGGAGGGGGTGATTTGAAGGAGATGAGAGTGGCAGGAGTGACTGCGGTAAAATGCAGCTGTACACTGAAGCCATCAGGGGGTTGTCTTCACATTTTACTTTGTGCTCAGAATATACGGAGGTAGAGACACATAGCTGTCTTTATTCCTTTCAGCTGTGTACTTTTACTGTTTGAAATCATGATTTGTGTTTAATAAAATCCACAGAAACGGAGCTACTTTTCATCTTTACAAGCTACCAAGAAACTGGAAAGTTTTTAAAGGAGCCAAATTTGATGTCGAAGCATTTATCAAATAACATGTATGGATAATTTTGCTTAATTTACAATATTAAATGGAACATCACAGCTAAAAATGTATTTAATTTGGTAACTATGACTCAAATATCTATTCAGAGCTCCTGACAATGTTTTAAAGAAGCTTGTTTAAATTGGAGGTATTATCAATTATTTTTAGTATTATTATTTCACAGTACAGCTTGGCAGAAAAACGCTGCTCCCACAGTGGAACATGGCAGTGGCAGCCTCATGCTGTGGGGTTACTGCTCTTGCTATTGTAAAAGTGTTAAAGTGCTGCTGTTCACTGAATAGTTATTACGACTCAAATACTAATCAGCTTTCCTAAAAATGCTCTACTTTAAGAGTTTATACTTTTAAAACTAATGAATCATAGTCATTCTGTGTAAATTGACAAACAAAACATTAAAAAAAATAAAATATTTAAAATATGAAGTTGCAAAAACCTGACTGGGGACTGATAAAGTATAGTTTGGTTTAAAAACACCACCACTCCCTTAGTGGAACATGGTGGTGGAAGCATCAGGCTGTGGGGGTACCGTCCGACTGCTTTTACTGTTCTCATGAGATTTAGATTTAATCCATTAATTATGACTCTAATATCCAATCAGGGCTCCTCCCCACTCACCTGCATTTAGCTGTTACATACCTGAAATCACCTATTTAATACTTTTCCCCTTTTTATGTGACATAAATCCTGTAAAATCCCACTCAAAAACAAGCAAACAAAAAATAATAAATTAAATATGACTCAGCAGCATAAGGCATAAGTAAGCACACCCTGCTACTAGCAGTAAAGACCGGAGCTGGGTGTCTCACTTTTTACTCTAGTTTATATCGCTATGAAATTGTGTAACTTTTCATTTTTTTATTAACAAAGAAATTTATTTGGTTTAGGAATAAATAATCAATGTTCCTTGAGTTTAATCCCTAAAATTTAGCAAGGTAATGTATTATTCTGGTGAGTAGTAAAGTTAAGGTATGTATAGTGATGAAAAGCCTTGTTCGAAGCAACAAGTAGGATTAAAATAAACACAGAATAAGTTAACCCAACATTGTTCCTAATGCTGAAACTGCATGCAAATGTATTTATTGGGTCTTTAAAATGTTTTCTCAGTTAATTTTCTGAACTATTATTTTAACTATTTAGTCTTCTGTCAAAGTACAAAAAGCCAAGAGTCACATGTGACAACCAACCTCTGGAGCAGAGAGACAACCGGCCCCATTTGACCTCTTGACAAAATGTTTTAGCTAGTTATGGCTTTATGACTCCGCCAAGGTTGCCCTTTGTCACCGATCCTGTTCATAACTTTCATGGACAGGATTTCTAGGCGCAACCAAGGTGTTGAGGGGATACGTTTTGGTGGCCTCAGGATCGGGTCTCTGCTTTTTGCAGATGACGTGGTTCTGTTAGCTTCATCGGAACGTGATTTACAGCTTTCGCTGGAGCGGTTCGCAGCCGAGTGTGAAGCGGCTGGGATGAGAATCAGCACCTCCAAATCCGAGGCCATGGTCTTGAGCCGGAAAAGGGTGGGGTGCCTTCTCTGGGTCGGGGATGAGGTCCTTCCCCAAGTGGAGGAGTTTAAGTATCTGGGGGTCCTGTTCACGAATGAGGGAAAAACTGAGCGGGAGATCGATAGACGGATTGGTGGGGCATCTGCAGTTATGCGGGCGCTCTACCGGTCTGTCGTGGTGAAGAGAGAGCTGAGCCGAAAGGCGAAGCTCTCAATTTACCGGTCGATCTACGTTCCTACCCTCATCTATGGTCACGAACTCTGGGTGGTGACCGAAAGAACGAGATCACGGATACAAGCGGCTGAAATGAGTTTCCTTCACAGGGTGTCTGGGCTCTCCCTTAGAGATAGGGTGAGAAGCTCAGTCATTCGGGGGGGAGGGCTCAGAGTAGAGCCGCTGCTTCTCCACATCGAGAGGAGTCAGTTGAGGTGGCTCAGGCATCTGGTCAGGATGCCTCCTGGACGCCTCCCTGGTGAGGTGTTTCGGGCACGTCTCACCGGGAGGAGGCCCAGGGGAAGGCCCAGGACACGCTGGAGGGACTATGTTTCTCGGCTGGCCTGGGAACGCCTTGGGATTCCTCCCGAGGAGCTGGAACAAGTGGCTGGGGAGAGGGAAGTCTGGGTGTCCTTGCTTAAGCTGCTGCCCCCGCGACCCGACCCCGGATAAGCGGAAGAAGATGGATGGATGGCTTTAGCTAGCTTAATGAATGTTAGCAAAAATCAAAGCTCTCATCTTTTGACTTTTTGATTCAATATTGTTTTTTTTTAAAGCTAATAACTTGCAAACTTTTTTACAAAAATAACACCAACATGAAAAATTACTCTGTAGCAATACAAATTTAAAAAATGTTTCCTTACCTCAGTGTTGTGTGTTCAAATTAAAAGATAAATAGTGGAAAATTACCAGATTAATAAATCAAATGTTTGATAACCAAATCAAACCCAGTGCCCTCTAGTATGGCTGTAATAAGCAATATGACAACCAGCCCTGGTATCCCCTACTTTGTTAAAAGGACCTTTTGATTCAGTTCAGCACCAGTCATCAGTTACCAGTTTCCTGATTAAACTGAACTAAACCAAAGAGCTCAAAAAAGGATGAGAGCAGTGCAAAAAAAAAAAAAAAGATGAGATGGAAAATAATACAAGGAAATAACATCTACAGGAAGAAGATGGAGGACCAGCTGCAGCAAGACAACATCAGTGGGGTTTCCTGGTGAGGTCTTCATTGGATCTGCTTGTGGTTTGCCCACCAGCCTGGCATCAGGGTGGATGACGCCACCATCTACCTCCTGCACCGAGCTCTGACCCACCTGGAGAAGCCTGGAAGCACTGTGAGGATCATGTTCTTTGAGTTCTCCAGTGCTTTCAACGCCATCCAGACGAGACTTCTGAGGGACAAGCTGGACCAACCAACCAACAGCTGACTTACCAAAAAAGCGACCTAATCAAAGTCAGAACTATATGTGATAAAGAAATCTGTGGATTCAGCTAAAAAGGGCTGTGGACAAGAGATTTCTAGAAAATAACTAAATATTACAAAACCAAGATGTGGGATAAAGTCGTGGTCACTAGTGCAAGTAGTTTGTTTAGCTGTTAATTTGTGCGCTCCGTCACATTAGTAGGGGAAAAAGTTTTGAAATGATCTAAAGTGTGTGGAGATCTCTCATGTCCACTGTATACATGCCTCTTTTTTCAATTTCAAGAGACCATATCATGCTCACAATTTACTGCAGTTCTGCAGCTTAAAGAGTCAAACCCAACAAAGAGTAACTGGAGAAATAAACCATCTCCTGCGGAGGACAATGGATGGTGAAGGAAATTAGAGGTCGGAGGAGGAAGACGAGGAGGGTGGAAGTGGTGAAAAAGAGGATGAATACGTGAGGAGAGGAGAGGGGAGCAGCGGGAAAAAATTCAATATATTTTTAATCTAGCGGATGTAATCAGATTATGCGTCTGCCAGGAGCGACGTATTTCATAAGGAATAACCAGTTTCGGAGAGGGAAGGGGAAGTGGAGAGGCGAGGAGGAGCGGCGGAGACGGGCACTTTGGTTGGCCGATCTACATCGACACTGACAGATTCTAATAAATGTGCTGGGAGGCGCCCGGAGAAACACAATGCCGTGTAATCATTTTATCACGACAAACCGGAATTCCAATGCTGTCCCATGTGAGCCGAGCTGGGGGGAAAATTGAATTAACCGTGAGTTGCTCATGCTCGGGGAATGGGAAATGGGGAAGAGGAAGCGGCAGGACGGAGGGGAGAAGGAACCACACAGAGGGACAGGACGCGGGAGGATTTAGGTTCTGGCTCAGTTTCTGATCTTTCTGGGCTCGGAGGGTTTCAGAGAGCAGGTCCGGTTTCAGCAGCTGCTGGTCTACAGCATGGACTCGGAGATTTGATCCCGGCTGGAAAACTAGCTAAATAAGACGTAATGTCCTGCAGAATCAGAGTGCCACGATAATTAGGGACAATCCCACATGTCTGCTAACACATGTTTAACCACATTTCAAAAACCTTCTCCAAGCTCCACTTAGTCCCTCAGTGACAAAAACAATTAGGTTTCCAGGGAGACCGCAGGGCCCCGAGTTATCTTAGAGGTAATGGCAAATTATGGCCTTCAGCTGCCACTAAAAACACTCGTTAGCAGCAGTTTGAAGGGAACGTGTCACATCGTAGCTGGGAGCTAAAGCTGTTAAAAATAACTGACCAGCAGGCTCAGGATGGACGGCGACTGCTCGGATTGTGTCAGAAGGTTTCTCCAGAATCTGCTGCATCCCTGAGGATGGGAGCTTCAGCCATTAAGACCGCTAGAAACCTTCCTCACCAAACGCAAACCCCTCATTCTGAGCTTCCCAGGTTTCTCCAGGTAAAAGGCTCAAAGACCTTCAGAAAGGATGGAAAATTATTGATCAAGTCCACCTTAAAAGAAAGGTGGGCTGCTTGGAAGCTAAGGTAAGGAAATTAAAGATAATTCAAAACTCTACTGTTCATAATTCGCCTCTCATCCCTGACGTGTTATGATGCTGCATCGCTGCAGATTGTTCCAGATTGTTCCAGATTTAAGGATGAGTTTTTGCTGTAAAAAAAAAATGAAAGCATCAAGTTTTCTCTTTGAAAGCTAGTAATCTTCTGGCCTAATTTACATTAACGTTGGACGGGTTGGTAAACATACAGCAATGAATGCTGTTAAGCCTCGCAATGTTTTACGTAATGGTTTATTCCCACATCCCCCAGCCTCCCTTCAGTTTCCATCCCTGAAGATGATTCCATCTAAAATCTGCTATTCCCGCTCTTCCAACACATCCACAGTTCCTCTCAGTGCATCTTTAAACTCGCCATCACTGAGGTCAGATCAGTTCTAGTGGAAGTATCCTTAAGGACAAGTCTCCAGTCCAAACGACCACGCACACACTCACACCTACGGTCAATTTAGAGAGTACCTGGTGAGAACCATGCATGCACAGGGAGAACATGAGCCCAGGCTGGGATTCGAACCCAACACGTTCCTGCTGCAAAGCAACTGAACCACCGTGCAACCCCACGGAAACCTGCATCATAGTGTTAACATCACTGAAAAGATACAACTTTTGTAAATCAAAAAGTGTAAATCAAAGTCCATTTAAAGTCCAAAACATGCTTTGGGGGGTTTATTAATTCGTTAGGAAATCCTAAAATTTGGATTTTTTGATCTTATTTCCAGTTGGATCTAATTTAAATACATGAGTTCCTATCTGGAAGTTTAGCTAATGGAGCCGGCTCATTTTTCTCTCCCTGCAGAGGCTTTTGCTCCTCCGGAGGTTAGAGTGGAGAACATCGCAGTGGCAGAAACGGAACCTAATCTGAACCCGCTGCGGCCCGGCGCTGCAGACACAGCCCAGATGCTGAAGTGTCGCAAAGTGTCGCTGTGGAAACAGAGGAGAGCCGACCGCTGACAGATGAAGCGGCTTGCTCTTCTTCAGCCCACTGAACGCTGCCCGGAAACACAAGATCCGGAGTTCTGCATGTGAGGAATCAGACTTGTTCTCCTCTTCCTGCTGTCACTCAGTCGCTCTTTCATCATCACGATCACAACTCTGACCCCGGCCAATGAGGACAGGGGAAGGATTTGCATAATTAGGCCCACTCGGAGGACAAGTCCCACTCCAGACCTTATGAGAGCGTCTCTAGTGGGCGCGCTCAATTTCACATGTGGGAGACTGCACAGAGTTAGATAACAGGAGGGCTGAGAGGAGGCGCAGTCGCCACGTTTAATCATTATGAATACCTCAAGTCTTTCTTTACGTAAAACTGCAGATTTATAATATCTCACCCTTTGGGAAATATTTTATTAGAAGACATTTTTTATTCATCTGAAATAATCTCGATAAATTTGAATTACAACCAAGAAATTCAGTTTCTCAGAACATTTTAATACTACATCAGAGAACAGCATGGAGGATATCAGCCTGTGGTTCTTCTGGGTTCAGGAAGCCCAGGTTGCCTTGATAGCAGCCTTCTGTTGTTGGTTCTGCTAAACCGATAGCTCATAGGTTCTCTGTGGGTCAAGTCAGGACCATTTGCTGGCCTTGTGAATCTCCCTATTAAATGGGCTTTGATTCAGATTTTCTCAAGGTTGAGGTTGTTGTTGCACTTTTTCCTTCCACTCAACTTTCCACAACTATGCCTTGGTTAGTGTTCTGTTGTGCCTTTTCCTCCCTAAAAATTATTTTTAATGATTTGATGTAGTATTAAACTGTAATGAGAAGCTAAAAAAACCCAGAAAATCACGTGAAATAAATCACTTTGTGTGTACTTAATGTATATTTTATGAGACAAGTTTCCCTTTCGAATTGAAACAATGAAATAATGGACCTTTACGTTGTCGTTTCAATATTCTGATTTGCTGAGATGCACCTGTAAGTGGAGAGGTTTGTCTTTTCTTCCTCTGTAGCTGCTGTCCTCAACGCCCAGAGGCTGAATAGATGAAATAAGGAAATGCAAGGAGGAACAGCAGAAATGGAGTGAATGAAAAGGTTTGATTAAACCAACAGAGGGAACAATTTAAAAGCAGACATCTGATGAACACAGAAAACTGAGCTCAAAGATATATATTTTATTATGTCCGAGTATCTTTTTCTTCCTGGTTTTTCTTCTTGTCTACTTAAAGAAAAAAAAAAGTACTTTAATGTTTTTTTTTGGAATTTTTTTAAATTTAGATGAATATTTAAAAAAAACATTAGGTTTCATAAGGTTAAAACTTGATTTTGCAAATTACGTATTAACATCGACCTAGCAGTTCATAGTTAGGTTGAAGATGCATGATATTTTGAATCAGTGTGAGCAATAATCCAATACCTGGTAAGTGCCAATCTTTTTAGATGTCATGCATTAACATTCTGTTTTCAATTATATAGTTTCAGTATTATACATTTTAATCAAAACAGGTGCATTAATAAGCAGGAAGCAGATAAGTCATTATGCGTAGTTACGTTCGTTTCACTTGATTATTATTTATTCTCTCTATAAGGTGATTTAAATGACTAGAATCATGCATTCACTCCCCGAACAAAATTTAAAGTATCTGTTTTATATATTTGATTATTATCAGTGTTATCTTGGTTCACAACTAATATAGATTGTTATGAATCTTAGTAAGAGGTGGGGGTGTCATGATGATGGAAAAAGAAGACTAGAGAAAAGGAAATTTGGGTTAGAGTTTGTGTAGCCTTAGTTCTTGCTAAACTTTAATTTTACTACTCAGCTTTTACTTTAATTTATTTACTCCTTTCTTTCTTTTTATTTGCCAAAAACGTCCTCAGTTTGGCTTTGGTCCTGATCTAAATTCCACACATGGTCATACATGTTCCTAATACAAGCCCCACATTAGGAAATGCTTCTTCCCTCTCACTGGACTGTGGTTTCTAATGTGCAATAAGTTATATTAATAAAATCAAAAAACTGTTTGGTTCCATCTAAATAATACAAATAAAACGTTTGCAGAAAAAATTATCGTGAATGTCATAAATGTATTACAAAAACAATCCCTGCCAGTGTTTCTATGTAAAATCCCATGAAAGTACTTTAATTTCATTTAGAAAATCTGGAATAAAAATACATCTGCGAGCCTAAATCTATAAATATAAAGAAGCAGCTTTAACTTTTTAATACACCTTCTCTGCAAAAAGAGACCATTGGTGTGGAACGAGACTCCAGATTACTCACGGAAACCCCGCCTATTCACTAATCCTTCCGTAGAGCGCGTCTAAAATACTCAAAAGAAAACGCAGCTGGGAAGCTGGAATACTTGACATGCTATTAGCTAGCATTTAGATAGCAGCCAATCCAGGAGCGCCATTTATTTCGCTAGCTGCAGTTTGGCTGTCCCAAGAGCGGCGATAAGGAAGACACATATATATATATATATATATATATATATATATATATATATATATATATATATATGCACATTTGGTGTCTGAACTATTAAAATAGGCATTTCTATGTTTTTTTTAGAGGAGATCTTAAGCATTTGTGAATTTGAGCTATTTCTGGGCGGTTGTGGTCCCTAACCACTGTGGATACCAGGGGTCCACTATGTATATGTTTCAGTCTGTATGTATAACTTTGACTCAATTTTGATCAATTGGGGAAAGAAATGGATCAAATAAAAAATTTTAAGCCCAAAGTTAGCATGACAGTTGTATCCTGGTGAGTATTGTACACATAACCCAAATAAATCCTCAGCTTGAAATTATAAATAAAAACCTCATTGCATCAAATGGTGGAGCTGAATAAAAAGAACCACTGACACAGCTTTATATTTCACTAATTGTTGTGGATTTACATCAGTTTTTTCCTAAGGTTGAAAAAAAAGCTGTGAAAGTTCATTTCAGGTCATTTATATGGGGTTATTAGGGCGCAAGCAAGAGTTCTTCTAAAAGTTCAATCCTGCTCTAAGCCTGTATGTTAACCAATCAGGAAGAAGCAAATATACATGATGGAAAAAAAGTTAGACAACAAACAACATCAAATATGCTTGACTTGGAAAGGAAGAAAGATGTGAAGGGGAGTCAGTGTTCATTATGTCTGATCAAATCTGCTGGTTAAATCACCCTAGAAAGAAAAATTGGATTCTCATGCAGATCTCTCGTTGCATCTCTTTTCTGTCATTTTGAAATCAGACGATCCACAACGAGAAGTGACATTTTCTGGGGAGGTTGGCGAGGATCCACAAAGCTCTCGGCTCTAATCGTCACTCCGTCACTCGTTTGACAAATGCACTTCCCTCGGCATTCATCCCATTACTCTGTTATTGATAAGACGCGTGCCTGCCACAAGCAAAGCTTATTTTGAGCATATTCAGTGAAACTTTCAGGTTCTCCAGGCATCCATTTAAACCCGATCAGAACTCCTAAGAGAGCGGTTGTTTTGACTACGGGTAGAGAAACTAATAGACTGAAGAGAAGGCCGAAGTCAAGGAAACTGCAGGGTTTAAAAGCTTCAATGCAATTATGACTGAATTAAATAAAAAACTAAATTCTTGGATTGATTGCTGCTGGTTGCCCAACAAGGTTATAAATGTAGCAAAGCAATTCCCTCAACCATTAGCTCTGGTAAAGATTTATTTTACGTCCATGTCATGCTCTCAGTTTTCCTAGAAAACACCCGTGTCTTGTTATGAAGTAATGGCCTTAATCAGCGCTGAGCTGAATTCCTCAACCTGGCCTTGCGGCTCCACCATCGCTGTTTGGTTTTCTCCATGGAAACAACAAAGACGTCCTGAAAACACTCCGTCTTTATGACAACGCGCTCCGAAAGCAGGAAAAACGAGCCGCTGTGATGTTCGGGGAGGAATGGAGGCGTTATGTAAGCCCAAAAAACACACAAGAGTGTGGTGATACATGAGAACCGCATTAGGTCCATCACATCTTGTTTCAGTTCAGCCTGCTACAGATGGTGTGCTCAGAGAGGAAAAGTAAGGCTTAGTAAGGAGAGGCCGAGGGAAAAGGTAAGAACAAGCCTGGTGAGCTGAGGTTTTGTCTATCAAGGTCACTCCTGAATCAGATTGTCACAGCATGACAACCCTGAGTAAAATATCAAATTTATAAACTTTTATTTGCCTGATTGCTGCAGCTTTAAACAAAATTAAAGCAATATGGAGGGCGTCTTGACGCCTTAGCAACAATACTTTGGAAATTTATAAAATATAAAATTTTTCTTTGCTATTGAAAAAAATCTGTTTCTACACTGTTAGTGGGATTCCAAGAAAGAAAGATGTAATACCTATGCTTGACCAATAGGTGGCAATAAGGTCAACATGAGTTACATTAACTATAAAAGGATCAGCAGCATGGCTAACGGTGCGTTCACACCGAACGTGTTTGAAGCGTTAAGGGCGTCATGTTTACATGTAAAGTCAATGCAGAAGCGCGCTGACGCATCAGAGTTTCTGCTTCGCAAAAACGCATTTATGCCTCATTCACGCGTCAAATCGAATGAAGCGTTTGACGCGCATCAGAAAATACGTGCGTCATACAGGAATATACAAGAACATTTTTTCCCAGTTGTGCAATAATTTCCAGGTTTATTTCCAAACTTGAAACTTTTTGGAAGCAAGGTAAAATGTTGGAACTTTCAGCCAGCTTCCTGGCAGTGCACAGATGGGGGATGTTCTCTGTGCTGCATACGGTCAAAGAAAACTTTGGTCACTGGTATACAGGCCCGCCCATTCAGGTATCGGACCCACTCAAAACACCCGAGTCAGATTACAACACCCGTGTAAATTATGCCGCAACCATGCATCTGACATATGATGGAAACCTTGATACTCCTCCCCCCATAAAGAACCTGGAGAATTTAAAGTAAAGGTTCTAAAAATGACAGGAGAGCCGTTCAGGAAGTGTTGGCTCGGTAAGGCATAAAGAGAATTTAAGTAGGCGCCTTAGTCCTGCGGTGGTGTGCGTGTCTTTGTGTATCTTACAGATTTCAGCAGCGGGCAGACCAGCGCCATACTCTCAGTATGAATGTATTAAGCTAACCCAGCCAGCATAACAAGCAACATGAAAGAAGAAGACACCCTACTCCACTCTAATGGAGGTCAAGAGAAGGACACTAACTGAGCTGCTGTTAACCTGGGACCTGAACCACTCTGGGTCGTCCTGCTTGTTTAAAAAACATACAGGATTAAACTGCGAGGATGAAAACACGTCCTTCGTAGGGCTTGCATCATCACCGCTCTGAGTTATAGCTCCTAACGGAGGGATGGTGTGTTTAACTGTAAACTGCAGATTTATGAAGCTGCCAGGACAACTGCAGGGAGGGGAACATTTGAGCCTCAACACCTGCCGTAGCGTCCCTGGCCCTGCATAGAGACCGCACATGTTGTACTTTCAGTTCTGATGTTTCTGATATCAATCCTGTAAAAAGAAAGATGAAGCACAGCCCGGTGCCAAAAGGAACCCTGAATTTATCTGTCACCTCAGGACGGTAGGGCACTCGGTTCTAGACGGTTCTTGGAGCAAAACAACTAATTTATCCGTCTCCACACTGTGGAATAAAGAAATTCAGCATATTTTCTTTGGTGCAGTTGTTGAAGACAATAAAATTTAAAGTAAAACTGTACCACCTACAAAAGAAAGGTTAAATTGAAATTCCCTTTTTGACAAGGTTGGTATTAGTTTGACTTTAAAGGTGCATGCAACAATTGACAGAAGACAACCAGCAGAGGGTGCTGTGGGCTATTAATTTGGACTTTTGGAGGCAATACATTTGTAGCGCATTTGTATATGTATAGCAATGTTTCAGTCAGAAGACCACAAAGCGCTTTACATTCAGTCATTCACCCATTCACGCACACATTTAAACGCTGATTGTGGTGAGCTACATTGTAGCCACAACTGCCCTGGGGCATGTTGACAGAAGCAGCCATACACACAGGCGCCACCCGCAGGCAAAGCGGGTGAAGTGTCTTACCCAAGGACACAACAACCAAGACAAACGAAACGGGGGTTTGAACCAGCAACTCCTACTACCTGACCCACGGTCGCCCCCCTCAAGATACCTTGGTACGATTGGATGCCAAAATAGACATTAGAGCCTGACTTAATAAAAACAACAGAAAAGCTAGCACAAGCAGGCCTGATGCTAATACATCACCAGTCTTAGACAGGCAAGTGCAACCTTGAGTGAAGTTCTGGTTCACACTCCATACCAGTAGGTGGCGGTACTGAACCAATTTGTTGTTGGGCGGCCGCCAATAAACATCACAAAGAAGAATAAGGTAGCTGTGTTATTTTTAGGCTAATAGGAGCATGCTAATTATGATGAAAACACTATGGTTTTGAGTGGCAGAATATGTTGGATCGTGGACGTCAGACTTGTTGTGCAGTAGCTAGTTTACTGGAGGACATCAGTTGGAACCTTGTGGACGTAAAAAGACCGTTTTTGTTCAAGACGGCTCGGTTCTGTCAGTGATATGAGGCTTCGAACAATGAGTTACACATTGCCTTTTTGTTTTGAGTGGTTTGACCACGTTTACTTATTCTACAGTGATGAGGGTATCCATCATTGGAATCCCAAGAAAAGGATAAGAAGAAAAGGCAGTTTTCGCTCCAGAAGTATGTAACGTACTGCCAACGGCCTGTAAAATGCTAACAGGTAAAAAATACTGTTTTCTGTCCCCCCCAAATAAGCCACAGCCCTTACAGCTAAATTCCTCTGGTTCGGGTCTAGCAGGAGCACTTTCAAGACCCTCACATACACATACTGATGAATTCCGGAAGCCCAAAGAAAAACATGTTTTCACCATAAACCCTCCACCAGCTGTTCTTCTCAAGATGTCTCACAGAAGAGTCAAAATAAGAACCACTCCGAGCTTCAGAAAGACATGACAGTACAGTGGACCCCCAGTAACTGCATTGGTTAGGGACCACAAGGAGATTTCCCCTAAAGACGCTTATAACTGCCTATTTTATTGGTTCAAACACCAAATATACCTAAATATCCACTAATAAGCACAGTGGAAAACAACTCAACACTACCATAGCAGCCAATATCTGCTGTCTTCCTTATCTTCGCCCTTAAAGGGGGGGTATTATGCTTCTTCCACCCACATATTACCCTTCTATATCACACTCCAATAAAATTGACACCTTAAGTCTTTTAAAAGTCCGTCATATATCCTAATCCACCTTAAAGAAATTTACTTCCGTATAGGACGCCTTGATTTTCGCCTGTGCCTCTCCAAGACCCTCCCACTCTTTCTGACACTCCCCCTTCGGTTCGTCACATACCGTGCATCATCGGAGCACGGAGTCGGAAACCCCCCCACCCACAAAAGACACGCAGCTGCAGCTGGTGTGTTATAATTACTGCACCTGGGACTCAGCCGGAGTTGTGAGGGGTGGGGAGGGGTAGGGGAGCTCTGCAGGGGCGAGGCTCTCGGCTGAGTACATAAGGTCGGAGGAGGAGATGGGTGGAAAAGGCGGGGATAGGTTGGAGCAGGCATTTCAGCAACCCCGAGAACTACCAGCAGAGACTCAAAGATTACTCTAACATGAGTGAATGGGTCAGAGCAACACTTCAGGTATATTTTAAAATGAGGGAAAGACAGGTTCTCAGGATATCAAGCTTCAGAAGGCCATTTTGCATAATACCCCCCCTTTAAGGGTTCAAGCAATAAGCACCAAGGAAAATGAATGGCACTCCTGGATTGGCTGCTTTGCAAACAAAAGCCAACAGCATTTTAAGAGGAAATAAAACAGAATAAAAGGAACAGCATGCATATGAATATTTATGTCTAAACTCTTAATCAAGCTAAAATATGTTAGCAGTCTTAAATAATCAGCCTTAGCTGTTTAATCTACTAAATACACCAAACTGAACATATCATTTTAGTCTGGAAGCTCCAACAACTACTGTAAGGAGATGAATCAACTACAGGATTTAACCTAATTAAGCAAATTACCGCAGAGATTAATACTAGAGGGATTTTTAATCAAGAAAACGATGTAATAATAACAGAAATGGTTTCTTTTTATCATAACATGTTTTTTTTTTTGCAGTGCATCTTTGCAGAAAAAGTGACGGTGTTCAACATGAGGCCACCACAGGTAACCCTGACCAATCACTGCAAGAAATCTGTTTGTCAATTATTCTGTTCGAAGCTCGAAAACTAGATTATTAAACAGATCAGTATGTGGTTCATTCCTTTAATATCGCCGCATTGAGCTCATAGTCTCCCTTACAAGCCTCTTTAACCCAGAGAGCTTTAATCTCTCAGTGGGCTTCTAGGCGACCCAACTAACTCACATTTGCATAAATCTGCATATTTCCCATTAGGCTCTACTTGTTGCCTTTTCATGGAAAACTCAGATACGGCGATGATCGCCCTCATTGGTAATCGGTCTCTTTCTTTTGCCTCTTTTTATGCCATAATTTTTCACGTGATTCCCCGTGATTTTCCAGCCTATGTGTGTCCTAGCGGATGACAATGATGAGGGTCTAATCCTGAGACAAAGGGAGCAGCTCTCGGTCAGATCAAGAGCAGCAGCCGTGGTAAACCATGTGGGACCAGTGACAGTCTGGAGCTGGAGAGGACCGACATAACAAATGAATTCAGCACACAGTGACCACAAGTGAGGCAGACTAATTAGATTAATATGTGATCAACTATTCACTTATGCCCATTCAGCTGCAGAGCTCATGAGGTATGGATACATGCAAATGAGATGAGTGAGGAACAAAACAAAGAATGACTGAGGCGTGTTAACAAAGCCTTCACATACAATAATTTGTCAAATATGTCCATTTCTCCTAAATAGAAGCCACCGGTACTGCATGTGCTAAACAAGACACTTCTAGCCAATAACAGAAACTTTGAGCCCGTTTTCTAATATCTAATCTGTTGGCTGTGCCTCACATACTTCCGGGTCAAATCTGCCGCATGTACATATACATATTATACATCATTTGAAAGCCAAGAGTCTTGTGATTCCAATGATGTATGCCATTGATGATTTTTACTGAAGATGAGGCTGTGCAAGGCTGAATCCTGCAGCAAACAGTGAAAATATGTTCATCCTCTCACTGCAAGCTTCTTTTTCAAGCAAAAGTGAAACACAAAATGTGAATATTTTCTACTTGGGTTATTTAGCAGAACAATTAAGTCACATTTTCCAAATAGAGCATAATTGCAGATGCTTTATTAGCTTGGTATAACAGGATGAAGAGTGGGCTTTCAACTAGAAAGCTCACTAAAGACGGCGCCAAAAAACATCAGCATTCACCTTTCCCTCGCTGCCTAATTTTCTGTGGGGCGCTAATCAAGCGCTTGTCTCTGCTCATGAATTTAGAGGGAAACCTCGAGCATTTAAATGTGCATTTAATTGCGTCGGTTCTGGAAGTGTCGTTAAGTAAGAGCTGAGAAATACATTTCTTAATGCGACTTAGTGATGCCCGGCAAATCAAAGACCATCAAGCGAATTAATGAGGGTGAGCGCATTAAGAGTAGAGATGAAGCATCTCCATAAACAAATACACGTCTCTCAACGAGACAGCAGAGACAGAGGGACGGTGTGCAGAATGCCTGTCAATAGGCATGCTATGCTATCTATTCCAGCACAATGCACCCACTTTAATAGTGTAAATACACACACGTTGACACAAACACCTTCTCCTCTGCTGTGTTTTTGAAAGGCAGACAGATGCTTCTGCAGCAGCATTCCTTTGCTGATGAATAGAGCTGTGAAAGCTTCTAAAGAAGAAGAGCAGAGCGGGCAGGAGGGTTGGGGGGGGGGGCGAAGGCGGTGAAGGTAGAGGAAAAGAAAGAGACGAGAACTAGAAATATGAAACCTTCCTGGTTATTAAAAGCTGTCTTGCGAGGGCAGTGCTCCTGTCGTTAAGTAGTCTTTCAATTATTAACGGGGCCGCCGCTTTCATCCGCTGGCAGTACAGTTTCACTGATGGGCTCCTTCTCCTTTCTGCATCCAAACACACACACACACCTGCACAAACAAAGATCAGGTATTCATTCAGCTGTAATTGTTGCACTGGTGAGGGAGCAGGTCAGAACCAAGAATGGTACTATAAAACAAAACATTTTGAGGCTATCTGGGAGCTTTGCAACAAGAACTGAACAACCCGATCCCAGAGCTAAAACTCAAATTCACCCCCGTAAAGGCATTTTTCCTTCTTTCTGATCGAAGCAGCCTCTGGGGGGCGCTGTAGGTGTACACTGGGGGCCAACAGCTCTCAGGCCAGACCCAATTCAGGGGCGCCTTTTCTCCCCTTTTCCTCAACTGTCAAGTGGTTGTCAAGTCTCAGCAATACAGCAGAGGAGATAAAGAGAGAGATTTGAGATAGTTGGGATTGTGCTGTGAGCAATAAGAGAGGAACGGGGAGCTTTTAGGATGTTATCCAGCCTCTCTGTTTGCAGCTCCAAATGTTCCTAGGCCTCCAATGAGACAGGCTCATCGGACAGATTACCAGCACAAATGCTGCTCGGGGGGTGGGGGGTGGTGGATCCAAACACATCGCTGTCAGTTTATTATCTGTGTGTGCAGAGAAGAAAGAGAATGAAGACAACAGTAGAGTGATATCCATGCCCTATTGAGCCACTGAATGGATGGAAATAATCCAAGTAGACGGATCTAAGCTGGAAGATTTGAAATTTACTTTAGGACCCAACAGGCTATAAAGTGATACAGTAAACCTGGAATGGTACCAGAAGGTGGAAGTAGTCGGGTGCAGGATGACCTTTGTACCTACTGCTACCAACTTTGAACCACCGTCTATACAGCTAAAGTCGGACTACCAACCATCTGGTCTGACACAGACACATAATGTGACCCCATTAAAACTCTGGACTGACTAATGTTGTGCTGCCAAACGAATACAAGGCTTCTTCTGTCTGGTTACCTCCACACATTGTTTTAAATGATTGGTGGTTGCTCTGGTTGAGATGTCTCTGTTCAGTCAATATGTAATTTCAAATGGTGTGTTGCACATTATCTTGCTTTTTGAGGGGTTTGACAAAAACGTTTACTGTCTACAGTTATGATTGTATCCTTTATTGGCATACATCATTGGAATCTCAAGAATCTTAGTTTTCAAATGATGTATAATATGTATGTGTACATAGAAAGTGTGTTGCAAAAAAAAAAAGAATTTTACCTAGAAGTATTTAATGTACCGCCAATGGGACGTAAAAAAGAGCTAAATAGACAGTTTACTACCCCCCCAGAATAAGCCACTCCCCCCCCAGCTAAATTCCTCTGGCACTGGGTCTGGTCCTGTACCAGTTTACACCAACCATCAGATCATTGGGGTTCATCTCTACTAGCTTTTAACATCTACATACAGACCGAAGTCTCTGATTAACCTGCAGGATGACATGCAGAGTTAAGGTTTTGAAAGCAAAACCTTCAATGTTTGGATGTTCTTCTACAAGTTTGCTCTGTTCTCTAAATGGCTTCTGGAGGCTTCTTAAGACATTTTCAAAAGTGTCCTCCTTCTGGTAAGTCTTCCATAAAGGCCAGATTTGTGAAGTGAATAACACTAATTTTGTTGACTCTTACACCTGAGCTGTGGATCTCTGGGGGATTTTACTGCATATGATACCAGCGTCTCATTTTAATGATTAGAGTCGAACATTTTTCTAATTGCAGAGGTTTAAGCACCTCCATTTCTTTGCATTGACTTTAGCATGTGAAGTTTTATGTGTTGAGGCCAATCAGGGGTCCGGGTTTCTCTCCCCTTTCAAAGCCAGTAAAGTAGACAACGTTGGACAGTGAGTAGTGCTTATCGACCATGACCCTGTGTGTTTCTACCGTGGAGATGCCGAGCGAGGCGCCGGGGCGTGCTGACAAACATCCCATGGGACTCCTGTCCAATTACAACTCAAAATGAGCCAAAGGAACGTGGAGATTGGGCTGGGTGCACAAAGGTGATGATGGAGGGAGTGGGGGGGGGTCTGGGAGATGATATGAGTAGCACTCAAAATTAATGCGGCAGGGTGGTGGGGGACCCTGCTGATGACTTTTAACTCCACCCTCGAGCAGCCATTAAGGGGCAAAAGGTTCTAACGATCCTAGGGCAGCAGATTGGAGCTCTGCTGGGCCAAGATGCTGCAGCATGTAACCTCATCATCAACCACTGAGTTGTACCAGCAAGTTAACCGTGCATGACACTATTAGAGGAATCCAGGCACCCCTGGCGCTCAGTTCAGGCCATGATCCCATAACTAAGCTGAGAATTTCAGGTTACAATCCAAATTTCATCCTCACTCTCATTACATGAAAAACTGACAAATCGAGAGATTTCAGTAAAGGTTTTAATAGACGCCGGTGCTCCGAGGGCCTTCATTTAAAATGTCATATTTGGACGACTCCACTCCGAGAGCTATTAAGCAGAAATGTGTTCGTCTATAAAAGAGCTCTTCTGTGTGTGATTGCCATTTAATAGCCGACCATACGTTCACGCTTCAGTATCGCTTTAATGTTGCAGTGCACCGGGGGACCGTCGGCGAGAGAGGGTAGAGACCCCGAGGCCTGAAAACATCTCATCCAAATTACCTTCGTCTTCCAAAAACGCTACGTCGGGGGAGGGAGGAGATGAAATGTTGTCATTATGTTGCCATGGTGGAGCTCGTCAGCTGCGCGTTCAGCATGTATGACCACGGGACACGGGTAGGAAAAAAAACACGCACAGATTACTACAATAAGATCGGATTTCAGTATTCAGTCAGTCCTGATTCCAGTCTAATTCAGTCAAGACCAAATGATGTAAGGCAGAGAAAATAAGAGTAAAACAACAATGGTTTTCCCAGATAAGGTGTTGCTTATGGTGCTACTGACATGGAATAATATGTCAGTAACAACCAAGAAAAGCAAGCATATAAAGAAATCAAAAAAATTATTATTCATTTAGCAGAATTGCAACATTAATAAGTATCAGATACATGAGAAGATTTGTTGTAATATGTATAGCAGGACCATGAAGCAGCTGAAATCTGTCACACTTCGCTTCATCAGAGCAAGTTAACATCACCTGCTTTGCTCCTAACCGATGGCCTACTTAAAGGGTTCTCCTTACCCTAAGCAGCATCTCATGGGCTGAAGCCAATAGCTAACCTTAGCTAACCTTGTTGGATACACACTAATAGCCTTGGTTCCAGTAAGGACTGTAAGGGTCATAATCTGGATGTGAAAATATGATATTTTTATCTCAAACCAGCAATCAGAACCACTTCCACAGAATTTAAGAGAGACCTCAACTAGACAGGTTGAGTTTTGCAACACAACCAAGACTCCACTGGTGAAGGAAAAACCCAGTGGAATAAATAGAAACATTTTTTGAATCATTCTTGATAACAAAACACCGAGAAACAAAACCCACCGTAGCAATGTGATGAGGTACTTCATAGAGGAGAGGCCTTGAAGTCATTCAATATATTCCAATATATTTACAGTTTTCAATACTTGTGCCAGGGCACTTTATTACACACAATTCAATGTATGGACCTATTGATGCAGCTGTTTTTGTATGTGTAGATTACTTCGAACGTTAAACATGTCTTGTGTAGACTTCATATCAATAGTTCAATTAGAAATATATGTAATGTCAATAGTAGGGATGTAAGAGAAATATAGATACACAAATATATCACAATATTTTATTTCACTATTGTATTGATATGCAAAATCAAAATATCGATTTTTTTAATTTTTAGGATTTGAATGTAACCATTAATGATGACAGTCATTTTTGTAGTAAAATTAAAAGTATGACTGGTAGTTTGTGGCTGTTTTCACCTTCTTCGTTCCAGTGGATCAACTAGATCTAGTAATGACACTGGATGTCTTAAAGTATGAAGCAGGTTGGAGTGTTTAGAAGGCTGTGACAGTTTTCCTTCAGTTAAATTCAGTTTTAAAAATCCAAATACATTGCCTTACTCATAGTTCGTGATATATCGCAATATATCGTGTTGCCTCCCATCTATCGCGATACACATCGTATTGGCAGATACGATATGTACCCCCCCCCCCCCAGGCCACTCAGGTCCTCTAAATCCAGTCTACTCAACATCCCTAGAATCAGAACCAAACATGGAGAAGCAGCTTTCAGTTTCTATGCTCCTCTAATCTGGAAAAAAATTCAAGAAAACTGCAAAGCTGCTGAAACTCTGACTTCCTTTAAATCAATTATAAAACTATCTGTTTAGAGCTGCCTTTGAGTCACTGATTAATAATAGCTAGAACTAATTGGTTAATAACAGGAATGTCATAACAGTTGTATGTTTCAATGTTCTTTATGTTTTCTTTGTTGTGTTTTTCTGTTTCTACTCTTTTATTACTACTTTTTATTTTTCCCCTAATCAACCAAATCATCTTGAATGGCCTTGTTGCTGAAAGTGTGCTATACAAATAAACTTGGCTTGCCTAATCATATCAATGTTGAAATGTTTGATAAGTATTTATTCACCTGTATCACTTCTTTAACTTTTAATTCAGAGATTTAGTCCGACATGATGCCAAAAGAAGTTCTCAAATGTTTCCTCAGAGTGAAAAAACACAGACACACCGACATAAAAGCAATTTCATTTCAAAGATAGAGAGTTGTAGTACAAGATATCAGTATCAGTGGCAATCCAAAAATAACCTGCTATCAGGTAAATCCTCTCAATGACAAAGTGGCACAGACAAGTGCTCTTCTGCTTCGTGACACACAAAGAAAACACGACTGCAGCAGAGAGCGAGGAACACCTTTAAAGTTTTTCACCGGCAGTCAGCGGGGGCTTTCAGCGCATACGGCGGCCCGTAACCACAGCAACAGTCACCGGCTTCATATCAAATAGAGAAACGCAGGGAAAAACATGTCTTTGTTTAAAACAGATGCTTTTTACTAAGAAGGGAAAATGGGACAGAACCAAGGAGCAACAAAGTGGTCCAAATTAGATACGTGTATTTCATTCTGACAAAGCTTCCAGGGAGAGCTGAGCAGATATAAATCAAGTGCACCCATTGGACGGCTTTGATAATAACGGTGAAGCTTGGGTTAAGGAAACCTTCAGATAAATTCACCTTTAACGGCAGCTGCACCATTTTGGGAAATTTATTAATTGGGACAAATATATCAAGTTAACTAATAATTAGTTTGATCAGCAGTAATTGAGACAGACAGTAATGGTTCTTGTACAATAAAAGGTTTCATCATTAGCATTGAGTAATTTGGTGCTGGATTATCTGAACATTGCAGTTTTCCAACTTGTTGGCTGAACCTCCAAATAAGGAGAAAAGGAAGACTGTGAATGTTAGTTTCTATGTTAGTGTGAATAAGTTTTCTACTGTCCAGAGTAGGGCTGTCAGACATTTAACAATTTTAACAGGGTAGCTGTGAATTAATAACGACTAGTCAACATTTGTAAACATGACTGAAAAAGTACAATTTCCAGTGTAAATAAAAGACCAAACCATTGCTCTTTTAAAAAATTTTTTTTTGAAGAAATACAGGATGGAATGTTTGTTTTGAACCCCACTATTATATTTACACGTGGCTCCTTTAACCTACTCACCTTTTAACCAGTTGCTAAGGCAAACTAACTGGTTAACATTTACTGAATGCAAAGCTGACCCTTTCTTCTGAGCAATAGAGAGATTATTTGTTTATCAACACAGCAGATCCCCTGGCAAATGGTGCGACGGCGACCCTTTGCATAGCTTCAGTTTCCATTATTTTTATTTGCAGTGATCTTACAGTTGCAGTGTTGGTTAGTGAGGTTAGCTTGTTTGTCAGCCAAAAGAAGGCTTACCTGGTGTGAAGTGATCGCTGCAGATTGTTGCATTTCTAATCATCTGCTCGTTACAATCGCTTCTTCTGATAGCTTGCAACCAAAGACGTCTTTTGTTGCCTGAGCGACTTACCTCATGTACACACGTAGCCGGGGATTTTTAAAAACGAATATTCTCACCACTTCGTTTAAAAATAAATCTCCGTCCACACCTAACCACATAAGTGCATTGTTAAGCACATTCATAGCCATGCCAAACCTGTAGGGGGCAGTAGTTCCCCCAAATCCTATCCACTCAAAGTAACTTTCTATGTTCCAACTTTTACATACAGCGGTAATTGAGCTTGTAAAAACAAGCCAACAAAAAGCGCTTTGACAATCGATGATGCCAACACATCTCTGAGGACATAAATGCTGTTTCTGAGTGGAAACACAGATCGCACAAATTATGTCATAGCATTTTTGTCGCGGAAAGTGACGTCGCGAAGCCGAAAACTCTGGTTATTTCTGAACATCAACAAAACAAACCAAACATCGTGAAAAGAACTAAACAACCACATCACACAAAAATGGATATAAAAATACAACAACAATGTCACAGAAAAACTCATGGTACCGATTAATCAAACTCTAGTAATGAAAACCTCAATATATCACAATATATCTGTAAACACCAGAGACCCCACATCTGTGTGTGTGTGTGAGCATGCTGGTGCATATAAGGTTTCTCCAAAAGAGTGTTCGATAGCTGGTGTGAGCAGGCATCAATCCGTCTCCAAGGAATTGATGCAGACATGAAGGAGATCGGAGCCAAGATGTCCAAAAGACCCCCAGCGCCCCAGGCGGACCCGGACGGGGCCGACCGCATCCCCCAAGAGAGGAGCAAAGAAGAACCCCAGGGGAACGTCCACCGGCTACTATGCAGGGGCCCGGGGGGCAGCAGTGACGAGCCCACGTGCCCCGCCGGCAACCAGCCGCACCAGGGCGGGCCGGTCCATGGACCGGGAGAGCTGGGGCCCAGGGGCGCCCCACCCCCCAGCAGGGACCCGACAAGGGACCGGCCGACGAGGGGCCCCCGGCACCGCAGGGGCCGCGGCCAAACCGCCACGCGCCACATCCACCCTGGGCCAATCCCCACCGCCAACATCACAGCGCCCTGCCCCACGTCGGGGCGCCCCACCGATAGCTGCAGCGGATGGAGAGCATCCCCAGGCCAAGCTCAGCCAGCACCTGGACACCAAGTTGTACCAGCTCCCGAGTCCTGATCCTGCGCAACGCAGAGTGCCGAAACCAGGCATCCAAAAAAGGCCAGGGCTGCTCCAACCCGCCAATGAACCGACCACGCACGGTGCGCACAGAATAGGTGATCGAACGAGCAGAGATGCTGGATCCATATCCCGCCGAGCCACTGAGCAGGCACCACCCAACAATCCAAAACCTGGCACCCCTAAAATAGGTGCCCCAACCAACCAAAGGAAGATATCGGCCCAGCGCATCGGCCGAACGACACACCGGCCCCCCAAGGCCCGGCCAGACATGCACCAGGTCTGAACCGGATTGACCACAGACGGACCAGTGGGCAGGGGGATCCGTCACTGGCGGGGAAATAGGCCCCCCTTTAAATGTAAGGCCTGAGGTGTGCCAGGCGAGAGGGCAGCCCAAGACCCAACCTGACAGGCAGACAAAGACATACAGACACAGTCATACGTTCCCTCCCTCTTAAAACACGTACATTCTCACTAACTCACCAAGACACCCAAGAAATGACGCTGTACCCTCACTCACACACCCCATACACACTTTATGCTCCCAGGTCCAGGTACCGATGCCCCAGTAGAGCCACCAGCCCCCGAACCCGGGAGATGGACCCCCTACCATCTAGGACGGAGACAAGCAGACCGCCAAGGGCCCCACAGTGGCGAAGCAGCCCGACAGCCTAGGACCCCGACCAGACCACCTTTTTCGCCTCCGGACCCCAACCCCTGATGGTCCATAGCGAACAGGGTTGTGAGAAGACCCCTAGCCTCTATCCTCCCGCTCAAGTATGGTGTTGATGCGTGTTGTTATAATGTGCATTTAAAACAGAGGGGTGGGATGTGGGGAAGGCAGCCACATGTGCCCATGCCCCAAGACCTTATATGAGTGGTAAAGTGATGGAGCGGGTGGACAGAGGTGTTTGGGGATGGGGAGGGAAGGACTGGGAGACAAAATGTCTTTCCAGGGAGCCAGGTCCTCCACTGACCCCAATAGGCACCGCTGTTCACCGGGATCCACCAGGGGAGGGAGGCCATGGCACGTTCAACCCGGGGCCCACGGCCACAGAACCACCAAGCCCCATGGACCCCAAGGTAGTCCCCCCAGCCCCATCCCAGAAGGAGAACTAATCCCACCCTGACATTCGCTCTACTATCAGAACACAAAAGACACTAGACACCCAGGTTGAGTTCGCACCCCCCCCCCCAGCACCCCCCTCCCCCCCGTCCGAGTGCCCTCGTAGGGGGAAAGCAACTCCGTCTCAAGAGGCCGTCTCAAGACCAATATAGTCCAACAAGAGATTTCTGTACTAATTAATATTAAGAGCCTTTTTATTTTTCCAGTTCAGGAGGATAGTTTTCTTAGCGATGCATAAGGCAATGTGAACCATTAGAACTGACTTTGTGTCCATGGTGACAACATTTAAATATCCTAACAGGCAAACTGAGGGAGATGGTGGAATGTTACATTTCAGACACTTTCATAAGTCCTCACATATCTGGCACCAACATTTCTTAACAGGTGGACAGAACCAAAGCGCATGAATATAAGTATCTGATATCTTGCTTGTGTATTGTAAGCAGGTATTAGACGACGTAAAACCCATCCTAAACATCCGTTGACCTGTATAGTGTACTCTATGAAGGATTTTGTATTGTATTAATTGCAAATTAGGATTTTTTGTTATTTTAAAGGTTCTATATCTGAGACCAGACGTTTTGGTCAAAGCTGGCTGATAAATCTACCTCCCATTTTGAAATAGGGATGGCTATTGATTCATCTAATGTAGATAAAGTTTTGTATATTTTAGACAGCAATTTGGGGGGGTTGAGATTAAGAAAATCTAAAACTCTTGCTGGAATTTGTAATTCAACTGTATTGAGCCTAAATATACCTTTAATAATAGATTTAATTTGTTTATATTCAAAGAATCTGTTTTTTTTTTATTCCATATTGTGTAATTAATGTATTAAATGGGATAAAGTCTGTTCCTTCAAATATATGTTCCAGGTATTCAATAGCATTGCACCTCCAGTCTGGAAAACTTTTCATACATTTTTTTTGCAAGATGTCGGGGTCCCAAGTATTTGCTGATTCCAACTATTCATGGGCGGCTGTGAATCCTGACCCCCGTGATTACCAGTGGTCCAGTGTTCATTGTACTCAAGAAGTGATGTCCACTTTTCACTGACTAGAGATGCAAATTAAATAATGGATAATTTGTTCCACTCTAGGAACCCCTTCACAGTATAGCACCCTGGGCAGAGAGCCCGTATTGTTTTTCTTTTGTTTTTTGGGTGGGTGGGGGCAAAACCTAGTTTATGATGCTATGCACTTTAAGAAGGTCAGGGAGGGTCCCTGGTCATTTCGTCCCTTAAACCCTTTGTCGTTTGAGATTTTCTCTGACATTTTTTTCTCTGACAAGTTCCTCTAATTCCTCATAATCCACTCCAAGTCTACAGTACAGAAATTAGGCTGCTATGACTCCATTAACATTATCTACCATTAGGGTCTCCCGTAGGGTTATTCTGGTTTCATTAGGTGTCTGAATCTGTCATATTTTAAACAATCATCATAATTACAAACATGGGTAGAAAATGGAGTTAAGCAATTAAGCATGCCACACACGAGAGCATCTGCTGAGCAAAAAGTCATTCGAGGCTGTTTAGAGACACTGCATCACAGACAGTCCAACGTACTCAAAAATGGGAAAAATGTGCTTTTATTCATCATCTGTCTAACACCAGAGTCCCTCTGGAGTGTTTCTTAAAAAGCATTCGGTTCCAGTTACAGTCCTGGTCCGGGTCAGCACACTCCATGTTTACATTTGAAATGGTAGTCGGCAGAAAAAAATACAGGAAAACTGGGATATATGGGCATTTTTCTAAACTCTAAAGAAACCATATCACCCTCTTAAGAGAAGTTTAGGTTTTAAAGCTTGTGCTTCTTGTCCTGCTCTACATTTGGGATTTCATAGAGTCGTGCGGTTCACCTGTGTACTTTACTTCAAATATTCAAATTTTCTGGACCCTGAAAGCTATCCGATCTCCAGTGGAAAACATTTCTATCAAACCTTTTCTACGCTTCCTTCTCACTGCACTGCTCCACTACTGTTACAAAGAAGTTAAAGGATTGGTCCTTCCTTATAGGCAATCCTTTATCCTTCTAGTGAAACAGAAATAACTAAATATTATCAGAGATGTTCTGCTTTAGTGCTTTCATGTTCCAATAATTTGAACCACTTTGATACGAGAACACAGGACTGAGGCGCAGGTTTTACATCCTGTTTTTGGGAGCATAAGCTTTGCTCATTGTGAAATTCTTGGAAAACCAAAAGGAAATTATGAAAGGCTAAACTGTACAGTACTGGAGTGCTTAGAGAAGTTGATCATATTATGTAAAAATGAAAGCAGAACCATGACTAAACACTTGAATCCTGCTGATGTTTCCAGGCTCTGCTGCCTTCCTTTCTTCATGATGTCCCAGTATACAGAAAGATGGAGGGGCCTGTTAGGGTTACATCATGCTTTAAATCAACTTTCTAAAGAAATCTTGTTTTTAGAATCTCATGACATATAGATGTTAAATTATTAGTGACAGATGACTTTTTGTTGCCGGGTGAACGAACAAAGAAAGGTTGGAGTCAAGTCAGTCAGACTGAGGCTGAGCTCTTAGTGCTCAGGTTGGCCAGGGGATAGAAATAATGTTACCCTACGACCAAAAACACCAACTCTGACTGAGCTACAGTCATGGCAAAAAGAAAGTACACCCCCTTTACATTTGTCAGCTTTAATCAGGGTAAATGAAATATGATCTTTAGGAGGTTCTAAAATTATTTAAAGCTCAGCTCAAGAGAACAAAAGTTAACATGGTTCAGTAAAAACCCAAAACTTTTTAAAGTTAGTACATCCCATTATGCTAAATGCTTGTAGAGACACCATATACGAGAATAGCTTGGAGTAGATGAACTTTGACCCATCCTTCTTTACAGAACTGCTTTAATGAAGCTTCCACTTGACTGCAAAGAGGAACACATCCTCAAGCTGCTATCAGGGGTTTGTCCTGATATCCTGTTTGTTTTTTCTCAGTTATTGTCCCAATGTCTCTGCTTCGGTCTCATCTGTCCAAAGGACATTGTCCCAGAAGTCTTGGGACTCATTCTAAAGCCTAGTTTATAAACTCAGCAAAAAAAGAAACGTCCCTTTTTCAGGACTGTGTATTTCAACAATAATGTTGTAAAAATCCAAATAACTTGACAGATCTTCATTGTAAAGGGTTTAAACAATGCTTTCCATACATGTTCAATTAACCATAATCAATTAATTAACATGCACCTGTGGAATGGTCGTTAAGACCGTAACAGCTTACAGAAAGTAGGCATTTAAGGTCACAGTTCTAAAAACGCAGGACACTAAAGAGACTTGTCTACTGACTGTGAAAAACACCCAAAGAAAGATGCCCAGGGTCCCTGCTCATCTGCGTGAACGAGCATTAGGCATGCTGCGGGGAGGCATGAGGACTGCTGATGTGGCTAATGTCCGCACCGTGAGATGCCTAAGACAGCGCTACAGGGAGACAGGAAGGACAGCTGATCATCCTCGCAGTGGAAGACCACGTGTAACAGGATCGGTACATCCGAATATCACACTTGCGTGACAGGTACAGGATGGCCACAACAACTGCCCGAGTCACACCAGGAACACACAATCCCTCCATCAGTGCTCAGACTGTCCGCAATAGGCTGAGAGAGGCTGGACTGAGGGCTTGTTGGCCTGTTGTAAGGCAGGTCCTTACCAGACATCACCAGCAACAACGCCGCCTATGGGCACAAACCCACCTTCGCTGGACCAGACAGGAGTGGCAAAAAGTGCTCTTCACTGATGAGTCACGGTTTTGTCTCACCAGGGGTGATGGACGGATTCGTGTTTATCGTCGAAGGAATGAGCGTTACACCGAGGCCTGTACCCTGGAGCGGGATCGATTTGGAGGTGGGGGGTCCGTCATGGTCTGGGGCGGTATATCACATCACCATCGGACTGAGCCTGTTGTCATTGCAGGCAATCTCAATGCCTTGCGGTACAG